>CADEHL010000677.1:4149517-4889517 GCA_902827135.1 Harpagifer antarcticus | reverse complement strand
AATACCTCGAGGCTGCTCATCACTCCCGGATCACCCATGATGAAATGATGAGTTTGTAATGAGACATTAGCTCAACACCTCACCTTGCTAAGAGCACTCCGAGGATTTATTTTCTGTCCCCAGCAGGAGAGTGAGTGAGTAAATGTATGGCCTTTAGTTATTCATTAGAACTTTAATTATGTATGGATGTTCAACAGTAGTAAACAGTCCTTGAGTAGAGCAAGTAGTTCCTGTTTTATTCAGAGCCCAGGGACATTTAACTCAAAGCAAAATGATTTATGACCGTTTGATATCCGCTCTGGAAATGTAGTGTCAGAGCCGGCTGCCAAAATCATTTGCACTGCTGCTCACTGGGTAATTTTCCTACTCAGAGAACAAGAAAGGGAGAGTGTGAGGGAAGGATTGGGAGGAGGGGGAGTACTGAATTAAATTAAAAGGAGAGGACACGCGGTTCCGATAACAGAGTCTGATGGAGCCAGTTGACTGATGATGCACCGCTTCAAATGTTCTCCACACGATTAGATTAATTCTGGCTGCATTTAAAGTGATTGATAATTCCTTTAAATTAATGAAACAAATAGTAAATATATTAAGAACGAATGAGAGATAATCCTTGCTTGAAATGCAACCGGCCGTGTAGCTATGCCATCACTTTCAAATGTGTCACTTTTTGACTGGATAATGCTGATCACACTCATGACTCTTTTCAACACTAACGGCCCGTCCACACTACAGCTTCGACAGCTTCAACAACGGTTTCCAACGCGTCTGCCCATTCACTTTGAATGGGGTGACGTCACTTTTCGCCAAACTGCATTGTGGGAAGCAGAGCAGAGCTTTCCTGGCGTTTCAGGCAAAAGTTGAGCAATGTTCAACTTTTGACGCTTCTGAAGATTTCGGTGGAAGCGTCAGCCAATCAAATCATATGCCAGTACAAGCTCTAACCAATCAAACCGCTGCTTGTGTGTCAGGGGCGGGAGATTCATGTGATTGGTTGTTGGTCGAGCTTCAGACACGCCCAGTTCCAAGCTTTTTTTGAAGCTGTAGTGTGGACGGGCCGTTATTGCCTTTTTCTCCTGGGTACACACTCTGAAGTCGATGTGGCCCGTTTAACCGTTCGCTTCTTCACTTCAGAGCCACTACGTCAATACTATCCCTCCACCTGTGATTAAATAGTCGAGGCCAGGGATTGATCTCCGTTGATCCATGTGACACCTTGAGATTTAAAGGTGTAAAACGCCACGCAGAGTTACTCCCATACCAAACAGAGATATCAGGTTTTGATTAGCGGAGTGATTGACCCCTTGGACAGTCGATGGATGCGGTGAGGCTGGATTAGAGTGCAGTGTGCAGCAGGATATTACATGTGCAGGTCAGGAACATTACACCGTCAGTACTGCATCATGAAACATGTCCAACATCAATGCAGCGGGAAAAAGCTATAACTGGACTCAGCTTGTGATGACAGCTAACTAACGAATGAAAATGGAAATTTAGCATGTGATTATGACCGTTATCGAAAACGAAGGAACACGAAGAATGACGAAATAGTTCATTAAAGGTCACCTGCTATTATGCAACAACATGTGTCCCCTCTTCTTCATGTCTCTTCTACATTAACATGTGTCCCCTCTTCTCCATGTCTCTTCTACATCAACATGTGTCCCCTCTTCTCCATGTCTCTTCTACATCAACATGTGTCCCCTCTTCTCCATGTCTCTTCTACATCAACATGTGTCCCCTCTTCTCCATGTCTCTTCTACATCAACATGTGTCCCCTCTTCTCCATGTCTCTTCTACATCAACATGTGTCCCCTCTTCTTCATGTCTCTTCTACATCAACATGTGTCCCCCTCTTCTCCATGTCTCTTCTACATCAACATGTGTCCCCTCTTCTTCATGTCTCTTCTACATCAACATGTGTCCCCTCTTCTTCATGTCTCTTCTACATCAACATGTGTCCCCTCTTCTTCATGTCTCTTCTACATCAACATGTGTCCCCTCTTCTTCATGTCTCTTCTACATCAACATGTGTCCCCTCTTCTTCATGTCTCTTCTACATCAACATGTGTCCCCTCTTCTTCATGTCTCTTCTACATCAACATGTGTCCCCTCTTCTTCATGTCTCTTCTACATCAACATGTGTCCCCTCTTCTTCATGTCTCTTCTACATCAACATGTGTCCCCTCTTCTTCATGTCTCTTCTACATCAACATGTGTCCCCTCTTCTTCATGTCTCTTCTACATCAACATGTGTCCCCTCTTCTCATGTCTCTTCTACATCAACATGTGTCCCCTCTTCTTCATGTCTCTTCTACATCAACATGTGTCCCCTCTTCTCATGTCTCTTCTACATCAACATGTGTCCCCTCTTCTTCATGTCTCTTCTACATCAACATGTGTCCCTCTTCTCATGTCTCTCCACATCACATGTCTATTCTCCATCACAGTGTCCTCTTCTTCATGTCTCTTCTACATCAACATGTGTCCCCTCTTCTTCATGTCTCTTCTACATCAACATGTGTCCCCTCTTCTTCATGTCTCTTCTACATCACATGTGTCCCCTCTTCTTCATGTCTCTTCTACATCAAACCATGTGTCCCCTCTTTTCATGTCTCTTCTACATCAACTGTGTCCCCTCTTCTTCATGTCTCTTCTACATCAACATGTTGTCCCCTCTTCTTCATGTCTCTTGCTACATCAACATGTGTCCCCTCTTCTTCATGTCTCTCTCTCACATCAACATGTGTCCCCTCTTCTCATGTCTCTTCTACATCAACATGTGTCCCCTCTTCTTCATGTCTCTCTTCTACATCAACATGTGTCCCCTCTTCTTCATGTCTCTTCTTACATCAACATGTGTCCCCTCTTTCTTAACATGTCTCTTCTACATCAACATGTGTCCCCTCTTCTTCATGTCTCTTCTACATCACATGTGTCCCCTCTTCTCCATGTCTCTTCTACATCAACATGTGTCCCCTCTTCTTCATGTCTCTTCTACATCAACATATGTCCCCTCTTCTTCATGTCTCTTCTACATCAACATGTTCCCCTCTTCTTCATGTCTCTTCTACATCAACATGTGTCCCCTCTTCTTCATGTCTCTTCTACATCAACATGTGTCCCCTCTTCTTCATGTCTCTTCTACATCAACATGTGTCCCTCTTCTTCATGTCTCTTCTACATCAACATGTGTCCCCTCTGTGGAAAGAGACTCTGAAAGTTTCAGGAACAAAGATTTTCTCTCTTTTTGATCCATTTCTATAAAAACCTGTCTGAAAATGAGCTGATCAGATTTTGGCCACTTTATGATGTCATAACGATGTTTGTCTTGTGTAACCATTAGCCAATCAGCAACCAAGGTAACCCCCCCCCCTTATCACCTGAATCTCCTCCTAGAGCACCATTGAGTTCTTTGTAACCAAATCTCTCTCAGAGGGGCGTGGGGAGGGGCTCCTTATTTTCATCTAAAGTAACAGACTCAGGCCGTTTCTCAATCTCGAGGATACTGGCTTCCAAGCCAATATTTCAAGGATGCTACGTCATCGAATGCCGCCGAAGGACTGTTCCAATCTCCAGCATACTTGGAATTCCACCGAGGCCGCGTCCTTGGTTTGGGGGAAATTTCGAGGCTGCACATGGGTAGACTTTGCGTCCTTAAAATCCCCACAATGCTTTGCGCACGGACCAATTTCAAAAACCCTTGCGGAGAATGGCTGAACCGACGCAGCACACATTTAAATGTAAGTGTGTTGTGGCGTAGAACATGTGTTGGTAAATATGTTAAATTTGTTTGTTATCACCAAACATGTGTTCCGTGAAAGTAAAGCAAGTTCATAATTAGATAGACATCCTGAGGTATTTATTTTCGGTAGTTTATGTTGAAACCGTTAGAGAGAGTGGCACACTTGTTCCATTCTTCTTCGTTTTCCGAAGCCGTGGCTTGGAAGTATACTTGCTTCGTTTCTGAAGGAAGTGACTTGGAAGTACGTGACTACCAAGCCAGCATCCTCGCGATTGAGAAACACCCAGAGAATCAGCACTTTTGAAACAGGGCTGAAACAGAGGGGATTATGGGTAATGCTGCAACGATCTGTTTGGTGTTTGGAGCCAAACACTTCAGAGACATGTTTTGTATATATCTGAGACCTTTAAGTTCATTCATTCATGATTCTTGATTTTACAACTTAATTCTGTTTTATTTCATTATACGTCACATTACTTGGAGTTTGAAAGAATAATCTAAAAGTCTGTGTGGGTGCTCTGACTCATGTGTGTCTGTAGTGATTCATGTCAGGGTGGAAATCAGGATGAGGAAAGCACATATGTGAGTGATGAAAATAACAGGTGGGCAGTGGTATTAAGTTACAGTGACGCCTTCAAGTGATTTACAGCAAGAAGGGAAGGGACAAAAGCACAGCAACCTTCGGCTACTCAAAATTCAATGTGGGTAATGGTCAGTTCATGGTTGGTCAGTGCATGCCAGAAGATGTTATAAAGTGGCTTTCTCCAGGTTTAAGACACACTTTATTTTTCACAGATTTTAATGTATCGTATTTTCTTGTTCTAATAGATGTAGGAACATTTACCTTCAGAGAGCTGAGCCAGACTGCAGTATTTCTGACTTTTTTAGAACATTTTAATCATTCAGAATTGTTATACTTTTTATATTGTTTATTATTTGATATAATTTGTTTTATTTTAATTTTAAATTTTCAGTTGTTAATTTCACTTTCTAACTATTATTTATTTTATATCTGATGCTTCTTCTGTAGCAAAATTGGGATCAATAAAGTATTTATCTATCTATCGATCCATCCATCTATCCATATCTACCAGAAGGCAAAGCTCTCAATTATATGCCTTACACTCCTGTGACGAAATTTATTTTGTAAACACTTAGAAAAAATATTGTTAATCTGCGTCTTGAAGCCTGTCAAGTGACAAAGCAGTTATTGCGTTTTTTTATCGTGGTTAAAAAAGTACAAGTAAGTACACAATAGATAACTTGTCTTTCTACTCTCTACAGGTGCATATAAAGAAGTCCCCTGACCTGTGAATCCGAGGCAGTCATTCAGAGATTTATGGTTCATGGGTAAATTATTGGAATTTCCTTTGGGAGCCCACCTTAACCCTGTGAAGTGAAGCACGTGCACGAGCACCTTTCTGCTGAGACTGAGGGACATACAGAGACCAGACATCGTGACTAAAAGGGACTTATTAAAACATCTAAATTGCTCCATCAGTCACTAGAAGTGAAGCGGAGGAGGAAGAAGTCGTGAGGTCTTTTTGTATTTTGGTCTGGGTTTTAATTTCCTCCTTTTGCATATTTTATAAAAAAGCCTCTCACCCACTTCCTTAATTCTCCCTCTTCCACCTTTCCTGATGTCTTCTACGTGCTATCCATCATATGATATGACTCTAATATGCTTTACGGAGGAATATAAGTCATCAGACTGCAGTGAGGCCCAGGACTCTGCCATGCAACACGTTTCGGAGAGTGAGCCTCAGAGCTGCTAATGCCTCTATTTATTCAGGCAGTCCGGAAACATCCTTCACTCCAGACTGTCACACCGTTTATGCAGCTCCTTAGTAAACATCTCTCCAGTCAGCTGATTGGCCTTTGTAAGGATGGATGGTATGATAGATGGATGCAGAGAGTTACACATATGCAGGGGTGTGAGACTAGTTAGCAAACTTCTATCTATAGCATCACACTATGGCAAAATGAATCGAGCCACCACTTTCCATTGCTGAGGTCTACTAGAATAGATTTCAATTGTGCAATTTTCCAAACTCACGTTGGTGTCTCATACAGCATCTCTGTATAGTATGTGTATTCACTCTCTGTCCTAAACGGCTTGTTGGAGCTCCTGCCCCCCCCCCTCCCTGTGAGCCCACTGTGCTCTGATTGGTCGTGACGTTGCGAGGCTCGTTGCTGCGAGGAGCGGACAGGTTTCCGGGTCGGTGATACAGCGAGAACAAGCGAAACTCATCCTGAGCACACACAAACACTCACAGCCGAAGTCAAAACAATAAGTGTGGCTTGATATTGAGAAAGAAAAAGGTTTCTAACGCTGTGAGTCAATGGGTCTGTGGAGAGCGTTTCTCCGCCATCCCAACTCGTCTATTACCAGCGTTCAGGGAGCTCTATGCAAGTCAATGGGACTCCCTGTTAGTTAGCCAAGGGGTCCTGGTGTGTGAGGAGCTCCGCGGATTGGTCCATTTGGGCCAATCCGGTCATTTGTTGTTGATATGGGTGTTCACACGTCACAGAACCCAAGCAAACAATGGAAAAAGAGAAATGTGCAACAAGGCGTTCTGGGGCAGCACAGACAGGTCTTCTCTGTGTTAGAGTTTTACTCGCTACAGGGTGCACTTTGAGGGTTTGTGACTCTGCAGACCGTTTACATGCAGAAACACCTTCATAACACACAACCGGAAAAGCATGACATGGGCCCTTTAACAATTGCTTTAACAATTGCTTTAAAATGTGCGACCGATATTCATGGTCCCCAGAGAATTACCCCTCGCAGCTTGAGCCACTACATGTTCATCTTCTGTAGCAGCACAGTGTCTATTTATTTGGCTGATAACAATTTAAAATGGGTGTCTGTAGTTTTAAATAAAATGACAACCAATGGATTTAACTACTAGGACATTTGGTTCCGACAGTCATGTTTCCCTCAGGATGTATTGTAATAACTTGAATCCCTTATTTTGTCATAGCTTCATCGTTAAGTTAACATTCGTACATGTGGATCTGGTATAAAAAACGAATTACATTTCAACACGCTTCAGCACGTGCATTTTAGCAAATATGACCATGCTTACCCGCAAATGTGAGAATGTTAGCATGTTGATGATAGCATTATCTCAAAGTACCGTTGTGCAGTCTTGCAGAGGGGCTCGCGTTGTTGAACATTACATTACAGTAAATTGCATTTAGCTGACGCTTTTATCCTTAGCTACTTACAATAAGTGTGATAAACCATACAGATTCAAACCAAGGACAACAAGAACAGTGCTGACATCTTTTCTTCAAACAAGCAATATCATTGTAATTGCTGGCGCATAAGTTAAAATATATATTTAATTTTTTGTTGCCACTGGCAGCCACTGAAGGGAGCGAAGGAGAGGTGTAGTGTGGGAGAACTTGGGGAAGTGAAGGCCACAACACCTTCATTTTTTAACCTGATATTCAACATGATCCTGAGTCCTGATCTGAGTCCTGATCTGAGTCCTGATCTGAGTCCTGGACTTCGAGTCGTGGCTGAACCAGTCTCTGTGGTCCTGCCAGACTCTCACCATACTACTTCCCTGATGGCTCCCACAGGATTGCTGACATCCTCGTGGATTCATCTTCTTGTTACAGACACATGCATTTCCAAACTTTTGGTCTACCTGTTGTAAATGTATAATCTTTTCAATTTACACATGGCATCTATTGCACGTCTGTCCGTCCAGGGAGAGGGATCCCTCCTCTGCTGCTCTCCCTGAGGTTTCTCCCATGTTCCCCTTAAACTGTGGGTTTTCTCTGGAAGTGTTTCCTTGTACGATGTGAGGGTCTAAGGACAGAGGGTCTAAGGACAGAGGGTCTAAGGACAGAGGGTCTAAGGACAGAGGGTGTCGTATTGTCATACTGATATTCTGTACAAACTGTGAAGTCCACTGAGACAAATGTAACATTTGTGATATTGGGCTATATAAATAAACATTGATTGATTGATTGATTGATTGATTGAACATAACCAGCTACATAGGTTTAGTTAACATATGATGGTAGAGATGGAATACAACTATCTCTCAATGGGTCTCATCTGATAGGACAGTGTAGTTGTTCTTTTGCCTAATGTTAGCTTTACTTCTGGTGATTGCTAGCAAAGTGCTAATTTCTGCAATTGGAAAAAATGTAATCATAAAATTCCATTGGCTTTTTGTTTAAGGAAACCGTGCAATGCTACAGGTCGATCAACAACAAAAACGACATCCCGGCAGCCCGTTTTAAACAATTATTATTTTGCACAAACATGTTGAAATTCATGTTAGTGTGCTCTTGAGTGTCAGAGATTCTGTTTCACCTCAAATGAGACACCATTGGTTAATGACAATGTTTTTTGAGAACTGCGTACCTGAGCTATTATGTCTTTTTAGGAACAGTTCAAGCCCATTATTCCCATGGTCCCTGAAGAACAGAACAAGGACATAAAAATCTCCATATAGGTGGGACACTAAGGGACAGGACCCCATTCTCAGTCGTATAAACATTCACAGCAATCAGCCGCCCACACAGCACACAGAGTCCTCGCCACTGACAGGTTGTAGGTTGTGGAACTTCTCAGGGAAATAGGAGTCTGCAGAGGAAATGAACTCAAACAATCAAATACTATTCATGCATTGCTTTTAGATGAGTGCAATTATTCTTTGAAGCACGATTAGCCTGTGGATGATTCTCTGGAGAAAAGTGTGGTGGATTAACTATGTCAGCCTGACACTTGTGTAATTTGACAGGGGATTGCAAAGGAAGCTCTGGGAGATGAGGAACACACAGGTACACTTTATTAATGGGAGTTATGTTACAAAGAACTGCTCTGTGAAATATTCAGCCAATACATGTAGTGATAAAAGTTAATCACACTGTCATGCCATATGACAAAGAACAGACCTATGGGCTAAATAGAAGTTCTGACCCAAGATTTATCACAGGTCATCAAAGGTCATCCCTTACATTATCTAACATCACTAATCCCTAATGAGAAACCTTTTGAAAGTGGTGTTCATTTGTGCTACATGTAGGTGGACATGTCAAACATACTTGATGAGTGGACTCCACAACCTCCAAACAAGTGACCTATCTACCTTTATGCACATCTGGCTTACAGCTGAAGTGCTTGAAAGAACATCAAACTGCTCTATACCTTTACATTTGAACTACTTTAACCATGCATGGACCATATATGAAGTCAGTATTGGTTTTAAGACTAAAGTTTGAAGCATTGTTACTAGAGGGTGAATCTAAATAAGGCAACCAACATGTTGCAATACCTGTCATGAACTGAAAACTTAAAGGTCACCTATTATTCAAAATCCACTTTTCTACATCAACATGTGTCCCCTCTTCTTCACGTCTCTTCTACATCAACATGTGTCCCCTCTTCTTCATGTCTCTTCTCCATCAACATGTGTCCCCTCTTCTTCACGTCTCTTCTACATCAACATGTGTCCCCTCTTCTTCACGTCTCTTCTACATCAACATGTGTCCCCTCTTCTTCACGTCTCTTCTACATCAACATGTGTCCCCTCTTCTTCACGTCTCTTCTCCATCAACATGTGTCCCCTCTTCTTCACGTCTCTTCTCCATCAACATGTGTCCCCTCTTCTTCATGTCTCTTCTACATCAACATGTGTCCCCTCTTCTTCACGTCTCTTCTACATCAACATGTGTCCCCTCTTCTTCACGTCTCTTCTCCATCAACCATGTGTCCCCTCTTCTTCATGTCTCTTCTACATCAACATGTGTCCCCTCTTCTTCATGTCTCTTCTACATCAACATGTGTCCCCTCTTCTTCATGTCTCTTCTCCATCAACATGTGTCCCCTCTTCTTCATGTCTCTTCTACATCAACATGTGTCCCCTCTTCTTCATGTCTCTTCTACATCAACATGTGTCCCCTCTTCTTCATGTCTCTTCTCCATCAACATGTGTCCCCTCTTCTTCATGTCTCTTCTACATCAACATGTGTCCCCTCTTCTTCACGTCTCTTCTACATCAACATGTGTCCCCTCTTCTTCACGTCTCTTCTACATCAACATGTGTCCCCTCTTCTTCATGTCTCTTCTACATCAACATGTGTCCCTTCTTCTCCATGTCTCTTCTACATCAACATGTGTCCCCTCTTCTTCATGTCTCTTCTACATCAACATGTGTCCCCTCTTCTTCATGTCTCTTCTACATCAACATGTGTCCCCTCTTCTTCATGTCTCTTCTACATCAACATGTGATATATTGATGAAAAACAGAATAATAGGGGACCTTTAACTTTGAAGTTAAAATATGGACAATAGATAACGCTAAGTCCAGACAAAACCTGTCAATCATACAGTATTGTTTATTTCACTCTAAAAGCATTTTATAAACATCAAGCTTCATTGAAGAAAACGTTATACTAGCAATTGAAATCAAGAACCATTTAGGAGATGTTAACTGAGATAGAAAATCAAGTGGGGAGTAGGGTAATTTTCTTATATACTTCTATGCAATCTGTTTCACCCCCTGCTTGATATCTAAGACAATGCAGGACTTTACTTTGAGGTTTACACCTGGCTTTAGTATTTCAGTGCACTTTGTCCGTCACATTGTGTGATCTCCAATGTCCTCACTGGATTTTCCATTCAGCTTTTTCTCTCCTCTCATCTTTCCCCACATCCTGCCTCCAGTAATAAATCACTGCACCTGTCCGTCTCTCTGACCCTGACCTTGATAACTTTTGATGAGACGATGGAACTCTTTATTCACACCCTCATCTGCCCGTCACGCTGATGGAAAGAGAAAAGCAAACCAACCATAAAGCGTGGACACACACCCACTCTTGTGGAATTAACCTCCTTTATATTTGAGAAAGTCCAGCAGATCCTTTTATTTAAGCGATAAGCAGTGAGTATTTTATCGTATGCAAATGAAATCCTTTGACAAGCTAACATTAGTCTCTGCAGCCCACTGGCCTCTGTTACTGATAGGACATGGTTACAGTGTGGAAAGTTAATGTAAGCGTTCCTCCATCATCATTAGAGTTATTGATAGACTGTGGAGAGCATTGAGGGCTAGCAGAGCAGCAGTACTGTTCCCACTCCAGCTGGCTTCTGGCCTCAGCCCCAGCCTGATTTACTTACCTATAGATTAGCTGTCACTGGAGGCGAGGCGGTCTGTCACAGCGTTAGCCCACAGGCCCCATGAAAATGAGTGGGTAAAAAGGAAAACATATATGAGTCATGGTATACTCACTGAAAATGAGTCACTTTATGATGTGTCTTATGAACTCTGGCTCAAGGCCCAGATAAAATCAAACCAACATCAAAGAACTAGCAGTGATGAGGGCGGACTGTTATTGCAGGTGTCTTGGCTAAAAATGTGCACTTGCCAACTTGCACATACATTCTTGCATACATAGCAATTATATAGCCCCTGTTCCATTTTTTACAACCCCTCAAAGCACTTTAACATAAACGTCAGCGCAGAGTCAGCATTTTCAACCAAAAAACACACTTGTGAGCTGTGATTTGAAGCCCAAGCCCACCGTACCAAAATGTCAAAGAACTAGGAGTGGCGATCGCTGACTGGTGTGTCGCAAGGATTGTTGGCAAAACAGCAGCACTTGCCAACTACGTTATTGCACACAGAGCAATTATAAATCGCTTTTCTAGTGTTTGCAACTTCCTCAAAGTCAGCAATCACTTACTGAGACACAATCATGAAGAGGCCATCCTGTCCACATCAGAAAACTTGAGAGAGCATATTTCTTTAAAAAGCAATGAGTATTTTTGTGTCTTGTGAACTATGACTTAAAGGTAGGTAATTCACTTCAGAAACACTTTTTGTTATATTCCATGGAATGCTCTTAACATCCCAAATGGAAAAATCAAATGCTTTGACAATAAATATATATAAATATTTCATCTGTGGAAGCCGTAGTGCTGTAAAAAGCACGACCAATCATCTGAGCCGGCCCGGCTAAAGTAACTGGATGGCCTACCTGCCCGTCAGCCTTCCATCTCATGCACAAACTTATCTCGTGCCCTCATTGGTCATGTGCACGTTCGTGTGTGTTGGAGGAGGGGCTCTGTAAGGAAGGGGGATATTTTTTTCGGTTGTGTATTTTCAAATTCTAGCGCACTCGAGCTGGTTTCTCCATTCTTACCTACCTTTAAAGCCTGGTTCCTAGAGCACTGCTCTGTATGAATGTGTAAGAATTGGTGAGTGTCTTGGAGTATGTAAACGCACTTTGAGGGGTCATAAAGACCAGATAAAGCACTATAAAAGTACAGTCCATTTACCATTTACAGCCGCCCTACAATGTATAAAATGTGGACGTAACATCTGTGAAGTCATCCCGAGACAGTACACGTCGATTACACAAAGCGCCATAGGGTCGCCAATTGGCTTGACGGTCAGCACCTTAAGACATACCTCTGCTCTCCTCTCCTCTTCTCTTCCACTTGTAGATGTATCCTTTGTCACCATAATTTGAGTCCTATGATATCATGTACTGTGGTATTGTCCTCAGAGGTTTGGAGGAGAGTGATTAATGTCCCGCCCTCTGATGTGTTGTCTGCACTGTTGTCTCTGGGTCGGAAGTTAATGGCCATGCTCCGAAGACAACTTATAAAGCCATGTGCGTCTGGTAAGAAGAGCCCCGCTTTCCCTCTGCTTCTCGACTGAAATGTCTCCCTTCAGAGGCTAATGTGGGCACACAGGCCCCTAAATCTTATGACTTATCAGACCTCTGAGCAACAGTAAACGCAGCCGGCTGGAGGGAGGACAGAGTCTGATCAATAGAAACAGCATTTGCTTCCATTGTTTTTCCGCCTCTCAGCAGAATCTCCATTCTCATAAAGAATCTGCTGCCCGCAATTAGGGTGGACTTGCTGATGGTGTCGTGCGTGGACAGGGGATTAGATTTAGAAAAAGAGGGTGAGGGGGAGGGAGAAAAGGTGGTAATGGAATTGAAACAGTTAGAAAACTGGCTAGTGCATGAGATTGAAAAGGATGAAAAACGATGAGCAAGAAAATATTCAGGCGTGGGAACAATGTATATGTTGAAAGAAAAAGCACTGATTTAATGCTAATTTACCTTAGATGGAGGAAATGTGAATATTGGCATTGGTGTGTGTGGATTTATTACAGTGTATGTACTGTGAAAAGTGGTGTATCTCTCTACATTTGTACTTTTACAACATTACATTTAATAAAAGGACAAGTTGATTCAAACTGAGCATAATCTTCACTTAATTATACAATACATTTCCCCAATTCCCTACAACAAACATAATACATTCAGAAGATACTCCAATGTGTGCCCGGGGGTAAATAAATGTCTACTATGGATACCTGGGTGCATGTGTACATATTCACCCAGGGTTTCAAAAAACAATGTGGCTAAATTCAACCTGGGTGCACATAGCATTGTTGACTATAGTCTGCTGAAGATGAATGTGGTAAATAAATGAAATAATTGGACATTTGATTTGAAGATTGTTATAGAGACGGAAAGACAGAGTATGAAGCATTGTGCATCAGGGGAACTGAAGGGAATATAAGAAAAAGAGGACTCTGTTTTATGGCCTGGGGTAACCCTTTTCTGCCCACGCAGAGTGAGTATTTATCAGCACCAACGCACGTTCTGTGTGACACGAAAATAATGCAAAAATCATGTCGGTGAACTCGTGCCGTGAGACTGTGTTGTTCCTCCAGGTATAACTGAAGGTATGTGTTGATTATATTTCATATCAGTTATATGAATCTGCAAAGTATCTAAAGGTTGGGAATAAATGTAGCGGAGAAGTAAACATTTTATCTCTGAAATGTAGTAAAAGTATAAAATCGGAGAGATTGGAAATATTCAATTTTCAATCTCAAATTGGTACTTAAGCACAGGACTTGAGTAAATGTACTTAGTTACTTTCCATCACTGCTATCTGTTTAATTAGTCCTTTAACCTCACTCCCCTTTATGTCTCGCTCTTTCTCACTGACCGCACTTCTCTACCTCCTTCCTCCCATTTTTATTAAAACTAAAGTAATCTTTTCATAAAACACGTCCACATTTGGCTCCCACTTTCAGTTAGATACCGGTCTTTAATCTTCTGGGACTGGAGCAATCTATGAAAATGAGATAAGATTATATTGACCACTGACTTTAACAGGAGGACAAAAAAAACGTCCTCAATATTAGATTTGAAACAGTGTTAGAGTTGCAATAACACGCTTTATGAAAAGATGAAGAGGATAACCTTTAGAAGAACATTTTAATTTTAATGGGAGGCAATATCCCCAAACAAAAGCCTCAAAGATGTAGGCTATTATTAAACCGCCCTTGTACAAAGGTACATGAGCTACTCTACTATGAGTGAGGGGAAAAGGAAATAGAATAAAATGCTATTGTATTCAATCACTGCAAAGGATGAAATAGCTTAATAGTCCCAATATGTTATACAGTTATAATGTAAGGCTCTTTTATTACTCAAGTAGCCTATTGTTGTTTACTGCTCAAGCACCATATGCTAACTTTATGAGCTTATGCTGAAAGCTGAAACATTAGCATTTGTAATTTACCTAGCATAAATTAGCAAAGCAGCTAGCATACTAATAGTCTGCCTTTTTATCAAATGCTTGAGTAAATAAGAAATGCAGTGTTCAGGAAACTATAAAAAACAAACAAATAACAAAAGTATAAAATACTGCTCACGAGTTTCACAAATGAAATAATTATATATGCTAACTTTATTAGCTAATGCTAAATACGTTAGCATAAGTAATTTACCTAGCATAAATGATCAAGGCAGCTAGCATACTTATCCTCTGCTCGTAGCTTGATAAATGAAGTCTTTATCAAATAGGTTTTGTCTTACTCCCTGCTTGATGTTTCTAAGTGCATTTGAACAAAAGAGCATGGTTGAGTTTCGTCCCTTGTTCTGTTAAAACACTGTTAAAAACATAGCAGCTAAAAATGCTAAGCAAGAGCAACAAGTGCAATGTCTTTATTGCTAGGTTCAAGGCTTTTATTGGTCATACGTGCATAGCTACAGTGTAGTTATGACGATGAAAATCTTAGGTCACAGGCTCCTCCAACAGTGCAACACAATTAAACAGATAACCACAAAAATAGTGCAAGTAATAAGTAAATACAAAAGGAAAAATGGTAAAAAAAAAAGTGAAACAGTGAAAGTGCAAGTGATTGGAATTATATATTAGGTTGTTTTCTTAAATATGTATGTATTCTCCCTCACATCCTTCCTTGACCTCATGACGTTTTCATTCAAAGTGAAGGTAAAGTGGTAAGGAAAAGACAAAGGACGTCATTTGTTTTGACTATTCAACCGCAGCCCTGGTTTGTCGCCTCAATCTCTCTTCTTCTGCGACAGTAATCTACCTCCTCAAGCACTCCTCCTCCCTGATGCTGAGTAGCGCTGAGGCTGCAGCTCCCCAATGTAACGCTCATCGCTCAGCATACACCCCCTCAACTCTTTTATACAGACACACACACACACACACACACACACACACACACACACACACACACACACACACACACACACACACACACACAAACACACAGACACACACAGACTTTGGTGTCCTTCATTTGAGCTTATTCCAAAAGACATACCGTGCATCGGGCATTTCCGTTTTTGCAGCGGTCATCGCTCTGTTTTAGATCAAGAACAATGTCATGTTGCATTAGGCCCATCTGGAAAGATCGGACACATTAAATGATTTGCTGTTCAGTGAGGTAAGATGGTTATTTTCACCATACCAGATACAGTAAAGGATGAGGTTAACCTGTATGGATTTATAACCACAGGAGGAGGACTCGACAAAGAGGATGTCGCTGGTTAATTCGCCTTAAAGGAGACCCGGTGCCAGGGGAGCTCAAGGACAGCATAGTTAATGGGGCATCAGACTGATGACAGTTGTTGGAGTCTTAGTGGTTTAAGGCCCACCTCGGCTTCGTGTGTTCGTTTGGTGAGCATCTTGAATCATAAAGGAAGGAATTCAAAGCACCAGATACAGGGTTAAACAATAATCTGTTTTAATGATAAACGGTAATAATACAATACTCTTCTCAAAGGGGTAGGCCCACCCCTGCCCTGGTCCAAATGCCGGGAGAACCTCATCAGTCTTGACGGCAGGAGGAAAGAGAACGAACTAAAGATAGAACAGGCTTATATGCAAAAACAAAACAGGAGGAGCTGCGGTCAGATGCTCCTCTCATTGGGAGATGCAAAAAGATGGCGTGTCGTAGCGCATCAGCGCGAGCCAGCCGAGGAAGAGTCTTTTACCATTTAAGGTACAACAGACACATTGGGAGTCCGTCACCAACCTGCTCTGAATAACAAGCTCGTCATCTTGTGGAAACCTCCACACACCCACACATTTTGCAGAGACTTCCCTCTCTGTGGCCCCCTCTCCCCTTAGTTCAATGTGCACACAGTTTCACATACTTTTGTTATAGATGACTAATACAAACAATATATGTACTACTTTAATATCAATAATAACGAGGAAAATATTACCTCTGCTCTCAAGCAGTAAAATAGTAGAATATCAGCCTATATAGAGAACGCACACTCATTTTCCTTGTTTTACCATTTAAGACAAATAATGAAGTTTCTCTTTTGAAATACATACATTATATTACAGTGGAGTTGAATATGTATAGCATCTAATAGAGAATTGTCTGCAATGTTGGCACATCAGGAAACTTAGTTGTTCAGTGCTTTGGATTGATTGGAAGTTGAATGCAAACTAAAAGCTTTAACGGGTAAACTGCAGTACCTAATAGCTTTTATTACGTATAATTTAAGTGCTTTATAATGTCATTATTTCTATCATTGATCCCCGACAGGACGGTATGAAATGTTGCATGATTAGGGCCAAACCTCTCTAGACATATATATCTAGACACACATATACAAACTGACACTAGGTAAAAACTCGATTAAATATGTTTTGAAAACATCCTTCCTCTTCAGAAAACAAAAAATTAAATGAAAAAATTAAAATTAAATGAACAACTCCCTCCTGTAATACTTGATTCTGATTGGTCGATTCGAACATTTCACAGGTTGTTTATACCTGTTAACAGTGGTTCTCAAACTTGTTTCAATAATGTACCCACTTTGAAAAAATGATTCAGCCAAGTACCCCCTGATCAGCGCAAACACAATTTAAAAAAAGCCTATATAAAGAGGAACAGTACAGCGCTGCACCATCAGTGTCTGATTTATTAAAACAACAACATGAGAAAAACTTAAATGCTACATTTCAAATGTTCACAATCCATCACTAAATTCATGGCAAACCAATTTTAACATCATGCAATAACACTAAGACGACATTAGTTGCATTGAACTGATCTTTTTAATAAGTTGTACTTTAGAGAGAAACATGGGCTTGAGCTTCACTGAGGATCTTTGTCATTCTGACAGCGAGGCTAACTGCAGTTATTACACTTCGCCTTTTGAAATATGTGAAACTCTAGTCTATTAATATAAAACCCACACTGCTCAAACTTCCTAACTTTTCCTAAAATTGGTTTATTTATTTATTAATGTTGGGGCGTGGGGAATGCAGAGAAAAAACATAGCATTTATATCTATAACCGCTCATATAAACAAATGCTGCGCTATACCTTGCGGCCACACCCTGTTGCCAAGCAACGCTTATTGTTTAGGTGTCCTTTGATAAGCAGGCAGTCATATCATTAGCTAGAATTAGCTAGATCCAGGGCCGTGGGAAGTAGGGGTGCTGAGGGTGCTGCAGCACCCCCTGGTGGAGGACAGGGGATCTGCAGTTCCACAAGATATAATATAATACCAAAAAAAACACAACATTGATAATTAAGTAAAGATAACACCCATTTCACCCCGGCTACATTTTCCATTTGCCCTGTACGATGGGCGCTGTAGTGATGAAAGTGGGGGATGTTGGCTTATCATGCGCCCGCAGCTCACAGCCAAAGTGAGAGAGAGATAGAGAGAGCGGGTGTACCGGTACCGGCGGGGATTGTTGTTAGCTTCTGATGCGCTAACAGATATAAGAAGCTGTTTCTACAATAATGTGGAGGGAGAGCTCTCCTGTCAGACTGAGAGGCTCAGTGAGGTAAAGGACTCTGAGGGTTTATATAATTTCTAATTGTTTTTAGCTAACAATATAAAATGTTAATAAAGTTATTTGTGTGTCGGGGGAGGGCTTGTTATTTGTTGTTGCTATACCCTCTCAAATGCAATATTCTTTTACATGTGAATTTCAAATGATGGTCTCTACTAATCATAAATGCACAACAAGCTCCATGAGAAACTCCTCGTTCTCAGAGTGTAATGTCAGATAAATGGTGTTTCCTCCGTGCAGAGAGACGATCAGTGCTGATCAGCAGCAGCTGCTGGAGGTGTCCCTCCTTTAAAGCTGGCTGGTGCTCAGGCAACACTCTCTTGGAAAACTGCAGAGATGGCAGCTGTTTGGATGCTCGTCTGTGTGCTGACGGTTTGTCTGGCCAGAGGTATTTACCTGTTTGATCATTGTGTTGAAGATGAAGGAATAATGTTTGATTTAACAGCATGGTTCCTGTCCACAGTCTCTGGTTTTCCAGCTGGTGAATATAAGCTGCAGACGAGACTGAGAGTTGAAAACATTTGATTTTCTGCAGTGTTTCTTTTCTCTGTCTGACACTAACCCTTAATAATAATGTGTCCTACAGATCTGTCTCCCGGTGAGGTCTCCTTAAAGAAAGCCTTTGCACTTTTCCAGTCGATGGAGTCCAAGTTGGAGCGAGACGCTGGCAAAGGTGAGCTCTAAAGGCCAAAAAGACAACCGTACGTGTCGCATAAAAGTGGTGTAAAAGATCTGGGAAATGTATGATTAATTTGAAACGCAGTAATGGCAAGTTAATAATGTGTGTATATAGGCTAAAACAAACCACTCATTTTTTACAAAAACAGGATTTATGAAGTAACCAAGCCCTTGAGGAACTATTACAGAATAATCCATGCTGTGATTTCAGTCTAGAGAACATCAGTTATTGTCTTGACGTCCATCATTTATGACTCAAATGTTTTTTCAGTACTCCATGAAGTAGACGAGCAGTTGTGGAACGGGACGATGAGCGACGAGGAAAAGTTGAACTGGACGATGAGCGACGAGGATGAGTTGAACGGGACGATGAGCGACGAGGATGAGTTGAACTGGACGATGAGTGCAGAGGAAATGTTCAACGGGACGATGATCGAGGAGACATTCAATGCTGCATATAATAGATGGATCTCGTCTATGTTCAGTGCCTTGAAGAGCTTTATATCTGAGATGTTATCTTGGTAGCAATATAATAAAACGTGTATACATTTCTTAAATAACAGCGTGTCAATCCAATGTTTGTATTGCAATGCTCTTATCGTGCATACAATCTCCCTTAACAGTCCAATAAAAGCTCACCTGTACTAGAAAAGTCTTTAAAACTCTCATGCTACATAGGATTAGCAGACATTGGCCATATCAGTAAAAGGGAGAAGATTAAACTGTTTTGAGAAATGTTCATTAGAAAACCTTGCCATCCTTTCAAATGCAGCCTTTATTGTAGGTTAGTCTGAAGTCCATATGCACTTCTATGTGCTAAAATGTTTACATTTTTACCAGCTTAACAAATCTCCAAGGTTGAAATTTAAGATTTTTGCAAATAAACACCTGTCATTTAGTTATAAAGGTCTGTTTAAAATATGAATGGCACAAAGTGTAATTGTCTTAATGCAGCATTTAGCACTTTAAAAGTGGACTTAAATATTTCCAAAGCAGCAGAAAGTAATGCTCCTTCAAGTCCGGGAATAAAAGGATATAAATCATTTATTTAATATAAAAGTTGGACATTTGAAACATTTAATTCCCCACGTTGTCATTAATCTTCTGAGGGGAAACTTAAATATTTTTGTGAGGAGGTAAAGGGCAGAGTGAGCAAGTCACCACTCATCCCCTTGTTTCTTCACAAAGTTTCTGTGGGAGCTTGGCTTGTTTTAATTTCTCGAGGAAGTAGAGTCTTTGCTGGGCCTTTTTAACCCGGTGTGATGTGTTGGAGGTCCTTGTAATGTTTTGACATATTGACTTCAAGAAACTTGAAGTTCTCCACGCCTTCCACTTCTCCATACATACAGTATGGTCGACTTCCTTCTTTGTTCTCCTGCAGTCAATCGTCAACTCCTTGGTTTTAGAGGTGTTAAGGAGCAGGTTGTTGTCCTAACGCCACTCAGATTATTCCCTTGACTTGATAGACTTATTCTCAAGTCAGTCTTCATCTTCCATATTGCAACCACTATCCTGCTACAAGATCCTCCTGAGATGTAGAAGCTGGCTTTTTTCAGGGTACTCAAGGAAAGGTTCCACCGAGATTTGAACTCGGACAGCTGGATTCAGAGTGCTAACCATTACACCATATAAATGGTCCACAATGTATACAAAGAGATGCTATCTTTACACAGAGACTCAGACACGTAACTAACTCATCTCTCTGCCGCTTCACCTTCAACTGCAAACTGCACCAGTATGCGCCGAGGTCATAGTTGGTTGAAACGAACAGAACAATTTCCTTTGAAATGAGTAGAGAGGCAATGTTGTGCTCAACAGACCACACCTCTCCTATACCTAGCTGCGGCCCAAGACGTGTTGTTTTGGCTCCTCGAGTTACTCAAAGAGCTCTTCCCAAATCTTGACAATTTCCCCAGCCAGGGTCAGAAGAGTCGAGTGAACTGTTGTTTGAGGATTACTTTCCGCATCAATACACAGACTGAACACTTTAAGCTTGTATGCACACCTCCATAGCTCAGTTGGAAGATTGGAGGACTGTAGGTTGATAATCGCAGCAACGTTTGCATCGGCTACACTTCAGCACTTGTGATAACGGATGCATCGTCTTATTTAAATATGGCCTTGTGAACAGGGTTCAAATGGACAGAGAGAATCTGCTGATCCAGATTGAAGCATTTTACTATAAAATGTTAAAAAATCTTCACGGGGGACACTCCGGACCCGCCAAGAGGATGTGAAGTCCACCCCCCAATTAAAACATGTTATAATACTAAATTAATTTGAAGCCTTTTTATATAAGCTGTCCACCATGTCAATATGTTTCTCTTTTTGTAGTGTATTGGTCTTTTGTAGAGGTTTTTCATTGCCAGCTCAAATCTTGCCTATAGGGCAGCACATTGGTCAGAACCAGCCCTGGTGTCATCCCCACAGCACCCCCCATTTGAAACATGTTCCCACGGCTATGGCTAGATCTGATGGATATAAACATAAACGCGAGTGAAGTCTAATCGGACGGGAGAGAGATCAGCTGCTGCTGACGGAGACACACGCAGCTCTACATGATCACCTGCAGCGGTGAGCGGAACGAAACACACACTAAGAGTTAGAACATCACTTAGCTATTTGATCTACTCTGGAACTAGCTAAACTAGTTATACATATGTTTATTTACTGTCGGGTCACTTATTACAGGTTCAGCGAGCTGCTGAGCCTGACGGGCTGTCAGGAGAGGGAGAGGAAAAGAGAGCACCCCATTTCTTTTTCCCATTTTATTATCCAGTTTCTGTAAACCTTTGAATAAAGTAGTTCATCTCCTTTTTAGCACTTTTTTTTAAATGCATTACTTATGTTGTTTTGTCATTAACATAAAATACATCCCACGTACCCCCTGCAGTACTCCAACGTACCCCTAGGGGTCTGCGTACCCCCATTTGAGAACCACACACTGCTGTAAAACACAACATGCCCATTTGCTTATTCCTTGCAAAATATTAAAATTAAAATAAATAACTTATAGCACAGGACAAACATTGAAAGTGCTGTAAAGCAGAATAACCCGGTTTTTCTTTCTTCTACAAAATGTGTTTTGGGAAGGGGGGTGTAAAAGGTTTTCATTGAATGTTTAGTTTTCTGAAGAGGAGGGATATTTGGGATCATTTATATAATTTCTAATTGTTTTTAGCTAACAATATAAAATGTTAATAAAGTTCTTTGTGTGTCGGGGGAGGGCTTGTTATTTGTAGTTGCTATACCCTCTCAAATGCAATATTCTTTTACATGTGAATTTCAAATGATGGTCTCTACTAATCATAAATGCACAACAAGCTCCATGAGAAACTCCTCGTTCTCAGAGTGTAATGTCAGATAAATGGTGTTTCCTCCGTGCAGAGAGACGATCAGTGCTGATCAGCAGCAGCTGCTGGAGGTGTCCCTCCTTTAAAGCTGGCTGGTGCTCAGGCAACACTCTCTTGGAAAACTGCAGAGATGGCAGCTGTTTGGATGCTCGTCTGTGTGCTGACGGTTTGTCTGGCCAGAGGTATTTACCTGTTTGATCATTGTGTTGAAGATGAAGGAATAATGTTTGATGTAACAGCTTGTTTCCTGTCCACAGTCTCTGGGTTTCCAGCTGGTGAATATAATCTGCAGAGGAGACGGAGAGTTGAACACATTTGATTTTCTGCAGTGTTTCTTTTCTCTGTCTGACACTAACCTTTAAGTATAATGTGTCCTACAGATCTGTCTCCCGATGAGGTCTCCTTAAAGAAAGCCTTTGCACTTTTCCAGTCGATGGAGTCCAAGTTGGAGCGAGACGCTGGCAAAGGTGAGCTCTAAAGGCCAAAAAGACAACCGTACGTGTCGCATAAAAGTGGTGTAAAAGATCTGGGAAATGTATGATTAATTTGAAACGCAGTAATGGCAAGTTAATAATGTGTGTATATGAGCTAAAACAAACCACTTGCATGTCTTTAGAAGTTAATGCATCAATGTTTGGTTGCTAAATTCGCTGCCAACGTCGCTCATTTTTTACAAAAACAGGATTTGTTAAGTAACCAAGCCCTTGAGGAACTATTACAGAATAATCCATGCTGTGATTTCAGTCTAGAGAACATCAGTTATTGTCTTGACGTCCATCATTTATGACTCAAATGTTTTTTCAGTACTCCATGAAGTAGACGAGCAGTTGTGGAACGGGACGATGAGCGACGAGGAAAAGTTGAACGGGACGATGAGTGCAGAGGAAATGTTCAACGGGACGATGATCGAGGAGACATTCAATGCTGCATATAATAGATGGATCTCGTCTATGTTCAGTGCCTTGAAGAGCTTTATATCTGAGATGTTATCTTGGTAGCAATATAATAAAACGTGTAGACATTTCTTAAATAACAGCGTGTCAATCCAATGTTTGTATTGCAATGCTCTTATCGTGCATACATCCTCCCTTAACAGTCCAATAAAAGCTCATCTGGACTAGAAAGTCTTTAAAACTCTCATGCTACATAGGATTAGCAGACATTGGCCATGTCAGTAAAAGGGAGAAGATTAAACGTGCACTGTTTTGAGAATGTTCATTACAGAACCTTGCCATCCTTCCAAATGCAGCCTTTATTGCAGGTTAGTCTGAAGTCCATATGCACTTCTATGTGCTAGACCAGGGGTGCCCACACTTTTTCAGCTTGGGAGCAATCTGTGTCGCAGCAGTGGATAAAATGTGACGCGCTTACACTAATTGCCCCTAGGGCTGTCCCGAATACCATTTTTTGGGCTCCGGATATTCGGTAGTAATCAGCAGCGAATATTCGGTGCGAAGAGATTTGTATTTTTTTTTTATACAAAATTTTTTTTTTTAAATAATAATAATTTCACTTTTTTTTCCCAAAAGGTTTCATAACACGCTCCGAATCCGAGACACCTGACAACACGCTGTTAAGCAGAAGCGCAGAAAGAGCCTACTATTACGATTTATATGTATTTATTGTCTCAGTACTCGCAAACATTAAAACTAAATGTGTCCTCTGCATTTAACCCCGCCGCAGCGCAGCGCCCGGGGAACAAATCTGGTTCCAAATTCCGTCCATAACATTTTACAACCTGAACAGTCAAACAAAGATACAAAACACATATTTCTGTTAAAACAACAATACTTTTAATAACATAGCCGTAACAGTAGGCCTAACAGTGTCATACTTGTTACCGATACAGTAAACAATCCTATTTAAATGAAGAACGAAAAATAAATGAACGAACTGTAATAAATATAATAATATTACATTTTAATAAACGAACAATTTAAATACAAATAAATGAATGACTTGGATTTATATAGAATAAAACAAACTGTAACAAATAGAACAAGGGAGGTAGCGTGATTGTGCGCTATAACAATAACAGCCGCATACACTTCAAGAAACGAACAATTTCTTTCCAATCTTTCAAATAAACAAATAAATCACAATCAAGTTGCAAGCTTCATTTGACTAAGCCGTAAGCCAGCCTACCTACACTCTCTTCATGTTGTGCGTGAGGAAGATGAGTTTATCCACATTCTCAGGTAAAAGGGAACTTCTGGTCTTGTTCACGATGTAGCCAGCCTTTGAGAAAATGCGCTCTGACGGGGTTGAAGTGGCCGGAACGCAAAGGCAGTGCTTGGCCGCACATGCCAGTTTGGGATACCGGTCACTGTTGTGCTTCCACCATGCAAGTGGGCCAGACTGGATTGTAGTCGTGTCTCTCAAATATTTCTCCATCTCTTTCTTTGCGCTGTTTCCATCATGTTCTTGTTCCTCTTCATCATCGGACTCAGACTGCATCAGCATATCCTGCTGTTTCTTTTTGTTGGGGGGTGGCACGGCAGTCTCCTTTTCTCTATCGCTTGCTGCCGGCTCTCCTTCCACCTCCCGAACGGTCTGTCGCTGGTGTAGATGTTCAGCCAGGCGGACAACCTTAAAATCAAATAGCATTTTATTAGTCACGTGCACAAGATAAAGTAGTGTGGCATAATAATAGTAAATATAATTTAAATTTAAAATATTAGTCTAACCTCAATGTAGACGAGGTCCTTCTTCTCGTTCGTGAGGAATTTTAAATGCTTAAACCGCTGGTCCAGTGCTGAAGAAAGGAGGTAGATGCTGCTGGGCTCCAAAAGTGACAGCTTCCATCTGCTGTCGATCTCCGTGACGAGGGTCTTCTTCACTTCTCTGATGGCAGGGCTGTCATCCTCCTTCGGTGACAGGTGGCGTCTCTTCAGGTTAAAGAGCATTTGCATTGTTGCAGACAACGACACGTTCTCCTCCTGAGATAGCAGTTCTGTGAGCGTGATTAGGGGCCCCAGCACTTCTGCTGTCTCCTGTGCCAGTGTCCACTGGTCTGCTGTCAGGTCCAGGGTGCGATCTGCTTTCTTCGTGATGCTGGGATCTGACAAAACAGCTGTCACTGGCCATCGTTGCTCCACCAGTCGGTCAAGCATTTCACACGTAGAGTTCCATCGAGTAGCGACGTCATTCGTGAGTGTGTGCACTACAACATTCTGCTGCTTTTGTTTGTCTTTCAACGCAGCTGTAGCCTTTGGACTTTTTCTGAAGTGTCCCACGAGATTCCTGGCAGCCGCAACTGTGCGGCGTATTCTGTCCTGTTTTAGGGCTGTATTTATGCACAGCTGTAGCGTGTGTCCTGAGCAGTAGACCCCTTGAACGTTGCCCCATTTCTCTGGTTCTTTCTTCAGCGTCTCTGTGCACAGCTTCATGTTGCTGGCATTGTCGTGGACAACGGCTACTCGCTTATAATTAGGAATGGCAAAGGCGTCCGCCACTTCTCCAAGCTGTTCTGCAATGTTTACTCCCGTATGGTTTACTTCCATTACTTTGGTTTCCAAAACAAAGTTACAGAGTTTCCACTCCCGAGTTATGAAATGACAGGTGACAGCCATATACGCCTCCATACGCACCGAGGTCCAAATGTCCGTTGTAAAACTTACGGCAGTTGAGTTCTCAATCTGAGTTACAATTTGGTCTCGGTGATCGCTGTACTTCAGAGACATGGCATCTAAAATACTGGAGCGTTTGGGGACAGTGTAGCCGGGCTCCATCTTCTTCATTAATTTTCTGAAGCCTTCGCCTTCGACTATGTAAATGGGTCTCATGTCCATAGCGATGAAATCTACTATGGCATCTGTTATCTCTATCTTTCTTTTCTCCGTTATCGGTTTTTGGAACTGTAGGGTCTGCTGTATTGTTGAGGATGTTGATGGCTTGGATGCGTGGGGATGCACCTATGGACACAAGTTATTATTAGGCTGAGCTACTCAACTTTATGCTAATAATTGCCTTAGCCCCAGATGTTCCCACATTACTCCTTTTTTTTTCACTATTCGGATAAAATTTAAAAACTAATATAAAAAAGCAATTCGGTTGCTTGCTTGCAACTATTTTCCAAGCAAAGTAAGTGCACGTGTTTATCATGTGTAACGCTACTGTTTAAACGGCGGATAAAGCAGCTTCATCATGGCAACTTCACAACAGCTAAGCTAAGCTAGGCTACTACTTACAGCATCCAGGTGGCTTTTCAGAGTTGTTGTGCCTCCGTGGTAGGCCAGTTTCTTATCACATATTTGGCACACTGCCTTCTTTTTACTGTCATCCAATATAAAATGGTCCCACACAGCTGAAGTCTTCGGCATTTTGTGGGTGAAGCGAGGTGAAGCGAGGAGAAGCAAGGAGAAGCGTGCTGTTTGCGTTCGTGACTGTGAGTGAACGCGATGTCAGGAGCACAGGCTGAGATTGTATATATTTCCGCATTTTAACAGTGCAATTCAAAAGTATAAATATAGTATAAGAATATGGCAAATTCGCCTTTATTGATAGCATACATTTAGAAAAAAAAAATATTTTTTGAAAAAAAAAAAAAAAAACGAATATCCGAATAATGAAATTGAAACCCGAATAGTTGGCCAACGAACGAATATTCGAATAGTCGAATATTCGGGTACAGCCCTAATTGCCCCGCATTAGCGCATAATATAGCTTCAGATGTGGAGGTGAGGCCCCCTCATCACTGCATGAACCCGTGTGACACAATACAACTCAGTAAATTTTTGGTCATTGTTACACCCTTTCTTTAGTATTGTATAAATTGGAAGGCTAACTAGGTGATTTGCAGCCCATGCATGGTGAACTGCATGTTCAAAAAAGATGAGATCTCAGACTGGCTTACCTGTACGTCAATCAAGTGGCAAATGCCATAGTAAGGATAACTTTAAAACTTAAATGAAAAACTTTTTTTTTTAAATGCCATGCAATCTACCCACACTACCTTTGCGACCGACGTATTGGGCACCCCTGCTGTACATGTAAGAGTAGCCCCCAGTTGGCCAGCTGCATGACTCTTACCTTCTTCAATCTCCAGACAGTAAGTGAAAATACCCCTTTTGAGTTCCCTGCAGGAAACTCTTACCCACCCATGCAGGGGCGTCCCTCCCTACAGGAAATAGTATGAAGCTGCAGCGTCGGAGACAGCAGTTACAGGACCGCACTTGTAGAACCGCACACACAGGTCCGACGGAGCACGTGACGGTCAACGCACGTTCACATGAATGAGCACGTGACGGAGAATTTAAAAAAGATAGTCTTTTATGTATTTGATATAGCTTCATGTTACTCGCTACAGGCCGATCACGCAGACTGCGTGGGGCCTCACCTTGCGGAGGGAGCCTCAACTGAGCCGAAAATGTGTACTGAAATGTGACCCTGCCCCCATGTGTCTATGTGTGTGTCTTTGTGTTTGTCTTTGCTAATTGTGCAGTCTTTTTTTAAACAGTGTGGACACGTGTGTGAGTGTATCCACTTTTGTTTGAGGACCAAATGTTAGTCAGATGAGGTAAACCTACAAAGAGAGGACATCTGTTCCAGTAAAGGTTATTTCTGGGTTTAGTCTTTGGGCTAAAACTTGATTTGTTAGAATGCTTGACTTAGTATTCAGGTCAAGCATTAGCTTTACATTTCAGTTTAAATCAGGTATAATATGGAAGGATGGTAGTTTATAGGAGCCTACAAGTGTTGCTTGTTTGCATATTTGATGTCCTTAACATCCACTTGAGCATTGAAGCAGCAAACTTCAAAAGGCACGATTTCTTATTAGTTAGGGTATTTTTTTATTATTCTGTATTTATTCCAGTTTTCCTTTTTCTGCACATGAAAATAATACGAGAATAAGAAGAAAGTATAACATAATAAAAGGCAAAAAATATCATAAATTAGGTTCTATTTTTAGAATGGTATCAAGGTTTTCTTACTTGTGTCGTCCAAGTTGAATTGTCTGATACCATGTCCATGAGTAAATGTGTGTCCATGAGTAAATGTGTGTCCATGAGTAAATGTGTGTCCATGAGTAAATGTGTGTCCATGAGTAAATGTGTGTCCATGAGTAAATGTGTGTCCATGAGTAAATGCACCAACAAGAAACACTTTCCAAACAGCTCCGACAACAGATATATACTCTCACAAGTCATTCTGAAGTTACCTCAATGTTAGAGGCTGTGGTGCAAACTCACTAACGTGTGAGTCAGATCCTCTCCTGGTCAGTCTGATGGGATCCAGCTCAACACATTCTCCAGGGGGGGGGGCTCCACTAAATACCTGTGTGTGTGTGTGTGTGTGTGTGTGTGTGTGTGTGTGTGTGTGTGTGTGTGTGTGTGTGTGTGTGTGTATAAAATAGTTGAGGGGGTGCATGCTGAGCGATGAGCGTTGCATTGGGGAGCTGCAGCCTCAGCGCTACTCAGCATCAGGGAGGATCCATCACCTGGGGGGGGGGGGGGCTGTGAAGCTGCTGGTCAACATGTATAGGCTGACGTACAGCACATACCCATACATGAATACACAACATACCCCCCCATCGTCATACCCAAGGCTGCTGTAATCCATCCTGCTGAGTGAGAGCGCTGCTTGCTGCTCTGCATGACCCCCTGCAGCCTGAAGCCCCTCACACACACAGCAGGGGAGACAGAAGACCCTCCAGAGGGGATCCAACTGAACAATGTAAAAATAAAAGTTCAGACATTTTGATTGAGGCAGTGACATGATCATCTTAGAGTGAACCTGAGCAAAACACAGCTACACAATTCCCTTTGGGCTTCACAGTAGAAAAAGTCTAAATGCAGAAAAAAATGGATTTTTAATCTATATTTTCTGAGAAGAACTACAAATATTAGATGGACAACTGAAAAATACTTATTTTATGCAGTTTTCAGGCTTTCAAGTATGCTGCTGTTTTCTGTTTTATATCATATTATAATGAATATCTTCGGGTCAGGACATTTGAAAGACACCTTGGACATTTTTCACTATTTTCTGACATTTTATAGACTAAATTATTCATTTAATAATTAAATTATTTGACAGATTAATTAATAACATTTTTTTTTAAAAGGTTGCTTTCCTGTGGTGTAATTATCCTTTTGATGAATCTATGAAGCTATTGAGAGAGAAGAGGATGTTTTAAAGGCAACCTATAACCCCATAATGGACATGTGATGATAAACCTAAGAGATTATTGGTCAGATTTGGAGTGATGATTGCCATTCAGTCGGATGGATTCGTCCAAGAGAGTGGACTTCTTTGTCGTTAGTGTTTATGGCGACATGACATGACCCATTGAACACATGAAGCAGAGATTTATATCCTCCACAACACTGAAGGTCAAAGCACGTCATCTGAACTGAACCCACATGGTGTTAATGTCAGGATGAAAGCTGTCAAAGTGTCAAAGGAAGCTGAATGTCACTCAAAACAAATGAGAGCCCTAACTCCGCTTTGCATATACGAGTGTATGAATTCAATCAGAAGTCGCGCTTTAATTGAATAAACAATCAGCAACCTGCCCCAGGATGAGAAGAAGCTTAACTATCTGCAGGAAGTGTGAAAAGTAGCACGGTCATCTTTATTTTTTCATAATAAATATAGACTTTTTTCACATTTCAACAATTACAGTGGACAATTACTATACAGACATGGATCCAGGAAAGCACTGATTGGCCATCACCACGATAACAACGCCTCAGAGACGAAGAGGAAGTGTGAGGGACAGAAGTATGGCAGCCATTTTTTCAACCTGAAGATTAAGCTTCAAATCAACCCCGTAGGTTTCTACCTAATTTATAACACTCATGATAAAACAGAGGTAAATCACTTTTCCTGCAACACATGGACAGCCATCGAGGCCTTGCAGGAAGTACGGATAGAGTTGTTGGGGGTGTGTCGCCGCCTAGTGTGAGCCAGAGAAATCACTGCCAGGCTTTCAAAGAACACACCTTGAACCAGTGATGTAAGAAGAGAAAGTATTTGGCATCACTTCTCCAAAATGTTTCTGTTGTTTGTCCCTCATATCGATCCTTCCCAGCATGCTCCAGGGCTTCTTCAGGTACAGAGTGTTCTCTCTCAGAGTGTTTCAGAGAGTCTCAGAGGATCTGCTCGGTGCTGGAGGCGGAGATGTCCAGAAGTCTCCAGGCGGCATACGGGTTCAGCTCCTCCTGGTCCCGACACAGAGCCCACACGTACATCATCCTGATCACTTTCTCCTGAAAGGGGGGGGAACAGACGGTACACTTAATCTAGACTTTATTTATCTATTTGTTGTTTTTATGGTTTGGCTTTGTTTGTTTTTCAATAACACGTTTTTTTTTTAATCAAAAATGTTGTTAATAATTCAGTTTTTGGGAGAAGGGGTGGGATTAAATAAGTGTAAACGTCTTCCCACCCCTTTTCGGATGTGTCATTAGATAGTTCATTTGTTTATACATAATTTGTAAATCAGTAATATTTTTGATTATCAATTTGACACGGTTTGTATAGTATAATAATTATCATGTTTCATTTCATTATTAGTTTTTAAATTTGTTATTATTGTTTTACACATTCGAAATAAATCAAATCAAATAATTAAAAACGAGAGTGTGGGAGAAAAGGTCCCTCTGGAGCAGTGCTTCTCAAAGTGTGGTCCGCGGACCACTGGTGGTCCGTGAGCGCCCCCTAGTGGTCCGTGAGTATATTGGTAACATTTCACATTTGAAATAAATGAATAAATGTAAGTTTTCCGCACTCTCGCGGGAATATCTCCGCAATGGAGCGAGCTTAAGTTTCACTTTCGATTGCATAATATAGCCAAGTGCAACACCTTTGTCACACATATAGCCGCCTGTTTGTACCATTTTCAGGCGATTTGTAATCTGTTCTAGAAAAACGATGTGTTTTGGGATATTTGTGGAGTTAGGTGGTCCGCGAGTGTTTTTTTATTGGTTAAGTGGTCCTTGGTACGAAAAAGTTTGAGAAACACTGCTCTGGAGGGAACACAGGGATTGTAGCCTTTGCAGACCATTTACATGCACTAAACTAAAACCTATATTACACACCACAGGAAAGGGAACGCAGCTTTTCTACAGTATGAACATGTTATCAAAGCAGTAGGCTACATTGTCAAAAACAAATCTGTGTTTAAATCAGCAGGAGAGCTAGTAACATAAGCTGTTTGATAGCCTCGCCTGGTCAAAACCCAGAGGGCCCATTTTTCTACAAACCAAGAAGGTTTTTAAGTAGGAAAAGATTTAGAGGTCTAACTGCAGGACACATTCAATACTTTAGTCCATCAGGGCAGAGCCACAGGACGTCCAGACATTTGGATCCGGATGATAAATCACTACACCCTCCATTAATCCTCTGCAGCAGCCTTTAGTCTGAACACTGTGTGTCTTCACCTTGTACCATCACACTGTCCCTGGAGCTGAGAGACCTCTACGCTTGATTTATAACAAATCAAGCTTTAGGTTGTGGATCCAAATAAAGCCCGAATTCAAAGTTTTCCTCATTACCTTCTTTTTGTGCACTATTTATAAGTAGCGACAAAACATCTCCAATTATGACAACACTTTTATAATTCCTAGAACACTACATGCCACAAACGCAATTACTTTTGTTCTATTCAAAATATCCTTTGACTTTATTTTCATCAAATACAATTGGTGTGTGTGGGTGCGTGTATGTGCGTGCGTGTGTGTGTGTGTGTGTGTGTGTGTGTGTGTGTGTGTGTGTGTGTGTGTGTGTGTGTGTGTGTGTGTGTGTGTGTGTGTGTGTGTGTGTGTGTGTGTGTGTGTGTGTGTGTGTGTGTGTGTGTGTGTGTGTGTGTGTGTGTGTGTGTGTGTGTGTGTGTGTGTGTGTGTGTGTGTGTGTGTGTGTGTGTGTGTGTGTGTGTGTGTGTGTGTGTGTGTGTAACTTACAGGGTCCCCCTCCACCAGCTCTCCTTTGGTGTTTCGGATCACCATCACTAGCTGAGCCTGGAAGGTGATGATCAGCACCGGCCCCTGGTCCATCATCTTCCCCATGGCCAGCTGCAGTGAAGGACACACAGATACATTACTGAACAAACAGCATGATTCTGCATTTCAGTTCTGGCTGATAGAGACAAGGATATATAATGGCGCGTTTCCACTGCAGCGGGTAGCTCGCTTTAAGCGTGCCGAGCCGTGCGGGGCCCGTTTTTGGTTGCGTTTCCACTTGTCCTAGTTTTGGCCCGGGGCTACTTTTTCACCTTTTTTTCTGGCCCGACTAAATCGTGGTTCTAGGACCAGGAACAACCAGGCTGAGTCGGGCTGAGTATGCTAAACTAGAGAGAGAATCGCTGGCAAGGGGGCTACAACTACAACAAGATGAACATATTTTACCGTGATTCAATTGTAATACACGTTTCAAAATGATGCCGAAGTAACAACATACTGATACCGGTTAGTAAAAACCATGAATTAATGCTTTGACAAGTCTGCAGACAGACGGCAGGCGAAAAACCCTTTTAAAATGCGTGTTTTCTGAATGGAGCTTGGCTAAGCTAACGTTATATATGCTCCGACCGTCCACACTCACAACAACGGCCTATACAGACACAAATAAACCAGCGACTGTATTCGCCATGACACAGGCAGTCTGTGGTTTGTACTTGTTTAACTTTTGTCTAGTTTCTGAACAGATGTGAGGAGCTGTGAGCTCTGAGTGCTAAGAGCTAAAGGCTGTGTTGTTTTTCTGGGGCTCTCATTGAAGATTACGTCACGGCTCCGCCTACACTGCGTTACTATAGTAACTACCCCAGTTCCTAAACTGTAATGGAAGCGCAGCATTAAAGTGAGCCGGGCCTAATAAGGCCTAACCAAACCGAGCGAGGCCTGCAGTGGAAACGCGCCATAAGACAGTGTCACAAGTCTGGGACTGGTATCTGCCAGACACAAAATATGGACAAGTAAAAGCTGTGAAAACTTGCTTGTGACTTTAAGACGTTTGCCTGACTTATACATACATATACTTGTACGTTTTGATTTTGGAGAATACTATACACACTCTAAAAACAAGCTCTTCAAATCAGAGCAAAACAATTGTTGTGCATAAAAAGGAATTCAAACCGTTTGTTGCTTTTATTCTAGGAGAAAGATACAAAGAGAGAAGCGTAAAATAAGCAGCATCTTTTAATACTCAGAAGTATTCTTAACTTCTAAGACTCTATGTTTGGTTTGTTAAAACACTGCAACCAGCAATTAGCTTTAGATACCAGCTGTGATCAACACACTTTTGAACGCACAGTAAACTATATTTGCATAACGAGTGAATGAATGGGATCCAGGCTCCATTACGAGCAGTGAGTCGTGAAGTCTGGAGAAACTCACATCAATATTGTCGATGTCCAGGATCTTAGAGTGGAAATGGAGTCCCATGGCTTTGGCTTGCTGGATTGGGTGTGCCAGCTGACTGTAGGTCTGTGGATCAATAAGGAGAGAAGGAGTTTCAATAAAAGGATGACTAACATTGAGAAAGAGCTGCATCTGATAGGTCCTCTAACACATCAGTAAGAACAGGCGTATAGTAAGTGTGCATCAACACTTAAAGCTCAGTGTGTGATAAAAGTCGTACCGCTTCATAACACCAGTCCTTCAGCAGCTCCAGCTCCCCTCGGATCATCGCCTGCATGGAGACAGAGCTTAGTTTAAAAACCTTGAAATAAAGACTTGATAATAGAGGGCAACCTATGTGAAGTATTTGTTTATCCTGACTGTTAGAAAAATGTTAATATTTCTTGTCCGAAGCTCATCTGTCGATTGCAAGTTATTTCTCTACAAAGACACGAGTACCAGCGTTGTGTTGAGTCTCACATACCTCCAGTACATTAGGGATGATATCCCCTTCACACTGCTTGAGGAAAGTGTCCTTGTCAAAGGATGGGTCAGCTTTTAAAATCTCCGTTAAAACTTCAGACATCTCCGTCTTAGAGAACAGCCCACCTGAACACAAGAACACAGACAGGAAACACAGGAGTTTTAGTGTGCTTAAAGGTAGGCTAGGTAACAATGGAGGAACCAGCTCGAGTGCTAGAATTTGAAAATACGCAGACTTCCTCACAGAGCCCCTCCTCCAACACACGAACGCGCACATGACGAATGAGGGCACGAGATAAGTGTGTGCACAGATGGAAGGCTGACAGGCAGGTAGGCCATCCAGTTACTTTAGCCGGCTCAGATGATTGGTCGTACTTTTTACAGTGCCACGGCTTCCACAGATGATATTTTGTTATGGATTTTGTGTCAAAGCATTTAATATATTCATTGCTATCGGGACGTTAAGAGCATTCCATGGAATATAACAACAAGTGTTTCTGAAGTGAATTACCTACCCCACCTTTAACTTATCAATGTCAGTCATTTGTAAATATAAGTTTGTTAATGCACTTAAGGAGGCATTTCAGGAGGAGATTAGAGATGTGCTTTGGACTCCTTTGTTTGAACAAGGTGAGTTTTAGAAACTTTTTTTTAGCGGATCCAGCACCTGTTACGACTTTGAAATGATTGTCATTGATCAAGTGTATAGCACGGAACAGAGGCTTTTGAAACAGTTACTTTGTGAGAGAATGATCTATTAAAGGAAGTGTTGTACGTGTTTCATTCAATTTGAACTCCTTTAAAGTAGGGAGGGGAACGATTAATCGAATATTCGAAATTATTCAGGTATTCGAATATGAGTTATTAATATTTTTATTAATATATATATATATTTTTGTTTTTTGGGGGGGTGCCTAAGTTGATTACATATTATCAAATGGAATAATTCAATGTATACGACAGTGCCATAGCTAAATGTGTTTAAAGGTGTGTTCTGCTCCGCTCACCGGTCCCTCACAGCGGGCAGAGCTGCAGTTGCTGATCTCTCTCTCGCGTCCCGTTAGACTTCACTCACGTTTATGTCCAAATCCATCAGATCTAGCTGGTTCTAGCTAATGATACGGCTGCTTCCCCTCCCTACACGCAGATCACGCAGACTCAAACCTCATCTTATGTCCAAATGCGGCGTAAATGCGATGCGGCTTTTATAGGATATGTACATTTCGGTTAACCGGTTAACCGTTTTTTGGGGGGTCGAATATTCGAATATACATTTGCTTTCAAATTCCCATCCCTACTTTAAAGTTAAGGTAATGAAGGGCTGAAAACAGTTCAATGTTTTGCTATGATGACGATTTATTTGCTTCCTCGGCACAAAAAGGGGATAAAAAACAACAAAGAAAAACTGGAAAACCTCAGAATTGGACAAACTGTTACTCTTTACATCTGGATAGGAATTGCCTTAGAAACATCTCCCCTAGAAGATTCACTCCCGACTGTGATCTATCCGGTAAGGCTTGATTCCCAGTGATTAATGCAGACTAACAAACCGAGGTATCTCACCTAGAACATCAGTCATCTTCTCGGTGACGGCTCTAGAGGCTCTGATGAGCGCGTTCTCACTCTCATCGTACTTCATCTTCATCTCAAAGAACCCTGCGGAGGACACAGAATGAGAGCACGTTAACACACAACTCTGGTTTCACTTCACAGCAGAATTATTGTGTTGTTGGCTCGCAGACGTTGAACAGCGGAGTTATATTTTATAGTTAGTTCATACACAGATTCAACATCATTCTTCCTGTCAACATACAAAGTCCCACAGGGTCCGCTGGAGGGATGGCATGAGAAATGAAAAGACTCCAAACTGAAGCTCAGCAAAATCCTGCTCTGAATGTCTGCTGGGTGATTAATGGAGATGTGGACGAGTCCAAAACATGTCCTCAGATACAAATAAACACAAACAAAGACACAACGTGCATTTTGCAGCATTGGGAAAGGATGCAAAACTCTTCCACTGGAGACCTTAACCCCGACAACTATCCTGTGTACTGAGGAGTGTCTGAGCTTCAAGTCTCTCTTCATGTTGCTTCTAAAGTACTGCAGTCTCCTACTGCATACAAAAAAGGCCTTGAAAAGTCCCCTATCATACTGTTTTTCATCAATATATTATAGGCCTCAGATATTTACAGAACCAGTCTCTGATTGGCTGAAACTCCAAACAGATCATTGCAGCATTACCCATAATCCCCTCTGTTTCAGCCCTGTTTCCAAAGTGCTGATTCTCTGTCTGTTACTTTAGATGAAAATAAGGAGCCCCCCCCCACGCCCCTCTGAGAGACATTTGGTTACAAAGAACACAATAGGCGCATTCACACTGCGGTACTTTTCCCACAAAGGTTCATGCGAACTTAGTTCATGAGAACTCTTTTATCGCGTTCACACCAAAAAGAGCCGGTACTAAAAGTAGTTCATGTGAACCTTTTTACCCCCTCGAAAGAAACTTTCAGAGTGTCTTTCCACAGAGGGGACACATGTTGATGTAGAAGAGACATGAAGAAGAGGGGACACATGTTGATGTAGAAGAGACACGAAGAAGAGGGGACACATGTTGATGTAGAAGAGACACGAAGAAGAGGGGACACATGTTGATGTAGAAGAGACATGAAGAAGAGGGGACACATGTTGATGTAGAAGAGACACGAAGAAGAGGGGACATATGTTGATGTAGAAGAGACACGAAGAAGAGGGGACACATGTTGATGTAGAAGAGACATGAAGAAGAGGGGACACATGTTGATGTAGAAGAGACATGAAGAAGAGGGGACACATGTTGATGTAGAAGAGACACGAAGAAGAGGGGACACATGTTGATGTAGAAGAGACACGAAGAAGAGGGGACACATGTTGATGTAGAAGAGACACGAAGAAGAGGGGACACATGTTGATGTAGAAGAGACACGAAGAAGAGGGGACACATGTTGATGTAGAAGAGACATGAAGAAGAGGGGACACATGTTGATGTAGAAGAGACATGAAGAAGAGGGGACACATGTTGATGTAGAAGAGACATGAAGAAGAGGGGACACATGTTGATGTAGAAGAGACATGAAGAAGAGGGGACACATGTTGATGTAGAAGAGACATGGAGAAGAGGGGACACATGTTGATGTAGAAGAGACATGAAGAAGAGGGGACACATGTTGATGTAGAAGAGACATGAAAAAGAGGGGACACATGTTGATGTAGAAGAGACATGAAGAAGAGGGGACACATGTTGATGTAGAAGAGACATGAAGAAGAGGGGACACATGTTGATGTAGAAGAGACATGAAGAAGAGGGGACACATGTTGATGTAGAAGAGACATGAAGAAGAGGGGACACATGTTGATGTAGAAGAGACATGAAACAGTGGATTTTGTATAATAGGTGACCTTTAAAACAAGAACATATACTTTGTGACGTGTTTTATGCTTTCTATGACATCTGTGAATAAAGTCCAATATTACCTTTGGAGCTGCAGCCAATAGATTTATACTGATTTACAGTGTTTCACGTTAATTAAGGGAACAGTAAAAACGACTAAAGGAACCTAAATAGCTGCAAACCTGTCCTCTTTACCCATGTAATGTCTCAACACTTAACATCACTTAGGCCCCTACACACGGCGGCGTGCGGTGAAGCTTCAACGCTTCTGCCCATTCACTTTGAATGGGGTGACGTTACGCTTCGCCGAACTGCATTGTGGGAGCAAAGCATTGCGTTGCTCGCTTCAAAAATAGAGCAATGTTCTACTTTTGAAGCGCTAGCCAATCAAACCGTGTGTATGCTGGGAGAGCCATTTCCTCATGTTCCAAAAAATGGAGGACAAAATCATTGTAGCGGTAGGGAATCACCCGGTGTTGTATGACCAGTCCCTGTTCACCTACTGGGATTCAAACCGGAGGGAGGTGGCAGAGTTTCCGCCTGTTTGGGGAGTTTATATCCAGTGCACTTCGTTTGAATGGACAGCTAGCAGCATAGACAGTATTTAGCCAGCATGAAATGTTGCATAAAATAGCACCATAGACATTGATGTCATAAATGTTCATCATATAAAGTGTGACAGGTAATAACATGAGATTCATGCGATTGGTTGTTGGTCTCGTTAACTCTCCAAGCTTCAGACACGCCCACCGCCAAGCTTCAACGCACGGCGCCGTGTGTAGGGGCCGTTACTGGAAATGCAACAAAGAACTGCCAGGGAAGTCAAAGAGACGTGTGTCCTTACTGTTGACGACCATATTGTTGTCTTTGAAGTCCTTCCACTGCTGGAACCATTTAGAGTCTTTGTGCAGAACCACACCCATCGCGTCTCTGAAGGATGAACACACAAAGTAAAGATTTTAACAGCACATACAACAAGGGTTGCCGTTTAACCACTGTGGACCATCACAGCAAGGATATTTAACTCATAATAAAGCAGGGAAGCACAATTCATTGTAATGCACTAGAGCAATCTCAAAAATAGCAGGAAATGTAACAAGATATGTGTCCAAATACCATTCTGAATAATGTGTTGTGTTGGGATGGATATCAAAGCTTAATAATAATTGTATTTTACAGAATACAAAAAAAATCGAATTCTTTAAAAGATATTCTTTTCAATATATAAAGATATTTTTCTAGTCCTGTCGTGAAAAGAAAATTGGGAATACTATTCTTATTCAGCTGAGAGTTGTAACCTCTATTCCAAAACGCAGCATGACATCCCTACAGTTTGCTTATCTCTGCGTACTGTGATACAGTTCAGATAACGTTTTCCAGCTTGGTTTCATTTCCTGTATTTTTAATTATGATTAGACTTTATGAGGCCATCTAAGTGTTATCAGCTGTCTCTGAGAGGCGTTCCCCTCCCACAGTATGGGGGGGGGGGCAGAGGGCACTCACGTACTCGTTGGCTTCGAACACTTTGCCCTCCTCTCCTGCCCCTTTGGAGGAAAACTCGCTCCTCTTCCTCAGTCTGGCAGGAGGCCGATAAGAGCCGGTGTGACCGAGGTCATCGATCTCCCTCTTCACGCTCTCCATGCCCTGAAGAGAGAACAGACACACCAGAAAACAAACACGTTTAGTAACCTCGCCTATCATTTTCTTTTCATGTATTTTGTTTTGACATTTGGCAGCAAACCATTACACAGCGTTTTTTGAAGACGTAGTAATCGTACATCTTAAGTTTGTCTGTCCGAAATGCCTTTTCTCAAAGATCAAATAAAAACAGTAAAAAGTACGAACAATAGGGAGTGATCAGGACTTCACTGTAAAATCATACATCTGGCCTATGAGGTTTTACGAAATCAGTCCACTTTCTCCATCGTGACACAAATAGTTCCAGTTTGTGATTGACAGATGATGTTATCCTCTCCATGTTGTAAATGTCCATTCTAATATCCATCCATGCGTTTAAAGTTGGGCTATCTGGTGATTGGCCAATCATTTTCAATGTACAACATGACATCGGATCAGTTTGTTTTGGCCTCCAAACTAGACCCTTCACAGTGCTACCTTACTTAAAAGGGCCGTAGGTCCCATGTCATGCTTTTCCGGTTATTACCCGTCCCCTTGTGTTATGAAGGTTTTTCTGCAGAGTCACAAACCCTCAAAGTACACCCTGTAGCGAGTAAAACTCTAACACAGAGAAGACCTGTCTGTGCTGCCCCAGAACGCCTCGTTGGACATTTCTCTTTTTCTTCCTGGGTACAGTGACGTAACGTAAAAATACAGGAAATGAAACCAAGTAGGGATGCCAGCTATTATTCGATTATTCGTTACAGTCTCCATAATCGAATATTATTTTTAAAAATCGATTTTATTTATATATATTTTTTTTATTATTTATGTTTAATTTTTTTTTTTTCTGGCTTAGTTTCAACCAACATATCAACTAATGCTAATAACAGTAATAGTATTAATAATTGTAAATGGCCATTGGTCACACCACCAGTTTGTTCTACTGTAAACTTGGAGGAAGCCTGCGTGCAGAGCAGACTGCTGCTGCAGCACGCTACACACCGACCCCGCCCCCCCCCCTCCTTTCCCTCACACGTGCGACTAAAGATGAGCAAAGCGGCAGGTAAAAAGAGTTCCTCGTGGAACTACTTTGAACTTACAAGTCCAAAGGAAGTGAAATGCAAGCTCTGCGAAAAGACGTTGGTATATCACAGCTCAACCTCAACAATGCGTTCGCATTTGAGTGCGAAGCCAAAGTGGTTACAGAGAAAGACGCAGCACAGCCGCCCATTACCAACTTTCCTTCGAGGCCACGTCGTTGTGATGACATGCGTGCAGGTGAAATAACTGCAATAAACAATGTATTTATTGCAATGCTGCCATTATTAATACAGGCTACAGCCTATTAATAGAAGCTGTAGCCTGTATTTAATAATGGCAGCATTGCAATAAATACATATCCAAATAAAGGCAATGACAGGCACTTTAGAAAAAAAAATGTTTTTCTTCTGCGGAGGGGGGGGGGGGGGGGCTGCCGAATAATCGATTTTGATCATGGTCAGTTTCTGGCAACCCTAAAACCAAGCTGGAAAACGTTATCTGAACTGCTGGAAACATCAGAAATAAGCAAACTGTTGTCCTATCTAGTTTTTTCCAGAAATAAAACTGTAGGGATGTCATGCTGTGTTTTGTTACGTTACGGAGCCGTTACTTCCTCACACACACACACACACACACACACACAATCTTTTCTCAGCTGCAGCTCCACCGATTTCTCAGCCTGAGACGGCGGGACGCGGCGAGGCTGGGAGTCTGTGTGTGAGCACACACACAAACTCCCAGCCAGGCTGCGGGTGTGTGTGTGTGTGTGTGTGTGTGTTCGGGCTGGGTTTCGCTGTCTCGCAGACGGCCACTGGGCTCACAGGGAGGGGGGGGGCAGGAGCTCCAACAAGCCGTTTAGGACAGAGAGTGAATACACATACTATACAGAGATGCTGTGAGAAACCAATGTGAGTTTGGAAAAATGCACAATTTAAATGTATTCTAGTCGACCTCAACAATGGAATTATGATCAGTAGAAAAGACCATGACACGGGACCTTTAAAAAAACTCAAGGTTCTGTTTCTATGAATATATACAGAAATGTTTTTGCACCATAGTAACAACAGTGACTCCTGTATTGGAAATAATGTTTATCAAGTGAACAGAAAGCTATAATGCAATATGAATACTGAGTATATAGTGAAAGCGTTACATACCTGTGATATTGCTCTGAAGGCACCGGTCTTCCCCAACATCTCTCCACCTTTAGAGACAGACTCCGCTGAGGTCTTCGCTGATTTGGCTGCTTCCTCTATTCCATCCTTGATTTTCTTTCCAATGTCCGTACGACTCACCTCCTCAAGCCCCTGTTCACACACACACACAGACACACACACATCTTGTTAGGGTGGATAGATACATTTGAATAGCATGTCCATGATGATTAAAAGAAAGGCAGCATCACATTGAAACGTTACCTCTTTAACGCTCTCAGAGATGTTTCCCAGCTTCTTCCTGAGAACATCGGAGGTCTTCACAGTTTCAGACTCTATCGTTTTCTGGAAGAAAGACATTGCGTTGGCAAACCAAACACATTTTCATAATAAAAAGGTGTGTGTAGCAGAATACTTACAAATTTCCTTCGAGCTTGTTTCAATGCTTCTGACTCCTCCAGCTTTTGGGCCTCTTCTCTGAACTTCTTGATGTTGTCTTTCATTTCTTTGTTTTTGTTTAGCTCTTGCTTTATGTTGTCCAGTAACTCCCCCATGAAACCCTTTCTGCCCCCGCCTCTGCCCCCGCCTCTCTCCCCTGACATATACCTGACCTGCAGGGAGGGGGACGGAGGTACCTTGTGGGAAAGAATCAGAAACAACACATTATTAATGTACTCCAGTCGGCGTGGGGCAGTTCAATTCATCTCAAGTTCCTGATCAAAAGGAGACGTTTGAAGGTGAAGGTTGAAATGTTTAGTTGATGCAACTTTATGATATTTTTAGAAGGTGTAGTTTGTGAGGCTGTATATTAGGGTAGCCTTTAGGGTAGGCTAAATAACCGAAATATCTCAATAGTGCAACAAAATAAAAAAGTACATATTCCAAAACTACCCTTAAGTTAATTTAGCAATGGTGTATAGGACACATCAGTTGTTGGTAAAGTAGGCGCTTGTTCAGCAATAGTTTCCATATAAAAAAAAATATTGTTAAGTCTACCTTCCTTATTTATAAATAAATTCTACCTTTAAATGGAATTAAATCATTGTGAAATCATAAATGAAATCATAAATGTATATTAACAAGCAGTTAAATAGTGTTGGTATATATTGTAAGCAGTTTTCTTCCAACAGCTGTGTGCAGTATTTTTCTTCAATTACTCAGGTTAATTCTTAAAACTATCACTCAAGTCCTCAATGTTCATGCATGCATGTCTGGTGCCTTGCTCAAGGGCACCACGGCAGGGCAGGAGGTGAACTGGGAACTCTCCAAGTAGCAGTCCACACTCCATATTTAGGTCTGGTCGGGGACTTGAACCGGCAACCCTACAGCTCGCAGTCCAAGCCCCTACTGACTGAGCCACTGCCGGACTAACATGGTTAATGAGACATACAATTACGTATCAGGATATATCATTACTCTGGCTATATAATTTGTTATTGTCATTTTCTGTCACTCAAGCACTTTGGGCTGCGTCAAGCATGAAAGGTGCTATATAAATCAAGTTTAATATTATTATAATTATGATATCTCCCAAACCTAATTTGAAGGAATCTCTTCATAGTAAAAAGGCATGTAGTAAACGTACAGCTTTATAATATCCAGACATAATTAAACATGAACATAAGACAGGGGTTGTACCTGTGAAGAGTATGTGAGGAGCCCATGTGTCCTGTAGACAGCGGCTCTGTTGTGAAGGAGAAGGTAGGAGGAAGGGAAAGAAACAAAGCCTCTTCTCACACATATCTGCACACAAACACACACATATCTTATTAAACTATGCAGAAACTCACAATCACCATACAGACCTGCACATTTAAGGTATGAACAAAGGCTTTACACCTTGTGATATTAAGACAAAGCGTCATGATGGAAAGCCAGAAAATGCAGCTAGATACCAATGCATGACTTTACTTCGAAAATATTTGATTCAAACACCGAATGGACACCTGACAATTCAAAGAGCTAACGTAGCTAATGCTACGTTAGCACCCTGAATGACTTTAACTTTAAATACAAGTCCAACACTTAACAAGGTTAAACTGGCAGTTCACATGTGCAATTCAAGTTCTTCCCTTATTATTTCGTGGGGTTGAAAGGCTGATATTTACAACAAAACGTCCACAGAACTCACCTGGTAACACAGACACAAGGGGGTCGCCATCTTGAATGTTAATGCTCGTGACCTTCTTCCGGAATTGACCTTCCGGTTCCTTTTTACCTTGTATTTTTATTAGGCTACACTAGATACGTATTTATTTCAGGTAATATAAAACTATATTTAGACAACAATCTTTATGAAACAAGTGTACACTAAACATATTTCAAAAGTTTTTTTTAATGGAATTAAATATGAATCAATTAAACTTTTATTTTATGTTGCATTCCTTATCTGCAAGGAGGTATCTTGAGAGCTTATAAGATATATCTCCAAGCCCCTTTTACCCTAATATAAGTTGCTTAAACCGTCAGGAAATAATTACATACATTTAAAGTCATCCAAATTATAACTTTATGTGTTTACACGACAAACCCAGAATAGAAAATGTCAATCAAAGAAAACTTGATGGTCTCTGGAAAGTCCACGTAACTGACAGGCAATGCAATTCCACAGAAAGACATCGAACAACGTATTTCAAACACCAAGGTTTATTTATCAAAACACCTTATAGAACAAAGGCAATGACAGGTGAAGCATCACGGAAAATAAAATTTTAAAATTTGGTCTCTAAAAAAAAAAAATCAAGTACATTTTAGCAAAAACTAAAACACTTTCACAACTAACAACTAAAAAAAACATTTGTCACCCTTACAAATATCTAAGTGGATATGATATGAAAATGCTGATGGGCAAATCAGATCATAAAGGGCATTTGGACACGAGGAACTAGATGAATGGAAGACGCAACAGACAGATCGTTTATGCATTTCTATCGATTCTAACATCGATTTCTCTGCCGTTCAGCCGGTAGCCGTTCATGGTCCTGCAGACGCGCTCGGCAGTTTCTGGGGTGTCGAAGCGAACCACGCCGCAGCCCTTAGACTTGCCGTTCTCCATCTTGATATCAGCATACTGAACCATGCCTGCAGATGGAAGAGAGAACTAGTTAGAAGCCATCTTAAAATAAGCTTACATCAATATAATATTTGCAATCGAGGAGTATTCTTACCACATGTGTTGAAGGTATCCTTCAGCATCTTCCAGTTGAAGTCAAAGGGCAGCTGAAGAACAAAAAAACAAATTGATATTAAAAATCTGACGCAAGATGCTCATCAAGTATATTTTGATTCTATTTTATTTGTATTACTTGCACTATTTTATCTGTTTTATTATGTTTCACCGTTGGAGGAGCCTGTGACCTAAGATTTTAATTGATACATCTACACTGTAGCTATGTACACATGACAATAAAAGCCTTGAATCTTAAAAAAAGAAGAAGTGAATTAACAGTTCATTAAAAATCGAGTTTATGCTTTTACACAAACATAAGAAAATAAGTTGTAAGAAAAGGTCAGATGAAGACTTACATTTCTGACAAAGATCTGGCATCCCTTCCTGATGTTGTTGTTGTTGCCGCCTCCACCACCAGCTCCAGGACCTCCAGCTCCTCCTCCGAAGGAGTTCCCTCCGAACCCACGCTCCAGGTCTGCAGAGCGGTCAAACTGCCCGCCGACGCTGCCGGACCCCATGCGGTCCATGCCGCCGGAGTTCATGCGGTCCATCCCGCCGGAGGGGAAGCGGTCGATTCCTCCAGTGGAGCCGATGCGGTCGAAGCTGGTGGGCATTCTGTCGATGCCGGTGTTGCTCATGCGATCCATTCCCATCGGGGAGCTGAAGTCCAGGCCAGAACCCATGCGATCCAATCCGGAGGGGCCAAGGCGGTCAAACCCAGCCGGGCCCAGGCGTTCCATGCTGGAACTCATGCGGTCCAGGCCGGGTCCGAGCCGGTCCATACTGGGTCCCAGACGATCCATCCCTGAGCCCATGCGGTCGAACCCAGAGCCGATCCTCTCCAGGTCAGACCCGCGCTCCATCCTGTCCATGCCGCCTCCCATGCGGTCCATGCCACCTCCCATGCGGTCCATGCCGCCTCCCATGCGGTCCATGCCAGAACTCATGCGGTCCATACCCTGCGAGTTTCCTTTTAAAAAAAGAGACCAAAAAGGGGGAAAACAGTTCAAATCTACTGTCTGAGCCGAGCATTACACCTGATGATCAGAGGAGCTAGAGGGAATATTTAACAAGATCCTAAAAATAAATACTGACCCATTCCTCTTTCAAACGACTCTCCAAAATTATTGCGAGACATTCCCATATCATTCCGCCCAAACTCCCTCTCAAAAGCACCACCAATCCCACGCTCCATCTCTGACAATGCAAGAGATGAAACCATTAGAAACGACCAGAAAACCGCGAAATAGTTCCACGCTGGTTTGAGAGGGATTAACGCATTCCCTTACCGTTAGCCCGGCCCATCCCAGAAGAACCGAAACGCTCCATGTTGTTCATTCCTCCAAAGTTGTCCATTCCTGGAACAGATGGGAAGTCTTAATGCCAAACGGCAGAAAAACAACGAAAACGATGAAACGCTGATGCCTTAATGATACGAGTATGGGAGCTTAAAACAAAAATTATGAATTATACATTTTTCCAATCACTCTAAGCTGCTGTAATAATGATGTTAGAGAACAACTGGTTCATGAATTAGAGTACAATTAATTCAGGGGCTTCAATTAAACTATGAATTGTTGTTCAATTATATAAAAAGTTAGCGGTAGTATTGAAAACAATATGGACCACTCTACTAAAAAATCTTCAGGACATACCTCCCCCACCACTGCCGCCTCCCATACGACCACCCATGTTGCCGAAACCCATTCCATCCATTCCTACAAGTGACAAGAGTGATGATTAGCTACTGATTCCAATGGTATGTTTTATTCAAGGCTTTAACAAAATAATACGACAGCTATTTACCTCCAGGGCCCATGTTGCCCATTCCTCCGCCACCTCCCCCTCCTCCTCCTCTGTTCAGTTGGGTCGCATCAATGGGCTGGCCATTCGGTCCCAGACCCAGGCCAATACCACTCAGGCCACCTGGGCAGAGAAAATGCACAATGTGATTACATTTTTCGCGGAACTAAGGGGATCCAAATGTAGACGTGTAAAATTAACGGCAGAGGTTGGACCACTGTGACAGGTCATGTGATCACATGTCAACTTTCTAGATAGAAATGTTGCATTGTTTTTTTGTTGATCAAAAGCTTTAGCCATCTCTTTTGTCTGTGTCATGTGATCACTTCATTCATTGAACAAACAAATGTAATATGTGGCAGAACCATGTACACCTTTGGGTGTATTGTTAGCACACTTAGAACAATATTAATTAACGTACAATATGAAACCCTTGCTAAACTAACCCAGTAAGTATCTCAGGATATGTTTGTGAGGTTAGTTATTTCGACAAGGTGTATTTACTCGATACAAAGCTATATCACAGGTGAAAGTCTGCACAAAACAGAAGTACTTATTAAACTTTCAAGGACAACACGTTTTTAATACTCAACCATTCTATCCTCCATTTAAAACAATGTCTTTATGTGTTTTATCTTAGTGAAGAAAGCTACGTTTCTACTTACGGGGAAGAGCAGAAGAAGCTCTCTCAGGTGGTCCAAAATCTTTGGGCAGGGATTTCTCATCCTGACAAAAGCATACAGACAGATTTTATACTTCAATTATAGATATATACTTTCCCAAATTGGGAAATCTTTAATGTGCTTCAATCAAAGTACATCAGGGGTTGAGGAACATACCAGCTTGACGTGCATCAGTCTGTTGAATAAAAGCTGTCCATTGAACATAGCTGTGATATCATTAAGGAAAAGCCCACCAGACCTTTTGCCACAACGTGATTCTAATGAATAAACATTTCATGCATACACACAGATATCACAATCCAACAATTTTAGAAAGGATACAGACAGCTTGGACTGCTTCAATGGGCATATCGAATGTGACTGTGCCCATGCCTCTGCTTTTCCCATCCTTGTCCTCCAGGATATCGGCCCTCACCACGATGCCTGCCATGCTGAAAACCTCCTTCAGCTTCTTCCAGCCCACTTTGTAGTCCAGCTGCAGGGACAAAGGACCATTTAAGAGTGAGTTTTCCTGAAGCCTTCCGAGTAAATCGCCAGAACACCGACACCTCCTCATCACTCCCATGTTTTCTTTTGTGTTGCTATAAGTTAGTCTCTCTCCGTTTGTGCGCTGGGCTAATGCTACTAATGCGAAGAAAATCAAATGGCGGCTTCAAAAACCTTTTGGGAGCTCTCTAGCAGGGACTGAAAAGGGGGTGGAAAGGTTCTCATGAACTAAGTTCCGGATTTTTTTTGGTGTGAACGCACATTTTCGGAACTATATCAGAATTATACTGGGAAAAGTACTCCGGTGTGAAAGCCCCTAAGGATGAAAATACAAGGTTTCTCTTTTCGTAATGACGCATCAAAATATTATGTTGATTTTTGGGAAAACTCACATTAGCCACAAAGACAGTGCTGCCAATCCTGCCGGCCTGGAGACCGTGGATGACCTCGTTGGGGATGTTGGGGTTGTTCATCAGGCTAGGAGGAATGTTAACGTTTCCATTTCCTGGTCCTGGGCCCATTCGCTCCATGTTAATGCGATCCATTCCCCCCATTACTCCCATGCCTCCCATATTGCCCATATTGCCCATATTGCCCATTCCCCCCATTCCACCATGGCCTCCTGGATGTCCTCCACCTTGAGTCTTGTTGATTTCTCTCTGAGCAATCACACCATCAGGGTCCTACAAATAAAGCAAGAAAATATCAAAGGTTGTGGAAATCTGCAGCTGCCATTTGGATTTGTTTTTCTTGCTTTGACATACCTCTTTCACTTTAAGGGGACGTCCATTGAGATTGTGCTTGTTGACTTTCTCCACGGCTTTCCTCATCAGCTCTTCGGTCCTGAACTCAACAACACTGGAAGGAAAGTACATCCCGTCAGAAAAATCTGTAAACTCCTAGAACTTTATTTCTGATTTGTCAATTTAAATCGGATTGTAAAAACATCCATTTTGTTAATCTGAGAAACACAAACGAACAATTTAAATTAAATACATAAATGGATGGATTACTTACGCGCAACCCTTTTTGATCCAAGACATAGGGACAGGACGGACCCAAAGGAGTAAAGAATGCAAATTAGCAAAGGCAATGGTTGAATAAAATAAATGTTTTGAAAAATAAAGAATTTCATGCACAATAAAAAAGTACATCACACAGGCTTACCGTCTTGGCCACAAATCTGTACCATCAAATACATTAAGACTTCACATTTTACACAATACAAACAAGTCTGTTGAATATATAACAATATTTTTCCAACTTCCAAAGGACCGGAAATCCACAGGATTCCCTACGACTAAGATAATGGAGGGAACGATTCCAGAAAGCAGTTCTAGTTTTATTTAACAACCCTGTAACAGCCTTGTAACAACCTCTTCCAGACTAGACTCCTTTAGTTCATGAGGAGCAAATCCAGCAACCAAAGGGATACTGCAATACCACAGGATTGGCTACAAAGAAAGCTGAAGTCCTTTTATAGGAGCATTAACCCTCGGGATGACCTCAAGTCATCGAGTGCCACAGACGACACCGGATAAAACACGCCTGCGGGACGTCAACATCTCACACACTCCACCAGGTTTCTGAAGCTTAACCATTCCCAACAATGAATACAAAGACACCAAAAGGTGACAAACACAGGTTTGTCTAGGATTATTCATGTTTTTATTTGTATGTATTTGCACTTACCCTCGATTTGCCTTCTGTGTCCATTAAGTGTTCCACGTACGTTACCTCACCCACTACAAATCAGATTCCAGAGACGACACACACCAAGGGGAGAGAAGCCGAGAGAACAATTGGGGTTTAGAGCGGAAACACAAGTAGGGCGGCTGGTCGCAGTGAGCTCAGACGGCCAGTCCTGCGCCTTTCCCCAGCACCTCAGCAGCAGCACAATATGGTACAGGTCTACAAAAGGCAAGCTTGGTTCTTTTCAAAAAAGTGAAGACTTCTTAGCCTGTCCTTGTTGGAATTCTCCTGAAGCACAAGAAGCAATAGACTGAGGACAACAACAGTTGAAATGGCCATCAGCCTTCCTATTTGGATGTAATGCCGCGAACACCACCTTCTACCTAAGATAATTGACCCACTAATTTCAAGTAGGCAACACCTTTTCAATGTCTCCGTCCATTTCATTGCAAACCTGTGCGTACTTTGTCAAATGTCGCCATTTTAAAAACATCAGGTACAATGCATCGTTACAGTCGCCCATCAACTGAGGTCAAAGAGGAACATAAAGCTAGAAAACTAACCATAATCTTAACGAAGGTAAGCTCTTAGGGGAAATTGGTCCTTTTCCTTAAACGCACAATATCAGAATTTTGTTTTGGCGTCGCCCAGTGACGCCTTCTTTCCAGATCTCAGGTCTGTTCAACAAATGGACATCAGTGATCAAACCTCTAGAGACAAGGACAGTGCATAAGAAGTTGCTTCATTTTGTAGACCTGTACCCCAAAGAAATCCCCAACGCATGGCCGTGTTTGGCACAACATCGAGGTCTGCTGAGAAAACATTTGCTTGTCAAGGTCATACCTAAAAGAGAAAATGCAATTTAACTCCACAGTCAGTTGTCACAGAACGAATACCAGGCACTCCTTCTGAAAAAGGGTTGTGCCTTGTACACACATGCTTTAACGTCAAGTAAATGCATATGTATGCATTACTTAAAATACATATTCCACTTTCCAATACCCCATAACTACAAGTACTTGAGACATGAGTAACGGCACATGTAATCCATGTTCTCAGAGAACCTGAAATTGACTGCATCCAAAATATTATTGTTTTACTTGGCTCCATTTTTTTTAAACTTCTTTATAAAACATGAGCTCAGACTTTCACAGTTGATAACATGTTGCAACAGAGCAAATACATTTAGACACAGAAATGTTCTTTCATGGATTTCTGTGAGAACTCAATATTCCACTTATGATCCCAACTATTCCATTTCCACGGTAATGGACCAGATTGACACATTACAACTCACTTCACAAAGATCACAAAAGGTTTTAGTAATCTCGGGAGAGATTAAATGTTCAGTCAAACATCCAGGTTTGCAGCTCTTGTGCAAGTCTGCAGCAACTCCTAATTAACGGACAAATGAGGGGAACCTCGTCCAAAACCTTGGTTCCAGATAACTCTTCACAAGATCTCACGCCGCATTGTACAACTTAAAGGTTCTGCACAAAATCCCCAAAAAACCTCAAAGCTGCAGTGGTCAAACGAAATTGACCCTGGATGCTGCCTCTTTAATTATGTCCAAATGGACATAGTCCACCCCTTATCTAAACACCTTACCTTTCTCTTTCATCAAGTCTTTGAGGGCCTGCCATTTGACATCGTATGGGATGTTGCTGACGAAAACCCTGTATCGCTTGTTCACATTTCCATAGGGTTCGAAGCGACCACCTCCACTTCTCTTCAGGGGTCTCTCCTTCCTGCTTGCGTCAAGCTTGATTTTTCCATTCACTTCGCTGTATAAAGATGACAGTAAAATAGTGAGTAAAACAAGCTTTTATACCTGAAAGGTACAGAATTGAGCATGATCAGATTATGGGAGTGAATTCACAAATGAAGGACATAAACGAGATAAGTACAATATCTGCAGACATAGGTTCTGGTACATGTTTTAAACAGTTTCAAACACAATGTAAACTACGCAGCACCATTTTGACTTTTGCTGAAAATGAGGCCACTGGTATTACCAAATCTAACCAATAGAGGGCCAAGGGGGATTATCCTCATCCTGATGTAATAATCCTCTTCAAACTTGATTTTAAAAGGTGATGAAGGCTAGTGGAAATAAAACCTAACCGGGCAAATAATTGTATTTTTTAAATCCCATTTCACAATTGCCGGAGTTATAATGATAATCTACAATAGTTTTCTACAATTCCTTATCAGCCGCATGGCAAGGCCGCTCTTTGATTAAAGTGGTCCTGGCTCTATAACCTTATTTATTTTACGGCGGTTTATCAAAGTTTAAAGAGTTAACAATAGTGTTTCTTTTAAAAACTGAAGTTATTAGCTAGTTAAATAAATGCTAACGCTTAATTACTGCACGTAGCGTTAAATGGAAATAATCTTTTTCCGGTAAATAGCCGGGTCCCAAACACGCCTCCAAACAACGTTGCAACACACATAACGACAACGTTTAAACGTTTTAAGTGTATCAAAGTTTAATTTGCTCAAAAAGATGCAATCAAAAAGAAATAGTTTTTATTTAATACTGGAAGTATTTGTAGACCTCCACGTGGATTTTAATCATTGGGGCTAACAAGCTAGCATTAGCAGCTAGGAGCCAACAAAGGACCCTCGATGAATGGAACTAGTTATTATTGAAAACTGGAACTACGACATGCAAAACAAGTTATTAGCAGAGGCCAAAACAAATGCTAACACTGAATTACAGCACATAGTAAATAGGAAGACATTTCTAGTAAATACACGGGTCGTCAACGTGTGCGTTTACACACAAGTAATCACAGTTAGGACTTGTTCAAAGTGCCTAAAATGAATTTGCTCACACATGTGCAAACCAAAGGGATAGTTCTTATTTAATACTGGAATAAAGACATCCGTGTGTATCTGAATCACTACGGCTCACTATCTAGCATTAGCTGCTAAGAGCCAACAAAGGACCCTGGATGGATGAACCTGGATAAATCCTGGATGAATTAACTCACCCCGGCGGCGGCTGCTGCTGCTGCAGCGTCGGCGGCGGCAGCTGGACTGCTTTCTCGGTCACCGTAATGCTCTCGGCCTGCTCGGTGGACATCTTCTTTTTGCAGTTTGGAGTCTTGTCAAATCAAATAATGTAATAGAAGACTATCGTTGTTGATTTTAACGAGTCAACAACCGATCACCACTGCGACACCAACAACCGAAAATGGCGGAGAAAGAGCAGTTTGGAATTTAAAAAGATGGGATGGAAGCGTCTACATCCGATTTTTAACTTCCAAAGTAAGAGTCCTTGCAAATCACAATGGGGATTTTCAGAATAAGAGTGCCCAGAAGCCGACAAATGAACATAATAATGTAATTTGTTTAAGTGTATGTTTATAAGAACATTTTCTTAGTTTGCTGATTGATAATAATGTGTGTCTCCTTTTTCATAATTTCACTTAAAATGATCTTTATCTAGTTTGCTATTAAACAACAAGATAAAACTATTCTGTACACTACTATTGTAGCATTACTGAACATTACATCCTTGAACTGAAGCAAAATGTGACTCATTTTAAAACATTTATTAGATATCTTAATATTGTATTTGTTTTATATTCATTGATGTGAGAGACAGATAATCAGAATCCTCTTTATTGGTCAAGTATGTGTTCAGAATGTAACTTTTTTGTTAAGTGTTTCCCTCAAGGTAATCAGATGTAGACATACAGGTGAAACACAGTCAATCAACCCCAAACAGGAAAACAATGACAATGGCTAGCATCACATTTGTAGCTTAGTTTCCTGAACATGTCATTAGAAAAAACTGGACTTAAGCCTCCGTTGTTTTCTCACTGACTTTTAATTTCCGTTTATTACACAACAATTACCACAGCCTCGTTAGTTCCATAACATAATGAAATGGAATCAAACCACAGACCTTCAGCTTGGTAGACATCTATTTACCCCTTAAGCTAAAGCCACCTGTAGAGGTTTCATCATAATCTTAACAGTTGGGATTCGGAATTTAAAGATCATAATTGCACTTTCTCTCTCAAGACAACAGGGCATGTTTGGTTTTCTCTTTGAGGGAAATAGTTTTGTTGAAGCTGTTGTCGGCCTGTGGAAAAATGTGATCATAATAAATGACTCGGGAAAAGCTGCAGATAGAGCCATAAGAAATTAATGCAACTGATTATTTCACGTTTAATGTTGTTTTTATAGGCAATAATTTAAGCTTTGTTAGTTCCAGGTTTAATATGTGCAATAAATTCATTTCAATAAGTTTTGCAATAAACATTGAACCAGTCCGGCCCTCGATCAGTAACGATTTTTTTATTTTGGCCCACTGTGTATTTGAGTTTGACACCCCTGGTTTAAAACATGTCTCTCCAAAATGCACTCGCCACGCTGGGAATCAAACCACCAACCTTCTGACTCTTAGACATCCACTTACCCTTTGAGCCAAAGCATAATTTTTTACTTATGTCATGTTCTGTCCTCGATACATGTGTGCTCGTTGTGTGCATAAAGGTACAAATGCAATCCAAATCACATTACAGCAAGACCTAGTTGGGCGTTCATTGTTTAAAAACACATTGGTGGTCCAGAGGTTTATGCGTTGGTTTTTCATGCAGGTGTTTGAGATTCAACACCCAGGTGAGGGACATATTTGGTCTTCTGATATGCTGATGTTAAATTGTCCCCACCACTTTTTCTAACACGTGATGCTCATGTACAATACATATAATATCTTGGCACATTTTTTGAATACAAAGCTACCTCAACCTGTTAAACCCCGAGCCTGTTTTTCAGGTGTCAGGCTCGAAAATGACATTCCCAGAACAAATGACCATATCTTCCCTTCTAAAAAGGTTAAATTAATAATCCTTTTTCTCAAAGTAATGATAAACCTGTGAGTTGGATGTAGACAAGTCAGAATAAATATAGATGTTTTCTATTTTAAAGAAAATTCAGATTGAACATGGTAAAAAACTGTAAATTATAGTGTCCGTCCAAAGAATATTTTGTACTTATAGTGGAAAACTAACCTTGGATGATGGGTTAGTAGACTAAAAGCTTTAGGAATCCAAAGTACAACATATAATAAGTACTCTGTATCGAGATTGATGCAAAACAAGTGATATTTGACCTTTTTAGACAGATTTAGCAAAAAAAACCCTCTTCTGGGGCCATTTGGGTGGATTTTCCATATCTCTGGCCCTCCTTGCTGGATTTTGACATGTGACATCTCTTTCTGACCTTCAGAGCCAATGGAATCGAGGGGAACTCACACATAGTCCATATTTGGTAATTTGTGTGTGTTAGACTGCCGCATAGCCTAGACCGGAAGCAGCAGCCACTCTGGTGGCTACCATTAGCAGCTAACTTTTGCTCTCCGATTTTTACATACAAATGGAATTATGGATTATAAATGAAATCATTTTTTTATACAGAGACGTTAAAAACCTATGGATTAACCGATTCAGCCGTGTTTTTTCTGGTTTTAATGCCATTGAACACGTCTTTTGATCAGATTGACAGCTACGGTGAGACGATCTCCCTAGAAGTTCCGTAAAGGTACATGTTGTGATGTCTGTGTTTGCTTCCCCTGTCGCGAGTTCGGATGACTCAGTGATGATACTATATACCTAAATAATCTGTGGAACCTCACCTTTAATCGGATATCTTGTATGTGCAGCTACGATAAGTAATAAGGGTACTTTTATCTTGAGTTCTGTGCCAATGTCCGTTTTCGCTAAGCGGTCATTTAGATGCTTCTTATGAGACTTGTGTTTTGTTTTGGTAAAAATGGTTTGTATCGTTAATTAGCTGAGATTATTTCCGTTAATCTGGTATAACACATTAATAGGTTCTTAAATATTAAGATCCCCTGAGACACAGTGTCGTGAGAAAAAAAACAGGGTCCCCGCTGTCGGGGACCTTGGGGTTTAACAGGTTTTAATATATGCACAGCTTTCCACTGTTCGTTACAACACTGCACATGTTCTTATCCGAGTATTATGTCATCTTATACTATATGTGTTTTTTTTGGTACATCTATATATTTCATGTAAATATTTCTCTATAATTTAATGTTAAAATAGTATTAATATATAAATAGTTGACATTTTTGGTCGTTTTTCTTACAATGTATCTTCTTTAACTGTGTTTATTACATTACATTGCATTATAAGCATCTTTGAGTTTTTAGAAAAGCATTACATTTAATTTGGCTGACGCTTTTATGTATGCAGGCACCATATACACAAAGACATTTCTCGTATGGGTTAACTTACTTGGCAATACACCTGTTTCTGATTCTGCAATTCATCATCACAACCAAATACAATAAACATAAATGCCGTTTTACAAAGGAAAATCTCTATCAAGAACATTCAAACATCAACATTGTCTGAATATTAATTTATCATAACTCCTTTCTCAGCTTCTTATTTGTTAGTTTTTATATTAAGGGCTCAACTTTCTCTTCTTATATATTCCTTTTATGTGTTTATCTTTGTAAAGTAAAATCCTTATTATTTTTTGCCTGTTCTCTGGTCGTCCTGCAGTGCATCATTCCGGCCAGAGGGGGGCAGTAGATCATTTTCACAGAGCCAAACCGGAAGTTGAAAGGACTATGAAAGTCAAACTGTAGCATGGTGAGCGTTTTCACATAACCTACAGGGAAAATGTCTTTGTACACTTTATTCAGGATAGTAACGTTATCCAAAGGTATCGCAAACAACGCCACAACGTCGCTGTGCAGAACGAGCGCTCTGAACAGAATACAGACATGTGGATATGCTAAGAAAGTTGGTGAGTAAAGAAGATAAGTGCCATGTATCTTCAGTATATCTCAATGTTTTCCAATGCATACTGTGAATTAAATGCGGTTACCATACATCGATGTAAAGGACAGGTGTCCAGAGTGGAAAGCATTTAGTGGTTAAGTGTTATGTTATTATTTGACGTTACATATCCATATATACCATCTAAATCACATGTGTCTGCTCATGCTATTAAACAATTATTATCAGTGGTTATTATCTTATTATAGAAGTTATTTAAATAAGTACTGTACTGAAGTGTAGCCATGACATACTTCTACTTAACTTGAGTAGTTCCAATATGCAACTAATTAAATTCAAGTCATATAATTCACACTTACCAGCTAATGGATACGTTTTGCATTTAAAAAACAGATACAAACTCATGATATGCCTATATGATATGATGCAGTACTATACTACTAATCCCACCTAGTAGTATATTTATGTTCGATACTTTTAAGTATATGTTGTTGATAATAATTCATTGCTTTTTTAAGAAACATTCTGGATTTATGATTTCCACCTGTGTTTTTAAAAGTATATCTGATGTTACTTAAGGAAAGAATTGGAGTACTTCTTCCACCGATGAATATTATGTACAAAATCTCATTGGCTTTATTTTTCTATTTTCAAACAGCTCATATCAATAACCCTGATCGACATGTCACTGTAAAGTAAACATTACCAATTGCTGTTCTTTGCAGTGGCTAAAATTAAAGGCAAAGGGATGATGAAACAGGATCTGCAAGGTCCCGAGGTTTGTACAGACCCCGTCAGACTCACTACTCATGCAGTCGGGGCCAACATCTTCAAGCAAGGAGAAGACCCCCAGCTGAAACCTCATGACCAGTATCCAGAGTGGTGAGGAGGACACACATTTATTTTATTTCTGACACTTCCATTGCTTTCTGTCCGCATCACTTACAGCTAACCTCCTCTCCTTCAGCATTTTGTCAAATTGATGATTTCTCTATTTTCCGAGATATCCAGCAACCTTTTTTTATCGTAACAGGAGATAAAACTATTTAGACCAGACTTAGAAAAAACGTCACCTTTCCTTTTGTTCTTTCCCTCAGGTTGTTCGAGTTGAACCTGGGAACGCCCAAAAAGCTGAACGAGATGGAGACGGACACCTGGGAATACTGGAAGCGCCTGAGAAAGGAGAATATTTTGCGTAATAACAAACTGCAAAAAGGGAAGAAGTTTTAACTCGCACTGGACTGACCGATCACTTCTTCCTGTTCATTGGGTTGCTTCTCTCTGGACTGAATTAACCGAAATAGTATACGTTCAGAGCCAGAGTTCCTGAATGCCACTTTAAGTGTGTTCAAATCATGAAGAATCTTTAATGGCACTCTGGTGACAATACCTGAAAGCTATAAAGTACAAAAATACAGGAACTTTCTGAACCAAAGCTGAATAACACAAGAATGGTGACCTTGGAAATTTGAGTGGCTGACGAGGTCCATTTTGGAGTTGTTCTGGAGCTTTTACATATTCCTCAGCAGACACCATTTGTGCAGTTGTGATGACATTTTAACATTCACATTTCATAGATTGTGTGATACAATCAAAACTCACAAACTGCGTGAAGTGAAGCTTGTGTTACATTCTTGTCAATTTCAAAAAGGTAGTTATACATTCTTTGCTTCCAGGATTATGCATTGCATTTAAATACATTGTATGTATAAAACACATGTATGTTTTTTCAGTGTTTTTTTATTCAAACCTGAAGTGTAATGGCCTGCTCATATTTTGACAACTCATGTTGATAATGTTATTTCGTTTTAAAATTATAAAAATAAAAAGGAAATATCCTGCACATTTTGATTTTTTATTCTTTCTTCAATCAACATAGAAAAGACATTTGACAAAACGTGTTTTATATACTTGTGTGTTCTATGCAAAAAAAATACTTATTTGTAAAGTAACTAGTAACTTACTGGCCTTATTATGCTTTTTGGGGTTTTCCCTTTCCTGTAGTGTGTTCCCCCCCCTGCCGAAAATGCCTCCATTGGACTCCTTTGTGTACTTCCGCAACATAGTGACATCACTATGTCACACTCACCGATCTATTGGCTAGTGCTCCAGCAAATTGTACGTGTTAGGCTAAGGGGCGGGCCATCTCTAAGCGGTTGACCAATCACAACGGAGCCGGCCAGCTAACCAATCAGGGCAGACTCACTGGTCTCTGGTTTCAGACAGAGGGTGAAAAGAGGTGCTGCAGCACAGGCAGTATGTGATAAATAAAGAGCTTTTTGAACATTAAAGCATGGAGACATGTCACAGTAGAGACACAAAATACAAATATGAATTGGACCCCTTTAAATTGTTAATACAATTAACTCCCTTTGGATTGTTGCATTTAAAAGTACTCAAAGTACACCTTAAATGTGGACTCGAGTATAATACTTGAATAAAGTACTTATGTATTATACTCCACCCAATCAAAGATATACTACTCCTCCTTCGTCTTCTGTAGTTAGCTTCAATAATATGATGTTGCTATGACAACGCTATATGCAAATTCCAGGGGTTGTAAGAAATGAGGAACCGAAATCAGAGGAAGAAAGTCATCAGGGGAACACAGTCTGTCTGAACGAGGGCCATGCAGCAGAACGGTCTATTTTAATGTAAGGGCGGTCGTTCCTGCTTAACTGCATTTGTTCATCTTTGTCTACTTTCTGGAAAGTCGGTAAGTTTTCTTCACAACTTTGATAAATGATAATAGCGGAAGAAGCTGCACAGTGGCAGTTATTAATCGACGTCACGATGTTTAGTTTGGTGTAAATACACTTCGTAGTATCCTTTTTTTGTTGCTTTACTTTTACGTGATTAGTTGTTTTTTTAAGTAGGATTACCATCTCCTTTCGTGGTTTTACAATAATAGGTATTTGTTATTATAACATGAACTTCGATACTGTCTTTTACAACCTACAGCGTAACCTATGGGTGTAACGTGTACCCGAACGCGACTTAACTATCAAAGCACTGGTTGTTTGACTTGTTAACCGGTGTGTTAGTGGTGTTTAACGAAGATGGAAGAGGGAAAAGGCATCGGTTCCTTGACTGAACAAGTGCTGACCAGGCTGTCAAAGATGTTGGACAACTCCGCATGCGGATGGAGGCAGCTGGCAAACGCTGTGTCCGACCAGCCGAAATTCCGCTGCAGGTGAGAGACATTGAAGGCACCACGCAACTTTACAACACTTCATCCCAAGGAGTGTTTTATACAGTTTTTCCTTATATTTGAGTTTATGGAAGTAATACTCAGTTGTTTTACTTAAGTAAAATAAGTTATAACCTACTATACAATTTACAGTTGTACAAGTACAAATGCTGCATTCAAACTTTAAATATTATTTTTAGTACTGTATTCATTATGCAGAATGCCTCAGCTCACAATAATATATATAATATTTCTGGCTTATAAACTATTGATTTGTTCATGTGTTTGTGTGCATATACTGCTGGGTTCAGTAAAGTTAAGCTAATGATGTATAAGCTGATTATATATTGTATGAATAATTTCAATCTGGAAATTAACTAGTAACTAAAGATTTCAAAAATAAATGTAGTGTAAAAAGTGCCATATTATCGTACAATAAGCGTTGTTGCAGGGTGTCTGAGGGAGAGGTTTTCCTTGACTGCTTCTCTGTAACCAAATTTGAACTTGAAACTCTTTGTGCACATTCCTGCGAGTTTGTTAATTCCTCCCCTGCATTTGGCCCATGAACTGTCACCACCAGACTAACACTGCCCCTTGTACCCCCTGCAGTGAGAACGAGCTGACCTGCTGCTCCCTCCAGGTGCTGAGCACTGCAGGCAGCCCGGGACGCACTCTCCTCGCTCGGCTAGCCGATCGCTCCTGCTCCCTGGACTTCCTGCTGCACTGCCTGAGGAAGATAGACCACCAGGAAGCTGTGCACTACCTCACCTACACAGGTAAAGAAGTGACTGGGTGTGCAATACATGTGCAATTACATATATTACAATTTTAGTTTTACAATCTTACTATAACATCCTGTGTGCGCATTTTGGTTTATAGCAGTGAAATAACTGGTGCAATAAATAACATTAGTGACAGCTTAGGCAAGGCAAGGTAAGTTTATTTATATAGCACTTTTCAACACAAGGCAATTCAAAGTGCTTTACAAAAATGAAAGACATTAAGAGCATAAAACGCAATAGAAACATTAAAAAGCAAAGATAATAAAACACAAATAATACAGGTACATGAATTAAAGTTACAGTGCAGTATAAGATGTGAATAGTTCAATTAAAAGGAGCGGCAAAAAGAAAAGTCTTCAGCCTGGATTTAAAAGCAGTAAAAGTTGCAGCGGACCTGCAGGTTTCTGGTAGTTTATTCCAGATATTTGACAATATCCCTAACCAAATTCTCACATGCCTCTACCCCTAGTCTTCCCGTGAAATTATAGTTCATTTGACACTTTTCTAACCTTTTATATTCCTTTCATCCTTCTCTTTCAATCATTTTGCATGCCCAGACAACAAGTTTTCCACTGTTTTACTGTTACCCGAACCCATCTTTGACCTTTAAACCACTTTTATTTTCAATTCCCAGAATTAGGATATTTAAACCTTATCTTGATAAAGATACCCCAGACAGCAAGTCATAACATATTTCAATACCTGTCCTCTGTTTCTACTTGTCTCTGTGTGTTTGTGTGCGAAAATACATGTCGTTTAGCATGTCGAAAAAATGCCAAAAAAAACATGGTATTTGATGTCGAAATAAGGCACGGTATGGTGTCTAGAAACCAGACATAGCATAGTATGTCATTAAAAATGACAGCCATAATATAGCATGTCGAAAAAATGCAATGTTTGTCATAACATATTTCAATACCTGTCCTCTGTTTCCACTTGTCTCTGTGTGTGTCTCTGTGTGTGGTAGAGGCAGAGCTGATCCAGATCACAGTGCAGCCACAGACCCAGCAGGCCACAGTGGGGGGGCGGGTGGTGTTGACATGCAGAGCCAACGGCCCCCCGGGACTCAGCTACCAGTGGTTCAGAGGCAAAGAGGAGGTCAGTTAAACCTTGTGTGATTATTTCATAATTAAGGATACACAATCCTTCTTGTTATTGTAAAAAAATCTGAAATGATTGGTAATCTTATTGCTATCAGCCATGGTAAACATGACATCGATATATCCTGCATCCTTAGTGATTATAAAAAGTAACGATAGAGAGATTTCATATCAAAACCTGAGTCATGTGTTATGTATGTATTGAATTGTTTGGCTAAATGTTTAAAAGGTCTCCTCCATCCATCCATCCATCTTTTTCCGCTTATCCGTGGTCGGGTCGCGGGGGTAGCAGTTCCAGCAGAGAGCCCCAAACTTCCTTTTCCCTGGCGACATCAACCAGCTCTGACTGGGGGATCCCAAGGCACTCCCAGGCCGGCGAAGATATATAATCCCTCCCCCTGGTCCTAGGTCTACCCCTTGGTCTCTTCCCAGCTGGACATGCCTGGAACACCTCCCTAGGGAGGCGCCCAGGTGGCATCCTAACTAGGTGCCCGAACCACCTCAACTGGCTCCTTTCGACGCGAAGGAGGAGCGGCTCAACTCTGAGTCCCTCCCGGATGACCGAACTTCTCACCTTATCCCTAAGGGAGACACCAGCCACCCTGCGGAGAAAACCCATCTCGGCCGCTTCTATCCGCGATCTCGTTCTTTCGGTCATGACCCATCCTTCATGACCATAGGTGAGGGTAGGAACGAAAATGGCCCGGTAGACAGAGAGCTTTGCCTTCTGGCTCAGCTCCCTTTTCGTCACAACGGTGCGGTAAAGCGACTGCAGTACCGCTCCCGCTGCTCCGATTCTCCGGCCCATCTCACGCTCCATTGTTCCCTCACTCGAGAACAAGACCCCGAGATACTTGAACTCCTTCACTTGGGGTAAGGACTCATTCCCTACTTGGAGTGGACAGTCCATCGGTTTCCTGCTGAGAACCATGGCCTCAGATTTGGAGGTGCTGATCCTCATCCCAGCCGCTACTCCAGCTCTGCCTCTAACATAGAGGGCGGAGTTGTCGGGTTCAGGAGTTCCTCAAAGTGTTCCTTCCAACGCCCTAACACTCCATCAGTTGAGGTCAACAACGTCCCATCCTTACTGTACACAGCTTGGATGGTTCTCTGCTTCCCCCTCCTGAGGTGTCGGACAGTTTTCCAGAACAACTTTGGTGCTGCCCGAAAGTCCTTCTCCATGTCTTCTCCGAACTTCTCCCACACCCGCTGCTTTGCCTCGGCCACGGATGAGGCTGCTGCCCTTCGGGCCTGTCGGTACCTTGCAACTGCCTCGGGAGTCCCCCGGGATAACAAATCCCTGAAGGCCTCCTTCTTCAGTCGGACGGCTTCCCTGACCACCGGTGTCCACCAGGAGGTTCAAGGGTTATCGCCCCTTGAGGCACCTAGGACCTTGAGACCACAGCTCCCCGCCGCGGCTTCGGCAATAGAGGCTTTGAACACCGACCACTCTGGTTCAATGTCCCCAACCTCCACAGGAATGCCTGAAAAGCTCCGCCGGAGGTGTGAGTTGAAGGCCTCCTGAACTTGGGCCTCCTCCAGACGTTCCCAGTTCACCCGAACTACACGTTTGGGCTTACCAGGTCTATCCAGAGGCTTCCCCCGCCACTCGACCCAACTCACCACCTGATGGTGATCAGTTGACAACTCCACCCCTCTCTTTACCCGAGTGTCCAAAACATACGGCCTCAGCTCCGATGATATGATAACGAAATCGATCATGGACCTTCTGCCTAGGGTGCTCTTGTACCACGTACACTTATGAGCATCCTTATGTTCGAACATGGTGTTTGTTATGGCCAATCCATGACTAGCACAGAAGTCCAGTAACAAACCACCACTCCGGTTCAGATCAGGGGGGCCGTTCCTCCCAATCACAACGGAGCTGATCCAGATTTGCATCCGATATGACGTAATATCGGAAATGTGGGCTGGCTTTACATCCACGGCCCTATCAGAAACGTCGCTATCAGAAACAATGCGCGACGTGTTTTGGACGTAATATGGTCTTTGTTTACATTAGCAAACATGTTTTAATATATTTTATATATCTGAGACCCATAATATATGCCTAAAAATAACATGATAGGAGATCTTTAAATTATCTTATATAGATTTTCAAGGTGGAGATGGTAAATATCATTAAGAAATTGTTTATTGTAGATTATTTCCTTGTTTTAGATTTTGGATGGGACAGGCAGTACAGCAGAGCTGGTTCTGTGTCCTTCAGCCCTCGTCCACAAGGGTCCATACATCTGTCGGTTTCACCACAGAGAAAGCGTTGTGTTCTCCCAGTGGGCTCATGTTCGCTTCGTCCAGTCAGCAGGTATTAGTCCCGATACCTTTCCTTCTTCTTGTCACTGTCTTTTATTTCTTTTCAAGGCATGTGATTTAATTATCTGGTAAATCTATTCACACCTCAGGGTGCAGCAGCACTTTGTTTCCCGGGTCTGTGAGTGGGCTGCATGTCATCGTCCAGCCTGAGTCCAAATCAGTGTCTGAAGGCGACACTCTGCTGTTGGAGTGCAGTGCAGAGGCCAACCCCCCTGCTCAGTACCAGTGGTTCCACAACACGGAGCCCCTGACCCAACACAAGACACGATCACTCAAAGTAAGTGCATTCACAGATTCTGCTCTTAAAGGTCACCTATTATGCAAAATCCACTTGTTCATGTCTCTTCTACATCAACATGTGTCCCCTCTTCTTCATGTCTCTTCTACATCAACATGTGTCCCCTCTTCTTCATGTCTCTTCTACATCAACATGTGTCCCCTCTTCTTCATGTCTCTTCTACATCAACATGTGTCCCCTCTTCTTCATGTCTCTTCTACATCAACATGTGTCCCCTCTTCTTCATGTCTCTTCTACATCAACATGTGTCCCCTCTTCTCCATGTCTCTTCTACATCAACATGTGTCCCCTCTTCTTCATGTCTCTTCTACATCAACATGTGTCCCCTCTGTGGAAAGAGACTCTGAAAGTTTCAGGAACAAAGATTCTCTCTCTTTTTGTCCTGATCTATTTCTATCTGTCTGAAAATGAGCTGATCAGATTTTGGCCACTTTATGATGTCATAACTAATGTGTTGGCTTGTGTAACCATTAGCCAATCACCAACCAAAGTAACCCCCCCCTTATCACCTGAATCTCCTCCTAGAGCACCATTAGGCGCATTCACACTGCGGTACTTTTCCCACAAAGGTTCATGCGAACTTAGTTCAGTGAACTCTTTTATCGCGTTCACACCAAAAAGAGCCGGTACTAAATATAGCTCTTTTCTCACAAAAGAGCCGCTCGAAAGTCCCTGCTAGAGAGCAGGGACTTTCGAGCGGCTCTTTTGTGAGAAAAGAGCTATATTTCTGATTGGCTGGGCGGATTGCAAACCACGCCCCGTAAAACTTCCAAAAAGTTTTGTGAAGCCGCCATTTTATTATCCTCGCATTAGCATTATTAGCATTAGCATTAGCCCAGCGCAGAAACGCAGAGAGACTAACTTATGGCAACACAAAATAAAACATGGGAGCGGTGGAGATGAGGAGGTGTCGGCGTTCTGGCGATTTACTCGGAAGGCTTCAGTAGAAGCTGCTGGGAGTCCCAGCAACTTCTACTGAAGTCCTCTTACAACTCCGGGGACTTCCGGCCGGGGACTTTGGGCGGCAGTATCCGCCGTGAAGTTGTTTGTAGCCTGCCAGTAAACCCAAAGCAGAAGAAGAAGAAGTGAAGTCAGCGGCTTCATTTGCCTAATCCACCCCCAGGGACTTTTTCCGGTGTGAACGCGATCTGTACTTAGTTCATGCGAACTAAAGAGTTTGCATGAACTAAGTTCGCATGAACCTTTGTGGGAAAAGTACTGCGGTGTGAATGCGCCTATTGTGTTCTTTGTAACCAAATCTCTCTCAGAGGGGCGTGGGGAGGGGCTCCTTATTTTCATCTAAAGTAACAGACAGAGAATCAGCACTTTTGAAACAGGGCTGAAACAGAGGGGATTATGGGTAATGCTGCAACGATCTGTTTGGTGTTTGGAGTCAAACACTTCAGAGACATGTTTTGTATATATCTGAGACCTGTAATATATTGATGAAAAACAGTATAATAGGGGACCTTTAATAAGTACTATTGGACGAATTGCTATTCAGATCCTTTAGTTAATAGTCAAATTACAAATACAACACTGTTAAAATACTGCACTACAAGGAAAATGCCTGCAATGCCTCAACTCATAAAGGATCAATTAGAAAAACTGTAATCTGAAATGTAACTAAAACTGACAAGACTAGTACATAATTTCCCTCTGAGATGTGGTAAAGCAGTTGCATAAAATGTACATCTTTATTTGTTTTTATACAGTAACATATAGGAAAGTAAATAGCTTCGGCAAAACTAAAGAATGTGTAGAGCCTTTAATTAAATTAAACAAAGTTAACTCATGCCATTGTTTGTCTCCATGCAGTGTGTGGTTGATGTTGTGTTTCCTTATATTCCATGTAGATCTCATGTGTTACCACAGCACAGAGAGGACAGTACAAATGCAAGATGTTCAACCTGTATCACGAGGCGTGGACCGACACAGTAACAGTCACCATTGGTGAGACCCTGATGTATATTTTTACTTTTTAAGTACTTACGATATATGTATGAATAGTCCTACTTTTGACACATAATGGCGCATTTCCACTGGAGGGCCTCGCACGGCTTAGTACGGTATAGTTAGGCCTTGGTTGGCCAGGCTCACTTTATGCTGCGTTTCCATTACAGTTTAGTAGCTGGGGCAGTAACTATAGTAACGCAGTGTAGGCGGAGCCGTGACGTCATCTTCAATGCGAAACACAAACATCAGCCGTTAGCTGTTAGCCCTCAGAGCTCACAGCTCACAGCTCCTCGTATCTGTTCAGAAACTGGACAAAAGTTAAACAAGTACAAACCACAGACTGCCTGTGTCATGGCGAATACAGTCGCTGGTTTATTTATGTCTATAGGCCGTTGTTGTGAGTGTAGACGGTCGGAGCATATACTGCGTTAGCTTAGCCGATATCCATTCAGAAAACACGCATTTTAAAGGGTTTTTCGCCTGCCGTCTGTCTGCAGACTTGTCAAAGCATTAATTCATGGTTTTTACTAACCGGTATCAGTATGTTGTTACTTCGGCATCATTTTGCAACATGTATTACAATTAAATCACGGTAAAATATGTTCATTTTGTTGTAGTTGCCAGCGATTCTCTCACTAGTTTAGCATACTCAGCCTGGATGTTGGCCCGGAAAGAACCTCGATTTCAGAGAGCCAGAAAAATTGTGAAAAAGTACCCGCTAGCCGGAACTACGCCAAGTGGAAACGCAACCAAAAACGGGCCGGCACGGCACGCTTAAACCGTGCTGTAGTGGAAATGTGCCATAATTATTATAAACTTAGATAGACCAGCATTAGGTCTGACAGATGCACATGTAGAGGCTCAATGTCACACTTGATTAAAAAAAGTACTTTGCATTGAATAACTTCCTGTTTTGCACTTTTATGCAGGCCCCAGTTCCATCACTGAGGCCTCCTGGGTGGAAGTTGATCGGAGTCCAGGTACTATTTCATTTCTGAATAGAATATTTAGAAGAGAACAGAGGAACTACACTAGAGTTGTTGTTCTTTTTCCCGCATGTCATCACACTTTGATTCTTATTTTTGTTTGTCCAGGAGTGAAAGGCCTATTTTTTCTCTATGTAAAAGAATGTTATCTAATCATGTTTGCGTGTGTATGTGTGTGTGTGTGTAGCCTCACGTTCTGACTGCCTGATCAGTTGTGGACTGGGTTAATCTGATCAAAAGAAAGCAATAGTAGATGTGTTTACCAAACATTGCAGATTAAATTAAAACGAGGCAATTCATATTGATGTTGGCCCACACAGGAAATCCACAGCAAGTCCACAGGTCAACCTATGGAGCAGGAAGTCATCCACTACAACAGATAGTCAATGCGCCCCCACCAGCTAAACTATTCTCTGGTGAGTTTTGTGAAAACAAAAAGACACAGAAGGTCGGAATATGGTATCTTTGGATACAAATCAACCTTATAATATTCCTCTCTGCAGCCACAGACAAAGTTGCTCTCCTGATTGGCAACATGAACTACCACTACCACACTCAGCTGTGCGCTCCCATCGCTGACGTGCACGAGCTGACCAACCTGCTCAGACAAATGGACTTCAAGGTGGTTTCCCTGCTGGACCTCAACTGGCAGGAGATGCACAGCGCGGTCACAGAGTTCCTCTTGCTGCTCGACAAGGGAGTTTATGGTTTGTCTTTTCACCATCTGGACAATATGTTCACTATGTGAACTATAATTGATGAAATAGGATATACCACTGTTTTTCTAGATACTGTCACACATCAACTTTAGATCTAATATTCACCCTGCAGCAGTTAACGTAAGCTAGTGCTAAATGACCATAGACTGTATATAGGAAGTGGACGTTTGGTTGAGGTGTTGAACCTTTGAGTTTGGCGTTTTGGCAGGACCATAGTTTACTAAATTAAAACATGCTGTATTGAAGAAGACTTGAAACTAGCAATTGAGACCATTAACCCTCCTGTTGTCTTCGGGTCAAATCTGACCGATTTACTACTTTCATCAACCATAACCTTTTTGTTTTACATTCGATTGCAAATAATTTATAACACACAATGAACATTAACACAAATTTGAAAACATTTTGAAAACACCCATTACTTCATATGTTTAAGCAGTTTCCTTCAACTGTTTCTTTCCGCTTTTCACAAGGTCCTGTATTTTTTGTGAAATGTAGTAACCGGTCAACTTCTCCCTCTCGGTCTCTCCAGCCTAACACCAGCCTAACACCGGCTAACACCGGCTAACACCTTAAACTGGTCTATGCTGGTTTTTTCAGCAGGGATGTACCCATCCCCCCACATGGATCACACCTGGCACACGCAATACATGTTCAGTGTCTATTCTTTGTATATTTACTGCAGTTTTTCATGTATACCAGTAGTCTGTACAATATTTACAGTTTTAAAGGGTGTTAAATGAAATTTGGTGATGATTAATGGTTTTTGTGTTAATGTAATAGCAGTTAAAACAGGACCGGTCAAATTTGACCACGAACACCAAAGTAAGGGGGGGGAAACGAAGACAATAGGAGGGTTAACTCATGTTTAGTCAGGCGATAAATCCAGTTCCAAGTGAATAATTTTCTCAGGCTTCTATGCATGTCGACATCTTTTTGAAACCAGTGGAGCTGCCCTCTGCTGGATATTATAGAAAATGCAGCTTATGCCACTTCTCCTTTGGCTTTACTTTACAGACCTCTTTTTTTTTACCAAAATATAACATAACAAATATTAAAGTTTACAACTAAATGCTGATTTTCTTTACCAGCAAAAAGCGATAGACTTACAATCTGACCGTGCATCTGTGCCAGTTTAACAGAGACACATTGAAATTGTGCCAACCCTTCTTTGTCTCTCCTTCAACAGGCTTGCTTTACTTTGCTGGTCATGGTTATGAGAATTTCGGCAACAGTTTCATGGTTCCCATCGATGCACCGGCCTCCTACACATCAGAGCACTGTCTTTGTGTTCAGAATGTACTCACCAGGATGCAGGAGAAAGAGACGGGACTCAATGTTTTGCTGCTGGACATGTGCCGCAAAAGGTACATACATTACCTTTTCAACTTATTGGTTTAATGTACCAGCATTTTTATGTCACATTTAGGTTATACAGTGGGGAAAAAAAGTATTTAGTCAGCCACCAATTGTGCAAGTTCTCCCACTTAAAAAGATGAGAGGCCTGTCATTTTCATCCTAGGTACACTTCAACTGAGAGACAGAATGGGAAGAAGAAAAAAAAAAAAAATAATCCAGAAAATCACATTGTCTGATTTTTAAAGAATTTATTTGCAAATGATGGTGGAAAATAAGTATTTGGTCAATAACAAAAGTTCATCTCAATACTTTGTTATTACATTACATTTAGCTGACGCTTTTATCCAAAGCGACTTACAATAAGTGCGTTCGACCAGCACAATACAAACTTGAAGAAAAACAGAATCATATAAGTACATCAGGTTTCATAGAGCAAAAACATTTCAAGTGCTACTCAACTGGCTTTAGGTAAGCCAGTCCTTTGTTAGTATATAAGTGCTTTGTTAATAGTTCTATTGCTCGAAGTGGAGTCGAAAGAGATGAGTTTTCAGTCTGCACCGGAAGGTGTGTAAGCTATCTGATGTCCTGATGTCAATGGGGAGCTCATTCCACCATTTTGGAGCCAGGATAGCAAACCTACGTGTTTTTGCTGATGGGAACTTGGGTCCCCTTCGCAGCGAGGGTGCAGCGAGCCGTTTGGTTGATGCAGAGCGGAGTGCACGTCCTGGGCAGGGTTTCCGTTAGCCGGTAATTACCGGTTTTTAGCTGGTAAAATGTATTAAAAACCGGTAAATTCAAAACCTGCCGGTCAAAATGTCTGGTAATAATTAGGGATGCTCCGATAGATCGGCCGCCGGTCATTATCGGCCGATATTCACTCTTAATAGTTTGATCGGTGCTCTCTATAAAGGCCGATCAGGAGAGCTGGATCTGATTGATATGGACATAAACGCGAGTGAAGAGGCGCATTCACACCGCAGTACTTTTCCCACAAAGGTTCATGCGAACTTAGTTCATGCAAACTCTTTAGTTCGCATGAACTAAGTACAGATCGCGTTCACACCGGAAAAAGTCCCTGGGGGTGGATTAGGCAAATGAAGCCGCAGACGTCACTTCTTCTTCTTCTGCTTTGGGTTTACTGGCAGGCTACAAACAACTTCACGGCGTATACTGCCGCCCACAGTCCCCGGCCGGAAGTCCCCGGAGTTGGGGACTGGCTTCAGTAGAAGCTGCTGGGACTCCCAGCAGCTTCTACTGAAGCCTTCCGAGTAAATCGCCAGAACGCCGACACCTCCTCATCTCCACCGCTCCCATGTTTTATTTTGTGTTGCCATAAGTTAGTCTCTCTGCGTTTCTGCGCTGGGCTAATGCTAATGCTAATAATGCTAATGCGAGGATAATAAAATGGCGGCTTCACAAAACTTTTTGGGAGTATTACGGGCGTGGTTTGCAATCCGCCCAGCCAATCAGAAATATAGCTCTTTTCTCACAAAAGAGCCGCTCGAAAGTCCTTGCTCTCTAGCAGGGACTTTCGAGGGGGTAAAAAGGTTCACATGAACTCATTTTAGTACCGGCTCTTTTTGGTGTGAACGCGATAAAAGAGTTCACATGAACTAAGTTCGCATGAACCTTTGTGGGAAAAGTACCGCAGTGTGAATGCGCCTAAGTATAACCGGACGCGAGAGAGAGATCAGATCAGCTGCTGAGTCAGACGAGACACGCAGCTCTGCATAATCACCTGAAGCCCCGCCCACTGTTTAGCGAGCTGCAGGAGCTGCATGATACATTTACAGGCTGTCAGGAGAGAGAGGGAGGGAGAGGGAAAAAGAGAGGCTTCGTTTCTCCCGTGTTATTATTCAAAGTTGATGTAAACTTTTGAATAATGTACGTTATCTACTACAAGTAGTTTGTTTGAATGTAATAATTATGTTTGTTGTTTGTGGAATAATTTATTGAAAAATGAATCTGAATTTTTTTCGATCTGTTACGATTATAAACTGAAGCAATATAAAAATGAGCCCCGTGAACTGAGTTGTTAACAAGAGTGGGACAATCTTTTCCTGGAAGGAAAAGCAGTTCAGTCTTGTCAAGGTTGAGCTTGAGGTGATGAGCAGACATCCACTGAGAGATGTCAGCTAGACAAGCAGAGATGCGTGCGACAACCTGGGTCTCTGAGCGGGGAAAGGACAGAATTAATTGGGTGTCGTCAGCGTAGCAGTGGTTTGAAAAACCATGCGGGCTAATGACAGATCCGAGCGAGTTTGTGTACAAGGAGAAGAGGAGGGGACCAAGAACAGAGTCCTGAGGGACCCCTGTAGTTAATTGACAAGGGTCGGACTCCGACCCTCTCCAAGTGACCCTGTAGGTACGGTCTTTGAGGTATGAGGTGATGAGGGAAAGTGCAAAGCCTGAAATTCCAAGTTCTTGGAGAGTGCGAAGGAGGATCTGATGATTCACCGTGTCGAATGCAGCAGACAGGTCCAGAAGGATGATGACAGAGGAGAGGGAGGCTGCTTTCGCAGTGTGCAGTTCCTCAGTGACAGCAAGGAGGGCAGTTTCTGTGGAGTGACCTGCCTTGAAACCAGACTGGTGCGGATCCAGAAGGTTGTTCTGATGGAGATAACAGGAGAGTTGTTTAAAGACAGCACGTTCAAGTGTTTTAGACAGGAACGGGAGGAGAGAGACAGGCCTGTAGTTTATAACAGACGGGTTGAGAGTGGGTTTCTTTAGGAGAGGGTTTACTCTTGCCTCCTTGAGACTGTTTGGAAAGTGACCAGAAGTTAGAGAAGTGTTGATGAAATGGGTGAGAAATGGTAGAATATCAGGAGCGATAGTCTGAAGGAGGTTTGAAGGGATAGGGTCCAGAGGACAGGTGGTAGGGCGGGCAGAGGTAATGAGGGTAAGAACCTCACTTGGAGAGAGAGGGGAAAAGGAGGTCAGTGTGTGGGTGAAAGGAGGGTCTGGTGACCCAGCGGTGAGTAAAGGTGAGTCAGAAAAAGAAGAGCGAATATCATCAACCTTTTTTTCAAAGTGGTTAACAAAGTCGCTTGACAGAAGGGAGGAGGGGGAAGGGGCGTGGGGGGGGTCCAGGAGGGAGGAGAAGATGGAAAATAGTTTTTTGGGATTGGAATAGGAAGATTGGATCTTATCTTGAAAGAAAGTGCTTTTTGCCTGAGAAATTGAGCAGAGAAAGAGGAGAGGAGAGCCTGATAGGTTAGGAGGTCGTCACGGTGTTTGGATTTCCACCGTTTCCGCTCTGCTGCCCGAAGGACGGTTCTATTAGCACGCAGTGCGTCATTTAGCCAGGGAGCAGGAGGGGACTGACGAGCCTGCCGAGATGTGAGAGGACAGAGAGAGTCCAGAGAGGATGAGAGATTAAAGAGGAGAGTTTCTGCAGCAGAGTTTGGAGGCAGGAGTTGGATCGAGTCAGAGGAAGGGAGGGCTGAGAACACAGATGAGGCGAAGGTAAAGGGGGAGAGGGAGCGAAGGTTACGGCGGACAGGTGCAGGATGAGAAGAGATTAGTTCGTTATGTTTGGAAAGGGGTAGAGAGAATGAAATGAAGAAGTGATCGGATGTGTGGAGCAGGTTTACAGAGAGGTTAGAAGTAGTGCAGTTCCTTGAGAATATGAGATCAAGGACATTGCCAGCTTTATGAGTTGGTGGGGATGGAGACAATGAGAAAGCAAAGGCGGTTAACAGAGATGTTAGTTCGTCTATCTTCCCTGGCTGGAGGTTGAAGTCTCCGAGAAGTACAGCGGGAGGGCCAGTTTCAGGGATGTGTGAGAGGAGATTATCTAATTCCTCCAAGAAGTCCCCCAAGGCGCCTGGTGGACGGTAGAGAACAACAATGGTTAATTGTATAGGATGGGTTACTGTGACGGCATGGAATTCAAAGGTGGAAGGAGTGAAGTTAGGTAGCTTGAAGAGGGAACAGCTCCATTTGGGAGAGAGCAGGAGACCAGTGCCACCTCCTCTGCCAGTGGGTCTGGGTGTATGGGAGAAGGAGTATGTTGTGGAGAGAGCTGCTGGGGTGGATGTGTTGGATGGAGTAATCCACGTCTCAGTGAGAGCAAGGAAATCCAGAGACTGCAGGTAAGCATAGCCAGAGATGAAGTCAGCCTTAGGAACAGCTGACTGGCAGTTCCACAGGCCGCCTGAAACTAGATGTTGGATGTCAGTGGAGCATTTGGGATAGACGAGAGCAGGCCGGTTATATCGATTACGAGATACACGGGGCCAGTAATAATTGCGAGAGGACACATGAACAGGAATGGAGAAAATACACATGATTATAGCATGAGGGGCTAAACAACCAAATAAAATAAAACACCAGCGATACTTAGCTCAATCAAAGTAGGATTTGCCTCCTCTTTGCCACCCTCGTGACTCCAGCAGGACTCTATTGTCTTTGTCAGTCTTCGTCTGTCTGACGCTCCAGGAAAGAGCTACCTAAAATGGACACCTGATTGCTGAGTTCTCACAGATGTGGGGCACGCCCCTTTATTAGTTAACTCTCTGCAGCTGGTGGCCCTCAAAAGGAAATCTAGACTGGCTCCCTCCTGAGTTGCTATTGTGTCTTTTCAGTGGCCTAATGGTTTTACAATTAGATTAAACCCTAAGTTATAAAGTTATGAGTTTAACCCTTAATACAGTTACACCTACTCAATAAAGCTCTACAAATGTTTAAATCAAAGTTAACCCTAGCAGTCAGTTAGTTCAGTTTTAAGGTTTCAGTCAAATTACTTGTCCCAAGTTTCTGCCTGACAGATACTGTAGCGGTTTTGAGATTTAAAATCACAATTTCAGTCAGATCAACTACAGAGCATTTATACAGAGTACACACACTGAAACAGAGAAGTCTAAAAACAGAATGTTACTCACACATGTTATATACCCTTTGTTGGCAATGACAGAGGTCAAACGTTTTCTGTAAGTCTTCACAAGGTTTTCACACACTGTTGCTGGTATTTTGGCCCATTCCTCCATGCAGATCTCCTCTAGAGCAGTGATGTTTTGGGGCTGTCGATGGGCAACACAGACTTTCAACTCCCTCCAAAGATTTTCTATGGGGTTGAGATCTGGAGACTGGCTAGGCCACTCCAGGACCTTGAAATGCTTCTTACGAAGCCACTCCTTCGTTGCCCGGGCGGTGTGTTTGGGATCATTGTCATGCTGAAAGACCCAGCCACATTTCATCTTCAATGCCCTTGCTGATGGAAGGAGGTTGTCACTCAAAATCTCACGATACATGGCCCCATTCATTCTTTCCTTTACACGGATCAGTCGTCCTGGTCCCTTTTCAGAAAAACAGCCCAAAAGCATGATGTTTCCACCCCCATGTTTCACAGTAGGTATGGTGTTCTTTGGAGGCAACTCAGCATTCTTTCTCCTCCAAACACGTCTAGTTGAGTTTTTACCAAAAAGTTCTATTTTGGTTTCATCTGACCATATGACATTCTCCCAATCCTCTTCTGGATCATCTAAATGCTCTCTAGCAAACTTCAGACGGGCCTGGACTTGTACTGGCTTAAGCAGGGGGACACATGGGGCAGGTCATTGACTAGGTCCCCCCGTGTGGTTCTGAGATTTTTGCTCACCGTTCTTGTGATCATTTTGACCCCACGGGGTGAGATCTTGCGTGGAGCCCCAGATCGAGGGAGATTATCAGTGGTCTTGTATGTCTTCCATTTTCTAATAATTGCTCCCACAGTTGATTTCTTCACACTAAGCTGCTTACCTATTGCAGATGCAGTTTTTCCAGCCTGGTGCAGGTCTACAATTTTGTTTCTGGTGTCCTTTGACAGCTCTTTGGTCTTGGCCATAGTGGAGTTTGGAGTGTGACTGTTTGAGGTTGTGGACAGGTGTCTTTTATACTGATAACAAGTTCAAACAGGTGCCATTAATACAGTTACCAGGGTGGAGGACAGAGGAGGCTCTTAAAGGCAAGGCAAGGCAAGGCAAGGCAAGGCAAGGCAAGGCAAGGCAAGGCAAGGCAAGGCAAGGCAAGGCAAGGCAAGGCAAGGCAAGGCAAGGCAAGGCAAGGCAAGGCAAGGCAAGGCAAGGCAAGGCAAGGCAAGGCAAGGCAAGAACTTGCACAATTGGTGGCTGACTAAATACTTTTTTGCCCCACTGTATCATCTGCTGCACATGTTAATGCTTCCAATGCTTTCTTTATTAGAAACCTAAATGATGACATTATTGTACAACCAGGACTGCTCAAGGTGACGGCAAATATAGTGTTTGGATATGCCACGTAAGTTTGCAGATTCTCTTCATTTGATGTTGTATGTATTTCCTTCGTCCAGTTTTTCAGACGATTGAATAAACACATGCCTAAGTTAATCTCCCTGCTTTAGGTTAAAAGTGTCACTCATGTGTAGCTTTGTGTGTTTAGATGTGTTGACGCGGAAGCATATGAAGTGAAGAGGGAAGACGTGTCAAATGGCATTTTCATAAGCTTCCTCAAACGACGAGTGTGTGAAGATGAGAAGGTCACCGTCATGCTAGACAGAGTGGGTGAAGGTATGTGGAGCATGGGATCTCTATGTTGCTGCGCTACGCTATCTACAATGTCTGTGGTGCATGGAAAGTATTTCTACACCTGACATTTGTTTGTTCAGCATGCACATTTAATGAACATCGCATGCCGGGGAAACTTTTTTTCTTCCTCTGGTGAAATACAACACTTTTTTCAGTTTGAACAAACCTCAAATGTAACAGTTTCTCTGTGGAGGAAATACCTCTGTGAAATAATTGGCAACTTGCCAAACACAGATTCATAAAAGTAAATAAATGCTGCTGTACTGCCCTCTGTGGGTTACACATTGGACCACATAACACTCTGGTTAACAAAGCTCTGTTACAGCACTAAAAAGTCCATTCTGTTTACTGTAATATATTTTCTTTGTCCAGACATGGGTCGTTGTCAGATCACACAGGGGAGGCAGGCTCTGGAGCTGCGCAGTAATCTGTCTGAACGACGCTCGCTCACCGACCAGATTCAAATCTCTGAATGCTCTGCTTCACATTCAGCCCGAAACCTGCAGTGGGTTGTCGCTCACGGTACTCGATTCTTCAGTTTGAATATTTAAATATTACAAGAATCTTTGTCATGTTTGTAGGTTAATTCATTTAGGTGTATATATGTCTTTGATTAAAGTATAACTGAATTCAAATGTCTCTCTTCAGTCCTGCCAAAGAGCCGTTGTCTGGAGTTTGACTGCGGAGTAAAGGTCCAGCTTGGGTTCGCTGCAGAGTTCTCCAACATCATGGTCATCTACACTCGGATACTTGAGAAGCCCAAAGAAATAGTTTCCTGCTGTGCTCATCTTACAGACTTCCCTGATGTTTGTCAGCAGTTATTACATACGAACATTTGAGATTTTTAAATCCTCCTAAGACATTTGTTCTGTACTGACTTTATTCTGTGTTACAGGACGTGGCCATTGATCTGAAGAAGAGTAACCAGGAGACTCTTCTTGAAGCCGGCAGTTTGTTATTGATCAATGATAATCTTCCTTCACCAGAGGTTCCCAGTCTCTATACGCGCATCCGATGCCTGCAGAGACTCAAGGTCAGACACTTGTTAGGAGAAACTTGGAAAATGTTAATATGCCCTCTGGATATAAATAAGTAGTAGGCTTTTTACACCAGATTGCATTGAAACATATTTAACTAGTCTACAATTAACAGTATTTAAGTATGTCCAATTGATTTATTTTTCTATTCATAGCAATATATATGTTTCTATCATTGTCTTTTTTGGTATAGCAACAACTTAACATAGATGTCTCTACATATATATGTATACACTCATACCACTCTCTGTATAAATCCACACAAAATACAGGAAACCTAACCAAAATCTCAAGTAACTAAAGATTTAAAGGTAGGCTAGGTAAGAATGGAGAAACCAGCTCGACTGCGCTAGAATTTGAAAGTACACAACCGGAAAAAATCTGCCCCTTCCTTCAGCCTTCCTCACAGAGCCCCTCCTCCAACACACAGGAACGCGCACATGACCAATGAGGGCACGAGATAAGTGTGTGCACAGATGGAAGGCTGACAGGCAGGTAGGCCATCCAGTTACTTTAGCCGGGCCGGCTCAGATGATTGGTCATGCTTTTTACAGCACCACGGCTTCCACAGATTACGTTTTTTTATGTATCTATTGTCAAAGCATTTAATATATTCATTGCTATCGGGATGTTAAGAGCATTCCATGGAATATAACAAAAAGTGTTTCCGAAGTGAATTACCTACCCCACCTTTAACACATAAAATCCCTCCCCGACCTGAGTGAGGGTGATACTCTCAGTTTAGGTACATCTAAAAAATGTCACTAATGAACATTGCAGGAAATTGATTTTACAGACGGTTATTAATGGTATAACCACTGGTGATTTTATCATTTTGGCAAAGTCTGCATTATAAGCGATATTTCTTACTTTTAAGAGACCAGATGGCAGCAAATAAACACAGTTGTGATCCATTTTAGAAATACTAAGCTTTAATTGTGTTGAAACGTTCAGAAAATGCAGCATGAAGTCTGCAAAAAGATTGGAAACTGAGCAATTTGGGTCCACTACGTGTTTTTAAAGCTCGGATAGATGCTATGCAATCTGATACTGTTGGTACCTGTAAATGTCGTTAGGTATGTACATTGGAAATCCCAGTATCTATTGTGCTGTTTACACGAGAACGCAAACGGTTGTATCCGCTACTTTTCTCTTTCGTATAGCCCGTTCGTTGTTGTACGATGTCCTTTTTGTTTGTCTGTTGTTTTCTGTTTTTACGTCTTCATGTGGAACTTACTTGCAGCAGGTCTCCCTTGAAAAAGAGATCGATGATCTCAATGGAATTCACCTGGTTAAATAAAGGTTTGAAATGAAATGAAACACTTTAGAATAAGTGAAAATAGACAAAAGATAAACATAAAAACAAGGTAGGATTTGTCAAATGAATGGGATATAAACAGCAAATATACACACTTGATAATATTAGTAAAGGTCAAAGTAAAAAAATTAAATCATTATAAAAAGATGAAAGAATGCCAGAATTTAGAGCCAACAGACGTTTTTATATTTTTTTGCACAAGCTAAAAACACATTTCTCACTTCACTGTCTCCATAGCGTGAGCTCACATTCGCCGTTTGCCTCCAGTACACATATTCCAACATGGATGAGGAAGTTCAGGAGAGGCAAACAGTGTCAGTCGGCAAACCTCTGGTCTCCAAACTCAACCTGCATGAGCCACGAACACCGAGCACCTCTTCTGCCTCTTCGTCCTTCAGCCTTGACTCCTTCAACGTTCCTGAGGTCTCCTTCTTTACCGCTGTTGGTGATTGGTCCTATCAGGCACAGACGGCCTCCGCCACTCCAGCTTCATCGAGAAGTGCCAATGTGCCAGAGGAGACGGACTGTCATGAATTATTTGACGCGCCTCAACCTCTTGTTGCCAGCAAAAGCTTGCCTCATACCCAGATAAATGATACAAACTTCAAATTTAGTGACTTGTACAACTTTCATTCTCACTAAGCATTATGAAAGCTATGATTTAACCTTTACATATGGGTAATCAGCAGTACAAAACACACACAAAGAGAAAAGACAGGGAGGAAAGCCTCTGACGGAAGTTCACCCCAACTATGCATTACGGTTTTTAAATGTTTTATAAAGATTTTTTTATATTAATTTGATACATTATAATCATGCATTCACAAAGTATACACTGCAGATCGAGTCTGATATGTATTCTGTTTGTAAGAAGGAAGAAATAAACCATATTTAAGATGAATTGTGAAGTGTTTATTTAGCGCTTTGTAACTTTTATTACATCCCACATGCATACACACCAAAAAGACTTTATTGCCATCACTGTATGTTTATTTCAATAGAAGATGATTCATTCATAGGTTCTATAACAACAATAAACAACTCTTAACATACAAGTAGATAAAGAAAATGACTTATATCATATGTAATAATAATAATAATATAATAACATACATGAAGAGTAAGAAAATCAATGAAAGCAGTCAATAATAATACTAATAAGTCTGCAGTCTTCCTAAATTGCTTTAGGGGTCATCACCTAATTTCAGTTCTTCATAACCTCTGAGATGAGACTCAGCATGTTTTCCTTTCAATTCGGCACTTCTAAATCAGACAAAAATAAGTTTAATTTAGTATCAAATTCTTCAATATGAAGCCACTCTTTTTGTCCTTTAATTTTTGTTGATAGACAGTCCTGAAAATCCTAGTCCTAGCATATAGCATGTACAAAGAAAAGTCGTTTCAATTGAGCATCCAAAAAGTTGCATCATCATGATATACTACTATACTATCTGTGCTTGTTTCCCTCTTTCTGAAACCACATGTATGATATCGCTGCACTATAACTGCACTGCGCATGCGCATTATTGAAATGGCTCACCACGGCCACCATTTTGCAGTCGTTTTGTAAGAAGCTGCGTCCATTCGTTCTGCAGCACCAGGTAATAAAGTGTATCAAAAAAGGGATTAATTAAACCTTGAGATAGATATTTTCACGGACGAAACGATGGCTGACCCATCCGCAGACGTGACTCTATCGGAGGGAGCAGAGGTCCGCAGACTCTCGGATCTGAGAGTGATCGATCTGAAGGCCGAGCTGAAGAAACGAAACCTGGACACCACCGGCGTCAAAAGCGTGCTGTCCGAGCGGCTGAAGAAGGTATCCAGACTACTCACTATTTAAACGATTAGGAACTCCATTGCATCTAATACACACCAGCCTACAATTCGTTGTTTTGTGAATGAACCCTGTTAATCTTAATTTAAGCTAGGTTAGCTTCACCGGCCCATTGACCTGAACGGTGTGCTAGTTAGCATTAGCATTAGCTAGCATTTGCGCAAACCAGCTCATTAACTGCTCTTTTTATTTGACTTTTTTTTCTTACTTTAAGCTCCTTCTAATGATATACAGTCTATTCAAGTTTACTGGTTTTCGTATTGACATGAAATTATACAAAACAATTTATTAAATTGTGCAAAAGCTAAACATTTTACATAATTATTAACACCTTCATTATTGAGTGACCACTATAGTTAGTTTTGTTCTTCTGTTCTCTACGTAATGCCCTCACTTTTGAATTAAGGTGATACACACTGATGTGTATTTGTCTGATGTATTGGAATAATCGTTAAATACATGCTCCAATCTTTTATTTTAGGTTTTTACACATTTTCCTTATTTGTACAGTCTATTAAAGTGTTGGTTTCCCCATAACCAGGCAATCGAGGAAGAGGGTGGAAACCCTGATGAGATTATTCTTGCTCCAGAGTCGATCCCTAAGAAAGCTACTCCTAACGTCAAACGGTCCTCCAAAGGTAAGGTTTGCATGTTGAACACCATTGAACCAGACACTCCTATAACTCTGACGAGAACCACAGTGACGCGTCCTAAAACCCGGAAGTAAGTTAGCATTTTTACCACGTCCGGTTCCTTGATAAAAGCAATGCAATTTCTCCATAGGATTTTGGAAAAAGCTCCAAATAAGGTCTGTGTTTGACACAAATTGAAGAGACAGATCACGTTTTGTTCTACAATATTAAATCCATCAGCAGTGACCCCGCTGGTTATTTTTGAAGAGTTTACGTGTCTGAAAAACGATGGTTGTTACCAAGTGGCTGAATAGGACTACAGAAGTTGTCCAGGCCGTTGTACGTCATTACACCGAACACGTAAAACACTCCCGCTAAGTTTGTTTGCCCTGTTCTGCTTGAAAGCAAGTCCCTGCCTCCTGCAAACTGTTCAAACAAACGCTTCAACTTGTACCATTTACAATCTGTATGTTTGAATATGGATCTTAAGTTGGTGTGATGTTGAAGCAGCAACCCTGCTGTAGTTCCTTTATAGCATAACGTTAGCATTTTGCTTCTTGTGACTAGATTTATGCTTAGAAAATTATAAAAGTAGGATAGACATGTGGAGATTATCCGGCTGAACAAAACGTGATCCGTCTCTTAAATGTGTCTCAACCACAGACCTTATTTCAAGCTATTTTCCAAAACCCTATAGAGAAATTGCATTGGGTTTTTGACGAAGAAACCGGAAGGGGTTTACATCCGGGGTTTAGGACGCGTCACTGCGGTGAACCTATACTGGAAAGTCCTCTCTGCTTGCCAAGTGACACATGGTACTGTGTAGTGGTATTTCATCATCATATCCACCGCAGGGAAGCATGCATTTACAGCTTTGAACATCTTGGTTACCCATATAAAAGATAGGTTTTAAAACAGAATGTAAAGTATATGACTGTCTGTACTCATGACTTGCACATATGTAAACACTAAACACCTTTCATTTGACCCTATACTGTTACATTTTTTAATTTCTTACACTTCTTTACTTTTACGATCACCCTTGTTTCTGTTGCATGCTAATACCTGAAATTCCCTACAGGGATCAATAAAGGTGTATCTTACAGGGGTCTTACGGTCATTTAAAAACCTGGAAAAGTCATGGAAATTCAAAATGCAAATTCCAGGCCCTGGAAAAGTCATGGAAAACAATATTTTTCCCAAAGTTTTGGAAAAGTCATGGAAATGTAACTAAAGTTGCATCAAATATAGTTCATATTTTAGCTAATCGCCGAAATAGTAATACTATAATGATAATTAATACTCTATCGTTTAGTAATGAAACGTAAAATGGCATTTAACTGACGAGGTATTTTGCTGGTGAGAGATTTGAGTTGCTTTAGCGTGTAGAAGCTATTAAGCGTATTTGATTTGTTTTAGATAGGCACGACATGTTTCATATGCAGACCTTATTTTCCTGTTCCATGTTAAAATAAACCATTTTCAGTGGCACCGTTGAGAGAGTAATTTTTCTGGTCATGGAAAGTTAGGTAAAGGTCATTGAAAATCATTGGTGAAAAAGTGTATGAACCCTTATCTTATCTAGAGGTAAACTCAAAGTCGAATGGTCCAGATGCAGTTTGTATTTCCGTCTGCTCTGTCTTTGCTTTTTGCAGCACAGAGTTATTACAGTTCTGCAACAGAACAATAGTTTGGAAAAACAAATACACAAGGAGGAAGGGAGAAATATGTTCCCTAGTGCACGTAGTCAAATATAAGCTATTTTTTAAAAAGAGACGATTTGAGTCGTCATTCGAAACTGTCCACTGAGTCAGAAAATCTAGCATTTAAACGGCAGAGTTTTCTATATGTGTCAAAGTGGCTTAAAGTAGTTTCCCAAAGGCGTTCGTGTTTTCCCTGGGAAGAGTTAAAAGAACATGTAATGAGTAGTTGCCACGCCAGAGTAAAACTTACTTAAATGAGTAGAATTTCAAATGTTTCCCTGGATTTAATTTCCATTTTCAATCAATGTGCAGTGTATATTCTCCTAGGCAGGTCCCACTAGTAGTTTAAGTGCTAAGCATGGTCAATTCCCACTATTTAATGAGTTATATTAAGTGGAATTTAGTAGGAGACTGTAAGAGAGCTGTTCTATGAAGGCAATAGTCATTTAGACAAGTTGGTATTGAAGTGCATAATGGTGTAAGGTCTACCAACTGTGCAAATTGTGGTAAATCTGCACTTCTGTGACCCACCGAACATTTCTTTGACACCTGTGAGACATCAAAATGAGCACTTTGACTAAACTAAATCATATTTTCTGCAGATGCAATGCCAGAGAACGATGAACCAGAAGAAAGCACTATGGAGGAAGATTGCAATGTGAGTTTGCTGAACCTATTTACTCACACTCAAGCAGTTCTATAACGGGGTGCTTTGCAGAATTGAACTCCCGGCATAGTTTTTCGATATTGCTGTTCAGCGTTCTTTATAGACTTCAGCAAATGTCTTTCTTTCTTTTAAGGAGGAGCATCAGGATGATCATGAGAACATGCAGGAAATGGACATCCTCGACATGAGCATTCTGGATGACACGGAGAATGACAACGGGATACCAGCCAAGGACGATGAGGAGGAAACCGTGAATTCACCCTGTGACGACGACGCACTGTTGAAAGACGAAAATGAAAACAAGATCTTGGAGTCAGAAGATGAAGCAAAAGCTCCAGAGGTGAGAAATCATACAAGAACAAACTTGTCAACTATTTCTGATATTCTGTCCGTCCGACTGGCAGGTTTTTTTAATGTGACCGCATTTGTTTGAGCAGATGGAGGCATCCGAGATGTTAGAGGAGAAGGAGGAATTACTGACTAACTCATCAATCACTATGGTATGTTCCCTCACAAATATCTTCCAGCATGTAAAGCTTGGGAATCTTATGGTGAACCACATTTCACAAATCACATTAATTACAGGGTGTCCGCGGGGTCTTAAAAAGTAGTAAAAGTTGATAAATCAATTTAGCGAAACTTAAGGCTATTAAAAAGTATTAAACAACATTTCCCAAGGTATTACATTTTGTAGCTTATGGCACATTTCCACTGCAGCGGGGTAGCCCCGTTTAAGCGTCCTCGCTCAGGCCTCGGGCTGCCTCGCTGGCCGTCCGAGGCCGTGGCGCATTTCCATTACAGTTTAGGACCTGGGGTAGCAACGCAGTGTAGGCGGGGCGATCGGCTTCACATTTCGAGTTGTTCCGTCGAGCTCCCGCTGGATTCTATCATCCCCAATGAGATGTAGGAACGTCGTCACCTCCTCAGTTGACCACGGTGTGCTTTTCTTTGACGTTGCCATTTTTGTAGCTCCTCCGTTTACAAAAAAACGAAGCTTGCTTCTCGATATATATGCGACGCTAGGGATGATCTCGTGCGCGATCTTGTGACTATTCTCTCTGACCAATCAGCAGTCGAGAGTGTTGACGTCACTAGTTCAGCCCGGGCCCTGGCCTGATAGAACCATGATTTTATGGGGCCGGAAAAAGAGGAAAAAAGTACCCGCTAGCCGGTGCTACGCTATATGGAAAGGCCACCAAAAACTGGCCTGGCCGCTTGAGGACGATTAAGGACGCTTAAACGGGGCTACCCGCTGCAGTGGAAATGCGCCATTATAGTCAATGTGAGGTAAAGTGTGTCACCAAGGTAACCGGTTAAAACTCCAAGTGACGATGAGGTCTTAAAATGTATGGAAAGGGTCTTAAAAAAGGTCTTGAAAGGTTTTACATTTGACTTCAGGATTCCTGCATAAACCCTGAATTAAGAATCATTCTCTTCTTTTAGGCGGAGGATCCAGATGCAGATGACGTGAAAGAAGTAACAGGTACTGTAAGAAAGGGTTTGAGAAAAAAAAGATGGCGGCATCTTTTTAGGGTGTGGAGCTTGGAATGCAAACACTTTGTTTTGTTAGGGGGAGAGACTGGAAGCCCAAAGGGAATTGCTGGCTTTGTGTTGAAATGTGGTTAACCATAACTTAGACATATTACTGGTCAAATTGATTTAAGATGCCAGTTATCTTCTTGCACTACAACAATTAAGTGTGGTTAACAACTTGATGCACATTGACAGCAATTGAACATGGTCAGGGAAGTGTGACAGCAGTCTTTCTAGGTTTGCCACATGAAGACAAAGACAAAGAAGATCCACCAAGACTCACTTTTTAAAGACATGGACTCAGAAATCAGCTGGATATGAACTTGCTGGACTTGAGCTAAAGTTGTTGTCATTACGAATGGACACTGGTTACGTCAAAGGTCGAAAGAAGACGGGACTGCAGCGAGAATCTGCTGCCGCACTGCTGATCTTGTGGCTTTCTTCAGCACTGAACTCTTTGTCTGCTTTGCATCAGGTGAACACTGTGGTGAAAAATGAGTGGCACCAGTTGCTCAGTTGTCCTCCAGCCTTTTGGGTTCTCTTCCAGTCTCTCGTTAGGGTCTGCTTCATCGTTTTAATTCATAGTTTCTAAGGCACAGGCCAGTGGTCATGCCGTTCCTAATCCAGGCCTTGCCAGTTCCTCGTTAACCATTGCTGTGTTTCAGAAGTGATTAAACTCTGTGCCATTCTATTCCTGTTAAATCCGTAGAAAATGAAAAAGTAGCCGGGTCTTGTTTATCTGAGCCACTTAACGAAGATCAGCACCAGAGCCCCGAGACGATCCCCGAAGAAGAGCAAGCTGCCGCGGCTGGAGGGGAAGACAATGTGTCCGACACCGGAGACAAGTCCGAGCAGGCCGCCTCTGGAGACCTGGAGACCGTCCGGGATGTTGTGGAGACCGTCCGGGATGTTGTCGAGACCGTCCGGGATGTTGTCGAGACCATCCGGGATGTTGTCGAGACGGACGCCTTAGAGGTTGGGGACACACAGAAAGCCCCAGAAGAGACATTTGACTCTGAAAACAAAAGCACGCAGGCTGTTAGTGATAGCGTACAGGGCACTGTGGGAGAAACTGTTGATACAGAAATGGGGGCTAAGGAGGGTGAGGAGGAGGATGAGAAGACAGAAGAGAAAGCTGCCGCGGATTCAGCGTCCACAGTGAAAGAGTCCTCTTCTGTAGAGGGCGATGATCCGAAAAAGAGGTTTGTTGCTTTATGTCTACTAGAAACCAAAATGGCTATCTCTGTTGCATTGGCTCCTTTGTGCTAGCAAAATTTGGATTGCTCTTTTTGGAGGTAAAAAAAAAAAACGTTCTGTGCATTTGTCCGTTTTCATTTGTGATTTTTTACACTCACCGATCTGACTTTATTACCCATTAACAAGTAAAGTATTGGGATTGCCAAATCCATTTATGCACTGTTAAATCCCTGCTCTATGGATCATGATGGGCTGATCACTGTCAGTTTGTATTACACCATAAAACACAACTATAAACATCTGTATGTGGAGAGATGGCGGGGACCCTCACTGCTGTTTGCTTATTGCTTTTTTTCTTTGCCTCTAGCTCTGAGGAGAAAGATGCCAAGACTGAGACAAAAGATGAGACAGGTGAGTGTTTTGAGTAGAGCTGCACTGCTACCACAATTATAATCCTGTTGAATGAGATAATATAATTTCTAGGGCCAAATTATTCTTTTATATTCTGCCCTTTTTAATTTGATCAACATAGCACTGCTTTCCCTTGCATGTGTTTTTCTGCAAAATGAGACCTTTCTCGACGCAACATTTTAATACAATTGACCCAAATTAAATCAACGGAGCATAGGGTGTCCGCGGGGTCTTAAAAAGTATTAAAAGTTGATCAATAAATTTAGCGAAATTTTTAAAGGGGACCTGTCATGCAAATATTTTATACATACATATGTGTCCCCGGTGCGTCGGGGAACTCACGCAGCGTCAGAAAATAAAACCCTCTCTCTTTTCCTCCGTACTAAATCTTTTAAAAACGGGTGTACAACGAGCGGATACAGATTCCATCCGATCTGACGTCAAATCGGCAGCGGACCCACAGAAAGTTGCTATCAACAGCAATGCCTGACGTGTTTTGGACATCTTTGTTTACATTAGCAAGCCTTGCTAACACTCAGAGCTAACCTGTACTGTCAGTGCTGCTCTGTCTATAGAAACACATTTCTCCGTGTATCATGTGAATGCAGCTTTAGGATGAATTTCTCAAGGTGTTTTATGCAAGTTGATGTACCTTCATGTATTCTGTGACTCACAGAGCGTTCACCACTGTGGCTCACAGCGCTGGATGTGACTGTAACAGTGTGCCTTACTGTAAACTGTCTCAAGATGTTGTCTTCACTTAGTTACTGATTTTCACCTCAGTGAAACGAGCGGATACAGATTTGCTGCCGATCTGACGTCAAATCGGCAGCGGACCCACAGAAAGTTGCTATCGGCAACAATGCCTGATGTGTTTTGGACGTAATCTCGTCTTTGTTTACATTAGCAAGCCTCGCTAACACTCAGAGCTAACCTGTGCTGGAGAGCACGTGTTTAAAAAGCAGGAAATAAAAAAAGTAACTCACCTTGTGATAAACCCGCAAGAGAAAAAGCATTTGAGCTCCATACTGTTTCAGAGAAAATCCTTGACGTGGTTTAGAACAGGATGGCGTTTTATCACAGCAGAATTTGACTTTATCTCCGGTAGAATTCTGATCAGGCATTAGCTCCGCCTCCTCTTCTTTCTTTTTTTCAAGCTAAGGACCCAAGATCCGGGGTTCCCTAACAGGGCTGCAAAAGAGGTGTATGAGCAGAATGAGGCATGGCTACAATGGGGGATCTGTTTGGTATCTTAAGCAAACTTCACAGACATGTTTTGTATAGGTATGGCCCTACAATATATGTTTCCAATATAGCATGATAGGTAAATCTTAAGCATATTAAAAAGTATTAAACGGCATTTTCCAAGGTATTACATTTTGTATCTTGTTTTCAATAAGTATATGAATGGTCCAAAGAGGTTGTGTTCTACAGTCTGCCTGAATGTAATCATGGCGTAGGTGTGTAGTGTGATTCTGTGTAGTTTATTGATGGCATCCCGTTGGGTTTGAAGTCATCTGAACAGGACGTCGCACGCTCACTGCTTGATAGCGCGCGACGGCCCGTTTACGCCGGTTGCTAAGCAACATCGTTATGGGGAAATGCAAGTCTGCGTCCAAATGGTTGGAAGATAAGGAGGAAGGACAATCAATACTGTATATAGTCAATGTGAGGTGAAGTGTGTCGCCAAGGTAACCGGTTAAAACTTGAAGTGGCGATGAGGTCTTAAAATGTGTGGAAAGGGTCTTAAAAAAGGTCTTGAAAGGTTTTACATCTGACTTCTGGATTCCTGCGTAGACCCTGTGCTCATGTATTTGTTGTATATCTGTTTGTAGCCGCTGGAAGTGCTGCAGCTAGCAGTAGCAGAAATCTGTGGGTCAGCGGTCTTTCTTCCACTACTAGAGCGACTGATCTGAAGACTCTCTTCAGCAAATATGGCAAGGTAAGTCCGGGCAAACTATTCCTTACCATACCAATTTACACATCACTTTTAATCTCAAATGTGAGGATTTCTTATTTGTTCCTCCTTGTCTTCCCTTCTTCCTGCAGGTTGTTGGAGCGAAGGTGGTGACGAATGCGAAGAGTCCCGGGGCTCGCTGCTATGGTTTTGTCACCATGTCTTCCACTGAGGAGGCCTCAAAGTGCATCGAGCACCTCCACAGGACCGAGCTGCACGGCAGGATGATCTCTGTGGAGCGGGTCAGTGTCAGGAGGAAGACTCTTTATAATATTATATTTATATCATTGAGAAAAATAAAACATAGTCTAGATCAGTGGTTCCCAACCTTTTTCAACTCGGCGCCCATTTAAGAATCTAACACATTCAACCATAAACAATACGGAGGCTGAATAAAGTTCTGATTGGTCGATTCAGGACATGTTGTTAATCCAGTAGAACAGACCGCTGTCAAGGACTGTAATGACCGTTGCTAAGGAGGATCAAGAGAGAGAGAAAGGAAAAGAGGTTAAAAAAAAATGTGGTGGCCTAGATGTTTATTTACTTGTAGGGTGCTGCTCTCCAAACAGCCTGTTAAAACATCACCTTCAAGTCTGTTAGAGAAGTGGATTGTTAGATTTTATAATGTGTCCTCGTTAACATGTTGAATATCCTTAGGGACAGAAACAGCCTCATCAGCTGCCGACACAAGACTCATTGTTCACGTTTATTGTGTGATACGATTAGTGTGTAATTGAATCTGTTCATTCATCTTCTGAGTTAACTTGTTGCTATTTTAATCTTTTAGGCAAAGAATGAGCCTGCGGGGAAGAAGCCAGCGGACAAGATCGACCCCAAGAAGGCTGGCAGTGACAGGAGACACTCCTCTGACTCCAAGTAAGACCGCGTACAAGCTGCTGCATCTTTAAGTGTACTCTATTACCAAATATTCCCCCCTGCCAGCTTGGTATTTTGGTCCTGTGTGCTTTTAAATATCACATGTGCTTATTTAATTGTTGTTTGATAGAGCATTGATAAAGCTCACACTGTTCATATGCTCTGTAGAACCGAGGGGAAGGACGGTCAAGTTGAGGGACAAGGAGAAGATGGCAAAGGTAACAAATCTGCAATATTTCCAGCTTGTAACTTCGAAGTAACACCTCTCCAAAACCTCTTATTTTCAATATCAATTGTGTTTGTTTGACAGGGCGAAACGAGAGGACTGTAATTATGGACAAGTCCAAAGGAGAGCCTGTCATCAGTCTGAAAACCAAGAGCAAAGAACGAGTAAGGAAACACTTCCTCACACAATGGCCCTGAAATACAGAACCTCTCATTCATATCTGCTGGACAGATTTGATTTTGACTTCTTAAAAAACATTTCCTTTCTACTTGTCTTTTCTGCAGAGCTCAAAGAGTCGGGACCGCAAGTCGTCGAGTAAGGAGACGAAAGAAATCCTGTCGTTCGACCAGATCAAGGAGCAGAGAGAGAGGGAGCGACAGAGGCAGCGAGAGAGGGAGATCAGAGAGGTGGAGAGACGCAGAACGTAAGGGTCCTTTAACTAACATTATTAACTTATAAAAATCGTTCGAAATAATTTTGTACATAATCATCTTTCACCGGATTCAAATGTCTCATATAATTAGGATTTGGTGTATATAGCGTGCAACAATAGTAATGCGTCCAAAAGGGTCTTCACTGCTTTAGCTAATGTAGTTTATCCAGCTGCCGCACCAGGATACTTGGAGACTGAAGTTGAACAGAGCTGGAAAAAGATGGAGAAGAACTCCGGTTACATAATCACCAGACATTTGCACTAGTTTATTTTGACAGTTTCTTAAAAGAAAAAAATAGCAAAACAAGTCTTGGGATATACTCTAATTACGATACGATAATACTTTAAGGTCAGATCAAGTCTGAAATGTGACTTGCATCACAGCAGCTCCGTGTGTAACATCAACGCGGGGTGGTGGTGATGTCACGTTGTGTCACGTTGTGTCACGTGACTTGAATTTTGAATAGCGCCGTCCCTTATACTATCTCTTAACATCTTCTCTCGAATTATTTATTTTTTTGGACGCCCTCGGCTCGAGTTCAGGGCGTTCCGAGCGTCAAATGACAGCCAGACGCCCCCCTAGCGGAAACGCTGCTGAAGCACGAAGGATGCTTCAGTCTGACTTCATTGAGTCTCCCATTAGATGGTAGCAGTTCATATTCGCTGTTCAGAACATGGTTTGGGTCAGAGATGATGTAAATAACAAATGCGTCTGATATATACTTAAAAAACATGCATGTATTATATAATATTACACGTCTCCTTTCAGCGATCGGGACCGTGACACCCGTCCGGACCGCGAGCGCGAGAGGATCCGTCTGTTCCGAGAGAAAGAGGAGAGGAAACACTTGCTCCGGAAGAGAGACTATCTGGAGGTACTGTCAGATTACGGATTTATTTATTTGCTGTTCTCATAACTGTCCATTTTCTCATCATCAGCCTTACTTTCTCTCGAGTTTCAGGTTGATAAACTCACTGAACGGTTTAACCCTCAGGTTGAGAAGCAGCGCCTGGACGCAGAGCGCATGGAGCGTCAGTTCCTGGAGCGAGAGAGGCTTCGCATCGAGTACGAGAGGCGGCGCGAGCAGGAGCGCATCATGAGGGAGAGGGACGAGCTGCGACGACAGCAGGAGCAGCTGCGCTACGAGCAGGACCGTCGCTCCCTCAAGAGACCCTACGACATCGACAGCAGGTACATAGTGACGGCACACTCATTCTTAAAGGCTTATGTGTGTCATAAAACATTGTGGAGCTGCCGAGTAGTCCCAATTGTTAAGCAAGTTTATTTATATAGCCCCTTTCAACCCAAGGTCATTCAAAGTGCTTTACAAAAATGAAAGACATTAAGAAACATATCATGAAATAGCATTTAAAAGCAAAGAGAATAAAACATAAACAACAAAGGTACATGAATAAAAGTTACAGTACAGTACAGCCTGGATTTAAAGGCAGTGACCCCGGGACTCCTACTTGAAAGACTACGGAGGGATAGGGTCTGCAAAATGTGTTTTTTATTTTGGGGATTGACTGGATGCTCTGACCGGTCCACTTCCTGTTGCTATGCAACGCCTCGTGTCGAAAATAGACTTTCATCCTATTTTGAGCGGAGCCCAGCGGCGAGATGCTTCTGGGACGCTTCTGAGCCGTAACGCGGCGCGTCTGGTGGAATAGCACCCATTGACTAGAGTGGCCGTGATCTTTGCGAGCGGCGACGGACCCGAGAATCTAGCGGTTGGTGAGGACTCGCCCTAAGATGTGATATGATATAACACATTTCCGATAATACGGTTTGGAGCTTCACGACTTCTGTATGTGCTGTTTATATTAAATCCTTTATTTGTGGCAAAATAAGTGACATTTTTGTACATTGATCCATACAACAAGGGCACAGAGCAGATGTAAGGCATAAATAGTAGGTTAGTATATTTAATAGAAGTGGCAAACACGTGTTATAAATCAAATAAGTATTCCATCCTAGTGAAAATAGCAGCATGATAAGTTTCCCTGCTCCTCTCTCAGGAAGGAGGACTGGCCTGAGAAGCGCATCGCTCTGGACGACCGCTACAGCCGCTCGGAGTTCGGGCCGTCCAGGACCGTTATCAGGACTTTGACCACAGAGACCGGGGCCGTTACCAAGAAGACACGATGCTGGACAGGCGGGACAACCCTCGCAGCACCGCGGACAGAGATGGTCAGGTAAGAAGTGTTGAAACCCGTCTCTCTCTAAGGTTTAGATGAAACTCAAGCACTACGGTTGAAGACATATTTCACCCCTAAGACTCTTCTCATCCCTGTTACCTCATTTCTTTTGACACAATGCAGTTTTTCCGGTCATGCTTCTTTGAGGAACAATCAATCAAAACCTATTTTTATTTGATTGAATGCAGTATATGGTCGACGCATAACGGAAAATGTATCAAAACATCATATTTATCCAGCCGTATGTTCACTACTTTTGTAAACAATGTTTTTACATAGTTTTGCTTTAAAACATGACTTGTATTTACTTCGGTTCATCAAGAATTGTTATACTTAACTTCCCTTGGCGGCATGAAAGAAAATTGTTTCTACGCAACATTTAAAAAAATATTTTTGGGTTTTGTGGATGAAGTATTCTTTTTTTAAAGCCTACAGAGTGAGTGAGTGTGTGTGTGTATAATTTATTTTGTACAGACTGCTGATAGATGGGAATATAACTGACTGTTTGGTTAGACCCTCCTAATTTCGTTAAACTCAGTTTGCATTATGTAATGACAATAATCTAATCTAATATGTAATAAGTGAATTCTAACCGTCCCGTGTTTCTCCGTTCAGCACTTCTCAGACCGACACGGCAGAGAGGGCCGAGACTCCTGGAGCGGAGGTTTTGATAAACGCATCAACCCCAGGTGAGACTCGGACTGAGCTGCCACTACATTTAACACGAAGCCGTGTCCAGCGCTGACATCTTCATCATTGGTTACAATTATTTTGTCTTTTAGAGAGGGAGGTCGAGACTGGGACTCTAGCAGGAAGGGGGATGGAGACAGGACATGGCAAAGTATGCTTGATTTTTCTTTTGTGTGTAATGGCTGTACTACTAGTTACTTTAAAATGTTAGGGTAGGAGAGCTTCCTTTCATCAAATAAAGTTAGATTGAACTACATTTATTTAACTCTAATAGCTACATTCTGTCTTGTGCATATAAAAACACAAGATCTGCTTTTGTGATATTATACAGTACTGTTCTCTGATTATTAAAACCTATTTAGACAAAATACCAAGACATATCCAAAGCAGCCTCTAAAATACGATTAAGATGCCGTTTGTTCCATGGCAAAGACTTGAAAACATACAGTTTTTTGTTTTTACAGCTGACATGACTTGTTTTTGTTTAAAAAGATCTTGCCATTTGGGGACGACTTCGTGCACGGGCTGGTTTTTCTTGATATGATTGGGAATCTACAGTTTTGTTTATTGAAATTGTACATTGACGATAAAGGTTTCCATACATGACCTGTAATGTACATTTTGAAGAATAGTAGTCTTCCTAGGGTAAGAGTGGAGGATGACGAGGTTAGGAGCAGGCAGAAGGAAAGTGGTGCAACATGTCCATACACTTTAGATTGAATTCTACTGAAAGGCTTTATAGACGGATGTTTAACTCTCTGTTCTAACCTTCTGATGTTTTGCTTTTTGCTCCAGGTAGAGACGGAGCCATCCCGGGCCAGAGCCACATCGCACGGGGAGGAATGGCCAGGTGAGCAAAGGAGTTATACCTCATTTTGGATGTTATCAATCAATAGCAAGCACTCTAATGGCGCGTTTCCACTGCAGGCCTCGCTCGGCCTCGCTCGGTTTGGTTAGGGAGGCCCGGCTCACTTTAATGCTGCGCTTCCATTACAGTTTAGGAACTGGGGTAGTTGCTATAGTAACGCAGTGTAGGCGGAGCCGTGACGTCATCTTCAATGAGCGCCTCAAAAAACAACACAGCCGTTAGCTGTTAGCACTCAGAGCTCACAGCTCTTCATATCTGTTCAGAAACTAGACAAAAGTTAAACAAGTACAAACCACAGACTGCCTGTGTCATGGCGAATACAGTCGCTGCTTTATTTATGTCTGTAGGCCGTTGTTGTGAGTGTGGACGGTAGGAGCATATATAACGTTAGCTTAGCCAAGCTCCATTTAGAAAACACGCATTTTAAAAGGTGTTTCTCTGCCGTCTGTCTGCAGACTCGTCAAAGCATTAATTCATGGTTTTTACTAACCGGTATCAGTATGTTGTTACTTCGGCATCATTTTGAAACCTGTATTACAATTAAATCACGGTCAAATATGTTCATCTTGTTGTAGTTGTAGCCCCCTTGCCAGCGATTCTCTCTCTAGTTTAGCATACTCAGCCCGACTCAGCCTGGTTGTTCCTGGCCCTAGAACCACGATTTAGTCGGGCCAGAAAAACTGTGAATTAGGACCCGCTAGCCGGTACTAGGCCAAGTGGAAACGCAACCAAAAACGGGCCCCGCACGGCTCGGCACGCTTAAAGCGAGCTCCCCGCTGCAGTGGAAACGCACCATTATTGTTAGAACGGCGACATAAGTACTACCATCTTTACTGAAGTAAAATTGTAAAGCACTGGAATGTAGAAGAAATTATTACACAATGAGATTTCCGTTAAATAATCATCTCTAAAATGGATTTAATTACTTAGTGGATATAGAGAAATTATGAAAAATAGAAAATGTCATCCTCTTACTACACTGCTACTGTAAAAGAAAAGAAAAAGACAACACTTGTGCCACATTATGACAATATACAAAACCTAACAAGATATCTAGTCTGGTGTCAGGAGTTCGATATATTGCCCTGCCATAATATTGGCTTTGAAGTAGAGAATAAATTGAAAAAGGTCAAATATGAGCTCCTCAAAATTGTATTTCATGAAAAAAGGTAGTAAATGTCCTTCATTACATTCCCCTCCTGGAACAGTGTATTGATTGTGTCTTCTTCTGTGGTTTTATTCCAGCAGCCGCGGCAGCTACATGAACACGGGCACGTCTCAGTCTCTGTCCGGTGCTCTGAACCGACAGAACCAGCTGATGCAGGGGGGGGGGCTGCAGGGGGGGGCATTCGGACGCCGCTATTGATGTAAAAAAGTGTGACTGTTTCACGAGGTCACATCTGGAACCATGTGACACTCTTGTTTTGTACATTTAAAAAAAAAAATTCAAAAAAATCAGGAATTATTTTTTGACACGATTCCAAGCAATTTTTCATGGAGACGTAATTTTCTCTTTTCTTTTGATGTAGGGCTCATCTGCCTTGTATTTATCATCCAGTCCAACCTGAAGTGTGTGTGTGGCACCGTCTACGTGCTGTTTAAGTCAATTGTCCTGAATTCAGACGTTTTGTAGACCTCTGGGTTGACAGCCCTCTGTTTGTGTCTGAGGCAATGTGGAAGATTTTTATTAAATTAGCAATTAATTTGTTCATAGCTTGAGGGTCATCATTTTTTTTTTTTTAAATACAGATGTTTGGTGTTGCTGAATAAAATGTTTTTAGAATAAAGTCACATTCAGAATTGTTCAATCTGTGCTTTCTTTGGTTTGTGTGACTGTTGGATGATGATCACAATCTATTGATTAAGATCTGTTATAAAGTCTACTTTGGACGATGTCTCACACCACTGTTTCTGTCACGGAAATGTTATTTCTTTGGGATAAAAGTATAATGTTTTGTCTGTTGGGTTCATTTTACTGCCAGCTGCTGGTGAGTGTAAACAAACAGGGTAAACTTGGCTCTCATCAATAAAAGATTTGTCATCTTTTTGGAGTGTTGCTTCTTCAACAGATCTTCCCTGACTCAGATTTATTTATACAAGTATGATTGAAGAGTATGAATATAAACAGGTTATAGATGTAATGCTAGACTTATATTGAGCTGACGAAAGGAGAAGCAATCACTTGTTTATCTATTAATCAACTGTCACAAAGAACAGTAAATGGGGCAGCTGTAGCCAACATTAGGCGCTTTCACACCAAGTACTTAGTTCATCAGAACTCTTACATTCTGATGAACTAAAGATCGCGTTCACACCGGAATAAGTCCCTGAGGGTGGATTAGACAAATGATCCCGCCCCTACATTTTGCCGCCTCTGTTGCCTAGCAACCAGTTCTTTTGAAGACAGAAAGGATGGAGAACGAATTTGCCAGAGAAGTGACTTTGCTGCTGTTAATTATGTTCATGGAACATATGGTTCCAATAACAAAGTACAGGCGAGTCCTGGACTTTAGATTAAAAGACCATTTCCAGGTAAGAAAAGGATAGCTGAAGCCCTTTACTTGTTAATATTAGTTCAGAAAACTATTGTCAAGTAAGCCAACTATATGGCTAATCCCATTTCCTTTTGACAATATAATACATGTTTAAAATGTCATTACTAAGATTCACAATGTGGAATAACCTCAGCTATGTATCTAATATATTATATATAATGTGGAACTAACCCACCAAAATACATGATTGGTCCCATCTCACCATGTTCACCATGAGTATGTTAAAACGAGATGAGTTATTGTTATTACAACGTGACTTCACTATTATTTAACAACTCTTTTTATTGGGTTCTTTTATTTGGGGTTAAGTACATTGTCAGAATAAGTGAGAAATGGATTTAACTTCTGTTAGACAGCTAGATGCCATACATGTTTGCATACATTCACAGTACATATTTATTCAGTATGATAGCTGTCTAACAGAAGTTAAATTCATTTCTCACTTATTCTGACAATGTACTTAACCCAGAGCGGCAGATCGGTAGTGACAGGCCATGTCACTACCCGATCTGCCGCCCTGCCCTATCTGCAGTGCAGATAACACCCGGGCCGTTTCTCAATCTCGAGGATACTGGCTTCCAAGCCAATATTTCAAGGATGCTACGTCATCGAGTGCCGCCGAAGGACTGTTGCTTCTGAAGCAAGATGAAGACATGTCCTACCAAGCAAGCATCCTCGAGATTGAGAAACACCCATGGGTATACTGTCGCCGGAAGTCCCCGGAGTTGGGGACTGGCTTCAGTAGAAGCTGCTGGGACTCCCAGCAGCTTCTACTGAAGCCTTCCGAGTAAATCGCCAGAACGCCGACACCTCATCTCCACCGCTCCCATGTCTCTCTGCGTTGATGCGCTGGGCTAATGCTAATGCGAGAAAAATAAAATGGCGGCTTCACAAAACCTTTTGGGAGTTTTACTGGGCGTTGTTTGCAATCCGCCCAGCCAATCAGAAATGGGAACCTTTTTCTCCCACGAAAGTCCCTGCTCTCTGGCAGGGACTGAAAAGGGGGTGAAAAGGTTCTCATGAACTAAATTGTAGTTCGGGATTTTTTTGGTGTGAACCTTCATATATATATATATATATATATATATATATATACAGTATATGGTGTGAACCTTTATATATATATATATATATACAGTATATGGTGTGAACGCACATTTTCGGAACTATATCGGAACTATACTGGGAAAAGTACTCCGGTGTGAAAGCGCCTATTGCTCATTTTCAGCTGTTGTCCCCGGCCAGATGATAATAGACCTTAAAATCACAATATATCAACAGCATTTGTTATAAAGAAAGGACGAAAGACAAGTAGATACAGGCGAGAGGATAAAAGAGAACAATAAAATGCAAACAACAAACGATACTACATACATGTCACATATAGCACATCACAATCACATGACAGAAACGAAGGGCAACATCCATGATCACAACATATAACACACACGCCACATCCAACACAGACTTGTGTGCAGTGTTTCAACATGGTTCATGGTTTCCAAAATGAGGAGAATTGTTGCCGTCTGATAATAGATTTAATCCACATAAAAGCGAGTCTCATTTTGACTTAAATGTAATAATGAAACAACCCTTTTGATTACTTAGAATTGACCAACATACAGCGAGCATTTCCCCACAGACTGCTTTCCAAATGTGAGAGTTTCTCAACGTGGAGGTCCTTTGAGGTCAGATGGGTTTCAGATGACTTTTAGACGTCCAGCCTGCTCTGAAGAAAGTAGGCTAGAAGTTAAAGGCTGCAAAGGAAAACCCAGTGGGGGGTGGGGGGGGGGCAGGCAATGTCACGTACAGTATTGCGTAAAACTCTCCTTGCAGAATATCTCTTGGGTGTTTGGTTGCAACAGAAAATGATCTTGGCCTCACGGTATCACTGTGACCTCTGACCCCTCAGGTTACGAGTTCAGCGACTGTCAGTGTAGCTTAGCGATGAGTTCCAGATATACTCCAGCTTCCTTGTTTCTTATCTATTACCGGATCCAAGTTCCTTTTCTGCAAACATAGTTCCTTTATTCCCTCAAACGCTGTCCTCCCTCGGTGCACTGCAGGTTTTGAGTCATGATGATGACGACTCATGTTTGAACACTACCGAATAAGTACTCTACGCAGGATGGAAACTATTGGATGTGTTTCGTTTTAAATCACATAAAAAAACGTATTAAACTGTGATTTTTTTTATAGTTGAATGCTTCTGCTGCACATTTTATACATTTACTATAATTGCGGACACATCCATAAATCAATCAATCAATCAATCTTTATTTATATAGTCCAATATCACAAATGTTACATTTGTCTCAGTGGACTTCACAGTTTGTACAGAATATCAGTATGACAATACGACACCCTCTGTCCTCAGACCCTCTGTCCTTAGACCCTCTGTCCTTAGACCCTCACATCGTACAAGGAAACACTTCCAGAGAAACCCCACAGTTTAAAGGGAACATGGGAGAAACCTCAGGGAGAGCAGCAGAGGAGGGATCCCTCTCCCAGGACGGACAGACGTGCAATAGATGCCGTGTGTAAATCGAAGAGATGATACATTTACAACATAGGTAGTCCAAATGTTTGGAAATGCATGTGTCTGTAATAATAAGATGAATCCACGAGGATGTCAACAATCCTGTGGGAGCCATCAGGGAAGTAGTATGGTGAGAGTCACGCAGGACCGCAGAGACTGGTTCAGCCACGACTCGAAGTCCAGGACTCAGATCCAGAACTCAGGATAGAGGATCCAGGACACAGGAGCACAGCAACAGGTTCAGACACAACTCGAAGTCCAGGACTCAGATCCAGAACTCAGGATAGAGGATCCAGGACACAAGAGCACAGCAACAGGTTCAGACACGACTTGAAGTCCAGGACTCAGATCCAGAACTCAGGATAGAGGATCCAGGACACAGGAGCACAGCAACAGGTTCAGACACGACTCGAAGTCCAGGACTCAGATCCAGAACTCAGGATAGAGGATCCAGGACACAGGAGCACAGCAACAGGTTCAGCCTCGACTCAGGATCCCGGCGTAGATAGACACCAAAACTAAATGTGGGGGAAGCTGGGTTATTGGGAACATGAGAGTACACAGGTACTGTCACAAACGAGCTGAGGACCAAAATGCAGAACACGGGAAACCAGAGATAGTCGGTAACCAGCTTTATTAGAGTCTATAGGCTGGTAGGAGACAACACGGCAGATAGTAGGCAAAGGGCTGGTCGGGGACAGGCGAGGGTTCCAGGAGACAGCAGGACGGGAGTCGTAGGCACAGAACGGGTCAGGGAGCAGGCGAGGCAGGCTGGTCAGGGACAGGCAGGGTCGAAACCGGGAGAGCAATCTGAGGAGTAGTGCGGGAAAGACAAGCATGCTGCGAAGTACGATCTGGCACTGAGGTGAAGGTGAAGTGGGCCTAAATACTAATGGAGCTGATGGGTGTAACAGAGTGAGAGAGAGACAGGGTGTGACTACCAGGTGATTAAGGAATGATAATGCAGAAAATAGGTGAGTGAGAAAGCAGACTGTGACAGAACCCCCCCCCTTAATGGACGGCTCCAGACGTCTAAACAATACTAAAAAAACCAACAAAAGAGACTCAAGAAAAAAAACCCTACAGATACCGGGTGGAAGGTGGAGGTATGGGAAAGGTTAGTACTCGTCTGAGACTGCTCTCTCGGCCTCTCCCTCCTGGAAATCCTCGTCCTCCTCGCCCGATGACGACTCCCCCTCCTCCTCGACGAAGCCTCTGGTCCGTAGCGGACGAGTACTCCCTGGCTTAACGCCTGGTCGAGCGTGGGTCCTAGACGGCTGCTCCGGGTAACGCAGGTGGAAGTCTCGGATGAGCTGAGGGTTGAGGATATGACGAGCCGGGACCCACTGCCTCTCCTCAGGACCATAGCCCTCCCAGTCCACCAAATATTGAACCCCTCTTCCTCTGAGACGGGAACGGAGTAAACGACGAAGGGTGTAGGTAGGGCCCCCATCGATCATCCTAGGGGGTGGTGGTGGAGGGGCGGCGGAAACCATAGGGCTCTCCCGGACAGGTTTAATCCTAGAGACGTGGAAGGTGGGATGGATTTTCATGTTCCGGGGCAAACTCAGTCGAACTGCTGCAGGATTAATGACCTTGACAATCTCGAAGGGTCCAATAAACCTGGGCGCTAACTTCTTAGACTCCACCCGAAGGGGAATGTTCTGGGTGGAAAGCCACACCCTCTGGCCTACCTGGTACACAGGTGCCTTGGTTCGTCGGCGGTTCGCTGATGTGGCGTACCGGTTAGCAGACTGAAGCAGAGTTGTACGAGCCTGCCTCCAAGTCCTCCGACAACGTCGGATGAAAGCCTGGACAGACGGACAGGTAACCTCCTTCTCCAATGCAGAGAACAATGGGGGTTGAAAACCGTATGCACACTGAAAAGGGGAAAGACCAGTAGCGGAACTGATGAGGGTGTTGTGGGCATACTCCACCCACAGGAGTTGTTTTGACCAGGTCGTGGGATGATCGGAAGCCATGCAGCGGAGAGTGGTCTCCATCTCCTGATTCTTCCGTTCGGACTGGCCATTGGCCTGTGGGTGGAAACCGGAGGTGAGACTAACCGTCGCCCCGATGAGCTCACAAAACTCCCTCCAAAACACAGAGGTGAATTGGGGCCCCCGGTCGGAAACCACATCAGTCGCCAGTCCGTGAATGCGAAACACGTGGAGCAGAATCAGTTCTGCCGTCTCCTTAGCTGACGGGATCTTAGGCAGGGGTATGAAATGAGCCATCTTACTAAACCGATCTACCACCGTCAAGATGGCAGTATGTCCGTGGGACGGTGGTAGACCAGTCACAAAGTCCAATGAAATATGTGACCAAGGGCGACGTGGGACCGGTAATGGATGAAGGAGGCCAGCTGGCGCTTGGTGAGATGGTTTGTGCCGATTGCACACAGGACAGGCGTTCACAAACTCCCGGGTGTCAGCCTCCAGCGTGGCCCACCAGAACCGTTGTAGGACCATCCCCTTGGTACGTTGAATTCCAGGGTGGCAGGAAAGTCTGGAGCTATGAACCCACTGAAGCACCTCAGCCCTCAAAACCTGAGGCACAAACAAGCGGTTAAGAGGACAAGAACTAGGACCGGGTTGGTCCACCAAAGCGGTCTTAACCCTCTCCTCAATCTCCCAAGCGAGGACGCCGATCACTCGAGGAGCAGGAAGAATGGTGTCCGGAATACCCCGGGTGTCTCCCTCCCTCCCGAACTGCCGGGACAAAGCGTCGGCCTTCACGTTGCGGGAGCCCGGGCGGTAGGAGAGAAAAAAATTAAACCGGGTGAAAAATAACGACCACCTGGCTTGCCGAGAATTCAGTCTCTGTGCCGACCTGATGTATTCCAGGTTCTTATGGTCGGTCCATACCTGAAATGGTTGTTCTGTCCCCTCAAGCCAGTGTCGCCACTCCTCCAACGCCAACTTGACTGCTAGAAGCTCTCGATTCCCCACGTCATAGTTTCTCTCCGCCGGACTCAATCTCCTCGAAAAGAAAGCACAGGGGTGGAGCTTCTGGTTCTCACCAGAACGTTGCGACAGGATGGCCCCCACCCCTACGTCAGAAGCATCCACCTCCACCACCAACTGACCAGCGGTGTCTGGTACTTGAAGGATAGGAGCTGACGTAAACCGGCCCTTGAGGTCCTGAAAAGCCTCCTCGGCTGCAGGGGACCATCGGAACGTCACCTTGGATGAGGTCAGGGCGGTGAGCGGGGCGGCCACGGTGCTGTAGCCACGGATGAACCGTCTGTAAAAGTTGGCGAATCCCAGGAAACGCTGCAGCTCCTTCCGGGAATCAGGGACCCGCCACGAGGTAACTGCTGAGACCTTAGAAGGATCCATCTCCACACTTCCTTGACCCACGATGTAGCCAAGAAAGGCGACCGAAGAAGTGTGAAACTCGCACTTCTCCGTCTTGACGAACAGTGAGTTCTCCAGAAGTCTCTGGAGGACTGTCTGGACATGATGGACGTGCTCCTTGAGGTTCTTAGAAAAAATCAAGATGTCGTCCAGATAGACAAAAACATAACGATCCAACATGTCTCGGAGTACGTCGTTCGCCTGGAAAACTGCAGGGGCGTTGGTAAGTCCAAATGGCATCACCAGGTACTCGTAATGTCCCGAAGAGGTGTTGAAGGCGGTCTTCCATTCGTCCCCCTCCCGGATTCGTACCAGGTGATAAGCGTTTCTTAGATCCAGCTTAGTGAAGATTGTAGCCCCCTGTAGTAACTCAAATGCTGACGAGATGAGTGGCAAGGGATAACGATTCTTCACCGTGACGTCGTTCAGACCCCGATAGTCAATGCAGGGTCTCAGGGTCTTGTCCTTCTTCGCCACAAAAAAAAACCCTGCTCCTGCGGGTGATGTGGAAGGACGAATAATTCCCGCAGCCAGAGAGTCATTGACGTAGGTCTCCATGGCCTTCCTCTCCGGTGCCGAAAGCGAGTACAACCGGGCCTTGGGTGGGACTGCGCCTGGATGTAGCTCAATGGCGCAGTCATAGGGCCGATGAGGTGGGAGAGATGTCGCCTTAGCCTTGCTAAACACCTCCTTAAAGTCCAAATACTCCGCCGGAACCCCTGTGACATCCAGAACCAGGTTCATATCCACAGATAGTTGAGGTGCGGCGGCCTGCTTGAGACAAACCTGATGACAGGAAGAACTCCAACCTAGGATGGACCCAGTTGCCCAGTCAATGTTCGGGTTGTGGCGGCGGAGCCACGGATAACCCAAAATCAGAGGGATTTGGGGGGACCGTAGCACATGAAACCGGATTGTCTCATGGTGGTTCCCCGACATGAGCATACGGACCGGTGTCGTCTGGTGTGTCACTGTTCCCAGCAGGTGACCATCCAAAGCATTAGCCGGTACCGGCTGGAGCAGCCGAACCTGTTGGATGCCCAGCTGTCGTGCGAGCTCCTCGTCAATGATGCTAACATCTGATCCGGAGTCGATAAAAACAGCCAGAGCCTGAGATTTGCCTGTCAGGAGGAGTCGAGCATGGCACAAGGGTCTTAGATTGGGGATCAGCTCAGAGGTTTGGCCCACCAGTATACTCCCCATTACTGATGAGCTCTGTCTTTTACCTCCTCGACGTACTTCCCTCTCCTCAGAGGTAAGACTGGTACGACCCACTTGCATGGGCTCGACCTCGTACCGTGAGTCAGAGTAGGAGTGGGAACTCTCCGCCGAACCCGGAAGTCGAAATCTCCCGGAAACCGGAAGTTGTTGTCGCGAGCAGCGGCCCGCCGCTCGCGTCTGTTGCTCTCCTCTCCGAGTCTGGATTCGTCCGTCAATCCGAGAGGTGAGCTCTATCAACCCATCCAAGGAAGCAGGGAGATCATAGGAAACCAGCTCATCTCTCATATAATCCGCTAATCCTCTCAGATATGCGTCACACTGCGCCGGCTCATTCCAGCTGCTGCGACGGCTACTGGTGCGGAAGTCAATAGCGTAATCCACCACCGTGCCGGAACCCTGGCACAAACTCAGCAGTCCTCCAGCAGCGTCGGGACCCAGACGAACGGGACCGAACACCTTCCGCATCTCCGCGGAAAAGGCAGCAAACGAGGCGCAGGCTGGTGTCTGCTGCTCCCACTCAGCAGTTCCCCATAAACGTGCTCTCCCCGTCAGATGATTAACGGTGAAAGCTACCCGAGCCGCCTCGGAGGCGAAGGTGTGTGGCTGCAGTGACAACAATATGGAACAGTTTGTGAGAAAAGGCCTGCATCCCTCCGGCTCACCAGCGTAGCGTTCCGGCGTTCCCACACGAGGCTCCGGAGCGTATCCCGTCGACCCAGGGGCTGGAGCGAGCCTCGGAGCTGCGGGCGGAGGGACGGTAGCAGCCATGGTAGCGGCTAGCTGTTGTACGGTGGCGGCCATCTGTTGCATCTGGGAGGTAAGGTAAGCCAGCGTTTGTCCCTGGGTTGAGGTTGCCTGGTGGGTCTCGATAGCTAAGGTAGCTATTGTGACCTCCTGTCTTTGGATGGCATCCTCAACCCTCTCAAAGCGGTCTCTAGGAGACCCGGTGTTTGCTTGGTCCATTTCTGGCCAGATCGTTCTGTCACAAACGAGCTGAGGACCAAAATGCAGAACACGGGAAACCAGAGATAGTCGGTAACCAGCTTTATTAGAGTCTATAGGCTGGTAGGAGACAACACGGCAGATAGTAGGCAAAGGGCTGGTCGGGGACAGGCGAGGGTTCCAGGAGACAGCAGGACGGGAGTCGTAGGCACAGAACGGGTCAGGGAGCAGGCGAGGCAGGCTGGTCAGGGACAGGCAGGGTCGAAACCGGGAGAGCAATCTGAGGAGTAGTGCGGGAAAGACAAGCATGCTGCGAAGTACGATCTGGCACTGAGGTGAAGGTGAAGTGGGCCTAAATACTAATGGAGCTGATGGGTGTAACAGAGTGAGAGAGAGACAGGGTGTGACTACCAGGTGATTAAGGAATGATAATGCAGAAAATAGGTGAGTGAGAAAGCAGACTGTGACAGGTACAGACAGAGAGAAAGAATAAGTAAGGTGTCCCCCGACAGTCTAAGCCTATAGCAGCTAAACTAACGTGTCTGCTCTCCCTTGGGATAGGTTGAGAGATAAGGGGTAGTGTGAATAAACTTTAAACCAATAAAATGCTGTGTAACGTCCATAGATGTTCCTCTGTGCCTCTTTGTGTCTGTATATACACTTTAAAAACCTGACTTTTACATTGTTTTGTAATATTGCATATGAGCTTCCAGCTGCTGTTGAAACTCAGTTTTCTCGATAGCACCTCACAACAGCTCTGATAGCTATATATTTGTTTGTTTATAACTCTAGGGAAGCCTTGTGCTGGTTATCTTGTGTTTGTTGAGGCTCTCCCCTTTCCTCATTTCTTTTAGATAGATCCGTGAGACTGTTTAGCAGACACGTGCACAGATACACCTCAAAGGGGGCTTGAGCACCTGCCCTGTTGCCCTCTTTTGAGAATTTCTATTTCTAACATAAAGCAAAATAAGAACCCAAAACCTGTGTCCAATACACAAGACAATGTCACAAAAGTATTTACTCCAGGAATAGATTTATGTAAAAGTAACACAAATCTACGTCGTGCCCTTTCTTTTAATTTGCCCCTGTTGAATTTCATTTTCTAATTGTGTGTATTATTTGGACCTTGTAGACCCTGACACCTTTTCATGCTTCTGTTTCTGTAATATTTATTGAATCCTCCCTTAAAAATGTAGTCATACAATACATTTCATTTATTTTCAAACAGCTTTTGAAGCCTTTCCTGTTCAGTTTGTTCCTTTGTTTGGATAATTTTGGCACAACTCTTTATGTTACTTCTGTTGTCCTCTCGACAAAAGTAAAGGCAGTTACATGTTAGAGAGTGTCTGACAGGTTACAGGTGGTCTTCAGGTTTTCACGGTACCTCGTAACAGATGCATGAAGCAGACGTCAGCATGTGTCTGCTCATAAACATCCCTTTCTCCCTAATTTTGCAGTTTCACGTGAAAAATAAAATCAACACAAGTCTTAATATCAGTTCATGAACCTTAATGAATATAAAATCCTACACATTTTTCTTCTGTCCTTTTACTTTGTGTCCACTAGAGGGTGTTATGTAACCACTAATAGAAGCCAGAACAGGTTCTTTACGTGGAGGAGACTATTCAAGCAACCTGAGGACTCACGGTTGCAGTCACGGTAAAGTCTATTTACTCATGTAATGTACTTAAATACAATTTTGAGGTACTTGTACTTTACACGAGTGTCTCTATTTTCTGCTATTTCATCTTTGAACTCCAAGGAAATATTGTCCTTGTTACTCCACCTCACTTATTTGATAACTTACTTTGCAGTTATTAATAAAAATATTGCAACAAAATATAATCAACTTATAAATGACTCATAGATTAAAGACTCACCGTTAACAACTGCAAAGCAAACATTAATTGATACCTTACTTTTGGTGTATTTTTAAGGAAATTCATGTGACGGGGAAGCTGTGGCTCAGTCGGTAGTGTGCTGGACTTCGATTCAGGCGATAGCAAGTTCGAGTCCCACTGCAGTCAGCATGTCGTTGTGTCCATGGGCAAAACACTTCACCCCACAGTAATGAATGTATGGAAGTCGCTTTGGATAAAAGCGTCTAACAAATGACATGTAATGTGACGGGAGCCAGCTCTTAAAAGGCTTGTTAGATCACTTTGTAGGCAGCATACAAAGGCAGCTTTAAAAAAACAAAACGTTGTGGGTGAGAGGGTGTCGGGGTTAACATCATGACATGCGCTGCAGAAAGTCCTCCAGATGTAGAACGGCTTCAATCACCCTGACCGAGAGAGGAGCACACAGGAAGGTCGGCATGACACACACACACTTTGGCAGGTATATGTGTGTGCAAGCACCCACAGTGAGGTCAAGGCAAAAGGAATGCAAACATCCACACACACAATTGATCCTGAGCGTCACCCCCGTGCTGTGTCACAAAATTCACCCAGAATCCTCCTGGCTTTGAGGAATGCATGTTTATTTTTTCTGTCTTTCCACTGAGGTCCCCCCCCCAGCCTTCCAAGCTTAATTCCTGCTGCTTTATATATGTGTTAGTACATTAATAAGAGAGGTAATCACAGGGTTTACCTGTAATACATCTATTGTTGTTGTGTGACGTGTGCAAGTTTGTCAGGTGAGGCGTTGACAGCAGGTGCCGGCGCCCAGTCTACGTCCTGAAGCATACAGACATCCCACATTCTCATCATACCACTCAGCAGGTGTTCAGCAGCAGTGTCATCAGTGAAAGTGAGGCGCTGCAGGTTGTGAGGTTTGTGTTGCAGAAAGCTCCTCTCATGTGTTCGTCTGCAGGGCTCCAGACCTGAGGGCTCCACAGGCGGATCCACCAGGAGCTTCCTCTGACAGCTGAGGGAAAACAAAGCTGAGACAATATCCGTGTTGTGTTTCAACAGCGCTGGAGCTTGGAGAAACAGCAGGGAGGAGAAGAAGGCAAGAATATCTTTCTGTAAACATTTAGAGGAATGTCTGGTCATTAATTTAAAGGGGACATTTAGGCCCATTTTATGTTCACACTTGTGTTTTGGGATTCCACAAGAAGATGCTCCAATGTTAAAAAAAGACATTATTCTGTTCATACTGTCTGTCTGAATAAACCTGTATTCACCCTCGGTCTGAGACTCTACATTTGAGTGCCTGTCTCTTTAAGCTCCACTTCCAAAATAAACAGTCTGGGCTTATTAGATTTCAATTTTCTTTGAAAAGGTGTTCCCCGAGCCCCGGGTGGAGACAACCTGATGGGGACGATATATTCTAATGAGCCTGCATGTGAGTCATGAAGCTGGATCAGCTGTCTCCTCCTTTCTTCAGTCTATGGTTCAAACAGATGTTTTCTGACCGAGGCAGCAAACAGTTTCTTATGTCACAGTTTGGATATTGGTCAGCACTACAGAAACCCGATTGAGCACACACGTTCACATTATTAATAATCATTTTAAGGGAATGAGGCAACCCCAAAGACACATAATGTAATACCGTAAATATAAAGTTAAGGGTGAAGCCGAGGTCTGCTGACAGATCGATGATCCTGAGCTTCTCACAGTCATCTGTGCAGAGTGTGAGGAGTGGTGCAAAGTGTTCATTCTGCCAAAGACAGTGCGCTCAGACAGCAGCCAGACTGATGAAGTGAGAGCGAAGGCCAAACCCTGAGCCAAGACGAGTCAGACAGACACCTCTGAGGTCAATCTAAACATTGTGTGAAAAGTCACCAAATGTTCTGTTTTTGACCCGATGGTCCTCTCAATCTCACTTCCTATGTCTATATCAGTATTTTTTGTTATTAATGTTATCTTTGAAATGTATTCTAAAATGGAGCAACTGTCTCAAATATAATTTCTCCCTTGATGAATGGTGGTCTGGTTGCACAACTACCTCATATATGAATTTGCTAATTTAAATTGTAACAGTAAATGACTCACTGCCCAGTATTTGATTTAGAATAATAAATGTAACTATTAGTGGTAATATCAATTTTATTATCATTATTATTATTATATTTATTATTTAATTAAACTAATATTGACTTCTACTATAATAGAAATATATATTAATAAAATATATTAAAAAATGATATTAATATAAATCAAAATAAATAAGAACATAACAAATGTTTTATTATCCTTATAATATTATTAGAAATATAACATTATTAATAATGTAAAAAAAAAAAAATAATAATACAAAAACATATTAATACATTTTATTTGTAGAGCTTTTTTCAAAGCAAATCAGAATCAGAAACAGGTTTGGTAGCTTCAGGTAGGTAGGTAATGCCCTACAGGTTTAATGATCCATAAAACATCACACAGTGTGAAAAACGAAGTGAAAGTTGTGAAAATTAAACAAATGTGAATTGAACATTTCCTCCTCCTCCTCTCCGCTCCTCGAACTAGACTCTAGCAGCGTGTGCAGCAGCTGAAATCAAACTGTGATGAAACCTTTCTTTCCTCTGAGTTGGGACACCAGTTGAGAAAGTGTGGTGAGACTGATCTGGGGTCTGTGCAGCGTGCTCAGCGTCTCCCTCTCAGCAGCAGACCAGCTGTCTCTGGGTCTGAAACACAGGACTCATTCAGGCTGCTATCCGCTGCATTCCTCTCAGAACACGCAGACGCATCCATCAAAACACGTGCAGCAAACGCCCTTGTGTAATAAATAATACATTTACAACATAGGTAGTCCAAATATTTGGAAATGCATGTGTCTGTAATAAGAAGATGAGTCCACGAGGATGTCAACAACCCTGTGGGAACCATCAGGGAGGCAGCATGACGAGACCCAGGCAGGACCGCAGAGACAGGTTCAGCCACGACCCGAAGTCCACGACTTAATTCAGAACTCAGGATAGAGGATCTAGGGCACAGGACCACAGCAAGAGGATCAGCCTCGACTCCGGCGTAGATATAGACACAAAAGAAAAAATTTGGGGGAGGCCGGGTTAATCGGAACATGCAAATACACAGACAGGCACACGCAGGGAGCAAGGTCCCCGCAGGGCCTCAGTTGGAATTGGTGAGAGATAAGGAGGTACGCTGTGACTACGGCATAACACTCCCGGCCTTGGATAAGGCCCCCCTCTGCAAACCTGTTTCCCTCCAATGAAACCTCGTGAGGTCATGGAGGATAAAGAACAAATAGAAAGAGTAGTAATAACCTTAGTTTTAAATATAAGATCCAAGTTTTTAGGATTTAAGTGAAAGAGCAAGAACCTAAATGTAGGTGAAGAGGCACAGCGTATCTGCGTCAAAGCACTCTCATTAGGTCATTTTATCAACTATAAGCTTTATCAAAAGGAAGGTCTTAAGCGTACTGTTAAAACGGATAGGCTGTCGGCCGCCCGAACACAAACTGGAAGCTGATTCCACAAAAGTGGAGCTTGATAAGAAAAGGCTAGAAGGCCAGAGAGAAGAAGTGAGTTGTAAGTGTTGATTTAAAAACCCTTAATGTCTGGGCCGACCTCACGTGGAGGGGCAGAGCGTTCCAGAAACTAGGGCCCTCTGCTGCGAATGCTCGGTGCCCTTGGGTTTTGAGCCTGGTCTTGTGTAGCGATGGAGGAGTTCGGCTACATCTCATGTTGGATTTATTTTGTTGCAGATTAGAGCGTTTTGCACCTTAGTTTCATAAATGCAATTACTTATTATTAGTTTGTTTAAGAAGTAATGGGGTGTGAAGGGTTGAATGATGACTTGTGGTGAATTGTAAATTGAAAAGCTTTGAGTTGTAAAGGCAGGATAAAGCTTACATGCAGTCTTATCCCATGTGCAAAGTACATTTTTCATTCTGATCCCTAAGTAACAACCGCTTACAAATATGCTCGTTCTGTGTGTGTGTGTGTGTGTGTGTGTGTGTGTGTGCATGGATTGGGTCATTGCTAGCCATGCTCTGCACATACAGTACATGCAAACATATATTAGGTGTACTACACGCGTGTGACATATCTAAATGCCAGATAAATATACCCTCATGCTGCGTCATGGTGCCATCTTAGTGTTCGGCATCTGCAGACTGACTTCAGAAAAACACGTGTTATACATACAGTATGTCAAACATGATATACAGTAAGGAGAACGCTTTGTTCTCCTATCATGAGGTCACCCTCCCATACATCCAGCTCTCTGTTAGTGTTGGCAGTGTGTGTTACTTCACGGGGTTTGATGGAGACGAGGCTCTGCAAAAGGAAAACAAGCGAGGTGTGAAGTTTTTTCTTACACAATACGAACAGAAAGATACACAATACAAGAGATACAAATACGTGCTGCCATTTCAAACCACTGTACACATATAGAACCTTTTCGAATGCATCCGACAAACAATATCCCTCCTGAAAGTAATAACTATATTCCAATTTTCATCTTACAGCACAGATAACACGCAATGATTTTACTGTAGAAAAGCACTGGCAAAGAATGAAACAACACAAATTAGTTTAAATCAGTGTTTCACCCTTCTTTATTGTGTGTCCTTTCCACTGTTGCCATGGTTCAGGATATAATGTCATATTTCTATAGCTAAGCTCTTAAAACTCCACCAAATGTGGCATTGCACGTATAACGTTGTGTAGCTCATGGTGGATAGTTTAATCAATATTGAACCCGGTTTTTTCTTCCTCCTTGTAAAAGCATGGCACTACTTCACCCACATTACCCTTATCTGACTTTCAAGACCACATGAAATAAGAGGAGAATGTTCTTTGGCTAAATGTCTCAAAGCGAGGCCACAGAAGTTATTTTATCTGTAAAACTATTCAGCACTCATGCAGGTCCAAATAAAAAAAAACGAACGGTTATTTTGGGGTTATCTCTACAATCTGATAGTTTAATAGTGATTTGCTTAATTAGGCAGTTTTCCCTTGAGCTGGTGACTTACTGGAAAGCGATTGAAATGTCCTAATAGATGCAATAAAAAGTGAACAGGGATACAAACAAGAGGCACTATCTGTGTACGTCGGATATAAACATTTATCACACGCGATTCACCCGTCACTTGGTTCCCTTGTTAACCAGCCGGTGTGAGTGTATAGCACGACCTCTTCATGTCACCCTTGAATAGAGGAATAAAACACTGCCTTCCTCACACACTCAAGGCTCTTTTATAGCCTTACGGTGTCTTTAGTAGGACACTCGTAAAAGCCTGGACTCCCACTGAGGACTCTTTCTTTCTCTCTGTCATGCCCTGCAAATCTCTCTCCTCGTCTAATGGATTCTGAAAGGGCAATAAAGCTAAAACCCACTTTGGTGCTGGATAATTAGAGCGGTCCCATTAGCTTTCATGCCACAAATGTGTAACACACCATACAATCGGTGGGACCATGATTTTTTCCCCTCGCTTTGACATTGAGTTCTCGACAGCAGCTGCCTTCAAGGTGTACGCAGAAGCCCCTGAAGGTCTTTTACCGCCCCTGTTGCGTCCGACAGTAGAAACATTTAGATAAAGGGGAACACGTTGTGATAAGTTCAATAAAAGAATGAAACACAAATAGAGATTGGCCTTGTACTGCACAGGGGATACAGAAAAGAAGATGGCCCCACATCTAAATAGAGCCACGTCAGCATTAAAAGTCTCTCAGTAAAAGAAAAGTCCTTAAACCACATGATGTACACACATGGTGTAAGCCCTCTGAACAACAGGAGGCCTGCCCTATTCATATTTATTCTGCATCGCCCCCGAAACCCAATCCCTGTTGCTCTAAAATCAGCTTTCTCAGTGAGTCAATAGAAGGGACACCACATTGAGGAATGCACCGTTGAGGGTGTTCGCTACTTAAAGAGCACATATTCTGCTCATTTTCAGGTTCATATTTGGGAGTGGGAGAGAAACCTCTGGAGAAAACAGTGATTTTAACCTTTGCAGACCATTTACATGCACACAAACCAACATAAACACACTACAAGAAAGGGAAACCCCTCAAAAAGCACTACTAGAAGGAACAAGGTGTCTTGTGGGTCCTGAAACGCCCAAATAACAACAATGCATAAATCATTACTCGTTTACTGAAGTTAATCCAGAGACTTAATTTGGATCAGTTTCATGTAGGAAACATTTTCTTTCAATTGAACTACACCCAACAAGTAAGAACGAGCCTCTTGTCCACAAGCCGACACACGCTCCTTTCTGTGACTCAAAACAATTAATTAATACTGATACAGATAAGAGGGAAAATATATACTCTTGATTTTTACCTTTGCCTTTAAACACATTTTTATGAGGTGTATGTCTTCAGAGATTAGCGTGTGAAGGTTATAGCTACACCTGTTTGCTACAGCAGTCCACGCAGATGAACTCTGCCACCTCAAGCATTCAGCAGATTCGAGAAGTCTGGGTAGCTGGACAGCTCGCCTCATGATCGTCACAAGTTGCAAACAGAGGAATGTGAAACAAAAATGCAGACTTTAAGGTTTACAAAGCTCGAGAAAAACAAGGAAAACAGGAAAGTGAAGAATTCCTCCCAGCTGAAAACATACAGTTTAATTTCCTCAGCAGGTCAAAAGGTCAAAGCCAAACAAAATGACAATACATTGGGACATACATATCTCAGAGCAGATAGACTACCTTCTTGATTTGTTCCTAATCCTCTCACACTCCTCCAGCTGCCTCTAATCAGCTGATTATAGGCGTCCACCCACATTCTGCCATGATCTCCAAGAGCCAATCATTGCTGTCAAACTTTGAAATCTGTTCTCCTTTCTCCTCCTCAGCTGTCATTTCAGGCGTCATCCCTGCGGCCCTCCTCCACCCCATTCACCTCTACTTATCATAACAAGCGCGCAGATTGATCTCATTACAAGTCCACTCCGTTGCAAATCCAAATCTGCATACAGCTGCACCCCCCTCTTACAATATGTAATTCAAGATTCAAGATTAAGATAACCCTAACCCTTTTATTGTCATACGTACAGCTACAGTTTAGTTATGTCGATCTTAGGTCCCAGGCTCCTCCAACAGTGCAACGCAATAACACACTTGAAATAATGCAAGTAAATACAATAAATACAATAAATACAATCAAATAGAATAGAAAAGAAAATAGAATAGAATGGTGATGTGGAGAGATGCGGGAGTGAGTCCTAAACCGGTCAACATTTCAGCACTTCCTGTTTGCACGTCTAAAAGTCAACATTTTGTGCAGTCTGTTTTCATTAGAAGCCTGAAATAAGGTCTGTGGTTAATACAAACTTAAGAGACTTGTGCGTTTTGTTATTTGTCAGTAAATTCTCCCCTGGTGAATGTCTAATGCTTTTACGTGTCTTAAAAGACTACAAAATGTCAACAGGCTGAACATTAGCCACCGCTAGCTTAGCAGTGTTTCTTTAGCATTACATTAGCTTTTTACATTTGATTTCATGCTTCAAAAATTATGAAAGTAGTGTCAATATGTGTGGATTATCCTGCTGAATAATATATGTAAGTAGCTTAAACATGGGTTAGCCTAAGACTTAACTTTTTGAAATGGGCTCTTTGTCGACGGAGCTCTTGCAATGCTAACTATCTGGTTGACCTTCCAAAGTACGTCATGAGTGTACAACTGTGTCAATAAATGTTCTTTAATAGAAGTATCCGCTGTCTTAAATATCAGATCTGTATATGAGCCAAAACACTGCTGCATGGTAAACTGCATTTTATTTGCCTGTCTTTTATCAGTTCTGCTCTCATTCTTCTTCTCGTTGTTCTTCTGAATCCTTTCCCCCTCGTTTTGCTCTTGGAAACCCCTCAGAAACGTCAGATTTATTCTAAACCATGCCAGGGCGTGCCTCGTACAGGACATGACGTTTCTCCCGTCCTTTATCGCTGCGTCTCCCCCATGGGATGCAGAGAAGTGAGTTCAGAGATGAAGGACTGAGATCACAGGATGGAGGAGAGGCGTCACTCCTCTCTCTAATCACTGGGTTGGGTTTGTTGGTCTGGACCATAAGCATCACCTCCCTGACAATCACACACACACACACACACACACACACACACACACACACACACACACACACACACACACACACACACACACACACACACACACACACACACACACATACACACACACACACACACATACAGACACACACACACACACACACACACACATACAGACACACACGCACACATGCACACACACAGACACACACATGCACACAAACAGACACACACAGACACACACACACACACACGAACAGACTCACACAGACACACACACGCTCACACACACACGCACACACACACAAACACACAGACACACACACTCACACACACACAGACACGCACAGACACACACACACACACAGACACACACACACACACACACAGACAGACACACACACACACACAAACAGACACACACAGACACACAGACACACACACACACACACACACACACACACACACACACACACACACACACACAAACAGACACACACAGACACACACAGACACACACACACACACACACACACACACAGACACACACACGCACACACACACCCACACACACACACACACACACACACACACAAACAGACACACACAGACACGCACACACACACAAACACACAGACACACACACTCACACACACACAGACACACACACGCTCACACACACACGCACACACACACACACACACACACACACACACACACACACAAACAGACACACACAGACACACACAGACACACACACACACACACACACACACAGACACACACACGCACACACACACCCACACACACACACACACACACACACACACAAACAGACACACACAGACACGCACACACACACAAACACACAGACACACACACTCACACACACACAGACACACACAGACACACACACACACACAGACACACACACACACACACAGACACACACACACACAAACAGACACACACAGACACACAGACACACACACACACACACACGAACATACTCACACAGACACACACACGCTCACACACACACGCACACACACACCCACACACACACACACACACACACACACACACACACACACAAACAGACACACACAGACACACACAGACACACACACACACACACACACGAACAGACTCACACAGACACACACACGCTCACACACACACGCACACACACACAAACACACAGACACACACACTCACACACGCACAGACACGCACAGACACACACACACACACACACACAGACACACACACACACGAACACACACACACACACACACACACACACACACACACACACAGGCAAACATTATGTATACTCAAACGATAAAAGAAATAGGGGACTATATTTAGAGAAGGTAAATATAGAGCAGAAGTTAATTACTGAGATCAACAGGGTGCAATCGGCAGAAAGAGTTCATGAAGGAAAGTGAATCAGATTCCAAAAGCTCTCAATGACAGGTTGAAAAAAGACTTGATGTTATTTAACCAGCCACAGATTTGAATTACTTTCACATATTTTAAGATAATCGCTTTTCAAAATGACAACGTTTCAGAAAAGGTGTCACAGAAGCTCCATTAGGAAACCCTTGTTTTAATATAACATAATACTTGTCTATGTATAATCAGGTTTTACTTTTTTTGAGAAAGCAGAGGTTTTAAAATATTCTCACGCAGGTGTTTTGGCCTGAAAATCCTCATAACACTCTCTTCCCATGTCTTCTCTACATGTGTCTTTGATTTGAGTTTCTTCGCTGCCCCCAAGTGCTGCAGAGAGGTTTTTTGTTACAGGATATGAGATGGGAATGCACTTTTGATTATTTATTTGTCCTCGGTTATTTCTCCAACCCTTTTTTGCATGCAATCAGAAGACATGTTAGTATCATTTGATGCCCTCTTGTGCTTTGCCATTGGTTTTGAGTTGTGCTCCACCAATAGGAGAGGAGGCTTTCTCACACCCCCACAGCTCTGAGGATTTGTGGAAGATGATCTAATCTGAGCTCAGTGACCTCACCGTGGCATCAAATAACAATCCCAACATATAGATCTGATAAGGTAAACATCAGTGACAATTTAGTCATAGTTTGAAAATCTGAAAAGTGTGATCCTCTCGGAAATATGTCTGGAGATGGAGAGGTTTGATGTATTCAGGTATGATACGTTAATCATTTATTAGCTTGTAACAAGACTTTATCAAGAGATTTTATTGTTATTAATGTGTTTTCGTTGTATAGTTATTTCTGTTTTTATTTATTTACTAAGGACACATGGAGAGCCGTATTCTGAGTGTATTATCCCGGTGAAATAAAGTAAACTTCAAACAGAACTATAAGTTGACTGTACAAAACATTATATATTTTCTTACTCAAGTATTGTAAAGCACACATTGAGGTAACTCAGTATACATTTAGTGCCAACGTATGCACAGTTAACAGCTCTGGGAAAAATATTAGACTTTTTTAGACATAATTTTGATTACAATAGTTAATTGTTACTTAAAAAATTAAATTTTACACACAACATTTTGCATTGTTACAAAAAAAAAGCATCAGAAATAAAATCAAATGGTTTATAATGTAGGATTAAATACTGACAGGAGCATTTTTCGTACTTTTTCATACTTTATTGATTTGACTAATAATACTGCATACTTTTACTGTAGTAACAATTACAATTCACGATTTTAGTTGGCTTAAATATGTCAAAACAACAATGAATCTTGTAAATCACGGTTGTCCTTTTCAACAACCTTTTACGAGTTATAAAAAACTAATTTTCACAATGATAGTTTGTTCCTGTTTTTTCTCTGTAACCTTTAAACACCCTTCCGCTGCTGTTACTCTGCCTCAATGTGAATGATGTCAGTGAATCAGAGACGGGACAAAGTTTAAACCCCGCCCTCCAACTCTCAGCCAATCAGGTGTGAGTATTCAAATGAGCCACCCATAAAGATGACTTGGAGCGGCAACGGTGACAGACCATAAGAAACTTTACACTAAACCGCAACTGCTGACACTTTTGTGCTTTAAAACACTCGCTTGGATATACAACGATTTTTTAAAGCCCTTTTTTTCATTCAGGATATTCTAGAAAAAAAAACTTCTCATTAATATGGGAAAAGAAAATATCTGTTTTTTGTCTGTTTGGATAATTTTGGGAAAAATCTTTGCAACTTTTTCTTCTGAGCCTGAACTCACCACCACTGAGTTTGGTAAGAGCCTCCCTCACCGTTGTGTTTTTTAATTATTGAGATAACCTGTTTGGCAGATTATTGATATGGTGATTCATCGGCAGTAGTTTTAGGAATAATAAGCAGGTTAATGAATGCATGCTGTTCCGATGTGACCGAGAGTAACCCTGCTCAGGTCTGCAGGTCTGCATCCAATTTCAGTGCCTCAGGTCCATGTGTGCATGAAGAGACCCGGCTGCTGCAGGCCTTTTGTCTGGAGAACGGACAGAGGAAAGGGACACACTAACAAAAACAGAGCATTTCAAAATCTAACAAAATCGCATTGTTTGTTCAAGTTAAAAATACAAAAACAATTATTTCAGAAAGACTTATACCCCCCTCTGTAGTGACATTACTCCACTTTAAACCAATTAGCTGTTATCTGATTATTTTTCAAAGACTCAAAACAAAACAGTGGAAGAATGTTATTCGTTTTTGTTTACCCCGATTTATTTTTCGGGAATGGACTCAATCCCTTTAGGAATTTAAATCTTTTTAAGTTGAATTCATTTTATGCATTTTATGAGACAAAAGGGGGCGACACTGCCATGCTCTATGTCTCTACTGGAACACTCATACTGGTGTTAATAGTGGTCACTTTACATGTTTAAGAAGAGCAGCAGCGTGTGGTAATCTGCATGACAAATATTGGTTTATTGTTGTTATTATGTTTGGTGCAACTGTCCAAACTATTTTAAACTGTTGCTTGGTTGTTGTTTGTGTGCATAAAACTGGAAGGTGTTATAATAATGTTATACATGTACATTATATCCTAGTGACAATCCCTGATTTGGGCATGCAATCCTCTACATTTCTGTCATACCATCATAATCTAATCTCCTGTGTTTCTCTCTGTGTGTGTGTGTGTGTGTGCGTGTGTGTGTGTGTGTGTGCGTGTGTGTGTGTGTGTGGTGTGTGTGTGTGTGTGTGTGTGTGTGTGTGTGTTGTAACAGTAAACAGCACAGTGACCGATGCTCCCCTGCCCACCGCCACCGAGTGGATCACAGACTTCACTGACATTGTGACCAAGTTCTCCCTGCGCACTCAGGACATCCCTGATGAGGACATGTGTTACATCGTGCCCGGCAGACCGGAGACCATCAAAGAGTGTGCATTCAACCCCGAGACCCAGACCTTCATCATGATTCATGGCTGGACGGTATGTAACACTACATGTAATTCGTGTGGAGTTGTTATAAGGGCCTCATTTGTAAGTTAAGCCTGTATTTGTGTGATGTGCATGTAATGTCGTTAACCATTGGTAATACGGGGAGCATTTACTGAGAATTTGATTCTTTTGCATTCATACTGGTTAATTTAATCATTGAAATAACAACATGTTAAGAAGAAAATATATGTCATTCTGTGTCTTCGTATTCTTTCTCTCTATCATTATGACACAACATAAGGTTCACTGTTTTGATTATATCTTTAAAAGTCTACTACTGATACTGAGAGAAACAGATGTTTTGAAATAACACCAACATATCAGATGAGAAAATGTCCAAAACAGTGCATTGCATAATCATTAAATATAATTTGAGTCTTGCCAATGACAACAAACTGATCCTAAATGTTGATCCAAGTTGAAAATGATGAGCATCCTGTACATTATATCCACATTTCACGCTGAAGGCAGTGAGTTCTCTCTGCAGGCATCTCCTCTGTAATGTGATTTACAGCCAGTCAGATTTAAACCTGATGACACTTTGGCTTCACTCCAAACACAGCATGACCACGGAATGAGGGGCGAACGCCACAATAAATCACGCCACCCTGCAGCTGTCACTAGAACATGTGTGTGTGTGTTTCTGTAGGTGACAGGCATGTTTGAGAGCTGGGTGCCCAAACTGGTGTCTGCTCTGTACGAGCGAGAGCCCAGCGCCAACGTCATCGTGGTGGACTGGCTGACCCGAGCCAACCAGCACTACCCGACCTCCGCCGCCTACACCAAGCTGGTGGGCCGCGACGTGGCCAAGTTCGTCTCCTGGATCCAAGTGAGTCCAAGTTTTGATCTAATAATAATAATACATTTTATTCAAGGCGCCTTTCATGACACCCAAGGACACCGTACAATTTGTTGAATATTCTAAGAGGCAACAGAACATGATAAAAACACAAACATACCATCATGGAGAAGACAGTTAAAGTGGACACTTGACTTGGGACGGGTTATTCAGGGGAGCAGATGATGGGGAGCACTACAGTGAGTAGGCTGATCTGAACAGGTGGGTTTTGAGGAGGGACGTGAATGCGGTGATTGTGTCAGACTGTCAGATGTGAAGGGGGAGGGAGTTCCAGAGTTTGGGAGCAGTGCAGCTAGAAGTTGCCCTGCTGGCTAACAACTGGATCATATACTGCTCAAGGTCCATGTCAAAAAGTGGCATTTATCCACCTCGTCATTTATTGTCCGACAGATTCTTTGATAATCTGACAGCCAGACCCGGGCGATATGTTAATATTATATCCTTATTTTGATTTGAGACTAGACTTTCGGATTTTATAACATCATAAATGTTGATTTCTCCTGGTTTAAATGGTTAGTGATGTCATTTTATAAATGTACCAGATTTTCCTTTGCCTTTTCTATTATCTACTTTCACCCAATTACTCATTTTATCCACATTACTGATGATTATTTATCAAAATGTGTGTAAATACTTTATAAAAGCACCAGTCGTCAACTGACTTTTGTTACTAGCAAGCCTAAAAGTTCGCCACAATATCACTATCAAGTATTTCGTTTCAAAATATTGTGATATTTGATTCTCTTATCATATCGCCCTACTGCCAGCAAACATATGAGAGCAGCCAATAAATCTGTCACAAATGTGTTGTGTGTGTGTGTGTGTGTTTTATTGCCATGTCTGCGGCTCACAGCAGCCTCTCATTACAAGGCTGAGTATTGAGTGGAGTGCAGACTTTGTTCGATCGACATCAATGCAAACAGGCTTTAGGCATAAACGCTCTCACCTGTTTGTCTACGAGCGTGCCAACCAAGCTTGCTTAATTTATTTGGCAAACCACACAATTGTACAAACTATTCTTTGTTTTGGAGCCAGACTACATTAATACTAGAACAGAGTGCTGCAGTGCTTTGCCAAGAACAGCCTTCGGCAAGTCTGTGGGGTTCACCTTTGAACTGTTTGAACACATATCAACATGTTCCTCTGACACGTTTCATTCTCCTTCTCCTTCAGAAAGAGCTGCAGCTGCCCTGGGAGAGGCTTCATCTGCTGGGGTACAGTCTTGGAGCGCATGTGGCGGGAATTGCCGGAGACCTTACTGACCATAGAATCAGCAGAATAACAGGTGAGGACATCTTAAAGAGGCCCTATCCTGTCCCTTTCCCTTTCCTCTAGTGTGTTATACAGGTTTTTGTGCATGTGAATTCTTCAAAGGCTAAAATCCTAAAGTTTCTTCCAACTTTCCCCCACCTGAATCGCCCCTACTTCTATAACAATCGTGCTTCTATTGGCTAGCGCTCCAACACATTGTACGTGATAGGCTAAGGGGCGGGACATCTCTAAGGTGTTGACCAATCATCTAACCAGAGCAGACTGGGCTCTGGTTTCAGACAGAGGGTGAAAAGAGGTGCTTTTGAACATTAAAGCATGGAGACATGTCACAGTAGAGACACTACATACTGATATACACCTGAACATCAGCAGGAGAGGACTCTTTAAAGTAGAGACACTACATACTGATATACACCTGAACATCAGCAGGAGAGGACTCTTTAAAGTAGAGACACTACATACTGATATACACCTGAACATCAGCAGGAGAGGACTCTTTAAAGTAGAGACACTACATACTGATATACACCTGAACATCAGCAGGAGAGGACTCTTTAAAGTAGAGACACTACATACTGATATACACCTGAACATCAGCAGGAGAGGACTCTTTAAAGTAGAGACACTACATACTGATATACACCTGAACATCAGCAGGAGAGGACTCTTTAAAGTAGAGACACTACATACTGGTATACACCTGAACATCAGCAGGAGAGGACTCTTTAAAGTAGAGACACTACATACTGATATGAACTTGAAAATGAGCAGAGTATGTCCCCTTTAACCAACGTATGCTCTGCTGCTTCCTCTACATACAGAGAAACTGGAAAGTGTCTTACATTGTGCTGTGTACAACCATGTGTTTTTAGCTATAAGCCTTTTTTCTTATTTAATAGGCGCTTATAATGTCCACGGTTTCTCTCTGAGGCAATGATGTCACGCGTGCAAACATACCATAACACACTGTAATGTAATATCAGGGCCCTGCTCGTAAAACCACACACCAGTGAAATGTAATCTGCTGCATTCCTGGCCTGTATTGTCTGCACGTGGCCGGTCGGAGCCAGTGTAGCGGGTCCAATCCCACTATTTGTCCATAGAGCTTTGAAATCTCTCTGACCTGCTTATAATATTTGGTATGTTTCCCATTATGCGAGGCAGGAGGAAATTAAGAGTTAACAATCACTGCGTCACTTTGTTCTGAGCTCCTGCAAAGCTGCAAAAAGAGACCAAATGAAATCCAAAACTAAAATGCTTCAAAGTACAGTTTTATAGGTAAGATAAGATAAGATGGACCTCTATTAATCTCCGTGGGGAAATGCAGTAGTTTAACAGCAACAGGGTAAGAATGAAAAGCAGGACAGCACAGATTACAGGAAAGATACATTCCTTCTGCTTTGATGTTGGTATCTACACACTCTTTCTTCATGGAGAATGTGCAGACACTAACAACTCTTTCTCTGTTCTCGTCTCCAGGTCTCGATCCTGCAGGTCCCACCTTCGAGCATGCAGACAATCAGAACATTTTGTCCAAAGGCGATGCCCAGTTTGTGGACGTCCTGCACACCAACACCAGGGGGTCCCCGGACCGCAGCATCGGCATCCAGAGACCTGTGGGCCACATCGACATTTACCCCAACGGAGGTACTTTCCAGCCGGGCTGTGACATCCAGAACACGCTGATGGGCATCGCACTGTCGGGCATCAAAGGCCTCCAGAGTACGTACTTACATCACTTCTCATTGTTCCTTACTCTGCTTGAGATGATGCTCTGGGCTGGGTTTACAGAGAAGACCTGTTGGCATGAGACATCAGGGGCCAGAAGTGAACCCCTAAATATGCCTGTAACTATTAATTATTGTCTTTCTTAATCTTTTGGCCTATACATTGTCAGAAGATAGTGAAATATGTCCATCCCAGTTTCCACAAAGTCCAAGGTGATGTCTTGTTTCCGTCCAAAACCCACAGATGTTTAGTTTATTATGAAATAAGAGAAAAAAACCTCCACATTTGAGAAGCGGCGAACAGTATTTTGTGCCAAACATTGGATGAAAATAACTTTATGATTGGATTAATAGAATAATTGGAGGTTATTTATCTGTTGATGGACTAATCGCAGCTGTACGAGAACCTGTTGTTCAGACTGTAGTTGTTAACAGTTTCTATAGGCTTTTGTAAGTTGACACGACACTTTGAGATTGTAAAAGCTTTCACGGCTGCGAGGTAAATATGTTTCTACAGCCAAAGATTCACAGTTTGTCCTCCAGCTCAGCAGCTGTAGGTGTTCTAACTGAGCAATGCAGGACTAAGTGAGAAATGCCTCTTGGGTCGGCCCTGACATGTAAAGAGCCATAGACATTCTCTCGTTTAGCATGACGTGATGTGATGGAAAACGCAGAGGTTTCACAGCTTCTGTACTTTCTGGTGCGCTGCAGATATGGACCAGCTCGTCAAGTGTTCTCACGAGCGCTCCATCCACCTGTTCATCGACTCTCTGCTGAACACGCAGCAGCAGAGCATGGCGTACCGCTGCAACTCCAGAGAGGCCTTCAACAAGGGCATGTGCCTGAGCTGCAGGAAGAACCGCTGCAACAAGCTGGGCTACAACATCAACAAGGTCCGCATGACCCGCAGCGTCAAGATGTTCCTCAAGACCCGCGACATGAGTCCCTACAAAGGTAAACACCCGGAGAGAGAACATTTGATGAAGCGCTTGCAGCTCAGAAAATAGAAGAGATCAATTATAACAAGTATCCTGATATAAAACGTCAAAGAATTTGGATTGATAAGTGTCTTTTCCTAGTTTTAAAGGCTCCATTGTGGTACATTTTCTACATCAACACAACTCTTCTGTATTTGCCTTAACCAACTTAGTCTTCTTATCACCTTTTATGACGACTATTCATCAAACATCTCATTGTGTAAATATTTGATGAAAGCAGCAGCACTGAACACCACCGTAGTGTCGCGACATCAATATCGAAGTATTGATCAAACATATAGATTTCTCTTTTTTGGTTCAAGCGCTATCATGATTTATTCAATAAATGTGTTTAAAAATGTTATATTTACCAGGGTTCTTACGGTCATTAAAAACCTGGAAAAGTCATGGAAATTCAAAATGTAAATTCCAGGCCCTGGAAAAGTCATGGAAAACAATATTTTTCCCAAAGTTTTGGAAAAGTCATGGAAATGTAACTAAAGTTGCATCAAATATAATTTATATTTTATCTAATCACCGAAATAGTAATACTATAATGATAATTAATACTGTATAGTAATGAAACGTGAAATGGCTTTTAACTGACGAGGTGTTTTGCTGGTGAGAGATTTCAGTTGCTTTAGCGTGTAGAAGCTAGTAAGCCTATTTGATTTGTTTTAGAGGCACAACATGTTTCAGATGCAGACCTTATTTTCCAGCTTATCATGTTAAAATAAAGTAATTTGTTTGGTCATGGAAAATTAGGTAAAGGTCATGGAGAAGTCATTGAAAATCATTGGTGGAAAAGTGTATGAACCCTGATTTACGAACCAAATATACCAATATTATGTAAAAACAGCGCCTCTTTAAAATGTCTTTCCATTGTCACTTTGTCTCCTTCCCCCAAAGCCTCACGCAAAGTGAAGTATTTGCCCAAAAAATATGTAAAAACGCAAAATAACCAATTTATATATTTGAAAAGCACGGTACAACTTAATGAACATCGGTGTAAATAAAAAGTTTTGGGTTTAGCAAAGGCAAATGTACATCCGTTGTCTCTCGGCAGATAACAAAACGATTACAAGTGAATAAAAAAGACAAAATACTCATCACTAAATTTCAAGTTAAAAGTGATCACAGTTAAAGATGAATTCGACGTTCTACTTTTCGGACGATATCACAATAATATCGTTGTAGTGAATTCTTTAGGCCGCCATGATCGTGGAGTGAGAATCTTTGAGCTACTGTAGAGAAGTTGTGTGTAAAGAGGATTAGAGAGCGCAGAGTTAATGGATACCGTAATTGGAGTAATCCTCAATGTGTGAGCTCCTGTTGTTGAATGTCCTTATTGGTGAGGTGGAATTAGTATAGCTGGTGTTTACTCAGGGGGTCCGCGGGGTCTTAAAAAGTATTACAAGTTGATAAATCAATTTAGCGAAAATGAAGGCTATTAAAAAGTATTAAACTGCATTTTCCAAGGTATTACATTTTGTAGCTTGTTTTCAATAAGTATATAAATGGTCCAAAGAGGTTTGCCTGAATGTAATCATGGCGTAGGTGTGTAGTGTGATTCTGTGGGTTTGACGTCATCTGAACAGGACATCGCACGCTCACTGCTTGATAGCGCGCGAAGCTCCGTTTACGCCGGTTGTTAAACAACATCGTTATGGGGAAATGTCAGCGTCCAAATGGTTGGAAGATAAGGAGGAAGGACAATCAATACTGTATATAGTCAATGTGAGGTGAAGTGTGTCGCCAAGGTAACCGGTTAAAACTCCAAGTGGCGATGAGCTCTTAAAATGTACGGAAAGGCTCTTAAAAAAGGTCTTGAAAGGTTTTACATGTGACTTCAGGATTCCTGCATATACCCTGGAACAGTCTACTCACAACTTTCACACATGTTGTAGACATGTTCAACTCAGGAGGTCACACGATGAAGAGGTCATGGGTATTTTAGTTGCTCCGGGCATGCAAAGGGAACGCGACACCGCTGCAAGTTATTTTCGGATCAATTTGTCTCTGTGCACAGATTAGCATGTTTAGCAAATATGAAAATATATATAATGGTGTACGAATGTCACCAACAAGGATTTAGCACAAATCTGAGCGCTGTGAGAGTCACGTGGAGATGAGAAGGTTACATAAGGGCTTTTAAAGTTATAACACCAACTTTAAGTAGTGGTATGAGCGACGTAAGGCCGGTAGGGAGGCGTGTGGCGCAGTAGATAGAGCCTTGGTGTTGGGAGCGCAGGTTCAAACCCCACTGCAGTCAGCATGTCGTTGTGTCCCTGAGACTCTTCACCCCAAACTGATTGTCCACAGTGTTGAGTATGAAAGTCGCTTTGGATAAAAGCGTCTAACAAGTGACATGTAATGTAATGTAATGTAATGGTAGCTGAGAACACATTTAGCTCTGAAAGTGTCTGAGGTGTAAACTGTGTGTTTCTTCTCTCGTAGTTTTCCACTATCAAGTGAAGGTGCATCTCTTCGGTAAGGACATCATGAGCTTCAACGAGCAGCCGATGAAGATCTCTCTGTTCGGCACCCACGGAGAGAAGGAGGACATCCCCTTTGTCCTGTACGTAGCTTATATATTTTGATCTGCCTGATCAGCTGACACTTGTTGCTGGACATTTTTGCATTTGCATAGTTTGATGTTTCCTTTGACTTCTTTGTTTAGTGTCGCTTTGCAGTCTTTGCACATGTGACGCTTCTTAGAATTAGAAATCAGAATCAGAAACAGGTTTATTACCAGGTAAGGTACGTTTATTTATATCGTTCATTTTCAGACACAGAGGCAAGTGCTTTACATAATCATTAACACTTAATAAGAAGACAACAGAAAGGAACACAATAAATAAACATAATGGAATAACAGGTTGCAGAAAACAACACTGTAAATACGGTAGCTGCTAAAACAGGTCGGATGACACGTACGAGGGATTTGACTTGATGTCATGGTGCATACATAAAAGTAAAACAAAAATTAAAAACACAGATAGGAAACTATTTTAAGAAAACCATAATACAACATATTTTAAACAAATAGTGAAATATAGCAGTATTTACATAGAAAGAAATAATACAATTTGGCAGTAATACAATAAGAAAACAGTAATTGTGTCCAAAACAATAGTTTGCTATCTGTATTCTCTTATAATTATTTTATTTAGATTTGAATAAATGCACCACGACATCAAGTCAAATTCCTCGTGCGTGTCAACCGACCTGCTAATAACCCTGATTCTGATTCAAACCAGTAATGATGGTAAATACCAGCTGCAGATTATTGATCGTCCCTCCTCCTCTCCCCCCCCCACAGGCCGGTGCTGGACAGTAACACCACCCTGTCCTTCCTCATCACCACCGATGTGGACATTGGAGACCTGATGATCGTGAAGCTGCGCTGGGAGAAGGAATCCATGATCAGCTGGTCCGACTGGTGGGGCAGCAGCAAGTTCCACATCAGGAAGATGCGCATCAAGGCCGGGGAGACACAGTCCAAGTAAGCTCACTAAAACATGATTATCTAGTTCAGGGGTGTCCAAACTTCTTTCACCGAGGGCCACGTACAGACAGATATAAGAAGGGCTGGACCGCTCACAGTTATCAAAATCAATCAAATGTACTGTGGGCCGTATTCCATTATACTTTTTGGCCGTAGTTTGGACACCCCTGATCTAGTGTAAGCCAGATCCAGTGAGAATTCAGACTGTAGACTTGTGGTGACTGGAGCATTAAAAAGCTTCTGTCTGTCTCTTCTATTGTTAAGTATGGAGGAGCCTTAGACTTAAGATTTTCATTGCCAACAACTACGCTGAAGCTGCGTGACAAATGAATGTATTTAAGTTTTTCATTTATTGTTTTGCTTGATTTCAGGGTGATCTTCAGCTCAAAAGACGGAGAGTTCGCCTTTCTCGTCCGAGGAGGAGAAGCTGGAGTCTTTGTGAAGTCAAGTGAAGACAATATGAGCCGTAAAGAGAAGTTGTAAGTTTAGAAGAAGCCTTTTTTAAACGTTATATATATCTATTAAGCTTATTGTTAAAGGGGACCTATTTTCATGTCTCTTCTACATCAACATGTGTCCCCTCTTCTTCATGTCTCCTCTACATCAACATGTGTCCCCTCTTCTTCATGTCTCTTCTACATCAACATGTGTCCCCTCTTCTTCATGTCTCTTCTACATCAACATGTGTCCCCTCTTCTTCATGTCCTCTTCTACATCAACATGTGTCGCCTCTTCTTCATGTCTCTTCTACATCAACATGTGTCCCCTCTTCTTCATGTCTCTTCTACATCAACATGTGTCCCCTCTTCTTCATGTCTCTTCTACATCAACATGTGTCCCCTCTTCTTCATGTCTCTTCTACATCAACATGTGTCCCCTCTTCTTCATGTCTCTTCTACATCAACATGTGTCCCCTCTTCTTCATGTCTCTTCTACATCAACATGTGTCCCCTCTTCTTCATGTCTCTTCGACATCAACATGTGTCCCCTCTTCTTCATGTCTCTTCTACATCAACATGTGTCCCCTCTTCTTCATGTCTCTTCTACATCAACATGTGTCCCCTCTTCTTCATGTCTCTTCTACATCAACATGTATCCCCTCTTCTTCATGTCTCTTCTACATCAACATGTGTCCCCTCTTCTTCATGTCTCTTCTACATCAACATGTGTCCCCTCTTCTTCATGTCTCTTCTACATCAACATGTGTCCCCTCTTCTTCATGTCTCTTCTACATCAACATGTGTCCCCTCTTCTTCATGTCTCTTCTACATCAACATGTGTCCCCTCTTCTTCATGTCTCTTCTACATCACCATGTGTCCCCTCTTCTTCATGTCTCTTCTACATCAACATGTGTCCCCTCTTCTCCATGTCTCTTCTACATCAACATGTGTCCCCTCTTCTTCATGTCTCTTCTACATCAACATGTGTCCCCTCTTCTTCATGTCTCTTCTACATCAACATGTGTCCCCTCTTCTTCATGTCTCTTCTACATCAACACGTGTCCCCTCTTCTTCATGTCTCTTCTACATCACCATGTGTCCCCTCTTCTTCATGTCTCTTCTACATCAACATGTGTCCCCTCTTCTCCATGTCTCTTCTACATCAACATGTGTCCCCTCTTCTTCATGTCTCTTCTACATCAACACGTGTCCCCTCTTCTTCATGTCTCTTCTACATCAACATGTGTCCCCTCTTCTCCATGTCTCTTCTACATCAACATGTGTCCCCTCTTCTTCATGTCTCTTCTACATCAACACGTGTCCCCTCTTCTTCATGTCTCTTCTACATCAACATGTGTCCCCTCTTCTTCATGTCTCTTCTACATCAACATGTGTCCCCTCTTCTTCATGTCTCTTCTACATCAACACGTGTCCCCTCTTCTTCATGTCTCTTCTACATCAACATGTGTCCCCTCTTCTTCATGTCTCTTCTACATCACCATGTGTCCCCTCTTCTTCATGTCTCTTCTACATCAACATGTGTCCCCTCTTCTCCATGTCTCTTCTACATCACCATGTGTCCCCTCTTCTTCATGTCTCTTCTACATCAACATGTGTCCCCTCTTCTTCATGTCTCTTCTACACCAACATGTGTCCCCTCTTCTTCATGTCTCTTCTACATCAACATGTGTCCCCTCTGTGGAAAGAGACTCTGAAAGTTTCAGGAACAAAGATTTTCTCTCTTTTTGATCCATTTCTATAAAAACCTGTCTGAAAATGAGCTGATCAGATTTTGGCCACTTTATGATGTCATAACGATGTGTTGGCTTGAGTAACCATTAGCCAATCAGCAACCAAGGTACCCCCCCACCTTATCACCTGAATCTCCTCCTAGAGCACCATTGAGTTCTTTATAACCAAATCTCTCTCAGAGGGGCGTGGGGAGGGGCTCCTTATTTTCATCTAAAGTAACAGACAGAGAATCAGCACTTTGGAAACAGGGCTGAAACAGAGGGGATTATGGGTAATGCTGCAACGATCTGTTTGGTGTTTGGAGCCAAACACTATAATAGGGGACCTTTAAAAGTGACGTTCTCCTGTTTTATCAGAAGCTCTCCGGCTCACTGTCGTCTGTTCTCCTCCCCAGGATGCACAAGCTGAAGACGCAGGGCAGTCTTTTCGGGCAGATTGACGCCTGAAGTTGCACTTGAACACATCGCGCACATCATTCTCTCCATGTAGACATGGACAGCACAGAGCAACACTGGGAACGCCTTTGCAATAACTGGACTTTTACTGGATGCTGCGGTTTTTTTCAGACTTTCCCCCTTTTTCCCAGTGCAACCAGCAGAACCTCGTCCTCCGTGCTGGACATCAATCTGCTCTTTTTACTCTCTCTGCATAATCTGCTGCTCAAAAATGTTACAGTTCATGATGATGTGCTCACATATGACAAAGTAACACTTTCAGTAGCTCTCATATCTTTGTAATCATCTGTTTATGCTTGTGTAGCCCACATGTACTGTTTATAGTGAATTTGATGCATATTGAAGTGGTGTGTTGCCTTGCCTATGTGAACTTGGATTATGGTTGGTGGATAAATGATTCAGAGTGATAGGCTTAATCTAGGCAATTTGCTTTTTAAATTGTCCCAAATGTTTGTCTTTACCGAACCACTAATCTTCAACAATCAACAGGGACCAAAGAAGTATTTACTATCTACTGAGCGGAGAAACACAGTGGTCTTTGTACATATCGTTTTAATCAGTATAATATATATATTTGAATATGAGTCATGTGTTGATATCAGATCTCGTGAAGCCTTGCTTGTTCATTTGTTTTGGTTATTGTGTCACTGGTCACTTTAAAAGGCTCCCCTGCTGCCATGGAGACGGAAAGTCATTGAGATTGCGGTTGAATGAGGATATGCATTTTGTAGATTAGGTATATTTCTTTTGTTATGAAAGTGGTCAATTTGAAATCCAGTGTTTGCTAGGTGCGTCCTAATTACTTCCTGTATGGGTCTACAGTTTACCTCATTGACTGAGCTCCGTCTACAACATGCCCTTATTTTAAAAAGGTCAAACATTACACAATTACTGAAAAATAAATATGCAAGCCGAGGTAAATTGTGATGGCCTACTTGTTAGCCATAATACAGCTCAAGATTATTGTATTTATGGAAATGTACATTTATATATTTGTATATTAAGCTGTAATATATTTTTTGGCAGGCTTCTATTGTCGGATGTATTTTTATAAATGAAGCGTTTTGTGATTTTATGCAAAAGGCTTTTGGAAGATCGATCAAATTGGTCTCCACGCCAGCTTTTCAGTGAACTTACTTTGATAACCTGAAATGTAGTGCACTGTATAAATAAAGTCACCAGGATGGTTCAATAAAAGAGATAAACCACATATTCCAATATTTCTGTTGATTTTAGATTTAAAAACATTGATTACAAGATTGGGGAGCTGCTTGGGAGTTCTTACTACTACTCTGCAGGAACCTCTATAAACATGGCCGAACATCACTGCATGTAACTCTGTGTCTGACGTTGAGCAGATATAAAAACATCTGTCCGTCATCAAAGTAATGCTTACATCACAGAAAGCTAAGACCAATGTGCATGAATGTTTTCATATGATTAAGGACGTCAAGATATCAACTAGCAAATAATGAACATGTGCTTTGGAAGTAATGACCAGTTGAAGTTAAATTAGATAATCTCATTCATTGTGTACAATCAAAGCAGCAGAGAAATCAGCCACTGTTTATTCCATTGGTGCCGCCAAGGTCTAAAAAGAGACAATTAGAAGAATAGAAATAAAATAGAAAATATACATGTAGATATTATATATACAAATATATATATACATAAATATATGACATATGGAATATAAAATATAAAATATTGAACAGATTATATATGTGTAAAATGCACATCGTGGTTTTATTATTACAAGAGAAGCTATGGAGTTATTGCAGTGGGCAGGAATGTGTTCCTGTATCGGTCCTTGAGAGAGCGGAGCTGCAGCTGTCTGTTGGAGAAGGAGCTCCGCTGTCTGTCCAGCTGCAGGTGGAGAGGATGGGTGGGGTTATCCATGATGGACAACAGCCATCAGCCAAAAGAGATTACATTTCAAGCGTTAAGAACTTGGAGGGTGCGCATCAATCTAAATAGCACATAGCGTTGGTGTAATTTAACAATAGTGGCCATAGACAACTGTTCTACTTTTGGAGCTAGTGCCAGCTTCTTAGAATGGGAAAGAATGGCAACTCAGCAAAGGATGCAATGCATTTTATTTGTACATGGAGCCTTAGTTTCCCCTGGAGATCGAACATAGGGTCCAACAGAATCGCAAAATGAAAACAAGGCTTATAGTGAACGAATCGAAATGCCCATGGTGTCTTTATCCTACAGCCGTGACATTGTGCGGTTCATATTGTCCGTTAGCAGCTAATCGATTTTAATAATATATATTCCCAATGTTATGCCCAAACACCTGGAGGCTGTCAGTTCCTCCATTGCGGCTGACATGGTGGGAAATACCAAGAACTATGAAAAATGTAACACTCAAAATCATTTAAAATGTGTTTAATATGAAGCTTTAGTCCATATGATACCAGCTTTGGTTATTGTATTGTTACCTGTTATGCCTTCAACTAATCAGAGTTAATATAAATTACAGTACTGTGTATGTGCTATTATGCCACTGATTTATAGTCTTGTGTATTGAGTTAGTAAGGAGAGTTTTAAGTGAGGAGAAACTCCACGGAGCAGCTTGACTCAAAGTGCCGTGCGGAGGTTATATCGTTAACAGACACATGTGTTTCCCAGCAGAACACAATGTACAGAGAGAATCTTTAACATCTGAGAAACAAGTTCAAAGCATTTCTTTGAGGCAATGGACGGCCTTTCTGCCTCCTGCCTCACCTTTTCATTATGAGGTCAATATGAACCTCACAATGTCACGGCTGTAGGATAAAGACACCATGGGCATTTCGATTCGTTCGCTATGTGCTATTTAGATTGATGCGCACCCTCCAAGTTCTTAAGGCTTGAAATGTAATCTCTTTGGTAGGATTTGGCCGCTTTTGAGCAATATGTACACCTCGATTGTGACCCTAGCAACCAGTCCTGTGGACCTCATCTATACTTTGAGATTATGCTACCATAGAAATGGAATATCTTCCCCGTAATTCAGAGTGATCGGTTCTTCCTTGGCCCTTTCACCTATGGGTTTATCCAAATGAGGCCATCTGTCACCATCTTGCCTAATTGTCTCTTTTTAGACCTTGGCGGCACCAATGGAATAAACAGTGGCTGATTTCTCTGCTGCTTTGATTGTACACAATGAATGAGCTTTTCTAATTTAACTTGAACTTTCCATTACTTCCAACGCACAAGTTCATTATTTGCTAGTTGATATCTTGACGTCCTCAATCATATGAAAACAGCACATTGATATTAGCTTTCTGTGATGTAAGCATTACTTTGATGACAGTTTGCGTACACAGTGTGAGCCTTGTGTTTCAGTCGTCTGTGTCACACACGTCTGATGGAACAGATCAGTTTATATTTCCATCAAAACAGCTGTTCACACAGGCTCTGTAACAGCTCATACTTCACAAGCACTTGTCGCACAGCTGTGACCCAAAGCTATATCTGCAGCAGCTGTGTGTTGCTCTCAAGCCTCGTGGTGAGAGACCTACATTTGGTACAGTGCCGACTCTGTGTTGTCTTTTATACCATCAAGGTGGAGACGCTCATCTAAACATCTCGTTGCCAAAAGTGGTGAAAAATGCTCACAAAAAGCTTCTGATGATATTTTAAAGATGAACTACCCCTCCCACATGGCTAACATCTGTGGTGCTGGTCCCACACTAAGGTCATTGTCACTCCGCCAACATCTGAAGCCCCTTGACGCTTCATCCAATAGAGCGGGTTTATAGCTGGTTGTTTTCACTAAACCAGTTTTGCTAGAAATCACATATGACGTAAACCTGAATGAACACATGAGAAGGAGGACAAAACAAACAAAGATTCCTTGAGTTCGTGGATTAGTTCTCCGAAAGAGATTCCCCCTTGGCTTCTTGTTCTGCATTTGAGCAACTGTTGGGATCTGGAGAAAATCAAAGAAGTGAAAAACTATGAATAACATATCCTGCCATGTTGTTGATCTGATGTGATTATTTAAGAGGGTGATATGCTGAAGTTGCTGGCTGCTTTAAAGTTCTGAATTGATCCGATCTTCGAGTTGTGACATCTTTCAACAAAATCAATGTTTACATTTCTCTCAAAAGTGTTCCAAATTAGGACACTACGTTTTCTTCGGGTCATCTATTCATCCACATTCGCCTGAAATGACATTTCCGACACCTGTATTTTGTAAATGCTGTATGTTTCCTTTTGTTAAACAGAATGATGAGTTTCTTATAGATTACAAATATATTTGTATTAAGCTACTTTTGAAAGTATTCGCTGAGAATGAGTTTTTTCTTAAAATAAGTCTAAATCTAAAAAGCCTAAACATTTTTAGAGGATTTTTTGGGTTTTTCCTTTCCTTTAGAGAGTGTAGGTTTGTGTGCATGTAAATGGTCTGCAAAGGCCTGTGTTCCCTCCAGGAGTTTCTCTCCCCCTCCTGCATGACATCACTGTGACATCACTATGTAACACTTGCGCTTCTATTCCCTCCAACACATTGTACGTGATAGGTTAAGGGGCGGGACATCTCTAAGCGGTTAACCAATAACAACAGAGCCGGCCAGCTAACCAATCAGAGCAGACTGGGCTCTGGTTTCAGACAGAGGGTGAAAAGAGGTGCTGCAGCACAGGCAGAGAAAAATAAAGAGCTTTCTGAACATTGAACATTTACAAAGCAGATATATTGTGAAAACATTGCATCATGATTTTGTTTTGAGTTAACGGGTGTCCAAGCCTGGAGTTTTCTTTCTTTGTGTTTGTTTTTGATGAACAAGATACTCCATAGGGAATTCTCACGTGAGCCTTTCCTAGAAATCAGATTATAAGTCTTAGAAGAATAAATTAAAGACATTTTGTTGTCTCCAAATGTTTATATGGGAGTTAGGGCCTGTCCCTTTTTGACTTTCTGCTGCCAGGGAGATCTCTGTGGAGGTCTGGTGTCCGACTCGCTCTCATCACCTCCTCCAAATCATGATCACTGGAAATCCAAATGCAGTGACTGCTTTTTCGAGGAAAATGACGCTATGTGCACACAAGAGAAACATTGAAGTTGTACTGCTGTGGGAGCAAAGTCGTGTGTGTGTGTGTGTGTGTGTGTGTGTCTTACCATGTATGGCCTACTCCATTTAGCAGAAAAAACACATCACATCTAATACTTTTCTGTTGACTTCATTTTGAGGGGGACAAAGGCATGTGACTTTGTGTAACTATCTGCAGGCTAGTGAAGAATGTGTATTGTGTGAAGACTTGTCCTCACATGCAGAATGTGGGAGGCAAAATTACCGAAACAGCAGTTCATTTTGGTCCAATCAGAGGAGGCTACAGATGCTGCAAACCTGGTGGACAAGATAAAAGCAGAGGGATGGTAAGTTAGTAAAGTCCATCATAAACAAAACCAGCTGACATTTGTTCAATTGCTTGTGAACCAGGTTGAGTTTTTGAAAATATACCCAATATGAAATTATTATTATTATTTTTACATCTGAGCTGTTAATGTTAGTGCTATAGGGAACATACGTATTCCTTAAGTAATAGGACTAAGAGTCGTAAGTCCAGCTAGCAGCTTTGTGAGGCTGCACAGTGATACTTAGTGAAATGTCATATGCTAAAATGCTACGGTGTTATGTTTAGCGATTACAATCTTAGTTAGCATGTTAGCATTCTGACATTTGCTAATTAGCACTAAACCAAAAGATGTTAATATAAAGTCATTCGTTTTGCACATTCATAAATCAAAGTATTGGACAGTCAAATATTATGTGGCAGAGGAGGAGGGGTTCGACGGTTCGAATGCAGACTCTGAATTTCACTCTGTGTGGAAAGTCAGCTCTGGGGATCATGAACACATGTACAACTTATCATGGGATTCACTTAGGCAGATATTAAGATATTTCACCCTTGAAGGGTCTGTAAGCGCATGGCTAAAAGTAGATTTAATAGATAATAAACAGCCTTTTAAATTTGAACTGTAGGTGTTAAATGTTATGGTCTGTCTAGGCTATGGCGGGGCCACCAACAGAAGACCGCAGGTTATGGGTGTTTCGCAATGTTAGCCCCTTGTAAACAGACGTCTACCCACACAGCCTGCAGCTGACCCTCCTCAGGATCTGCTCCACATGTCTTTTTCCTCACCTATCACGTACAATGTGTTGGAGCGCTAGCCAATAGCGAGCGTTACATAGGGATGTCAATATTAGGGTAGTAAACAAAGGAGTCCAATGGAGGCGTTTTGGGGGTCTTTCACATGCACAAAAACCTACGAAGGAAAGGGAAAAACCCCAATGGCATATTAGGGCCCCTTTAATTGTATGAGCAGGAGTTAAAGACTTTCATCTAGTAATCCATAAATGACCTGCATGTATATCCACAGGGCAACAAAGAAAACTATTTTGGGAGTAATAGTAGATTGCAATAATGTGTTAAGAGTCCCTTTAACTATGGTGCTGGTATCACATTCTTGCCCGATAATCAGTCACAATGTCAGTGCTTCGTTAAAACACGTGTTACCATTCCTGTGAACTTTATTGTTCCATCGTCCCTCACAGATACAAGCGTGTAACTTTTCAACCATCGCCTCATCGGCCTCCTGCCCAGTTTATCCTGGCATCTGGAGCTCGTGTTTTGGGCAATAAACCAGTGTCTGTGAAGCCAGATACCCTTGCCCTAGCGTGAGCAAATAATCCCCAGCTGGCATGTAACAACATTTTTACCCAGTTAGTAAGTGAAATGCACACAATAGGTTAAAGGTCAGAGTTTTGAAGTACAACTTGGTGTATTAGCAGTGAGTGAGTGCCAGTTTCATTGCAAAATGAAACACATCCAAATGTTGCTGTAATACCAGGGAGTCTGAGGCCAAGATGCCAGACTGAGCACTGGAGCCTGAATACAGTAGGACACCTTAGAAAACCCCTAATAAGCTGTATTTAAAATGATGTACTCAATGTTAAAAATCGAATTGATAAAAACATAATTTAAAACAATCTCAAAAGTGTAAGATTATTAAATTATGTGAGTTATTACAAAGGGAACATTTGACAACTGGTACACATAAAAGAATATCAACAGGTAGTGGGAAACAAGAGCTACCACTCACATGTGGGGGGGGTTGAAACACAGGTGAACACATTAACAGGAGTAAAACACAGGGAGTAAAACACAAGGAGAAACTAAATGTCAAAATAAAACAGAAAACTAAGTTTGCGACAGAAATAGATCTAGTTGGTTCAAAACTGTTTTGGGTTGGGGGTGTTGGCTTACTCACCTGAGGTCTGCAGCCCACTCCTCATCTCTGCTAGAGGCTACATTAGCTGCTGCTAGCATAACACACACCTGTTGGTGGTCCAGTTACATTGTGGATAGTGAAGGCACCATGTTTTGACAACATACATGACATGAACATGTAACATGCTGAAAATAAAAAAAGGAAAATGTCTAGTTTTCTGTTGCATTGATTTCAATCCGGTTTTTCTTCGTACTATCTATTGTCAAAGTGCAGTGCAAGAGCGTAGTGGTGAATCAGTTACAGTACATAAGTGTTTTATTAGCCTGTATTGATAATTAATGATTAATTACAGTGTCAATGCCAGCCATGCCATGATGGTAAACACTGATATTATATTGTACGTTTTTCTGCTGCAGGGCACAAGTGATTTATTGATTCCAGGTTTCCTTTTTAATCAGTTTTTTGATTTGGGGTAACTTTACTGGCACCATCTTATTTTTTGTTCTATCTTTGTATTAAATGTGCTATACACATTTAAAGTTATTATTATTAACACAGTTTAGTGGTTTTAATGAGAAGTTAACCTGCCAACCAGTGACGTCGCTCTAATAAAGCATTCTAATGAGTTACTTTGCATCATTTTCCATTCCCCGCCCGCGGAACTGAGCAGCCAATGGCGTTTCAGGATCTATTTAAGACGCGGACAGTCCAAGGTGGTTCAGATATCAGCGCTCCGAGCGCAACAGGACGTACTTCATTATTCTGAGCAGGAATACACACACACACACACGCGCACGCACGCGCGCACACACACACTCTTCTGCAGCGACATCCGACTGATTGATTTCATTGTTCGAGACTTTTACTCTGAGAGGAAACAGCTGGGAAAGGAAATGAAAGCGTGGAGAGTTCGATTTCTGTATTTTCTGGTGTTGAATGCAGCTGTGCAGTATGTGACCTCTCTGGAAGAAGAGCGCTCTGATTCTATTTTTGGTGAGTTTAAACTTCATGCACATCCACTCTCACTCACATCGACACAAGCGGGGGTGTAAACTGCAGGTTACATCGAGTTTGGTGCGGATAGTCGCGATGGAAAGCAAATCGTAGACGATGTATGATATATATCGGCAATTTACGCGCAGTAGCAGTGTCGTTAGGTCTCTGAGAATGACATTAACGATCTTCATTAGATAGTATGCATCACGAGTCTATGACTAAACTCTTGTTAGTGCTTTTTGGCGAATATCCAATACTCAATACGATTAGCTGTCTTTAATTAGAGACATGGTAATGCTTTTCACTTTTAGAGAGCACAAGAGGAAGAAAAGTGGTGGAAACTCTGAGCAAACTAAACATGAATTACGTTTTCTAAATGAAGTTATGAACAGCATTTCCATTTGCAATATGGCTTCAATGCTTTCTCAAATGTAAGCCTTATACATGTCTGTGTCCCTGCAACCCCCCACTCTGGACGGCAGCCCCCAGTTGAGTCGAGTCAGCTGACCGTTCTGTGCAGATTATAGTCGGTGAGGAGGCAGGAACAAAGCTGGAGAAACTCTGCCAGGTTTCTATGGAGCTCAGTCTGGCCAAGTGAGCCCCTGTAACCCCCAGGGGCTGATCTGGTCTAAGGTAGAGGCTCATTTACCGAGGGGCCCGAGGGGCTTATTGGAGCCAGTCACTCAGTTAGCTAGTCAGGCGTGTCAGACCTCCAAGCCAGCGATTAGATTCACACATCTGAAAAATACCAGCGTGACACAGGAATCTCGGCTTTTCTTTGTTCATGAAGTTGATGTATCCTCTCTTCCAGGTAACTTCCTCGACCCTCTGAAGGACCTGTTTTCCCAAAATGACGACAGCAATCAAACCCTGACTAAATTCTCCCTCCGAAAACCAAGCGTCCCCGATGATGACCTGTGCTACATCGTTCTTGGAAAGCCTGAGTCCCTGGCGGCCTGCAGCTTCAACAGCACCTCCAAAACCTTCCTGGTGATCCACGGATGGACGGTGAGGCTAAATGCTTCGGCCTGCTGAGACATGTCCACGTCTTTAAAACAAAATACTTTATTCACACAACTCTCCTTTGGTTTAGAAAGAAATACACCTCTTATTTATAAGTGTGTCATTACTGCTACAAGTTTCAGTGGACTCAAGTCCTGCCAAATTAACATAACTTAAAGGGGACCTATCATGCAAAATGCACTTTTGTACGTCTTTTATACATGAATATGTGTCCCCGGTGTTGTCAGGGAACTCACCAAGTGTCAGAAAACACAACCCTCTCTCTTTTCCTCTATACCCAAATCTCTAAAAACGGGGCTGCAACGGATCTGATACAGACTGATACAGATTTGAAATATCTCTGATGTCAGAAACGAGGAGCTCCGCCTATATGGGCAACACTCCACCTATCAGGAGGAGACAGCCACGGCCATTGCCAAACCGCTGGAGACGCTGTAATACATATGCCAGGCCTGTAGGTGGCGCTGTAGTCTGCCACAAAAGCAGCGAAGAAGACTTCTCAGATTCAGCCCTTGCAAAAACAGGGCTAAAAAAGAGCAAATGCATGATCTGTTTGGTATTTTGGCCCTACAATATATTACTCAAATATACCATGATAGGTCCACTTTAACTTATTGACACGCTGCAACCAGTTTATACCAAAGAACGAGGTTTGGACTCAGGTCAATGTTGTCTGGACTTCAACTTGAGTCTGTTCTGATGACTTTCAACTTGACTACTCAGAAAATGAATGGAAAAACGTTGAAGTTTAAGATTTGGTACTAGACATGAGGAAGGCTTTTTGTAACGTACCGATACCGTTATGAAATATAAGCGACCATGAAAATCAATACATTCACTTGAGATTTAGACAAATCTTAAGATAAAGTGGACTTTAGTTTACTCTGATTTCACAATATGGCAATACATTAGATTCAAAGTAAATTTTATTGTCAATCTTTCAGTTTGTGTGTACAGACAGAGATCGAAATACTATACTATTAGTAGTGATGACATTTTGGAGTTGTGTAAGTCTAATGTTTGAACCGTCTTTGTCTGCAGTTGAGTGGGATGTTTGAGAGCTGGGTGGAGAAGCTGGTGACGGCGCTGTACGACAGGGAGAGGACGGCTAACGTCATCGTGGTGGACTGGCTCGGCTCGGCTCAGAATCACTATGTGGTCGCAGCGCAGAACACCAAGGAGGTCGGACACGAGATCGCTCGCTTCATCGACTGGATCGAGGTCAGTGGGATTAAAGAAATGTGCAAGTTTAACCAAAATATATCACACCCGTCACTTTTCATTTAGAGGAGGAGACAGTTTTCCACTTCCTCTTTATCAAAATGCATTTAAATCATTAGAGTTGCCAAAACAACAAACCAAAACACTTAGTAACTGCTTTAGTGACAACTCATCTTACTTCTCGTAATATATACTATTGAGATACAATAGCAGGCCTTCTAAACTAGCTAGAAGATTTAACGAAACTATTATGGTACTCTGATGCCAAGGCTGTGTCTATAAGTAAAACATTTTGTGTTTCTGTACCTGTACGCTATGACTAAAACTAAATGGGTTGTTCTATGGCCCATGCTACATCCTACCACATAGTTTCATGACAATTGGGCCAGTCGTTTCTTGGTTATTTTGAAGAACAGACCAATCAAACTGCAAATGTAACCTAAATGCTGGACGTATAGAAACTTGTGCAGTAATACCAGATTTTGTTATCATGTTGTTTTTAGCTTGATAAGTCAAAGAGAGTATTTGTCCCGCTGATTTCTTAAATAATGTCTTCATTAACTTTTTTATAGGAAACCACCAACATGCCTCTGGAGAACATCCACCTGATTGGCTACAGCCTCGGAGCTCATGTTGCAGGATTTGCAGGAAGCCACGCAACCAATAAAGTCGGAAGAATAACCGGTAAAACAACAGATGATTTGATAAAGCATCTCACAGTTTAATATAGTTGCAGCTCAGTTAAAGGTCCCCTATTATACTGTTTTTACATCAATATATTATAGATTCAGATATAAACAAACATGTCTCTGATTGGCTGAAACACCAAACAGATCATTGCAGCATTACCCATAATCCCCTCTGTTTCAGCCCTGTTTCCAAAGTGCTGATTCTCTGTCTGTTGCTTTAGATGAAAATAAGGAGCCCCTCCCCACGCCCCTCTGAGAGAGATTTGGTTACAAAGAACTCAATGGTGCTCTAGGAGGAGATTCAGGTGATAAGGGGGGGGGGGGGAGTTACCTTGGTTGCTGATTGGCTAATGGTGACACAAGCCAAAACATCGTTATGACATCATAAAGTGGCCAAAATCTGATCAGCTCATTTTCAGACAGGTTTTTATAGAAATGGATCAAAAAGAGAGAAAATCTTTGTTCCTGAAACTTTCAGAGTCTTCTTTCCCACAGAGGGGACACCTGTTGATGTAGAAGAGACATGAAGAAGAGGGGACACATGTTGATGTAGAAGAGACATGAGAAGAGGGGACACATGTTGAGTAGAAGAGACATGAAGAAGAGGGGACACATGTTGATGTAAAGAGACATGAGAAGAGGGGACACATGTTGATGTAGAAGTAGACATGAAGAAGAGGGACACATGTTGATGTAGAAGAGACATGAAGAAGAGGGGACACATGTTGATTAGAAGAGACATGAAGAAGAGGGGACACATGTTGATGTAGAAGAGACATGAAGAAGAGGGGAGCACATGTTGATGTAAGAAGAGACATGAAGAAGAGGGGACACATGCTTGATGTAGAAGAGACATGAAGAAGAGGGACACATGTTGATGTAGAAGAGACATGAAGAAGAGGGGAACACATGTTGATGTAGAAGAGACATGAAGAAGAGGGGACACATGTTGATGTAGAAGAGACATGAAGAAGAGGGGACACATGTTGATGTAGAAGAGACATGAAAGAAGAGGGGACACATGTTGATGTAGAAGAGACATGAAGAAGAGGGGACACATGTTGATGTAGAAGAGACATGAAGAAGAGGGGACACATTATGTTATGTAGAAGAGACATGAAGAAGAGGGGATAACATGTTGATGTAGAAGAGAACATGAAGAAGAGGGGACACATGTTGATGTAGAAGAGACATGAAGAAGAGGGGACACATGTTGATGTAGAAGAGACATGAAGAAGAGGGGACACATGTTGATGTAGAAGAGACATGAAGAAGTGGATTTTGCATAATAGGTGACCTTTAAGTGTGACTGTCTGTGTCTGCAGGTCTGGATCCCGCTGGTCCTGACTTCGAGGGGGAGCACGCTCACAGACGTCTGTCCCCGGACGACGCTCACTTCGTGGACGTCCTGCACACCTTCACACGCGGCTCTCTGGGTCTCAGCATCGGGATCCAGCAGCCCGTCGGACACGTCGACATTTACCCCAACAGAGGCAGCTTCCAGCCGGGATGCAACCTCAGAGGGGCCCTGGAGAAGATCGCCAACCTGGGGTTATTCGGTGAGAACGACTGGCAATTCACCCTTAAAATAAAAGCGTTAACTTTACTGTAAATGTTGAGAATTATGAACTCCCTGATATCTAAATAAGCATTTAAATAGAACTACATACTCAGTGAACTACATAGTAATTGTGATATCAGCAGAAACCATTTCTAATATTAACAAATTCAATTATTAAATGATAATGCAGTATTTAACACATTCAATACAGTCACGTGACAAGTTACAATGCACATTTTTGTGATTATTAGTATGTTCACATAGTCCAGAAGCTTTTATAACCCTTTTTATTCAATTTAATATTGAATAATTAATTTCTTGCACAATTAATGTGTATATAATATCCAGCATTATATTTTGTTACTGTAAATGTGTATTTCCACATGTATATTTGTTTACTTTTTAATGCTATTTTGTTTCTATTTCAGAAATATTTTGGACTGTTTATTTCTAGTGTCTTCATTTCTCTTATGTCTTTTCATGCTGCTGCAACGCAAACATTTCCCATCAATAAAGTATCTATCTCTCCGTCTATCTGTCTATCTATCTATCTATCTATCTATCTATCTATCTATCTATCTATCTATCTATCTATCTATCTATCTATCTATCTATATATCTATCTATCTATCTATCTATCTATCTATCTATCTATCTATCTATATATCTATCTATCTATATATCTATCTATCTATCTATCTATCTATCTATCTATCTATCTATCTATATATCTATCTATCCTTCTGTCTATCTATCTATCTATCTATATATCTATCCGTCAATCTATCTCTCTATCTCTCTATCTCTCTATCTCTCTATCTATCTATCTATCTATCTAATTATGTTTGTTTCCCTCTTCCCTCCCCAGCGATCACAGATGCAGTGAAGTGTGAACACGAGCGCTCGGTGCACCTCTTCATCGACTCTCTTCTGAACGAGCAGGACGCAGCGAAGGCCTACAGATGTGGAAGCACGGACATGTTCGACCGCGGCATGTGTCTCAGCTGCAGAAAGAGCCGCTGCACCGCCGTGGGCTACGACATCAGCCTGGTCCGCAGAGCACGCAGCGTTCAGATGTACACCAAGACACGCGCCTCCATGCCTTTCAGAGGTCAGTGCACTCTATCAATAGTGGTGTTTGTTGGCTCTGAGGGTAGTTCAGTTGGTGGGAAGTTGCACCATTTTTTCCTACAAGGTCACAAGGTCTAATGGCTGGTTCTAAATGGTAAATGGACTGGATTTATAAAGAGCTTTCTAGTCTTTGAAAGCACTTTTACAACTCAAGTCAGCCTTTACACATTAGCATCGTCAACATGACTAACTACTGAGAATAATGGAGACTTTGAGGTTTAAGAGGCACTTGAAACACTTCCTGACACATATTTCTTCCTGAAAAGGCAGAGTGGTTTGATCATACCACCCTAATTCCTAAAAAGAATGTTGTTACGAAGATCAAGAAGTTGTTCAAAGTCAGCTTTAAAGCCAAAAGTCGGCTGACATGAAGCTCATTATTGCTAAATGTGAGCAGCATGCATGATTTACAAACTGCTCTCGTTCTCCGCAGTTTACCACTATCAGGTGAAGATCCACTTCTCCAGTAAGGTGAATCGTTCGGAGATGGAGCCGTCGCTCACCGTCTCGCTGTTCGGGACGAGAGGAGAGGCGGAAAACCTGGAGCTGAAACTGTGAGTGAAAACCTGTGATGTGCACAATGACACTCTCACATGAACTCTAAATTGATATATGAAGAACGTGTCGAACCTTGTGACTTTTGCATTCGATGACATGAGTTTTCTCTAAGGCTCTCAGATGCTTGTTTGACTAACTCTAGCAGCCTTGTGTTGGCTCTTGAAAAGTAATGTGTAGCCTCTGAAGATTAGATGTAGTCATTGTGCAGAGAACAGGTACTAGCCAATGAAATGCAGTTAGTATCCAACCAGAAGTGTATATGCTAATATACCATCTAAAGTGCAGTTAGTACTACAGCATAAGAGATGCTATCACTGACATTAAACAGATGTTAAAATGTAAGTAAATGAAATATGTAAATAGAGAGGATAAGTGGAGTTAGAGAATCAAGAGTGCAACAGGAAGTCGGCTAATTTTTCATTTTTCATATTTGTTTATTTGGATATTCGTAAAGTTTTATTATTTGCCATTGAATTCATAAGCACTCAGACGTTACACAAGCTTACCTGGCACATACTGGACACTAAAAATACATAGTTTCTTGTTTATTTTTACACGTCACAATTAAAAAACAGAACAGAACGGTGACTTGCATCTTCCAAGTTGTTTTGAACAGTAGTCAAAGGAAACAGCATGCAGTAGAAACTATAAAAAGTCATATAACCGCCGACTTGGAAATATTTGCTCGTGTTACTTGTGGTTACACAATAGTTTATACTGCAGCGTTTACGAGGCTAAGCTAAATAAAATGTTCTTGGGAGTAGAACAATAATTTCCCATTTGTTTTTTTATCTGGCAGGAAGGAGAAATTAGAGACGAATACGACACATTCGTTCCTGCTGGTGACGGAGAAAGATATCGGGGATCTGCTGATGTTGAAGTTTAAATGGGAGGAGACGAACGGCTGGTCGGCATCCAACGTGCTGAACATGGTCTCCTCGTGGTGGTCCGGAGACTCCGGCAGCGACAACATGGATGTCCACAAGATCCGCATCCGGGCCGGAGAGACACAGCAAAAGTAAGATGTGCTCCTCTGTCTGCATGCTCTTATCTGATTCCAGTTATTTCTACTGCGATGTGTTTTTATTTTACGTGTGTTCCTTTCGGGACCCCACGTGGTCTGTGTCTTATTTTTATGTTGACCTTACATTTCTGCCACATGTTGCTATTGTATTCATGTTTCTGTGGTCTTCATTTGAACTGTTGTTCTTTCTTGTGAAGCACTTTGGGAATTCTTTGAAAGGTGCTATACGAAATAAACGTATTATTATTTCTACATATCTGTATATCTCTTTGAAGCAGTTTCCTTGACTTCTTTTTTATTGTTATGACAATGGAAAAAGCAAAACAAATCCTAAACAGGTTCCCACTTTATCATTCAAACTTGGTATTTTTATTTCCTTATGCATTTATATTTATGTCCCTGTGAAGCGCTTTGACTCAAAACCTGTTAGATTTAAAAACATTTTATGAATTTAAATTTTTTTTTAAACTGTATTGGGTAAAATACTATTTTTGTATATTTTTTGATAGTGTAAGTTGTACAAAATTCCAACACCTATCTTACCATTAATAAAGTGGATTATTTCAGTGGATGAAGCGCTCATACACACTGTATTTTTCAGGTTGGTGTTCTGTGTAAAAGATCCTGGAGCTCCGAAATTAACACAAGAGGTCACATTTGTTAAATGTAAGGATGCATGGAGAACGAACCCGAAGAGAGCTCCAAAAAGGTAAATAACACTGCAGTTACCTCAACTAATATAACATTTTCATTCATGCTTTTAAATAACAATACTCTTGTCTTTGTCCGTAGAATAACTCTGGACAAACACTGACGTCTTCGCAGAATCCACAGAACAAGCACTTATAATTTATACACATATAACTTATTTTTATTCTCAAATGGTACAAAGCTCGTTTGTTATTTAAAAACCATATGTGTGTGTGAATACTGTAAAAATATTTTGTATAGAGCTATTTTTATGACACTTAACTGTAACTTACTTTATAAAAAGTAAACGCCTTTGTCTTTGGTTCAAAGAGATTCTCGTATACGGAGAGATGTGACTTGCTGTAATATTTCTGGAGGTACTGATGTGTAAAATACCACGAGTCAAATATCACGGTTATAATCTCTTCTCTGCAGACTCTTCTCCGACAGATGGGAACACATCCATTAAGCTGCATTCACATGAGTCGCGATTCGCTCTTTGCTCTGAGGTTTACCTAACAGTAAAAACAGCTAGTGATGTTTAATTTCTCTTGCTATCTTGTACCGCTACACAGAGATGGCAAAAGTACACACATCCTTTACTCAAGTAGAAGTACAGATACTCGTGTTTAAAAATACTCTGGTAAAAGTAGAAGTTCTGACTAAAGTTCTTTACTCAAGTAAAAGTAAAGAGGCTACGAAATGTACTTAAGTGAAAAGTACCCATAACTAGCAGCTGTTTTAAAGAGTACCTGACCTCCCTTTATATTAAAGGGGACCTATCATGCAAAATTCACTTTGTGATGTCTTTTATACATATGTGTCCCCGGTGCGTCGGGGAACTCACGCAGCGTCACAAAATAAAACCCTCTCTCTTTTCCTCCGTACTAAATCTTTTAAAAACGGGTGTACAACGAGCGGATACAGATGCCATCCGATCTGACGTCAAATCTGCAGCGGACCCACAGAAAGTTGCTATCAGCAACAATGCCTGACGTGTTTTGGACATCTTTGTTTACATTATCAAGCCTTGCTAACACTCAGAGCTAACCTGTACTGGAGAGCAGTACATATTATCTGATTGGTTGCGTATTGAGAAGTCAGTGGTAAACGAGGTCAAATTTGAAATAGTTCTAACTTTTGGTTTGCCACATTCAGTGCTGCTCTGTCTATAGAAACACATTTCTCCGTGTATCATGTGAATGCAGCTTTAGGATGAATTTCTCAAGGTGTTTTATGCAAGTTGATGTACCTTCATGTATTCTGTGACTCACAGAGCGTTCACCACTGTGGCTCACAGCGCTGGATGTGACTGTAACAGTGTGCCTTACTGTAAACTGTCTCAAGATGTTGTCTTCACTTAGTTACTGATTTTCACCTCAGTGTGCTTTATTGTTGTTATTCTATGACCTTTTACTGATTTATCTCAACATTCAAAAGTTGTTTTAAACACTTTTGTCACAGCTTCACCTCTGCAAGACGTTACTTCGAAGGCGTTACCTACAAAGAAGCAACTGACCTTTTGTTATACTAAAGTTGTTTTGGGCTCAGTGGGAGTTAGAAAGCACATTTAATATCAATAGTGTTATTTTGTTGTATTTCGTTTGACTGCAGTTTTTTCTGTGCATGTGAGTTTTTACAATCTTCACTAAAGCTCTTTTCATTTGAACGTTTCCTGTTAGTGAGCGATATCTAAAGCTTGGCTCTTTGAGATCGGTACTGTTATCATTGTGACTTTATTTCCACCTTCTTTACAAATATGGAAATGTTTTTCTTTTGCACTAAAAACAGAGGAAGATTATTGTACAGTTATGTAAATACCATAATACCGATTGATGTTTAAAGTATGAAACACTAGTTCAATCAGGAGAGACAGTGTTGATGTAAGAATACATATTTATTGCAGAGATACACAAATTAATGTAATGGTGATTTTGGCGATTAGGCCCCGTTGTGCAGGAAGAATCATTCGGGAGGGGAGAACCGATCCGATGAAATCCCCCGGGGGTCTAGACACTGGTGGTGGTGAATGGATAGTTGGGGTCGGTCTGAAGGGGAGGGGCTTAGCTTGACCCTGGATTCAGAGGGACGGGAGTTGGAAAGGGTTGCGTCGAGTCACCTGAATTTACAGCTGTCCGAGAGGGGAGACTTAAAAGGTTTGGCAGAGCACTATGATAGGCTCTTGGGAATAGAGCGAAGTGATTGGTTAAGCTGGAGAGTGACCCCCCCACTCACGTATTGAGAGGAGAGAGAGTAGTTACATGGGAATAGTAAATGAAGAGTAAAGACGGTCTTCCTGGTTGAACTTACGCTGAGCTTCATTTGTATATTTGAATCACTGGATACATCTCATATGTAAAATGTGCATTTCTAAAATGTTGGTGCATAATTATGAATATACACTGTACTATATAAACTCTTTAATAAACCAAAACTGCAATCTAAGAGGTCACTGACTGTTATTTATATCAACGGAAAATGATAATAAACCTTTTTTGTAATCCTCTTCCTACTCTTTATCACTCAGCTCACCATCTCAAGTTTGTTTTATTCATTTTCCTATTTGTTATCAGTACCAAACTGTGTTTTCCAATTTGTTTCAAACAATTGAAAGGTATCCGTTTCTGATACAAAAGTGCTGGCAATTGTTAAATTGTGTGTGTGTTGTGTTTGGACGACCCAAGAGATTATAACGGAGAGAAAAAACCGTGAAGCCAGCTTTTGATTCATCATTCAAATGTGCTTTTCAGTCACGAGAAGTAAATCATCAGTGTTGGAAGAAGTACCTGTAAATAAGATCTAATTTAAATCTTAACTTAGTAAAAGTACACGAGTATCATCAGTTAAATGTACCCTGATGTATTTAGACGTTTTAACTATTTTACAGTTAGTTTTCGAGTAGGAAATGTGAACAAAGGTTCTGAAACAAATTGTCAAAGCTGTGGTCAAGACCCTAGTCCAAGTCAAGTTCAAAACCAGGTTCAATTGATCAAGATGGAGTCCAGAGAAAATTAAGTCTGCTTAAAATGATATTAATTATTATTTTTGAATTAAGTGAAAGTACATTCAAACTGTATTAAAGTACAATAAATAAGTCCCTCATCATCACTGTGAATCATAAAAGGATAATAACAGCTTTGGGATAGCAAACATGTTGTTTTATTAGCTGTGCATGCAATGCAAATGAAAGCATTCAGGCTAAAGGTATCACTGTAATGGAAAGCTGAAATTAGCACAACAAATACAAGAGCAAGGATGCTGCTGTCCCGTCAGTCTTTGAGGGACACGTGGATTTAAACTGCTGTGGCTTTAAGATGCATGCGGCTGTTAGATGCCATGTGGCTGAAAAAGGGGGGCAGACTGACCCACAGTAACAGAGACATTTTCCAAGACACATCCATCAGTGACTTGTGGGTGAACAGACAAGTGACAGATGGAAAAGTGAATGGCAGACACCTAATGACGTACAAAGGTATCAGTTAACAAAACAGCATGATGGGTGATCAGCAGGTGTTCACTCTGTCGCCTGCAGATCACTCCCTGCTACTGGAGCAAAGTGTTTCCATGTGACCGAGACACTTCAGAATCCCAAGATGATTGAGCATGATGAATTTGTGCATGAAGATACATATTCATGTTCCCAGAGGGTCAAAGGTCAGAGGTCACTTCAGTTGGTCCCTGGTGTTCAGCTTGCGGCCGCAGAGGCAGACGGTGCAGCCCATCACTGCGGACAGAGAGAGGATCCCCAGCAGGATGGCCCACCATTGAGCCTGCAGAGGAAGATACAAATACTGCATTTGAGTTTGGATTACTGCCAGTGGCGGCGCCAGGGTATGGCTGGGGTAGGCTACAGCCATACCAAGAACCGGCTTATCCCCACCTTAGCCCCACCATGAACAATTATGTTAAAGTAAGCAAATTAAATGAAATAATAAGCAAAATGCTAAATGTTGAGAACACGGCTTGCGAAAATATACGGGTCGTGTCCACAACACACAAACTGATCCTGTTGTAGCAACAAGTGCACGTTACTGATGCAATATGGTTGAGACCATTCGGGGTCATGCTAGAGGAGGGGTGCAAGGAATAGTCTAAGTAGTGGGGGAGTTTTATACACTAAAGGTGTGGAAATTCTCTGGCGTTATAATATCAGCGCGGCCGCGGTCAGATCAAAATGCCTCCGAATGCAATTTGAATAGACCTACAGCGAATCAGAGCAACGAAAGGTTGGGTCTGCGTCATGCCTTACTGATTGAGATCAATCAGTATCCCCATTGGATCTTCAACGTGTACTATCATACGTCACGTTCACAGTGATCCCTTTTTATTTACTACAAGACAAATGTGCCGTTTTATTTCATACAGTTCCATTTTGATTGAGACAGGGAAATAATTTAAACCTGACGCTTGGCGTTTCACTGTCAAGGGGGGCGATATAGCGTGTATGTAATTACATTGCAAATACTGACTTGAGCCCCACCACTGTATGGGTTAGCCCTACCACTGATTACTGCTGACTGTTTTCAGGCATGTGTCAGCTAGTCATAGACATGTTTAGCAATGGACTTAAAATATCAGCCTCCTTCATTATCTCGAAGTTGACGTTCTCACCAACAGGAAATACAACACACTGTTTAAATTGACATAAGATAAGATGGACCTCTATTAATCCCTGAAGCCCTGAATGAACCAATCTCTAAATCGTTGCAGAAGTTAATTGATTTATTGATCAATTGACGAATCATTGAGGCTGTAATTAAAAAGACTATTTGAATACACAGTCATTTCTATTAACCTTGCAAAGTTGACCCACATGTAAAACTGGTAAATAATCAGCAGCAAAATGAAATGAAATTGCAACTTTACAATACAATTATTCGGATCAATTTGATGAACCTACCTTTTATGAACCGATATACTGCTTTTCAAAACTCATATGAAATATACGTTTTCCATTTATTTCCCATGTAAAGCACACTTTTTACATTGAACTTTGCTGTATCAAAAACTCATCACATATTTTGAAATAAACCCCCCTCTACTCCCTGATTGGTTGCTTTACTAACACAATGGTTCCTGAAGTGAGGGGTAATTTGTGTCTCCACTGAAACGGAAAAATGATCTTTGAGGTGCTCTTTAACCCAAATGGGCATTCCCGATTCTCCATGCTGTCATGAGGAACTAAACCTCAAAGGCAGCTCTACGACTGAAACATCGACGGCAGCTGAACATCAGGCAGTTTAATAAACTCTGAGCAGATCTGACTTCAACAAACATCTGTTGCGTCTTAACAAAGTACATCATTGATGTGGAAACGTGGCCGTAGATGACCAGAAACCAATTAAAGGTCCCCTATTATACTGTTTTTCATCAATATATTATAGGTCTCAGATATATACAAAACCTGTCTCTGAAGTGTTTGGCTCCAAAAACCAAACAGATCATTGCTGCATCCCATAATCCCCTCTGTTCAACTTCAACCCTGTTTCAAAAGTGCTGATTCTCTGTCTGTTAGATTTGGTTAAAAATAACACATTAGGCGCATTCACACCGCAGTACTTTTCCCACAAATCAAATCAAATCAAATCAAATCAAGTTTTATTTATATAGCACATTTAAAAGCGATTTTTGGTCGAGCACAAAGGTTCATCAGAACTTAGTTCATCAGAACTCTTTAGTTCTGATTAACTAAGTACAGATCGCGTTCACACCGGAATAGGTCCCTGGGGGTGGATTAGGCAAATGAAACCGCTGACGTCACTTCTTCTTCTTCTGCTTTGGGTTTACTGGCAGGCCGCAAGCCACTTCACGGTGTATACTGCCACCCGAAGTCCCCGGCCGGAAGTCTGGACTGGCTTCAGTAGAAGCTGCTGGGACTCCCAGCAGCTTCTACTGAAGCCTTCCGAGTAAATCGCCAGAACGCCGACACCTCCTCATCTCCACCGCTCCCATGTTTTATTTTGTGTTGCCATAAGTTAGTCTCTCTGCGTTTCTGCGCTGGGCTAATGCTAATGCTAATAATGCTAATGCAGGATAATAAAATGGCGGCTTCACAAGTTTTACGGGGCGTGGTTTGCAATCCGCCCAGCCAATCAGACATAGGAACCTTTTTCTCCCACGAAAGTACCTGGTCGGTGATTGGCTAATGGTTACACAAGCCAAAACATCGTTATGATATCATTAAGTGGCCAAAATCTGATCAGCTCATTTTCAGACAGGTTTTTATAGAAATGGATCAGGACAAAAAGAGAGAGAATCTTTGCTCCTGAAACTTTCAGAATCTCTTTACACAGAAAAGTGTTGAAAAGTGCTATATAAATAAACTTGCCTTTCCTTTGCATAACAAAATTATATTAACTTTACATAAAAACGTCACCTTCATCCACTCTGCTATGTCATCGAAGTCATCTAAATTGAGGAAGGAGTTTTTGAGTCGTGCGATTGGTCCATCTGCATCCAGAAGGCGACAAAAGTGGAATTTGTCGCAGTATCCTCGACTCTCGGAGCACGGAGCCCCTCCCACCAACGCCAGCGCCTTTTTCTGGAAGAGATGGGACAGCACGGAGGAGGTGGTGCTCGCACACGTCTCAGGCTTATCTGCCACGGAGAGAATACCATTAGATTTACATTTAAAGGTTCCCTATTATGCACAATCCACTTGTTCATGTCTCTTCTACATCAACATGTGTCCCCTCTTCTTCATGTCTCTTCTACATCAACATGTGTCCCCTCTTCTTCATGTCTCTTCTACATCAACATGTGTCCCCTCTTCTTCATGTCTCTTCTACATCAACATGTGTCCCCTCTTCTTCATGTCTCTTATACATCAACATGTGTCCCCTCTTCTTCATGTCTCTTCTACATCAACATGTGTCCCCTCTTCTTCATGTCTCTTCTACATCAACATGTGTCCCCTCTTCCTCATGTCTCTTCTACATCAACATGTGTCCCCTCTTCTTCATGTCTCTTCTACATCAACATGTGTCCCCTCTTCTTCATGTCTCTTCTACATCAACATGTGTCCCCTCTTCTTCATGTCTCTTCTACATCAACATGTGTCCCCTCTTCTTCATGTCTCTTCTACATCAACATGTGTCCCCTCTTCTTCATGTCTCTTCTACATCAACATGTGTCCCCTCTTCTTCATGTCTCTTCTACATCAACATGTGTCCCCTCTGTGGAAAGAGACTCTGAAAGTCTCAGGAACAAAGATTCTCTCTCTTTTTGATCCATTTCTATAAAAACCTGTCTGAAAATGAGCTGATCAGATTTTGGCCACTTTATGATGTCATAACGATGTGTTGTCTTGTGTAACCATTAGCCAATCAGCAACCAAGGTAACCCCCCCCCCCCCCCCCTTATCACCTGAATCTCCTCCTAGAGCACCATTGAGTTCTTTAACCAAATGTCTCTCAGAGGGGCGTGGGGAGGGGCTCCTTATTTTCATCTAAAGTAACAGACAGTAAGAAACAGGGCTGAAACAGAGGGGATTATGGGTAATGCTGCAATGATCTGTTTGGAGTTTTGAGCCAAACACTTCAGAGACATGTTTTGGTTATATCTGAGACCTATAATATGTGTTACCTTGGTTGCTGATTGGCTAATGGTTACACAAGCCAAAATCATTATGACATCATAAAGTGGCCAAAATCTGATCAGCTCATTTTCAGACAGGTTTTTATAGAAATGGATCAAAAAGAGAGAGAATCTTTGTTCCTGAAACTTTCAGAGTCTCTTTACACAGATCTACATGTTGATGTAGAAGAGACATGAAGAAGTGGATTTTGCACAATAGGTGACCTTTAACAAACATCTCACACGCTGTACCCAAACCATCGTGTCAGCTGTTGTCTCTTGTGATACTTTTGAGGTCATCTAATGGAAACCAGCCGTGACCTCAGTACAGACTGACACAGGCTGACGTGTTGGGACACAAAGGGTAAACACATTCCTCAGTGGAGCAGGCAGTAGTTACCGGGCTGCTGGCAGCACATGTGGCATTTCTCCTTCATGGAGTCTCCCGGACAGTCGCACTGCTGCAGGCGGTGCTTCACACACACTGACTCGGCACAGACCTGCAGAGAGGAGCAGATCATTAAGAAAAACACTTTAAACATCCCCTCCATAAAGCGGAGGAAATTATGTTTAACCCGATTAAAACCTTTATAACAATCATGAAGATATAGCTTATAAAGTTCTTTGTCTAGATCAGGGGTGTCTACACTTTTTTCCAGGGGGCCACATACAGAAAAATGTACGAAGGGCTAGGCCAGTCACTAGAGCAGGGGTGTCAAACTCAAATACACAGTGGGCCAAAATAAAAAATGGGTACTAATCGAGGGCCGGACTGGTTCAATGTTTATTGCAAAACTTATTGAAATGAACTTATAGCACATATTAAACCTGGAACTAACAAAGCTTAAATTATTGCCTATAAAAACAACATTAAATAATCAGGTGCATTCATTTCTTATGGCTCTATCTGCAGCTTCTCCAGACTCATTTCTTATGATTACATTTCTCCACAGGCCAACAACAGCTTCAACAAAACTATTCCCCTCAAAGAGAAACCAAACATGCCCTGTTGTCGTGAGAGAGAAAGTGCAGAAGGAAGCATCCTTTGAACTCAGTGTGCTGCTCTGTGATGCTCGTTCAGATACTTGGCATCTCATCTTGGGTGCAAGGTCATCAATGTTTGGGCTCAGGCTCTGAGCTGAGGAGACCCTCAGGATGGAGTGAAGGTGTGCGTGCAATATACCGGCGGGCCAGATCTAATAGGAATTAGAAATTATCCTGCGGGCTGAAAATTAAATCCACCACGGGACTGATTTGGCATTGAGTTTGACACATGTGCTCCAAAGATCTGGAACAAACTCCCAGAAACCTGCAGGTCCGCTGCAACTCTGACTACCTTTAAATCCAGACTGAAGACTTTTCTTTTTGTCGCTGCTTTTAATTGAACTATTCATATCTTAGACTGCACTGTAACTTTTATCCATGTATTTTTTCTTTTAATATTATTTTATACGCTTTTCTTTTTAATGATTTTAAATGCCATTTTCTTAATGTCTTTCATTTTTTGTAAAGCACTTTGAATTGCCTTGTGTTGAAAAGTGCTATATAAATAAACTTGCCTTGCCTTGCCTTGCCTAAAGGTATATCACATCATAAGTTCAGTTATTAGCTAAATCAATCAAATATAAGTGATGCTTGTGAGTGCTGGCAGCTCTTCCATTAAAACAGAAGATTGATTATAATCAGGAGAAAGATGAAGGGTATATTTCAAGCTTGTTATGTTAATAAGTCATCAGGCTTTTTTCTTATCAACTAAGATATGTTAGAACGTGTTTCCAACTTTAATTGACTGAAGTTATTTGAAAAGTGGTCTCATTAACACATATTTAAGAAGTACAAAATAAGACAAGCACAAGTTTCATTTGTGGGCCGTATTCCATTATACTTTTGAATTTGCTGAGGGCCGATTCAAAATGGTCCTCGGGCCGCATTTGGCCCCCGGGCTGTAGTTTGGACACACCTGGTCTAGATGATACACCAATCTAATATCAGGCTCTTGAAATGTCTTGTGATACAGAGAGCCACATTATTATAATAAAGTCACATTTCAGTGCAGATGTGATTTTCTCTCTGGTAAACTAAACAACAAGGGAAAGAGCCGTTTCTTTGTAATGAATGAAAACCAATTGATACTTTGAATAGTGGATCAAATACATGGAACATATACAAATGTGTGGTGGTCCCTTATTCTGTGATACCTGGTGCATTTTGGCCAATCAGTGAGTGGCAACACCTCCTCAGGGCTTAAGAGAGGTAGAGAATTGAACACACATGGGCATTATGATCCGTCCTTTACTTGATGTTCACCTGATTCAGATGGAAACTCTGGTTTTCAGGCCTTCTTTTTAATGAACTTTTCTGACTGATGGTGCATTCTGAAACCAAGCTGGAGTGAATATTACAACATAGGATTACTAAAGTGGATCAGGGCAACATCAGTTATAACAATAACCTTTCACTACCCGGCTTTTAAAGAGGCCCCATTCTGCTTTTTGGGGTTTCCCTTCCCCGTAGTGTGTTGGTGTGTAAAGGCTAAAATCTCACACTTTTGTTTTTCTTCCGTCACATAATGACATAATATGTAACAAACCCCATCATGGACATTTTGTTATTGTAGAACATCCTGTATTTATTTTAAATGAACATGAAATGTTTCTTCCAGGGAAAAGGAAGTTTGGGGCTCTCTGCTGGAACTGCTACCCCCGCGACCCGACCACGGATAAGCGGAAGAAGATGGATGGATGAAATGTGTTTCCTGAGGTTAAATGTGTGTTTAGACTTTGGGATACATTCTAGACACTTTGTGGCTTTAAACATTTCATTTGTCTTCAAAGCCTGAAAACATACATGTTGTCAGAGGGGTTTTGAAGAAGTGGCCAAACATGTAACTCTTGTTTATTTGTAAGAGATCAGATGTCCTGTTTTCTAGGAAGGATTTGAGCGTTCAGCTGAATCGGAGTCATTTGAAATAATGTACGATTAGCTTGAACACTTTTGGATCCTTTTCCTTCCATTATTACAGTTTTTCAACATGTTCCCAGATATGTCCTACACCTCGGGAGAGGGATATTTTCAGAACAACATCCACATCTGGGATAAATTCCTCTCCTCTCCTGCACTGAGCAGTGTTTCATCACAGGGCGTTTAACCATTACGAAAATATGGTCAAGTCACAAACTGTTCTCCAGAGGTCCCATCGATTAGACCAGATATTTTCTTAGTAACGCTGTGTTGTAATGTTCACAAATAAATGGGATTCTGAGCACACGGATTAGAGAAACATCTGGATGAACAGGAGGATTTATGACGTCATGTTATTTGATTTATGAACAATAAACACTTCAGTTTAGCTGAATAACAATACCAGATAAACAAGAGTCTGGAACTTCTTTATGCAATAGATATTTTTGAAGCAAAGATGACCATAATAAGCCAAGAGTAGGCTCGTAGTCGTCACTAAAAGTTACTTTATTTGAACCTAAATGCAGTGTTTTATTGCCTTTCTGTTGAAAATGTAATGTCCACCTCTGACTACACACTGAATCAGTGATTGGTTCTGAGGTGTGAACTGTTACAGCTGCTGTTAAAGTTGCTCTTGCATTACAAATCCTACTTAACACGACTGCAACACTTCTGTGAGTGCAGGCGATTAAACTTGGAATTTACTACTACTGTTCCCGGCAGCCATCTTTTCCATTGATTTCTGACACAGTTGTTTTATGAAAATGAAGTTAGTTATACACAAATTGAAATGTGGTTTATGACAAAATCTGAAATATGTTTTTACTTTAATTGTGGCTTATCATAATTGTTAGTTGCTGGAGTGTCTACCAACCTTTATATGTCACGTGAGAATATATATATGTCTCTATACAAGTTTATCAGAGCTTGGCTTTTTTGGGAAGGGTGATTTAAGAGACAGGCGCAGAAATGGAGCCTTGCAGACAGAGGTATATTGAGATAGACACTGTGAGAAAAACATTTGTTAACATAGCATGTTTACCTGTTCTAGTACAAGCCCAACATATGAACCTAAAATGACCATATGTCCTCTTTCAGTTTTTGTCTTTTCATTATTGTGTCTTAATGCTACAAAATGGACATTTAAAAACATCCCAGATATTAAAACTGCATAAAAGCAACTCAATGGACCGGATACTGAGATTGCTTAGATAATGATTTATTTGTAGGACTAGCACTTGCACACTTAAGCTAGTAATCCAGTAATGTATGTTGCATGTTTTTATTTGATTGTATTTAATTGTTTATCATGAAATGTGTCTTTAGGTTGACTTAAAGAATCTGTCCAGGACTACAGATGAAAAAAAGCCTCTTGGCTAACTCATTAATTAATGTACACTGTTCCTGTTAAATAAATGAATAAATAAATAAAACATAAGCTGATTAGGCAATGTAGTTGAAGCTATTTAGATTTGGTGTGTGTCCATGCCTCACCCCGTTCACACACACTCTGGTGCCCTCGCTGCACACGGTGAGGTTCTCCTTGCTGCTGGGCTCGGTGCAGAACGGGGAGAGGCCCGAACACAGAGCGTCTTTCTGACAGTCCGTCTCCTCGTCACAGGTCTGACCCTCAGGCTTCAGCTCACAGTCCCGACCGCAGCACAGGCCCTGACTCGGGCTGGAAGCACAAAAATGTCCCAGATTGGAATGAATAAAGTACTATCTTATCTCATCTTATCACACACAATAAGTCCTGGGGGGAGATGAAGCCACATAAAAGCAAAACAACTACAAGACTCAACATCAACGGAATAGTTTAGGTGAGTGTGGTGTGCCACTTTGATTAAAAGTGATGTAAGTGAGAAATAAACAAACTACAACCTACGTCCACACAGCAGCTTAAAAAAAATCTTCCAACGCTTGCCTCGCTTTTCGCCGAACTGCATTGTGGGAAGCAAAGCGAAGATTTCCAGGATTTCCAGGATTTTCAGGATTCAAAAGTTGAGCAATGTTCAACTTTTGAAGCTGAGGTGGAAGCGTCAGCCAATCAAATCCCGTGTGTATGCTGGGAAGGACATACCGCTGTTCATTTCCTCATATTCCAAACAAGAAATTACGGGAGCAAATCACCCGGTTCTTTACGACCAGACTATTTACCGGGATCCAAACCGGAGGAACCAGGCATGGAGGGAGGTGGCAGAGACAGTGGGTGAAACTGGTAGGTTTTCGCCTGTTTGGGGAGTTTATATATATATATATATATGGCTCGCATAAAATCCCCGGGGCTTTTTGCTTTGTATGTCGGGGGCGGGAGATTCATGTGATTGGTTGTTGGTCGCAAAAAATCCCCAAGCTTTCCGACACGCCCAGCTCCAAGATTTGCAAGATTTTTTCAAAGCTGCTGTGTGGACGGGCCGTAAGTGTTAGAACAAGTCTACATGCACCCTATCCTCGTGTGATACACCCAGTGTCAGACAGTAACCAAGTACGGGAGTATAATCAGAGCTAAAACGCCTCCATTGGACTCCTTTGTTCACCTCCGTAACATAATGACATCACTATGTAACACTCACTCTTCTATTGGCTAGCGCTCCAACACATTGTACGTGATAGGCTAAGGGGCGGGACATCTCTAAGCGGTTGACCAATCACAACAGAGCCGGCCAGCTAACCAATCAGAGCAGACTGGGCTCTGGTTTCAGACGGAGGGTGAAAAGAGGTGCTGCAGCACAGGAAGTATGAGAAAAAAGAGCTTTTTGAACATTAAAGCATGGAGACATGTAGAGACACTACATACTGATATACACCTGAACATCAGCAGGAGAGGACTCTTTAAAGTAGAGACACTACATACTGATATACACCTGAACATCAGCAGGAGAGGACTCTTTAAAGTAGAGACACTACATACTGATATACACCTGAACATCAGCAGGAGAGGACTCTTTAAAGTAGAGACACTACATACTGATATACACCTGAACATCAGCAGGAGAGGACTCTTTAAAGTAGAGACACTACATACTGATATACACCTGAACATCAGCAGGAGAGGACTCTTTAAAGTAGAGACACTACATACTGATATACACCTGAACATCAGCAGGAGAGGACTCTTTAAAGTAGAGACACTACATATGTCACAGTTCTGTCTAGGTTTGGGTGTTTTCACTGTTCTCTGTCATGTTTTCCTCCTGTCGTTAGTGTCCCTGTGTGTTCTCCTTCCTCCTCACCTGTGTCTCGTTAGCTAATTGTGTTCACCTGTGGCTCTTGTGTTTTTCTCCTCCCTCCTCACCTGTGTCTCGTTTGCCGATTGTGTTCACCTGTGTCTGGTAATTATCCCTCCCTGTATTTAGTCTTGTCTCGTGCTGTGTTCAGTGTCGGTGCTTCTTTTGTTGGTGACGGACTTCACCGGTGAGTGTTCTGTGTTTTTCTGTATTCGTTCCATTTTAGCCTTGAAATAAAGGTTTATCAAAGTTATCTGCGCTTGGGTCCTGCTTCCTTCACTCAACCGTGACAGAAAGCACCGACCAGAGATGGACCCAGCAGATGACCCATTTGAGGTGGGATTACAGCATTTTTCATTTGCTTTGGCTTGCTGCTATGATTGGTGGAGGGGAGCGTCCAGTGTTCGGCAGAAGGAGGCCGCTCTGGTAGAGGTTGGCTATGGTAGAGGTTGGCTATGGAGAAACCGGACTTGGTGAAGTTCTTACCTGACTGGATGTTGAACTTCATCTGGGCGTGTGATTTCCAGCCTGCGGACTATAAACGTCTCGGTGTGTTCCGTCTGGAGTCAACCAGTGCTTCCGCCCCAGTTCCTGCTCCTGTCCAAGAGGCGTTTTCTGGAACTCGGCTGGCTTTTGGAGGTCCACGGAGCCTTCAGGCGGCTTCTAGGAGAAGGAGTCGCAAGTCCAGGCTAGCAATCCGAGCCCCAAGAGTCATGGTTCCGGCTACAGAACCGGCCCACACAGCCATAGTTCCGGCCCCAGTACAGGCCCCAGCAGCCATGGTTCCAGACCTAGTTCTGGCCCCAGCAGCCATGGTTCCAGCCCCAGTTCTGGCCCCAGCAGCCATGGTTCCAGCCCCAGTTCTGGCCCCAGCAGCCATGGTTCCAGCCTTAGCTCTGGCCCCAGCTGTCCTAGTCCCTTCTCTAGTCCCTTCTCCAGTCCCACCTCTAGTCACTTCTCAAGTCCCTCCTCGAGTCTTTTCTCAAGCCCCCTCTCAGGTCCCCTCTCGAGTTCCCTCTCGAGTCTTTTCTCGAGTCCCCTCTCAAGTCAACTCCCCAGTGTCCTCTCGAGTCACCTCCCAAGTCAACTCTCCAGTGTCCTCTCGAGTCACCTCTCAAGTCAACTCTCCAGTGTCCTCTCGAGTCACCTCTCAAGTTTCCCCTCAGGTCTCCTCTCGAGTTCCCTCTCAAGTCCCCTCTCTAGTCCCCTCTCGAGTTCCCTCTCGAGTCTTTTCTCGAGTCCCCTCTCAAGTCAACTCCCCAGTGTCCTCTCGAGTCACCTCCCAAGTCAACTCTCCAGTGTCCTCTCGAGTCACCTCTCAAGTTTCCCCTCAGGTCTCCTCTCGAGTTCCCTCTCAAGTCCCCTCTCAAGTCCCCTCTCGAGTTCCCTCTCGAGTCACCTCTCAAGTTTCCCCTCAGGTCTCCTCTCGAGTTCCCTCTCAAGTCCCCTCTCAGGTCCCCTCTCAAGTCCCCTCTCAGGTCCCCTCTCGAGTTACCTCTCGAGTTCCTTCTCGAGTCCACTCTCCAGTTTCCTCTCAAGTTCCCTCTCAAGCCCTCTCTCGAGTCCCCACTCAAGCCCCTACTCATGTCCAGTTGGAGGTCCCGCAGACTAGTCTTCTGCCGGGGGTCCTGCCAACCCCATGTCCTGTACCGTTGGAGGTTCCGCTGGGGGTCCTGCCAACCTCATGTCCTGTCCAGTTGGAGGTCCCGCAGACTAGTCTTCTGCCGGGGGTCCTGCCAACCCCATGTCCCGTCCAGTTGGAGGTCCCGCAGACTAGCCCTCTGCCGGGGGTCCTGCCAACCCCATGTCTTGTCCAGTTGGAGGTCCCGCAGACTAGCCCTCTGCCGGGGGTCCTGCCAACCCCATGTCCTGTCCAGTTGGAGGTCCCGCAGACTAGCCCTCTGCCGGGGGTCCTGCCAACCCCATGTCTTGTCCCGTTGGAGGCCCCGCCGACTACTCTCCTGCCGGGGTTCCTGCCAACCCTCTGTCCGGTCTCGTTGGAGGCCCCGCCGACTACTCTCCTGCCGGGGGTCCTGCCAACCCTGTGTCCTGTCCCGTTGGAGGCCCCGCCGACTACTCTCCTGCCGGGGGTCCTGCCAACCCTGTGTCCTGTCCCGTTGGAGGCCCCGCCGACTACTCTCCTGCCGGGGGTCCTGCCAACCCTATGTCCTGTCCCGTTGGAGGCCCCGCCGACTACTCTCCTGCCGGGGGTCCTGCCAACCCTATGTCCTGTTCCGTTGGAGGCCCCGCCGACTACTCTCCTGCCGGGGGTCCTGCCAACCCTGTGTCCTGTCCCGTTGGAGGCCCCGCCGACTACTCTCCTGCCGGGGGTCCTGCCAACCCTGTGTCCTGTCCCGTTGGAGGCCCCGCCGACTACTCTCCTGCCGGGGGTCCTGCCAACCCTATGTCCTGTCCCGTTGGAGGCCCCGCCGACTACTCTCCTGCCGGGGGTCCTGCCAACCCCATGTCCTGTCCCGTTGGAGGCCCCGCCGACTACTCTCCTGCCGGGGTTCCTGCCAACCCCATGTCCTGTCCCGTTGGAGGTCCCGCCGACTACTCTCCTGCCGGGGGTCCTGCCAACCCTATGTCCTGTCTCGTCGGAGGTCCCGCCAACCGCTCTCCTGCTGGGGGTCCTGCCAACTCCTGGTCCTCTTCCGTGGGGGATCCTGCCGAAGCCTGTCCCGCCGGCTCCGGTTCCTGTCCGGCCGACACCGGGTCCTGCCCGGCCTCCGGAGCTGTCTGGTCTTCGCCCTCGATCCCGACCCTCTGTGAGCCGCGGTCTTCGTCCGCGGGCCCGGCCTCCTGACTCTTCCTGCCGCTGCCCTCGTCCTCGGGCCCGGCCCCCTGACTTTTCCTGCCGTGGTCTTCGCCCTCGATCCCGACCCTCTGTGAGCCGCGGTCTTCGTCCGCGGGCCCGGCCCCCTGACTCTTCCTGCCGCTGCCCTCGTCCTCGAGCCCGGCCCCCTGACTCTTCCTGCCGCTCCACCCACCCTGCTGGATTTTTTTTGGATTTTTGTGTTGGGGTTTAGGGACGTCTGGAATCCGTCCCTTGAGGGGGGGGTTCTGTCACAGTTCTGTCTAGGTTTGGGTGTTTTCACTGTTCTCTGTCATGTTTTCCTCCTGTCGTTAGTGTCCCTGTGTGTTCTCCTTCCTCCTCACCTGTGTCTCGTTAGCTAATTGTGTTCACCTGTGGCTCTTGTGTTTTTCTCCTCCCTCCTCACCTGTGTCTCGTTTGCCGATTGTGTTCACCTGTGTCTGGTAATTATCCCTCCCTGTATTTAGTCTTGTCTCGTGCTGTGTTCAGTGTCGGTGCTTCTTTTGTTGGTGACGGACTTCACCGGTGAGTGTTCTGTGTTTTTCTGTATTCGTTCCATTTTAGCCTTGAAATAAAGGTTTATCAAAGTTATCTGCGCTTGGGTCCTGCTTCCTTCACTCAACCGTGACAACATACTGATATACACCTGAACATCAGCAGGAGAGGACTCTTTAAAGTAGAGACACTACATACTGATATGAAACTGAAATACTTTGTCTACCACTGCCTACACCTAAACTAATACAAATTGTACTAATAAATGTTTAAATCCCCCTTCTTGGAGCACAGTCAGCTGTACCTGCAGACCCTCCCCTTCTTCAGACGGCACTGCACCCCCGCAGGCTGTTTGGCGCTGAAGCAGCAGAGGTCTGTGTCGCTGTGACCGACATCACACTCCTCGCCTTCCTCCACAATCTGGTTTCCACAGATGGGCTGATCACTGACTGGCCACGAAGAACACACGTGCAGATAAACACACACAAGTAAACACACACAAGTAAACACACACGCACTCGTTGTAATTATTTACAGTGAGTGAGGCACGGTGTAAATATTTGGCCTCTCACTCAGCATGCAACATGCAGGTGGACACCGTCTGATGTCTTTCCTCCCATCCTCACCCACGAAGCAGTCGTCCTTCTTCAGCTTCAGGACCTTGGCGATGTGTTTGACGCTGCAGGGCGAGAACTTCTCGTTGTTTTCACGCACCTCGTCTGTGGCATGAGGGAACATCAGGAACCGGCCTTTCCCGCCGCTGGAGCCCAGGTTACCGCAGTTTGAGCCCTCATCGTGCTGAAAGACACACAAATATGTATATTTTCCACTTTCTTGTTTATTTCTAGTCTTTTAATTACATGTACAATGCCATGTCTTTGAAAGCTGCTGCAACACAACAATCTCCCAAGTTGGGATCAATAAAGTACTTCTTACCTTTTAGTGTATTTTATTTTCAATGCCGCAAAATAAAGGCGTTTAAGTTTGAGCTATCTGTTAAGGAACAGGATTGCTTTACAGAAGGACCCTCATGAGTTTTATCTGAATATTCAGTAATTACATAACACATCGTGGCACCCTTTCTGGATGTTAGTTCTTGCTTTATAATGTGTAGGATGATTGTTAATACCTTCATTTGGTGCAAAATAATTGTTTTATGATACGTAAGAGTTCTGTCTCTCTCATGTATTTTTGTGTCTCGTACAAATGGGCCTAAAATGTACCTTTAAATGATTTTTCATGATATATTATTTATCTACTCACTAAACAAACGTTTTTGGGTAATTTGATAAATAGTCAGCCAAAAGACAAAAACAGCAGGGTGGGGGAAACATACAATTCATTTGTAATTGTCACAAGTTAGACACTTCTATTATTGTTTGTTTGGTGGCTCATCTAAACTCTCCTGTCATTTCAGATCCCGCCTTCCTCCAGGCCCTTGTAATCAGCTCACTTCCCTCACCTGGTCTCCCCAGCCCTTCCCCTCACCTGGTCCTCATTCCCTCATCACTCCACAGTATTTATACCACCTCACTATCCCTTGTCCTTTGCCAGATTGTCTTGTCGTTTCCGCCAAGCTCTCCAGTGAGTGTTGTGCTCTAGTCTAGATTTTTGTCCTGCCCGGTTTTTGATCCCTGCCTGCCTGTTCACGGATCTCGAGTCCTGCCTGCTCCCTGTCTGGTTTTGGTTGCCTGTCTGACGGATTTCCTGGTTTTGACCCTGCCTGTCCCTGACCTGAATAAACTGAACATTGCTATATGGTTGTATCCGAGTCGTGCTATTGGGTTCTGATCTGGACCTGTGATCGTGACAGTAATACTCTGCTTTATATATTTTAATATACATATTTGTTCAGATGTATTGTTGTTATGTATTGTAATACACTGTGCACATTTTTACTTAAATTCTCTATATTTATACAAATATTTGGATTTTATTTTATTTAAGTTTAGTTTATTTAACATGAATAGGAGCACCTCTTATGAAATCAAATGTTCCCTCTGGGATAGATAAAGGTATTCTGATTCTAATTCTGTTCATCATAACCAGTACAACTACAAATGTTTTCTTTGAAGCCCATTGACAATCATTTGTGTTAGGAAATAATTTGCTTAGGTATTCAACCTTCGACACAGTTCATCATGTTCTCCTCTCACTGTCTCTTTTCCCATGGCCTAGGTCTACGGCCTTGGGTATTGCTGCTATGGAGGGGCAGCTTGGGCGCATTGTTGTTGCCAGTCTATGAGCACAAGCCGCCATGAGGTAGTTTACTGTTCAGGGACGTAGGCTCCCTGGCGCGCATTCTTTCCTATGGACGAGAGCTCTAGTTAGATTCAGGGTCCATACTTGTTTAGTCTTACTGATGAAGAATGTTGATTATTACACTCTGAACTAGTTAAAACCTCGAGCTACAGAAGAGTTCTTCAGAATTGGTTTGGCAGCCGCTGTGTCAACACATGTCTCGTCTATTCTCTGGCCGTAACTCCAAATAAACCGTCAGTGTTTGCCATCAAAGCTCCAGCTCTCCTCGTGCCTCTCGGAGTCCTGACTCTAAGTGCTACAGAAGTTTCCCCCACAATTTGACAAGCCCTCTCTGAAAGAATTTTCTATGATTTTTAAAGTTATTCTTGTTGTGTAAATGTATGCTGTCTGCCGGTAAAAGGTTTCCCTGGAGTCTGGCGGCCATGAAGCAGCGGAAGAATGTCCGGTTCCACATGCGGGACAACGAGGACCAAATAAAAACCTGCTCATGAGACAGATTTAAACATTTTCGAGAACTAATGTTTCCTTGAGACTTTATGACTCAACAGTAGCATGGACACATGTGGAGGGAACATGAGGTTGTGGCCACATTTCTGCATCTGTTTTAAATAAGTTTGATGGATGTAATTGATAGTGTGTCACCGTGTGTAGCTCTGGAGTTAACATAACTGCATGTCACAGCAGATGGGGGTGCAGTTTCAAAAGAAAAAGCGCATTTATTCTTGTTTTTATCGTTATTTGTTAATGATTTGGTGTCACGCAGGGATTTAGATTTACGGCTGCAGACATAAGGAAAACGGAAACTGTGAAAAGCAGTTTCTATATTCTGACAGACTCACAGCTCTTCCTGGTTACTTCTTGAACACTTGTAGTGGTGTTACAGATTCTGTTACAACATAAACACGATCTAGATGCAGCTTTAAGATGAAACCCATTAACAGAAATGTTGCAGCTGTAAAGTGTTTTGGTTTTGGTGGATAACAAGTTAAGCCTTCTCCTAATCTGATGTTGTAGCTTTTAATAATTAGATGGGTAGCTGTGAATTCAATTATATAATATGCGTTGTGTTTGTTGGTATGGATGGATGCCAATGGCTAGATTAAGAAGTCAGAAATCATTTAGAGATTTTGTATTTAATGGTATGTTCGTTATTCTGTTGGATTTAGATGCTGGGTGTAGCTTGCCCTGTAGAATGGTGCTGGGATGAAGGATTATTGTAGGCCGATACAAAAAGTTAAAATAGCAGCGGTTCCCTCAACAAAATCCAATATGATTTTTACATTAGGTTTTGGATCTGTGGAAAACAACATTTTGTGATGCTTACACGATATGTTCAAATGAGGAAGCTTTTCTGATTTGATGAAGCTTAAATGAACTCCTTTCGGGGTAAACTCTAACAATTTGCTCTGAACAAAACAATTGCAACGTGTAAATGACTTTGCCTCATCAACACTAAGCTAAAGGCCATTTGTATTTGGCGTAATGACATTTAGTTTAGTCTCACTGAGCCACTTTTCAGCAACCACCTTTTCGAAAACACATATGACGCTCAACATTTCAACTGCACTTTAGAATCTTTTAAGCTTGTGTTAAAACAGAAGGAATCAGTAAGTATAGCATTGCTCTAGCAGCTCGCAGGCTTTAAGCATGGATGTATAAAGAGAACTGGATGTAGTGTCGGAGGCAGGCCCCTCTATATGCTTGGTGGCAAATAAAGCAAACATGGACCAGGGTCATCCCGGGCTTGGGTCATAGAGCATGCAGAGTACAGTTTTCATTACATGAACTACGAACATCCATAACATTCATGTCTGCAACTTACACTTGTATAGACTCTTATGGCACTATACTCTATTTTATTGTATTTACTTGCACTATTTTATCTGTTTTATTGTGTTGTGGAGGAGATTTTCATCGACATAACTACACTGTAGCTAAGTACGAATGACAATAAGCCTTGAATCTTGAATCAAGCCCCACCAACTATTTGCCACCCTATTTTCAGGCAAATTAATAGAGGGAAAATAAATATGAATTTGGCTTTTAGTGCCTTTTACAGCTTTTAGACCATAATGTTTTAAGTAAGGGCTTTATCACAGACATCTCTTTCCCAATGTTAGTCAATGGACAAACTATTTCTGGGGTTAATGACTTCACGGAGGTTGTAGTACCACCGTTTGGCTTAATTGTCCGACACACTTCCTGGGGCTGTGTTTTTGGACTGGGGAGCAGGCACAGGGTCGGAGTCACGGGGGGTCATTGGTGGGCCATGCCCCCCCAAATGAGTCACTGTGCCCCCCCAACGCAGGGCGGGCAAGCCTTGCCACTTTGCCGTTTAAAAAAAAAATCATATAAGGCAAGGCAAGTTTATTTATATAGCACCTTTCAACACAAGGCAATTCAAAGTGCTTTACAAAAAACGAAAGACATTAAGAAAATGGCATTTAAAATCAGTCATTAAAAAGAAAAGATAATAAAATAAACATTAAAAGAAAAAATACATGGATAAAATGAAGGTATAATATAGATATAAGTGAAAACGCTTCCACTAAAAGTTTTTTGTGTGAAATAAATCAGAAATAAAGAATACAAATATAAAACACAGCCTGAGGTGTGCTCACTGCTGCCCTCTGATTGGTGTGTTGCTTGACCAATGACCCCCGACCTTTGTTTTGTTATCATTACGTGGCTGTGTGTTTAGATGAAAGCCCAGTGGCGATCTGTTCATCTGTTTATACTGATTATACAGTAAAGCCATCCAAAATAATATGATATACAGTACAGTACAAGTACTTCTGGGTCTCTGTGTTTCATTCAAGCTCGGCTCTGTGTGTGTGTGGCACGAGCGCATTTTGTGAGTGTGCGAGCGGTAACGTGGAATGTTCTTGTTAGCATCTGGTTAGCTAGCTATGCTAACGGATATAAAGAGCTGTTTCTACACCAAGGTGAAGGAGAGTCCTCTCCTGTCAGACTGAGAGGATCTTATAACGTCAGCTCAGTGAGGTAAAGGACTCTCTCAGTGTTTAGATAGTTAACTTTAGTGTAAGTTATTTCAGTGGGTTTCAAACGGTTTGGTCACCATTTATGTAAACAAGTATTTGTGAGGAACACCTTTATATGATCATTATAGTTAGGCTATAAAACAATAAGAGCATAAATGAAAAACAGGTATGAAATACTATAGGACAGTAACACAAGAATAGAGTTTAAAAGGAGAGTGATTAGTAAAATATCCATAAAGAAAAAGTCCATCTGTTTACAGTTCTGTTTCATATGGGTGTTGAGAGATGTATCCAAAGATCTCTTAATTTTGCTTTGAAAGTGCAGCAGATTGATGCTTTTAACTTCAATATTTAAAAAAAAAAAATCTTCCCAGGGGAGCATGCCCCCAGACCCCCCTAGAGGAGGTTAGGTCCACCCCCCACCTAAAACATGTTCACATGGATAGGATACTAAATACATTTGCACACTTGTTATATGGTGGCCTATGTCCATATGTTTCTGTTTTGGTGGTCGTGCCACAACCGTGCATGTCTGCACAAGTCATAGGTGCGTTATACTATAGCACTACACCCTGCAATGTGTGTGAAAGACAACAGACTTTACAGCATGTTTTTTTTAATTGAAGTTGCTTTGGTGTTTGTGTGTTGGTTGTTGACGGCAGTGTGTGCCCCCCCCCCCCCCCGTGGTAAATGATTACCCCCCCATTCGATTTGTTCTAGAGCCGACCCTGAGTTGGCAGCATGCGGTCAGGTTTTAGCTTTCTTTTGTTTGTTGTTCTTTTCCTTCAGTTTGATTTAGTTTGATCTGTAAATATTTGGTTAATAAATGCCAACTTTTTTTGTCACTACTCCGGTTTTGACCTTGTCCTTCCTAATCCATTTTGGGACTTCCCGGTGCTAAACCAACACATCTTCCCTTTGAATGGGGCAGCAGCACAACTACGATATTTTTCAATTCATTTTTCATCTGTGCATGAAATTGCACAAAGCTTTTGAAACCACCGTATGCACGTGTGTTCGCAAGGGAAGTGGACAAAAGACCAAAGCAGCTCTCCACCCAGAAGTCACTTTACATCACAGCCCCCTCTTTCTTTCCTCCATCGTATATCAGGTATAGCCTGCGCTCATATCTCACCATGTCCTTCATCTAGCCTTCCCAATCTGGGAACAATGAGACATGCCTGTCACAGGAGCCCTGGCACCAGCATGACGGTAGTTGAACTTGTAAAAAGCCTGCAGGGTCTGACATAGCAGAACTAATGGGCTCAAGAGCGCCTCTTTGGTCTGTGGAAATGTGAACAACAGAGGGCAGGGTGAAAAACGCTGAGAGCATTTTGGGCAGTGGGCGAAAGGTTGCAGGTGTTAGCAGCCATCAGACATGGAGAGAGGTGCATGCATGTGTGTGTTTAAAGAAACTGGGTTATTATGGCGGAGGAGGTTGTAAATGCAAATACTCAGGAAAAAACAGCTGAGAGAGAAATTCTCCTGATCTGTTATTTCCGATCATCTAGTGAAGCTGAGCCAAGAGTCGCTATGAAACAAACCAGTCAATACAGGCCAAGGTCTATAATGCCCACACAAATCATTCACAGACCATTTGTTGCGGTGCAGAGCAAACACCCATGTGTGCATTCTGGGAATATGTGAGGTAAATCTTGAATTACATGGATTCCTCATGTTGAATTGTCATTCAGTACGCAACCCACGCTGCTTTGTGTTCAATAAGAAACGGGTGAACTCTCGGTTCTCTGGGATACTTAGAAGGGCTGAGAGTAAAACTGGCAAGAGTTTAACAAACATCTGAAATACTACACTGAGGGTTTGCTATGCTGAAACCTTGTACACAGACATTTTGACATGATATGACGGAAAACATCCTCAAGTGTAACACATTAGATTTAAAGCTAGCTCCACCTAATGTGGGAGCAAATAAACAAGCTCTGCTTCCTGCACCTGGGACATGTTTTAAGTTTCAATGCAGCCATTGTTGATATTATTAAGACCTGAGAATATCTTGTATTTAATTTGAAAAAGCACAAGAAGCATAAAAAGCCATTGGCACCTAAGACATCCACAAATGTTATCACTAGGGGTACAGAAGTGAGTATATCACTAACCAAAAAGAGAATCCACCCTTAAACAGGGAACGATTTGTCTACACTTGTCTCTGTAAACTCCCCATCTGAGTTGTTGTATATCTATGGCCCCTTTCACACACTTCACGCATTACAACCCTGATGTTATTCGGACTGTAAACGGATTCTCCCTGCTATAGAGTCTGGTCTGTGCATTCACGGTGAGGCGTATTAAGGAAGACGTTTTTATTGTTAAACTAAACATTGTTCATGGACATGTGAAGAAAATGGGAAATATACACAAAGACGGGCATATATCTAACAGGAGAGATTTTTGAAGCAGAGGTTTTAGGGGTCAACGGCAAAACTTGAAGACATGTTCAAGGAGGCGGCAATGGACTTGTTGTTTTTGAACAAATTACGTGCAATAAACCAGCCTCCTGCACACTCTACCCAGGCTCCACCCTTCACCATAACTGAAAATTGAGTACTGCCAGCCAGTAATTGAGATTGTGTCTGACAATGACTTTTCTACTGTTTTCCGCTACATCTGTGAAAGGGCAAAGGATAACACGGCTTATATTGTACATGCACATTGCACATATAACTATCTTTACAATTAGTCATCAGTGGAATGTCATGGTATGAAAGTTGCGCAATATTAACTGGTTGGTCAGTATTAAGCTGTCTTTGGCTCTTTTCTGCTGTAACACATATAAATGTCCCCTCTGTGGGACGAATAAAGGTATTCTGAAGCTGATTCTGATTCAAGGCACTTCAAAAAAACCTAGTCTTTTCTTGGTATCAGAAAGATGTTTTTAGTATTGGTTAGCTTTTGGAGAAGACGACTGACCGGAGATCCCAGGCTGTGACCGAGCTCATGAGCGAAGGTCTGCTGGACGTGTCGTGGAGGCAGAAACTGTCCGTAGTTCTGAATGGTGACCAGACCGGTGTTCAGGGTGGATTTCCTGCCGTTACGCAGGGTGGTCTGTTGCGAACATATTCCTCCCCAGTTACCTGAAGGGCACACAGATGAGAGGAAAAACACGAGATTGGTTTCCACTGAAGTCCAAAAGAGTAAATTACAGTTAAAGCGAGTATTACAAAACATAAAAGCAGAGTTTGTCTTCCGATGTCTCTTGGTTGCTTCATAGAAAGAGTTCTAAATCGGAACATTTGTCAACATTTTTGCACTTCTGGTTCCCCATTCAAAGTCAATGGGTTTTAATTAATACATTTGTTGTCAAATGCATGAAATATCAGACCCTAGGTTATGTTTACATTACATTACATTACATTTAGCTGACGCTTTTATCCAAAGCGACTTACAATAAGTACATTCGACCAGGAAGACACAACCTTGAAGAAAACAGAATCATATAAGTACATCAGGTATCATAGAGCCAAACATTTCAAGTGCTACTCAACTGGCTTTAGATAAGCCAGTCCTTTATTAGTATATAAGTGCCTTGTTAGTAATTCTATGGTGTACAGTTTAACTATGTCCTGGATGTAGGAAGGGCCAGATCCATTCACAGCATGGTACGCAAGTACCAGTGTCTTGAAGTGGATTCTAGCAGTTACCGGGAGCCAGTGAAGGGAGCGGAGGAGCGGAGTGGTGTGGGAAAATGTTGGAAGGTTGAAGACCAGACGAGCCGTTGCATTCTGGATGAGCTGCAGAGGTCGGATGGCACATGCAGGTAGACCAGCCAGGAGGGAGTTGCAGTAGTCTAGGCGTGAGGTGACGAGAGCCTGGACCAGAACCTGCGTGGCTTTCTGGGTCAGCTGGGGACGAACGTGTTAAAACGTGGTTTTACCACAGAAAATACGTCAGGGAAACCCAGTGGGGAATTGAAACTTGTTGTGTGAAAAAAGATGGTTGCTAACAATTGGCTAAATGAGACTACTACAGTTATCAGAAAAAGTATGTGAACCCTTTGGAATGACCTGGATTTCTGCATAAGTTGGTCATAAAATGTGTTCTGATCTTCATCTAAGTCGCAACAATAGACAAACACAGTCTGCTTAAACTAATACCACACAAACAATTATATGTTTTCATGTTTTTATTGAACACACCATGTAAACATTCACAGTGCAGGAACCCCTAGGCTAAAGACTTCTTCAAGAGCTAATTGGAGTCAGGAGTCAGCCAACCTGGAGTCCAATCAATGAGACGAGATTGGAGGTGTTGGTTAAAGCTGCCCTGCCCTATAAAAAAGCACAGCGCAGAATGCTCAATGAGGTGAAGAAGAATCCTAGAGTGTCAGCTAGAGACTTAAAGAAATCTCTGGCACATGCTAACATCTCTGTTGACGAATCTACGATACGTAAAACACTGAACAAGAATGGAGTTCATGGGAGGACACCACGGAGGAAGCCACTGCTGTCCAGAACAAACATTGCTGCACGTTTGAAGTTTGCAAAAGAGCACCTGGATGTTCCACAGCACTACTGGCAAAATATTCTGTGGACAGATGAAACCAAAGTTGAGTTGTTTGGAAGGAACACAATGCTATGTGTGGAGAATCCAAAGGGTTCACAAACCATTGCTTGCTTCACGGTCAGCCTTCAACCTTTCAACACTTTATAATTGTTTAAGAACAGATAGCACCATAAGAAGGTTTTGATGAAGCTGACAGCTCATGGATGCTTTAAATAATCCCACCTGCGTCAATTCTCTGGAACAGACCTAGTGAAATCAAACCTACTGTGCCTGTCACTTTGCACTACAGTCTGGTTGCATAACTGACCTTGCGCTACTAGAAATATCTTAAAGTTTAAACCAGCACTGTTGCTACTGAAGAGTGTTATCACCCTCTGAGGCCCGGTTGGGGGGGGGGGGGGTGTGGACAGACAGACCTGCTGAGCTCCTCCAGCTTCACTTCAAAGACATTTGGCCTCCAATGGTCTCAATCTGGGCGTTACCTAATTTCCCTTTCCCACAATTACCAGTAGCTGGCCATGGATGAACGGCTGGGGTGTGACTTCATGTTTTGCTTTGAGAGAAACAAATCCAATTGGTCAAACTGAACAATTATGATAAGACACTACTCATGTAATTTGAGTAAAATGGTCAGGCTTGATTTCAGATTGTTTAACAAGATCATTCATGACTTCTTACATCTAAAGGGGTCAATCTTTCTATTTTTACAACACCTACCTACCTACCTACCTACCTACCTACCTACCTACCTACCTACCTACCTACCTACCTACCTACCTACCTACCTACCTTAAAGGTAGGATAATCCTAGTATGGTGTGACTTTTGAAGGAGAGGGAGTAGAGATTAGGACTGAAGTAAAGGGGAAGGTATGAAGAAGGAGAAGAAGAGGAGAGAGAGGAACAGGTAGCTACAGTCAGGGGTGGTAGAAGTATTAAGATGTCTTTCCCAGAGATGGCAAAAGTACACACATCCTTTACTCAAGTAGAAGTACAGATACTCGTGTTTAAAAAATACTCTGGTCAAAGTAGAAGTACTGACTAAACTTCTTTACTCAAGTCAAAGTAAAGAGGCTTCGAAATGTACTTAAGTAAAAAGTACCCATAACTAGCAGCTGTTTTAAAGAGTACCTGACCTCCCTTTATATTCATAGAACAATAATGTCATTGTTAGCTAATGAATGTTTCCATGCTGAACAACGGCAACATGACAACGTTTTCATTGGTCCCTCTTCTTTAGAGAAGACCAGGAAATGATGGATACACGGATCGTGTTCAAATCAATAGGCACGCAATGACTCTGAAGAATAATGATCACGCATCAAACACACATTCAGACTAAAGGAACCAGCTGTTTGGAAAATGAGAGAAGTAGAAAGTACAGGTATTTGAGTTCAACATGTAAGAAGAAGAAAGTACAGGTATTTGGGTTCAACATGTAAGAAGTAGAAAGTACAGGTATTTGGGTTCAACATGTAAGAAGTAGAAAGTACAGGTATTTGTGTTCAACATGTAAGAAGTAGAAAGTACAGCTATTTGGGTTCAACATGTAAGAAGTAGAAAGTACAGGTATTTGTGTTCAACATGTAAGAAGTAGAAAGTACAGCTATTTGGGTTCAACATGTAAGAAGTAGAAAGTACAGGTGTATGGGTTCAACATGTAAGAAGTAGAAAGTACAGGTATTTGTGTTCAACATGTAAAAAGTAGAAAGTACAGGTATTTGTGTTCAACATGTAAGAAGTAGAAAGTACAGCTATTTGGGTTCAACATGTAAGAAGTAGAAAGTACAGGTATTTGTGTTCAAACTGTAAGGAGTAAAAGTAAAAAGTCATCAGAAAAATAAGTAGTGGAGTAAAGTACTGATACCAGAAAAATGTACTTAAAGGTGGGGTAGGTCATTTTGGAGAAACCAGCTCGAGTGCGCTGGAATTTGAAAATACACAACCGGAAAAAATATGCCACTTCCTTACAGAGCCCCTCCTCCAACACACACGAACGCGCACATGACCAATGAGGGCACGAGATAAGTTTGTGCACAGATGGAAGGCTGACAGGCAGGTAGGCCATCCAGTTACTTTAGCCGGGCCAAAAAGTTTATCTCAAGCCGGTTTCTCAAACTTACCTAACCCACCTTTAAGTACAGTAATGAAGTATTTGTACTGTAAATACTATGGTGGAAACAATTCCTAGTTGATTAATGATGTGTTTTGTCCAGATGGCGGTCATCATCACTGGGTGCTGTCAGATATTGCGTGTGTTAATAATTCCGTGCAGGAGTATTTCTTCCTGTGTGTGTTTCTCTGGCTACACACTAACAATTGCATGGGAATGTGATTATGTTCCGAGAAAGCATTTTCCTCGAAACTGTTCCGATTGTGCCAAAATCCCATCTGTGTTTGTCCTTTAGTCTACACAGACTTGATGGCTGGCTTCTTCCCTACACCTCCTGCTTTTTTTAAAAACCCATTCATGACATCCTTTACATGAGATAATGTTGCCGCTGACAACATCCTGACCTTTCATTCACATATCTGCAGGAAACTGTGAATGATTTGGCACGTGATATTTCAATAAACAATCAATGCTTTAGTACAAAAGTTAAAATAGGACACCTTCGGGCTGACATAATGTTTTTACTCCTGAGCGTATTTCCACTTCCTGCGGTTGTTGTGTGATGGCAACAAAGGTTATATAAAGACCCCCCCTCCTCTGTGATGTAGGGTGTTGAGAGGTCTGGGAAGTAGAGTACAGCCTGGTGGCTATTTTGCAACAAATGATCACATACAATTACTCAGTCAGAATCACTAAAATATTAAAAACTAAAAGGTAAAGACTACCAAAAACTGAAGAAGCCCATTATGATGGAGTGTGGCGCAGTGGGGTAGTGCGTTGGTGTTAGGATCAGGGGGTCACAGGTTCAAACCACACTGCAGTCAGCATGTCGTTGCGTCCCTGGGCAAGACACTTCACCCCAAATTGCTCCTGTGGGGATTGTCCACAGTACTGAGTAAGCGTCTAACAAGTGACATGTAATGTAATGATGTAAGACCTTAACATTAGTTTTTTTTTTTTAGCACTTCTTAACACGTGGCTTGTGTGGTCATTTATTATTTTATGATTCCAATGATTTTGGTTCCCCATTCAAAGTCAATGGGTTTTAATTAATACATGTGTTGTCAAATGCATGTATCTATCTATCCATCTATCCATCCATCCATCACAGCTAGATCGACAGCAGCTAGAGCCATAGCCAGCTACTGCATCAGCGCAGCAGCCAGCGAGCCAGCAGCTAGCCAGCAGCCAGCGAGCCAGAGCGAGCGAGCCCGCAGCGAGCCGAGCGAGCCAGCGAGCAGAGCGGAGCGAGCGAGCGAGCGAGCCAGAGCGCAGCGAGCGAGCGAGCGTAGCGAGCGAGCGAGCGAGCCAGCGGAGCCAGCGAGCCAGCGAGCCAGCGAGCCAGCGAGCCAGCGAGCCAGCGAGCGAGAGAGCGAGCCAGCAGCTAGCCAGCGAGCCAGCGAGCGAGCGAGCGAGCGAGCCGCGAGCCAGCGAGCGAGCGAGCGAGCGATGCGAGCGAGCGAGCGAGCGAGCGAGCCAGCGAGCGAGCCAGCGAGCCAGCGAGCCAGCGAGCGAGCCAGCGAGCGAGCCAGCGAGCCAGCGAGCGAGCGAGCGAGCGAGCCAGCAGCGAGCCAGCGAGCCAGCGAGACCAGCGAGCAGCGAGCCAGCGAGCGAGCCAGCGAGCGAGCCAGCGAGCCAGCGAGCGAGCGAGCCAGCGAGCCAGCGAGCCAGCGAGCGAGCCAGCGAGCCAGCGAGTCGACGAGCGAGCTAGCGAGCCAGGAGCGAGCCAGCGAGCGAGCGAGCGAGCGAGCGAGCCAGCGAGCGAGCGCAAGCGAGCGAGCGAGCCAGCAGCGAGCAGCAGCGAGAGCGAGCCATCGAGCGAGAGCGAAGCGAGCAGCCAGCGAGCCACGAGAGAGCCAGCGAGCGAGCGAGCGAGCCAGCGAGCCAGCGAGCAAGCCAGCGAGCCAGCGAGCCAGCAGCGAGCCGAGCGAGCTAGCTAGCTATAGCCAGCGATCCATCTATCCATCATCTATCGAGCCAGCATCTAGCCATCGATCCACCATCTATCATCTATCCATCTATCCATCTATCCATCTATCCATCTATCCATCTATCATCTATCCATCCATCTATCCATCCATCCATCCATCTATTCATCCATCTATCTATATATCTATCTATAACATGTTGAGACTGACCAACAACAGAGTCTTTGACCCCAACCATGTCCTGAAAAGCGTGTATGAATTGTTAACATAAAACTGTCTGTGAATGATTCACTTGTGTGTGCATTTAGAGACCTTGGTCCCACGATCAGACTGAAGCACCAGTGTATCCTAAGATCAAATACGGAGTTATAATGCGTTAAACAAACTGTCTTCGGGCATTGTCATGTTATGATAACTGTTTTCTTGTTTCTTGTTTTATATATTTATCCTAGTTGATGTTGCAAATGAAGCTGCTGTGATGCAAGCACATTTCCGACATGATTTGACAATAACATATTATTATATCTATTGTAAATGGGCCAAAAATGTACTTAATAGTGAGCATTGGAAGACCCTATCCTGTACCTCAAATCTAAACCCATTAAAATCCCCAATTATTAAAGCTTCCACATCCTTCCCTATTCACACTCTTCCTCGTCCATCATCATGTTTCATTACCTATTTCTATCACCAAGTCTTTCAATCAGTTGCCTTCCTCCATGCTCTCTCCTCATTGGTTCCCTCCCTTTGTGCCCATATGTGATTCAGGTTGGAGGTCTCACTGCTTCCCATGCAGTCACGTGAATTTTATGTAACTCCTCTTACACAATAAGTCCAGCAGTATCACTTTGGGGGGTAAGGCTCGTGAGAGGTGCACGTCTGTTAAAGATATTTGGCGCCTGTTTCGCAGAAATCAGAGTTCACTGCGTGTCATTGGGAATTGTGGGAACCAGACACGGCTATCTGAATCTCCCACCGGCATGTTTTTGTTTCACAGTGAGCGTAAGTGTGACGTCCAGGAACGGTGAGGCACGGTTAGAGGTTGAAAAACAAAAACAAAAGTGACCCATATCTTTGCTTTTGGAGAAACAATGAGGTGTGAACACAATCCGAGACCTCTTAAGTGAACTAAACAACCGGACTCTGGACCGCTAAAATAGGTGGTCTCGGAGCGCTTGCTTGCGAACTCTGGAGCGGTTCATTGCTGGTGTGAACGCAGTCCGCACCAAAACACAGGAAGCGTAGTATTTACGTGTCACAGGAACGCGGATCTTTAGCAAAAGAGTCTTTCAAGACATCCGCGGTTGTTTAGTTAAAGACTGAGGCAGAATTAAGTGTTGAACAATGTCGTGTAAAGTAAAAATTCTCCGTCAATTACATAAAAGTAAGAACACCTGTCGTCGGTGAAACGCCCTCCTGACTGCAGAACGTCTCTCATTATATGTGTTATAATGTTTTTTAACGGACGTTGTCTGATTATATAACCATATGCGCGGGCCGCTAGTGTCTGTTGATCTCCAGATTAACAGCAGCATGAGAATAACCTGCCGAAAGTGCCGATGCTCCCTGGCGGAGGCTCCGGTAGAAATTGCCGGGATTTACGTTTTTACCCCCTGAATGTCTGACCAATGGTTGAACAGCATTTCCGTGCACATGACTTGTGTTTAAAGTTTATAGTCCGTTTGAGTTTTGCCCGTGTGAACATATATATACATATATATACAGACTATGGTGTGAACCTATGGTGTGAACGCAAACCGAACCTTCTGAAAAATGAAACAATGTAACAAACTGTGGTCTGGTGCGCACCAGAGAAGCAGACTATTAGGTGAGAATGCACCCTTAAAGGTGGGTGAGGTAAGTTTGAGAAACCGGCTCGAGATACACTTTTTGTTATATTCCATGGAATGTTCTTAACATCCCGATAGCAATGAATATCTGAAGTGCTTTGACAAAAAATCCATTAAAAAATCTGTGGAAGCCGTAGTACCGTAAAAAGCACGACCAATCATCTGAGCCGGCCCGGCTAAAGTAACTGGATGGCCTACCTGCCTGTCAGCCTTCCATCTGTGCACAAACTTATCTCGTGCCCTCATTGGTCACGTGCGCGTTCGTGTGTGTTGGAGGAGGGGCTCTGTGAGGAAGTGGCATTTTTTCCGGTTGTGTATTTTCAAATTCTAGCGCACTCAAGCTGATTTCTCCAAAATTACCTACCCCACCTTAAAGATGAGGTTTAATAATGAGAGGCCTTTTTTAATTGTTATTATATATTATATTATATCACGTGAGACAGAATAAACAATTGTCCTTTTTTCTATGAATTGCATCTGGCCTTCTTTTTTTTTCAACAAACACATATCTGTCTATTCATACAAGATTCACTCATACCCATAGAATATTAAATAATGTGTTACATCCGGTTACATCATATCATTTAGTTTATCATTGTATCTGCTTCACGTAATGTTATACTCTGTATGTCTGTCCATTATGTCTACCTTAAGTTACAGTTCTTTATATTTTATCGTGTTATTTCCTCCCCAAAAAAGAGCAAAGACCTCCTCAGTCATGTTACTCAAGCTTTCTGGATGCTTCCCCCCCTGCATTCCCAGCTTTTGACCTAAAATGGCCTCCTTGGCCCATTCAAGGAGCCGGGTTTCCTAGAAAGAGTTTAGTTTGGAAACCACTGTGTTCTTTTGGCAGCCCGATCAGAGAGGGGCTGTGATTGTATCCCCCCCCCCCCCCTCTCGTCTTCGCCACAGAAAGGACCCGTAATGAAAGACTCCTATTATTAGCTCGCTGGAAAAGCACACGGCCGAGAAACAAGCGTATCACTTGCACACACACCATCAGGAAGGAAACACACACTTAGACGCACATACACACAGTAACTCACACTTCCAAGAGTATTTGGTCTTGCAGTATTAATTAACATCATAGACAAACAATCAGAGCCGCGCACACACACACACACACATACACACACACACACACACACACACACACACACACACACACACACACACACACACACACACACACACACACACACACACACACACACACACACACACACAATCTCTCTCTCTCTTTCACACGGTTTAAAATGAAAAAACAAACAATAGTAAAGGGGCAGTCTTTCCTTGGATACACAGGCAGGGGGAGACCCAGTGTCCTAATAATGCCGTTAACAACAAAAACAGACACAGCGGGACATTTGACCGCCAATAACTCTACAATTCTCAGAAAAGTACAGTGGCTGTGCTCTGGATGTACTGTAAGGTACTGTACGTAATGTATCCGTGTCTAATGACTTTCCATCACTGCTCTCTTTGTCTCCAGAGTTCATTGACCTGCACGCCATGCCTGAATACGATATTTCACTATATTGTGAGAGCAACATGGCCTTTTCCTTGTGTGAAAACAATAGATTGTCTGGATTTTACCACAGGTTATATTCAACATTTCTTTATGGTTTTGCTCTGATTTATATCAGTTATTATACAACTTCAATCACTCTCATCTTCGATATTAAAGGGGCCCTATTCGGCTTTTTGGGGGTTTCCTGTAAGTTCCCTCCACAGGGAGTTTTTCTACCACAATCCACTCGGAAATGTTGTGGGTTTCTCCGTGGCCAATGATACACTCTTTCACAACATTTCGTGAAAATTCGACAGGCTTTTTTTCTGTAATCCTGTTGACAAACAACATACATAACATACTTGATGGAGGTAATAATCACTGACGAAACTATCAGTGCAAGAGTTGCAATATCTGTGTTTTTGGTGCAAGGATTGTGATGTTTTGCTTAAATCAAAACTCATAGCCTACTTTTACTGGTTGAACAATGCAATGACAATAAGTTTCACAAGATGTATTACATTGTCAGAGCCATAGACTGTGGTATTTTAAGAGAAAGGACTGGGAGATGCCATATTGTTGAGGTTTCAAATGTATACACTGCCTGGATTATTATAACAGGGAGTTATTATTATACAACCACAATCTCCCCAAAAAACGAGTCTGCCTTTCAAATATCTATTATACGTTTATATATTAATGTAGCCTCTCGTGGGCAGAACAGTGAAAAGTTAACGACGTGCATTAAATATCAACATTTGAATGATATGTATGTATAGCCTATTAGAACTAGTGTGTTTCTCCTAAAAGGACAGCAATGCTTTCACACAGCATACAGCTCACTAAAAACCCTCTGTACTCCAAACATATTGGAAAATGTGTGTTTGTTCCTCAATTAGCCTCAGGAGGGGAGGGAAAGTAACTGTGTGTGTGAAAGGTCTGAATGATTGACAGCAGAAGTGTGTGTGCATGTTTGTGTCTACATGTGTGTGTGCATGGTGCACCCTGCTGTAGCAGAACTGACATGAAGGTCTTTGAGTTTAAGGTCACATGGTTAATGGGACTTCGATTTTCCAACACTGGTAACAAACTGGTGGAGACACTCAGGGTTGAGCTTATCTGTTTCTGGAAGTCAAACATTATCCACGTTAATTACTCCGAGGCAGCATGACACTGGAGATTCCAAACTGTGTGTGTGTGTGTGTGTGTGTGTGCGTGTGTGTGTGTGTGTGTGTGTGTGTGTGTGTGTGTGTGTGTGGTGTGTGTGTGTGTGTGTGTGTGTGTGTGTGTGTGTGTGTGTGTGTGTGTGTGTGTGTGTAGGTGTGTGTGTGTAGGTGTGTGTGTGTGTGTGTAGGTGTGTGTGTGTAGGTGTGTGTGAGTGTGCAGCATGCAAGTTGTCACTATGGTGATGTGGAATGCAGTCAGTAATCCTCACTAAGATGTCTGGGAGAGTGTGTGTGTGTGTGTGTGTGTGTGTGTGTGTGTGATATTGTGGGGGTCTGCTCTCACGCCTCTCAGTTCAGCCAATCAAGAACTGCGTCTGGGTAATAGACAATATAGACAAAAAGGAAGATCCTCCTTCAACAACAACACCAACATGCATGTCTTAAAGCATGCTAAACACACAGTGTGTCAGCAGAGCTCAGAGACATGTTTTTATACCAGTTACACTTTTGTAAATGTGTGAATTAAGGTCAACCAACCATTCCCTGATACAATCGATATAAGTTGATTTACTTTTGTTTGTTAAAAGTTCTTATTTGACAGCATCAACACACATTTTAAAGCAGAAAATGTCAGCTATTAATTGATGTCAGACCTAGGGTTGGTAAAATATTTTAGTTTGTTATTATATTGGTTGAATAACTATTTACATCCCAGCACCAGCCAGCCAGCTGCACACAGGATTGTAATGAAGGAATTCCCTCATGTTTCCTTTTGGTTCCTGAAACCAAAACACTGCTTGTATAAAAGGCCTGAAATAAAAGCTGTTTAATTCTCTGTGTGCCACATCATCATCTGATCCAGGAAGAACCAAGGGAGGCTAACATTCACTCTTAATATACCATGAACTCAAGCTAAGTGCATCCAAAACACATTTTGCAAAAAGAAATGTCAGTTAACTTTAGTGGCGTTTGTTATTTTGCTGCACGTCTTGTTTTTATGATGTCCTGCCGCTGGATTCAAGCTGTTTCTACACAACAGATCAGTGGTGTAGGACGCGGGGGATCGCCGTCCCCCCACTTATTTGGAGCCCCCACTTTTTTAAAGCATGTTTTTTTTTTTCTTTTACTTTTTTTTAGCGTTTATTTATACAGGTGTAGATCTCATTGAGACACAAGGTCTCATTTTCAAGAGAGACCTGTCAGTGGTAACACTACCACACACAGTTACAGACAGGACATTAAACACAGAGGCAACACTAAAATACAACATCGTAAAAAAGTAGTCATTAAAATCCATATACAGTAGTCAGATATAGCAGGTGCAAACACCCACACATGATTTCTCCAGCTTTTTTAAAATGAGTTTAAAATCCGTGATGGGTATCAAAGTGGTCAGCTTAAGTTCCTGCTGAAGTGTGTTCCAGGTCGAGGGAGCAGAGTATGATATGGCTTTTTTCCCAAGCACCGTGCGTACTGAGGGGACGGACAGAGTGATGTCATTTTGTGATATGTAAGTGGATATGTAGAGGGGCAGCAGTCCAAGCATAGCGGTATAGATGAGTTTGTACCAGTGCAGTGATCTGCGCATTGATAATGATGTCCAGTCTAAGTCTAAGCATTTATGCAACTTAGGCTTATAAATTGTTTATGTGCCGGTGTGTCCATGGTTTTGAGTCTGTGTGTGTGTTGAGCGCAGCGCGTGCTTTTTGCAGTACAGTAACTAAAGTAGGACTAAGTAGGCCTATACCGGTAGTTTCTGTAGACCTGCTGTCTGCCCGTTTTGTGAGTGCACTGCGCACTTGCGGCATTGTTTGGGATGACTAGACCCGCGTCCCACAAATTGAGACTATGTCCCGCATTTGAGTGACAGTCGCGCAGAAAGTTCGGTTCGCTGACGTCCGGCACCGTCCTTTATTATTTTAAACGGCATCATGTAAGTTGCCCCCCCCCCTGACAGTTCAGTTCACGAGCGTCGACATTGCGTCCACCCAGTAAAAAAAATCCCCACTACACCACTGCAACAGATCATATCATTCTCACTGATCTGGAAACTGTGAGTGTTGAAAGTGACCTCTGGTTTTGGTTTGTATCAAAAGGGAAAAAGCTCCACCTTGATATATAAACAGAGATTCCTGCATAGATTCACACAGAGAGGCAGAGCAGAACTATATCTGTTTCACATTCCTCTTCAGCCTGGCATGTGTTCTCAACATAAACGTTCAAAAGTCTCCCTGCTGTCAGAAGGCGTAGTATTTTCTACAAGTACAGTCGCCGCCCTTTTGCTTGTGTCAGAGCGTTTGGTTGTGATTTGCGTGCACATGTGTCTCAGTGAGCCTCACCAGCTTTGCCCTCCCAGGCCAGCCCCAGCACGCCGCTGTAGTCTCTGTTGGTGAGCAGGTAGGACAGACAGTAGTTGCCCCAGTTGTTCTCAGAGTACAGACTCAGCAGCTTCTCAGGCCCGATGAACTGATGGTTCATGGGGTCGTTTTGATCCTCCTCCGCCATCATCTGGAGAGAGACAGGCGCACTGTTTTACCAAAGATCTGTAAATGAGCTTACATGGCCTTAGGGCAGGGTATCACTTTCAAATGAGCGATACTAGTACCACCAACCGATGCCAAAAGAGAGATTTTTCTTAGATACGGGCACAAAAAGGATATACTTCAGGTATTGCTGGATAAGTGGTGGAAGGTACATTTACTTAAGTAGTGTCCTTAAGGTATTTTTACTTACTTAAATATTTACATTTCCCATTACTTTATAAATCTACTCTCATAGAATTAAGAGGAAAATGTTGACTTTTGACTCGACTACATTTGTCAGCTCGAGTTATTATGTAGATTTGATTCAGATGAATAATACTAATTATAATCAGCAAATAGTTCAAATTAATATTAAATCTGTAACATCACGTCATGTGTGTTAATTTGGCCAGGTTTTGTTTTGTTGTTTTATATTGAACTTGCTTTTCCTTCTTGTTTCAGAGCCTTTTTAACTTCCTGTCATTGTGTGTTTTCCCGCCAGTGTGATTGTCAGCCCCCCCCCCCTTGATTGTGGCCACCTGTGTCCCATTACCTCTTGTATAGTCCTCGTGTCTCTTTGTCTTGTGCCTGTTCGTCTCGCTTCATGTGCAGAAATGAGAGCCAGCCTTTTGATGCCAACAACCTTTGAGTCAAGTTAATTTAGGCTTAAGGTTTTGCATTTAGCCTTTGCCTCTGAAAGAGTGATGTTGTTGTACTTTGTTTTTTGAACTTTGTCTCAAGTGGTTGCATTTGAGTCTTTGAGTCACGTTGCTAACAAAATCATTAATTTACAAGTTAACCTGCAATATATAGAAAATACAGCTCCCCCTCTACCTGCTGCAAATACTTTTCCGAGTACTTTGTCCGCCACTGCGTTCATAAGTTTTGATTAGACTTTGTACTTGATTATTTCCTACAAACCATTACACGCTCCTCTACATAACCCGCTATAACATGTTGCTTTTGTCTTTTTAAATCATGTTGAAGTGAGAGCCTCTTACCCTTACTTTCTCACTGGTCAAAGAAGACATATAAGCACCAATTGAGACTTTAATATAATTATCTCGAGGCCATGACACATTGTGATATAATAATTAATTTGGTTAAAACCCAGATTACTGGTTTTATGGAGTTAAAGCAGACAAGCATTCGAAGTGCGTCATGGTTAGATGTGGCTCAATGGTGTGGTTGTTTGAGTGCAGAGCCGTCTTACTTTGAGGGATTTCACTTTGAAGTTGATCAGCTTGATTCCATCAAAGTCCACCTTGTCGTAGATGTCGTTCACAACACGGATGTAGGACGCAACCTGAGAAAAACATGTATTTAAGTGAGAAAACGGTTCATAAACGCTTTGTGTTTCAGGTTTACATGGACTCAACACACATGCAACTTGACAAAACACGAGCTAATACAAATATAATATGTTCCTTAAATTGACAGCACACCTGCAGCATTAAGAAAAAGGCCACGGCAAAGATATAAAACCTTAGCATACTGACACAAACAGCCACCAATTGTTGTGACATTTCTGACCAAGATGTAATGAGAGTCTAAATTAATTTGCTTGCAAGCGCATCTGCGGGGCAAATGAGTTTGAAACATGTGCTTAAGATGAAAAACCTGACTCTGAAAACACTCCCACAGTGTTATATATTAAGTACAGTACAATCAAACATCGCCAACAAAGTTTTAATTATGATCCATACATCTGTGAAGTGAGGCAGGGTGACTGTTTTCAGTGTGGGATGTCCCATGTGAGGGTCTGAGTCTGAACATCAGGACAGGAACATCGAGTAGGTCCCTCTGAGGTTTAACCTAAACTTAAATATTGACAGCTTGCACACAGGAGACACTTGGTCCAGGTCAGCGATGAGTGTGTGTGTGTGTGTGTGTGTGTGTGTGTGTGTGTGTGTGTGTGTGTGTGTGTGTGTGTGTGTGTGTGTTGTAAAAGTAAACAGCACAGTGACCGATGCTCCCCTGCCCACCACCACCGAGTGGATCACAGACTTGTTTTAAAGGTGGAAATAATCTGAGGACGGACAGCAGGTGAAAGGCTAGTGTGAATAATAGTCAGCTAAGGACAGACTTACTTACGCAATTACTGAGCTCACTTTGATCACACAGAGATTTAATATTAAAAAAGCACATAGTGAAATGGTCCCGATCTGAACCTGGATCGGATGCGAATGAGATCACATAAAACATCCCCAATAATTAAGGTCTTATCAACTTTTGAATGTCATAATATTGGTTTTAATTTAGAGGAAGTCCTAGGTTGCGTTCCAATAGTCCATTTAGCTGAGGAACCTTCCTAACCAAGTGAAATGACCCGGAAGTCCCTCAGTGGCAGCCACGATAAGTGCCGTTCCAATTCTCTAAATGAAAGGAAAGGAGGTTTCAAACTTCCTTTATAACCTCCTTTAGCTTAGGAACCACTGGACCTCCCTTGACGAAAGGAGAGGAGAAAGTGCTGCCCCACAATGCCTTGCAGCCGCAGCATTTGCCGTCACACAACAGTCAACAACCGATTATGACCGAGAAATTATATCATGAAAGTTACGGTGCTTATTAAGCTTTTTAAAATGTATGTGGTAAGTTGCCAAAGTGCTTTGTTCTGAACGTTCATCAGTATTATAATCAAAGAGAAATATGAACGTTAGTTTTTACTGAAATGATCAAATAAAGTCAACATTTCACTGAGCTGTGTGGTTTGTTCAACTTTTAAAAGATGTTTGAATGGTGATGTACACAGTGATAGATGTTAAAGACTGTTGCAGTTTATAATAAATACATTTGTATTTATTTTAAGATATTTTCATACAATCATACGTATTGGGATCATTTGTATTAATGTGGACCGGAGGGAGAGGGCGACGAGCATAAGTTTCACTTTTCTTTTTTATTTCAATTCCAACTTTGGTCATGAAGAATATTTCTCTGTTGTCCACGTTCATAAAGCAAAGCAACAGCATCAGAGCACGGTGCAGAGTCTCTAGATGAGTTTACAGTAGTCCCTCGTTCTTATTAAACATCCATGTTGTAGTCCGCTGTATAGAAAACTAGTTTCCATAGTTTCCCCACAGCAGCAGCAGACGCACATTCATGACGTCCGCTGGCGCATCATAAACACGTCGGATAGTGAAAGTGCAGTCGGATTCTCTAAAGTATCGCAGTCTCCTCTCCTAAGTCCTTTTGAATTCTCCTATCCACTATCCCTTAACCCCGTGACCTTTCACTCAGAGGTCAAGGAATAGGAGATAGGTTTAGAATTTAGGAGCTGATTTTTGGATTATCGGAACGCAACCCTAGTGTGTGGCCAACCTCAATATTAGGATCTCATGTGACTTCTGAGAAACTCTTTGTTCAGACAGAGACACACAGACACACACACACACACACACACACACACACACACACACACACACACACACACACACACACACACACACACACACACACACACACACACACACGTAAATCACTGTTATCTTTCCTATGTCACTGAGGCAATGCAGGCGCGCCGGCGGGAGAGCAGCTCTTGACCTGAATGTCGTGGTGAGTTCACCGCAGGTCAGCCAACATCAGCTCAGACAGGAAATCAAACATTCCTCCTCAAACAACTTCACATTTACTTATTCAGTTCCACATGTGCTGAAAGGGAGAATAAATCAAACTAATGATTTTCTCTCCAAAGCCCCTCCTCAGTGACATTTAGCAGCACTGATAAGGTCAAAGGTCAAAAGCGCAGGACAAGGGGTTAAAAATGTTTGACATTGAGGATGATAGCCACCAAATAATTCACAGAGTTCATTAATTTCAGAGGTGGCAAGTTATAAAGTACATTCTTTCAAGTACTTTATATTTAAAGAGGCCCTTTTATGCTTTGTGTGGTTCTCCCTCTCCTATAGTGTGTTATAAATGTTTTCGTGCATGTAAATGGTCTGAAAAGGCCAAAATCACAATTTCCCCCCAGAGGGAGTTCCTCTCTCACATGAGTTTTGATGTCATACTGAAGGTACATACTGGATCTGCTGGGTGCAACTAAGGGAAGAACACGAGGTGACGGGTCCTGCTTATTTAACCTTGAGTACTGACGGCTATTCACCGGGCCTTTAAACCTGGCAGAGCCTTGTTTTTCCCAACGTGCCCCTGTGTACCTCCCCAGCAGCTGTGTGAGACCCTGGCATGTGGCGCCTCATTCAGCCTCAACAGCTCGGCCCTTTATTTAGTATTGTTGAATCTGTCACTGGTAAATAATGCACTACCTCAAAAGAAATAGCTTTCCTCTAATTTCCTTAAAGTCACAAGATGCGGTCGTTAGAAACGAAACCGGACAAAAAAAGCTTCGGTCATGATCAAAATGTTGCCATTCCTCCAAAACTCTCCTTTAATCAGAGATAACATTTCTCTAGGACATTCGATAATGCCGTCTAACTGAGGTCACACACTGCTCAGATTACAGAAGGTCAGTTCAGGTAAATAAAGGAAAAATCAGCATTAAAACCTTATTAAATGAAATGTTCAATGTCCTTCTCTTGCACACTGTTTGGTAACACGACAAGCTAGGACGGATCTAGTGCCAAATGACGTCATTCGCATTTATTGTTCACTCGTTTCTATCAAGATAAGACTGAACAACTGGGAAATACATCAGGTCAACTTTGATTGCAGCACCGTGTACAGGACACCATATTCAGAGACAGGTTTAGGCTCGCTCAGTTCAGCGAAGGAAGTCCGGTTGATGTTCCAGAAAAGCTCTGCAGTACATTGTGTCCTCTGGAACATCAGGCAGCTCAGGTATCAGCAGCATCCAAAGTGCTTCATGTTCTAGCTGGCATGAGCCTTTCCTTTGTTTGGATAACATAAGGGCACAGAACCTGCACTTTAAACCTCAGTAACCTCTATCTATATGTGAGTCTTTTTTAGGTGTCTTAACCCCTTGACTTCCGCCAGAAGCACTGATACTGAGCTAAAGATTAACCCGTGGTTAGACAAACATTCTGTGTATCATCTGAAACATCATTCTTGTCTCAGTGAAAAGATACTCAAAAACGCAAACCTTCGCGAAAGGTCATTTCATTCGTGGGTCCGACCCATGATTTTGTCCAACTCAAATCTAAATGCATAGGGCTCTTCCTTGATTGATTTTCCCACTTACTTCTGTAAATAGTGACATCACTCTAACACTCGCGCTTCTATTGGCTAGCAATCCAACACATTGTATGTGATATGCTAAGGGACGCAATTTGGTGGTTGACCAATCACAACAGAGCCAGCCAGCTAACCAATCAGAGCAGACTGGGCTCTGGTTTCAGACAGAGGGTGAAAAGAGCTGCTGCAGCACATGATATACTGATATACACCTGCACATCAGAAGGAGAGGACTCTTTAAAGTAGAGACACTACATACTGATATACACCTGAACATCAGCAGGAGAGGACTCTTTAAAGTAGAGACAATACATAATGATATACACCTGAACATCAGCAGGAGAGGACTCTTTAAAGTAGAGACACTACATACTGATATACACCTGAACATCAGCAGGAGAGGACTCTTTAAAGTAGAGACACTACATACTGATATACACCTGAACATCAGCAGGAGAGGACTCTTTAAAGTAGAGACACTACATACTGATATACACCTGCACATCAGAAGGAGAGGACTCTTTAAAGTAGAGACACTACATACAGATATACACCTGAACATCAGCAGGAGAGGACTCTTTAAAGTAGAGACACTACATACTGATATACACCTGAACATCAGCAGGAGAGGACTCTTTAAAGTAGAGACACACACTACATACTGATATACACCTGAACATCAGCAGGAGAGGACTCTTTAAAGTAGATATACTACATAATGATATACACCTGAACATCAGCAGGAGAGGACTCTTTAAAGTAGAGACACTACATACTGATATACACCTGAACATCAGCAGGAGAGGACTCTTTAAAGTAGAGACACTACATACTGATATACACCTGAACATCAGCAGAATATGTCCTCTTAGCACAAATGACCTGTCTTGCAATGTAAACCAAAGTGAAGCATGTTTGAAGATACTAAAATGAATTGGCCTCTCTCTTGGCCCATGCTCAATCTTTAAATCAAGTTGTATAAATATTGGGCCGGTAGCATTTCTGTAATCCTACTGACAAACAAACCACAACCGAAAACATGACCATCTTCGAGAATGCAATGGTGTTTAAAGACAGTTGTGAAGTGTTCACCTGAGCCACGACAGCATCTACAGACTTGAACTTCTTGTAGTAAAGGTGATCTGCGTGAAGGTGCATCAGGCAGCTGGTCTTTGACTCATCCACTGTTCTCCTCGACCGGCTCACTGGCGCCTCCTGTAGGAGAAATGGCAGAAACACGAAAAAGGAAATAATTACACTTGAGCAGATTTTAAAGGTGACTCGCTGTATACGACAGAATTGAATTCTGCTAAATTCCCAGCATGCACTTGACCTTCCACTGAGATTTAGTTTAATATTAATCCTGATTTCGCAGGTCAAGAACCTGGCTTATGAAAATACGTCAGTATAAATGAGTCGCCACGTGTCCCAGTGGGAAAGGGAACAGGAACACAGCATGGACGCTGTACTGAAAACAAACATCTGTTCAGACCATTTGATTACCAAACACTGGTGTCTTCACTGGCAGCTATGTTGTTAAAAATGGATCCATACTAATGTCCCGACGTCCATTGTGTCCACTGTACGCTGGGAAAACCACCCAGTCGGTCAAAAGTCACGGATAAATGGAGTACCAAAGGGCGAAATCAGCTAAATAGACTTGGCAGATGTTTATTCTGTAATTAGCGCAAAGGTCATTGGGTTTGGAGGTAAAGAAGTTTAAGTCTGTAAAGATGCAGGTCGTCCTTCATATGTTTTGTTACTGTTATAGCATTGTGCTGGAAGTCAAATCAATGCTGAATGTAGCTCTTGGTGACTCAATAGGCTAAATAAAAGTGGCCAAACAAAAGAATACGCTCATTGACAAGGTCAGTTATGGTTACAAGTGAATCAGACAAACTGTTCTGGGTTAGGAGTTAATTGGCTATAAATGGGTTTTTGCAGAGGAGGACTTTTTTATGGGTAAGGACAGAAAAAGAAAGAAGGAGTGAGAGTGCGTCAGTGTTTGTGAGGTGATGTCTGAACTGTCATACCTCGAGTCTTTGGGCAAGGACGTTCAGATGATCTGCTCCACAGAAACCATCAGCGTCCGTTCTCATGGAAGGAAGGACTGCACAAACCAAACAGAAACACTCAGACACACATTCAGGATAAAGAGAAGATATCTTCCTTCGGGGTATCTTATAGGGGTAGAGGAATGTGAGAATTTGGTTAGGGGTATTGTCAAATATCTGGAACAACTCCCAGGAACCTGCAGGTCCGCTGCTGCTGGGTAACTACCACCTTACATCGGCTCACTGAAATCACAGAGAGTCGCAAGTAGCTATTGCCTAAGATCCCAGGATGTGTTTTTATTACATGTGCCAAGTGCTAGGACTGTTTTAGGCACTAAAGCTTTTATGTGCGCAGCTCCTCTAGCTTGGAACACTCTGCAAAACATATTGGAAATGAGCATTTTGGTTCCCCTGCATCATTTCAAAGCACAGATTGATGAATTGATATTTGATACTCCTTGTACCTGTCTTTGTGAATACGTTTGTAAATTGCACCCCCTGTCATTATGTTGTATGTGTCCTTTTTGTTTTCTGTTACATGTGTAACCAATGTGCGGCAGGTCTCCCTTGTAAAAGAGGTCGTTGATCTCAAGGGGAGGGGTACCGGGAGAAAGAAAGGCGAAAACAAACAAAAACGCGCACTACGGGGAAAGCCAGGGAAGACGGGCGGGGGGCGGCGACGGGGACAGACAGACAGGACAGGACAGGACAGACACGACAGGACAGGACACGACAGGACAGGACAGGACAGGACACGACAGGACAGGACAGGACAGGACACGACAGGACCGACACGGACAGGACAGGACAGGACAGGACACGACAGGACAGGACAGACAGGACAGGACACGACAGGACAGACAGGACAGGACACGACAGGACAGGACAGGACAGGGACACGACAGGACAGGACACGACAGGACAGGACACGACAGCAGGACAGACAGGACACGACATGACATTACAGGACAGGACAGGACACGACAGGACGGATACAGGACAGGACAGACACGACAGACATGACACACAGGACAGGACACGACAGTACAGGACAGACAGTACACTACATTACAGGTTACAATTACACTACATTACATTACATTACATTACACTACATTACACTACATTACATTACACTACATTACATTACATTACATTACACTACATTACATTACACTACATTACATTAACATTACATTGCATTTAGCTGACGCTTTTATCCAAAGCGACTTACAATAAGTGCATTCAACCAAGAAGATAAAAACTTTAAGAAAACAGAATCATATAAGTACATCAGGTTTCATAGAGCCAACACATTTCAAGTGTTTAATTTCAAGTGTTTAATTGAACTATTCACATCTCACACGGCAACTTGTATTCATGTACCTGTGTTATTCATGTTTTATTCTCTTTGCTTTTTCATGTTTCTAATGTGTTTTATGCTCTTAATGTCTTTCATCTTTGTAAAGCACTTTGAATTGCCTTGTGTTGAAAAGTGCAATATAAATAAACGTTGCCTTGCCTTTCCTTGCCTAACGCTTACTTGAGAGTTTTACGTTGCATTAGCTGATTTATATACATATACAAATCATTGATTAAACAGTATTGAGATGTGGATGGCAGAGTGTCACCCTGCAAGAGAACACCAAACACTTCAGTCACACACACAGATGCACGGTGAAACCCACAGGAAAGCAAACACTGTCAATAGTAATTGTGTCCTTGAACATGTTCTGACTATGAGAGACACTTTCAATGACTCACTTTGATGTAGGCGCAAAGTGACCCAAATGACACCGTGTTCTCAAATAACTATAAATAATTACACAGATGTTAAACACAAGGTTTGGTACTTTTGGTGCCCACTAATGTTCCTGTTTGTTGGAGCAAACCGGACGCTATTTTATGTGTTGAAACTAAATGTGCAAAAAGGATTATTGATTTGGGAAGGAAATGCAGATTGGAACAGCCCAGGGATTACAGAAACTATCTGTGTCAGGGGACGAGATGTTTCCTGGGGCATTAACGACAAGAAGCGTCTATATGCTGGAGAACAATGTTGTAAAATGTGCCAAAAAGGGTCAATTCCAGATAAGTATTCTCTCAAAGTTTTCTCTCAATGAAAACATCCCCCCCTCTGTCATGAACCTTGGAGTGACCTTCAGTAGCACTTTTAAATTCGTCAAGCAGGTCAGCACCGTAGTCAAATCCTGCTTTTTATAAGTCGTATTTATCTTTTAAAGACCTAGAAAGGGTTATTAACACATTTGTTACCTCGAGACTGGACTACTGCAACGCTCTGTATGTGGGTATGGACCAGGCCTCAATTAGACGCCTGCAGCTTGTCCAAAACGCAGCTGCACGTCTTCTGACTGGCCATAAAAAGCGTGACCACATCACCCCAATTCTGGCCTCACTACACTGGCTTCCAGTTCGGTTCAGAATTGATTTTAAAATCCTTTTATTTGTTTGTCTAAATGGGCTGGCTCCGGCCTATATAGCCGAACTCCTCCAGCGCTACACCCCAGCCAGAGCTTTACGGTCTGCTGACCAGCTGCTGCTGATAGGGCCCAAGACCAGGCTCAAAACCCAAGGGCACCGAGCCTTCGCAGCAGCTGGCCCCAGGCTCTGGAACACTCTGCCCCTCCATGTGAGGTCGGCCCAGACACACTTCTTCTCTCTGGCCTTCTAGTCAGAGCGGAGCACGACTCCTGACATTTCCCTGTGTTTTTTAGATTTCTGTTGTAAATTATTGTCTTTTATTGTGATTGTAGTAATGTGTTTATATTACATGTACAGCACTTTGGCTAGACCAAAAATTGCTTTTGAATGTGCTATATGAATAAGACTTGATTTGATTTGAAATAAAACAAGATGTTTCAATAAGAGCATTTGTGGTTTATTCTGATGTTTCCAAATGTCTTTCTTGAGATTTCAAGGTCTCAAGTCTCATGTTTAAAGTGAAGTAAATGTGCTGGGTCATGTGACTCCTCCTGTTTACTCAACAGGTGCACAAGGTTACATGTCACTTGTTAGACACTTTTATCCAAAGCGACTTACATACTCAATACTGTGGACAATCCCCATAGGAGCAATTTGGGGTGAAGTGTCTCAGGGACACAACGACATGCTGACTGCAGCATGGTTTGAACCTGTGACTCCCTGATCCCAACACCAAGGCTCTATCCACTGCGCCACACGCCTCCACATGTATTGCCAAGGTCACATGTATTGCTTTATGACCACAGTCACAGGGAAGATAAAAGGATTGTTTCCTGTCGGATAAGGTTTACTACTTTCAGGATTAAAGATAGAAAAGTCAATGTTATTAATTCTATATCAACTTTTCTATGCAGAACGATCCTAATTTGTGACAAACTCAAAAGCAGAAAAATGCCAAAAATAAATGAACGACCTAAAAGGTATGGAAGCTTTTTATCAGAGAACTTGAGAGAGGGTGAAAAGAGGTGCTGCAGCAAGAGTATGAGAAACATAAAGAGCTGTTTGAACATTGAAGCATGGAGACATGTCCTAGTAAAGACACGACATACTGATATCCTGAAAATGAGTAATATCAGGGTATATGCAGGAATCCTGAAGTCAAATGTAATACCTTTTTCAAGACCCCGCGGACACCCTGGATATAGGGCCCCTTGAATACAGTAAGTGCTGGAATTCATTTAAATCGGCAGCTTAGTGACCAGCATGCCAGACAGAAGCATCCTGATATTCTCAGCCACCTTGTTATATAAAAACAGGATCCACATTTGGAAATCATTGATGAATGGGGCCATAGGTCAGTCTGTGGCACAGCTGTGATAGCTGCTGGTTTGATTTCACTCACTGTGCTTTGCAACAGCCCTGGGATGTCTGCCTCGTTCAGATTGTTGTAATAATTTTTCGATTGCAGCCGAAGGAGGCATTGCATTTGCATGTAATGGCCCGTCGTGTTGCGCTGGAAAAACCACAACATTCCACACAAATGCAAGAGGGGCCCTGAGGACTTCAATGCAAAGAGTGCAGTGAGTTCATGGTCAGAGGCTGTGGGGAGTATGCAGCACACATTCTTTGGTTATCGCCTAATTCTAGTGTACAACAATGAGACTAATTAAAGAAAATGCAACTATTACAGTTGCATTCATGTGAAAAACAATAGAGCTTTGGATTAGATAACTTACAGTAGTCGCGTGACTTTATAATCACTTTCACATGCCGTTTACAGTAATGTGAGAGTGACAGAATCAGGCAACGTTGTGCCAGCGAACTGGTGACCCAAAAGACCTTCAAGAGGGAATGCAAAGTGTGTGTGTGTGTGTGTGTGTGTGTGTGTGTGTGTGTGTGTGTGTGTGTGTGTGTGTGTGTGTGTGCCTGTGAAACACTCACACCAGTATAGTAACCCCCTGGATCTGACTTGGACCTACAGTGAGGGACAAGCAACACATGATTGGATCACACCATCCTGCAAAGGTCCTGCAGCCAATCACAACCCAGTATTTCATTCTATACAAGGCCTGAGTGGGGGGGGGGTCTAAATACTGGGCGTTGACCCATAGGAGGAATTAATACCAGACCTTTCTACTTGCCCATGTTCTCATTCTCTAGGCCTCAGTTTCTGTCTTCTCCTTCTCACTCACACTGAAGATGATTTATGTTTCTCGCCTGTGTTGCCAAGTGTGCAAAAGATTATCAACTTTGCCAATTGAAAAGCAAAGAATCGAGCTCCTTTAGCTGCTACACTCTCAGTGAAAGACTAGGCTGTCACATTTCAGTCCGGACCCAGCAGTAGCAAATTCATCAGTCATGCAAAACACATAGTGGTGGTCTAATGGATAGTGAGGTGGGCTGAAGATCGGAAGGTTGTGAGTTCAAATCCCGCCAGGAACACCACCACTAGTGTGCCCTTGAGTAAGGCACTTAGTCCTTAGTTACTCCAGGGAGAATGTCCCTGTAATTGGTAATTGTAAGTCGCTTTGGATAAAAGCGTCAGCTAAATGAAATGTAATGTAAAAAGCCAGAGCCTCTTAAATATCAATCCAGCTTCGACTTTAACACACTTTGAGCAACACACAATCCCAATCATCATCAACACTCATTTGATGGTCTATATCACGGTCTACTGTATATTTTCTACTTTTTAATCCTGCTTTAATTCTATTTTGAGATGTTTCAATTCTAGTATTGTTTATTTCTACTCTTTAATTTCTACTTATGTGGAATGCTTTTTATGTTTCTAGAATGCAAAAATTTCCCAATTTGGCATCAATAAAGTACCTCTTATCTTATCCTTATCTTATCACAACATTATATTTATGCATTATTGCATCGGGGCTTTCTGCAGTTTGGTTTCTTGGGGGCGAGACATTACTTAAACGCTCAAATCAGGAGAAAATGTACAAAAGCTGGGACCACCTACCCATGGGTACAAGCAAACACAAACTCTCTATCATTCTCTGCTGCTGCACAACAGTCTACGACAGGGGTCTCCAAACTACGGCCCGGGGGCCAAATGTGGCCCGCGGGCTATTTTGAATCGGCCCTCAGCTAATTAAATAAGTATAATAGTCAAGCACAAATGAAACTTGTGCTTGTCTTATATTGTACTTCTTAAATACAAATGTAAACATATATTACACAGTAGTATTCATGTGTTAATGAGACCACTTTTCAAATAAATTCAGTCAATGAAAGTTGGAAACATTTTCTAACATATAAGAAAAAAGCCCAATGACTTATTTACAAGCTTGAAATACACCCTTCCTATTTCTCCTTATTATAATCAATCTGAGGCTTCTGTTTTAAGGGATGAGCTGCCAACACTCACAAGCATCCTTTGCCAACATTTGATTGATTTTGCTAACTTACAACTGAACTTGTGAGGCGATATACCTCTAGTGAGTGGCCCAGCCCTTCATGTATGTGTCTGTCTGTGGCCCCCCTGGTCTACGATATGCAGTTCATTGACAACTTTAATCTGTGAAAAATGCCACATACCCTTTTTGCCAATAGGCTTGACACAGACACACACCTGCACACTTGACCCCCATGTCAAATGTCAGCCTTTAGGGTACATGCCAAAGGGTCAGGAAATGTTTGTAGACTGACACATTGAGTGTGATGACATGCCTCTTTCTAAACCAGTAAATCTGCAATTGGACATTTTTTGCCCTTAAGTCACCGCCTAAGTGCCCCAAGAATGACCCTTTGGTCTCGCCAAATGCCCTCAAGTGCCCTATTAGCTGGCTAGCTCAAGTGCAATATAACCCTAAACCTAAATATAACACTAAACTCACTCCCTGCTGCCCATGAGAGTCTGTGCACTCCACTTCAGTAATGACAGTCCATTGCTTGGATTGAACCTCTAATTTACTTAAGCACACGGCTCAAGTGATCTAACAAATAACAGGGTTCACACGCTTAGTGGGAGATTTTCTGTTTAGTCCAGATTTTACGCCTCATGTAGTCCACATATCCACATATCAACACGCATCCTCCCCTCTGTGGAGATAAAGCAGCTTTCCACTTAATCGGATTCTCAATGTCTAGGGACAATCACGCAACTGTAACAGCTGTTTCTTTAGCAATAATGCAAAGATTGATAAGACATTGCTGCAACACAGAGAGTTCAGCCAAAGAGATATTTCTCAAATCCTCCTTGCTTGTGTAATTTAATGTGGCAAAGAATACCATGACGAAACATATGTAAATATTTGACAGCTTTGTATCTGTAGCTTTAAATCTTACACACAATTTCCTTAATGTTACTAGAGAACTTCCTGAGTATACAATCACTTTCGGTTTGTTGTATACATTTATAGTCCTGGAGTTAACCATTAAGAGGTTTCCAGTGATTTTCCGTTGTTGTGTAACTCTTGATTTATCTCAAGGAAGTAGGTTAATAGTTACCAATCTTTTAAGCTGTATTTTTGAGGCGAAGGTCACATAAACACACAAACACACACAAAAACACACACGTATATGGACAGAGACGCCAAATGAATAAAGGGCCTTTCAAACAAAACTTTTACTTTACTTTTCTCTGTGCGGTTACTTAATATATAATTGATATATGAATAAATTAACTGGATTTCTCTCACATAAAAGTGTTTCAGGATCAAATCTTTAATAATAATATCTTCATATTTGTGACACATTGAGGGATATTACTTTACTTCTCAACTTTAAGTAAGTAAGTAAGGAAAGTAAGTACAATGTAAAGCGCTTTTCACAGACATAGTCACAAAGTGCTTGACAAAACATTAAGACATCATAGGAATCATAAAAGAATAAATGACCACACAAGCCACGTTAAGAAGTGCTAAGAAAAAACCTAATGTTAAAGTCTTACATCAATGAAGTGTCTTGCCCAGGGACACAACGACATGATTCAAAGAACAGCGCACTAACTAGGACACTAACCCACTGAGCCACAGCCTTCCTGCATCAGAATCCACATCATAATGGCGTTCTTCAGTTGTTGGTACTGTTTACCTTTCGTTTTTGTAATGTTTTAATGATTCTGACAGTAATTGCTTGTCTAGCTGACATCTCTCAGTGGATGTCTGCTCATCACCTCAAGCTCAACCTTGACAAGACTGAACTGCTTTTCCTTCCGGGAAAAGATTGTCCCACTCTTGACCTGACGATCAACATCGGCACCTCTGTTGTTTCCCCGACTCAGACTGCAAGGAATCTGGGTGTGACCCTAGATAACAACCTGTCCTTCACTGCAAACATCGCTGCTACAACCCGTTGCTGCAGATACACGCTGTACAACATCAGGAAGATTCGTCCCCAGCTGACCCAGAAAGCCACCCAGGTTCTGGTCCAGGCTCTCGTCACCTCACGCCTAGACTACTGCAACTCCCTCCTGGCTGGTCTACCTGCATGTGCCATCCGACCTCTGCAGCTCATCCAGAATGCAACGGCTCGTCTGGTCTTCAACCTTCCTAAATGTTCCCACACCACTCCGCTCCTCCGCTCCCTCCACTGGCTCCCGGTAACTGCTAGAATCCACTTCAAGACACTGGTACTTGCGTACCATGCTGCGAATGGATCTGGCCATTCCTACATCCAGGACATGGTTAAACTATACACCCCAGCACGTGCACTCCGCTCTGCATCAGCCAAAGGACTCGCTACACCCTCGCTGCGAGGGGGACCCAAGTTCCCATCAGCAAAAACACGTGGGTTTGCTATCCTGGCTCCAAAATGGTGGAATGAGCTCCCCATTGACATCAGGACAGCAGAAAGCCTGCACATCTTCCGGCGCAGACTGAAAACTCATCTCTTTCGACTCCACTTCGAGCGATAGAATTACTAACAAAGCACTTATATACTAAAAAAGGACTGGCTTATCTATAGCCAGTTGAGTAGCACTTGAAATGTTTGGCTCTATGAAACCTGATGTACTTTATGATTCTGTTTTCTTCAGGGTTGTAGTCTTCCTGGTCGATTGTACTTATTGTAAGTCGCTTTGGATAAAAGCGTCAGCTAAATGCAATGTAATGTAATGTAATTGTATGTGATCATTTGTTGTAAAATAGCCACCAGGCTGTACTCTACTTCCCAGACCTCTCAACACCCTACATCACAGAGGAGGGGGGGTCTTTATATAACCTTTGTTGCCATCACACAACAACCGCAGGAAGTGGAAATACGCTCAGGAGTAAAAACATTATGTCAGCCCGAAGGTGTCCTATTTTAACTTTTGTACTAAAGCATTGATTGTTTATTGAAATATCACGTGCCAAATCATTCACAGTTTCCTGCAGATATGTGAATGAAAGGTCAGGATGTTGTCAGCGGCAACATTATCTCATGTAAAGGATGTCATGAATGGGTTTTTAAAAAAAGCAGGAGGTGTAGGGAAGAAGCCAGCCATCAAGTCTGTGTAGACTAAAGGACAAACACAGATGGGATTTTGGCACAATCGGAACAGTTTCGAGGAAAATGCTTTCTCGGAACATAATCACATTCCCATGCAATTGTTAGTGTGTAGCCAGAGAAACACACACAGGAAGAAATACTCCTGCACGGAATTATTAACACACGCAATATCTGATGCACTCAGTGATGATGACCGCCATCTGGACAAAGCACAAACTGACATCATTAATCAACTAGGAATTGTTTCCACCATAGTATTTTGGAAAGACCAGAGGTGGGAAGTAGTAAAGTAAAAATACTTTGTGACTGTACTTAAGTACATTTTTCTGGTATCGGTACTTTACTCCACCTCTTATTTTTCTGACGACTTTCTACTCCTTACATGTTGAACACAAATACCTGTACTTTCTACTTCTCTCATTTTCCAAACAGCTGGTTCCTTTAGTCTGAATGTGTGTTTGGTGGCGTGATCATTATTCTTTAGAGTCATTGCGTGCCTATTGATTTGAACACGATCCGTGTATCCATCATTTCCTGGTCTTCTCTAAAGAAGAGGGACCAATGGAAACGTTGTCATGTTGCCGTTGTTCAGCATGGAAACATTCATTAGCTAACAATGACATTATTGTTCTATTAATATAAAGGGAGGTCAGGTACTCTTTAAAACAGCTGGTAGTTATGGGTACTTTTTACTGAAGTACATTTCAAAGCCCATAGTTCTTTACTTTGACTTGAGTAAAGAAGTTTAGTCAGTACTTCCACTTTTACCAGAGTATTTTTAAACACAAGTCTTCTTCTTCGAGTCCGTAGCAATCTCAGATGTCGTTCTGCCAGTATCGGGTACAGGCCACAGCTGATGGGGTAGGTTCTGCCAGGTCTTCTGGACAACACGAGTATCTGTACTTCTACTTGAGTAAAGGATGTGTGTACTTTTGCCATCTCTGGGAAAGACATCTTAATACTTCTACCACCCCTGACTGTAGCTATCCATTCCTCTCCCTCCTCTTCTTCTCCTTCTTCATACCTTCCCCTTTACTTCAGTCCTAATCTCTACTCTCTCTCCTTCAAAAGTCACACCATAATCGGATTATCTTTCCTTTGGCCTCAGCCCAGGAACACTGTTAACATCCCCCACAGTTCTAAATAAATAGATAGATAGAGAGATAGATAGATAGGTAGAGAGAGAGAGAGAGAGAGAGAGAGAGAGAGAGAGAGAGAGAGAGAGAGATAGATAGATAGGTATAGATAGATAGATGATAGATAGATAGATCATTTTCATTTGTTATCCTGCCAGTCACTAACAGACGATGTATTTGTTACTGTGAAACCATACGATCACTGCAGTGAAGCGATCTTATAATCCATATGAACATTGCTGCTAGTGCTAAACTGAAAGAAATAAGACATAAGCGTTTGAACCGGAGGTTGGAAAAGGGGTAGTGCCAAAAAAGGTGAGGTCCTTACAGTAACGGCCCGTCCACACAGCGGCGTGTGTTGAAGCTTCCAACGCTTCTGCCCATTCACTTTGAATGGGGTGACGTCACTTTTAGCCGAACTGCATTTTGGGAAGCGACGTGGAGCGTTGCTGGCGTTGCTCGCTTCAAAAGTTGAGCAATGTTCAACTTTTGACGCCTCGATGGAGGCGTCAGCCAATCGAATCATATGCCAGTACAAGCTCTAGCCAATCAAACCGCGTGCTTGTGTGTCTGGGGCGGGAGATTCATGTGATTGGTTGTTGGTCGAGTGTCAGACACGCCCGCCGGCAAGCGTCAACGCACGCCGCTGTGTGGACGGGCCGTAACTATAAATCCAAAGGTTGCTCACCCATGTCGTCCTCGTGGTAGATGATAGAGTGGTGGTCTGTGTGGGTGCTGGTGTATCTTTCCATTGGCTCTATATGATAGGTGCCGTTCTCTGTGTGGATGGTTCCCTCAAACTGACCCTGTAACACCGAGCCATGGCAGGCTGAGCCATGTTCTCCTAAAAGACCAGGAGAGACAACATGTCTGAGGTCAAAGAAGTGAAAGTAAACAGAGATAACTCACATACGGACAGACATAATAAATTGAATTTAAAGTGACTTACAAGAAGTGCAACCAACCATGAGGATATAAACTCAGAACAGCAATATGAGATAGCAATAAATTGACCTTTCCAAATGCTTTACTTTGATCTTCGAATAATAACAATCAATCAGGATTGTTTTACCACAAGCAGATTTGTATCCAAATGTTTTATCCAGCTGTTTTACAGATGTCGAAACCTTAAAGGCTTTAAATAACTGTTGATGTTGTGTGTTTAAAGGCCTAATCAGTAACGTAACTATCGCCGGTGCAGCAGGTGCAACGGGGCCCAGAGCCAGCCAGGGGCCCATGCAAAAAAAATGTGGGGCCCAAATGGCATTGACCGGTTCACGCAGTCTTCAAAGTAACCAAGCAACCTACATTTATTTATAATTTGTCTGTCCAATGACCTTGCTCCCTTTCATGTCATGTGATACCTTGCGCGACGAGCGAACCGTTTAATCAACCTGTAATATACTGTAGCTAGCAGCAGCAAGTTCGGCAGCATTATAAAAAATTGAATAGCTTGCATTTATAATGTATAGCAAACCAAAGCACAAGAGAGGTGCTCAAAAGAGAAAGGACAAGAGAGAACAAGGAGATGTAACAGCTAAACAGACAAAATTAGACAGTTTTTTTTGTCATACATCGTCCTCGAAATCGAGCGCTAACGTTAGCAATGTTGACGTGCAGCGGCAGCCGGAGCCGGAGGCTAACGATAGCTCACCTGCCTCACCACCATCATTGCCATCTAGCTCCACAAGTGAAGCTGTATCCATGGCCGTAGCTGTGCGACCTTCTTCTCCAGCCAGCCAGGAGGAGAGGCTGGATTTGCGGTGGTCCAACAGTTCCCCCAAGGGCCCCAACCGATAGGGGACTCTATGGCGCTATCGAGACCCCCGACGCCAAGATCAAAAGCTATATTATAGCAACCGGTCCATAGGCCTACCGGCCCATTCCCCAGAGACAAACATCAAGGAAACAGGTGTAACCCTCTTCTTAGTTCGCTGTGCCGTTGTCAGGCTGTGGTGGTTTGAGGCCAGGGCAGGCTGTTTTGAGTTGCTGAGTGGTTGTGTATGTCCGTGCGTGTATGTCCGTGCGTGTGTGAGCGCATTTTGCTTATGTTTGGGGCGATCGGAGGGGTGCCCAAAACAATATTTGCACCGGGGGGCCTAATACCAGTAAATTCAGATAATCACAGGTAAACTGTTTAAAGATATGCCTGCCATACTTACCCTCAAGTTTTCCTGAGTATAAGTGGGAGAGGTCAGCCAGCGTGGACCCATTTTTCCTGAACACCATGACATTTTCGGTAAAAGCTTCTGCATTGTGTTTCAAAAGCAGACGGAAAGTTCTGAGGAAAACAAAAAAAACAACAGATGTGGTCAAAGCTTTGTAGTCTAGTGAAAGGCATGCAGATCTATCAACAGCAGGCAATTAGGGATCATTCCTTGTTGACACACGTTATTATGGATACATGGATTTAGGAACAGGAAGTACAAACAGAAGAATACTATAGGCCTACCTGTATATTAAAGGTCACCTATCATGCTATTTTTAGGCAATAGCATAGGTCTCAGATATATACAAATATATAAAAAACATGTCTATGTCACATCAAGGATTATTTCTGAAACAGTATGGAGCTCAAATGCTTTTTCTCTCGCGGGTTTACCACAAGGTGAGTTTCTTTTTGTATATCCTGCTTCTTCACACACATGCTCTCCAGTACAGGTTAGCTCTGAGTGTTGGCGATGCTTGCTAATGTAAACAAAGACCATATTACGTCCAAAACAGTCGGGCATTGTTTCCGATAGCAACTTTCTGATAGTGAAGTGGGTCCATTACTTCATATCGGACACAAATCTGGATCAGCTCCGTTGTAGCCCCGTTTTTAGAGGTTTGAGTACGGAGGAAAAGAGAGAAGGTTTTATTTCCTGACACTTTGTGAGTTCCCCGACACACCGGGGACACATACTTATGTATAAAATACATCAAAAAGTGCATTTTGCATGATAGATTGTGTATGTTTAGGAGGGCTTTACAAACACTTGCCACAGTTATGAGAGGAGAGATATATATAGTTACCTGTTGAAAGCGGTAATATCCAGCTGTAATGTGTGTTCCTCAGGATGTGAGGCTCTCCTGGCTCTCAGGTGCTTCCTGTGAAGATCCTCCCTGTCGTATGACAAGCCCTCGTAATGCTTTATATACGGACTGATGCTACTCATGGCACCTGGAAAAAGGGAAGATATGGCAGTCATGTCACAGAGCTTCACACCATAGAGAAACCATGCACAATGTCCACTTTCACCATTATTTAATTAAGCAATCACTGCAGAACCTAGAATCATAAAATCAGCTTTTATGCGAAAGACATGTCATTATATTTAAAAGATGATTTGATGTCATTGCAAGAAGCATTCATCTTAATAAGGAATGTATCTTCAGTTTGCTTACATATTAAACATGAATACACAGCATTAGGTCATTTTGGATATTAAGATGGACTTTTATTAAAATTGTTTCTCTGCATTTGACCCATCCTAGTGTTAGGAGCAGTGTTCTGCCATTTTGAACAGCACCCGGGGAGCAGTGTAGGGAACTTTGCCTTGCTCAGGGACACCTCGGTAGCACTAGGTCTTGCCGGGACTTGAACTGGTGACCTTCCAGGTGCCAAGCCAAGTCCCTATCAACTTCGCCACCGCCGCCCTTATCTTAAATCAAAGGTTAGGGAAAAACTAAGGACAATTGTTACTGTTACGCTTGATACATTTGAATGTGTTAAGTGTTCATTACTGTGCATTGTCCCTGCCAAATAAACGATGAAATAAATAAATTATAATCAAATGATCTTGTTAAGCTTTTTTAATACTTCACTTATTCAGATTGAACCCCCTATTTATTCTGCATTCTTTCTTTGAAACCTTTTAACTTCCAATATTTACTGCAAAACAATCTATTGTTGCAAATGAAAAATACACACTTGATGTTGATGTGTTCACTTTAGCATACCGGTATGTGAAAGCTGTATTAAAGAAGCAATCGGTTTGTTTGTCTGTAAAACTTGTGGGTTATGGTTCCACTTTTCAGACTGACCTAAAATGTGGTGAGCGAATGTATACACATATAAACGCATTTCTACCGTCAGACCAACATGGATCTCCTTTGCATGACTGATGAATAATCTGTAGTCTATGAGTGTTGAATGTGAAAGTGCTGACTAACTGGATAAAGATCTAGAGACGTGCACTATCATGTACAAGCTGTTATTACTGTATTACTTGTGCCCCTCCTGAGTGAATCACACAAGTAGTGTTAACACAGCTCATGTGCAATGTATACCTTTTAGTGATAATTATTGTTATTACTCACTGGGAGGTCAGTACTTCCTGCTACCTGTTATGCTGCTACATCCTTTTTCATCGTTGTGTTGTCATACACTTTAACGAGCATATTTGCCTCTTTAATTTAATATTTTAACACACTTATTTAACATCTGCCCTGTCGCTTTTCTGAGGTAAAGTTCGGTTCTTCCAAATAATTAAAAAAGATTTCTGAATTCTGAAAAGGAAAACGTGATTATAAATCCTTAAAAAAGTTAATCCCAAACCCTGACCAAACGAAGTAAACATTTCCCAACATCACTGAAAGTTTTTGGATGAGGGCCGCTGTTTTGCAACATTCCTGAGAGGACAGGGTGAGGCATGTTTGAACACTGAAGAGGCCAGTCCACCCAAAACACACACACACACACACACACACACACACACACACACACACACACACACACACACACACACACACACACACACACACACACACACACACACACACACACACACACACACACACACACACACACACACACACACACACACACACATTACTTTATCCTCAAACAACCCCCCATACTTCATGGTGCTGGACAGGAATATTCAGACACAGGCAAACATAAACACACACACACACACACACACACACACACACACCCACACACACACACACACACACACTACCTGTAATCCGTGGGTGGCAGTTGACCAGCAGCAGCAGCAGCAGCCAGTCGTGTTGAAACCCCATGATCTCCTCATTGGTTTGTTTACTTTCACTGTGTTTTCCTTCTCCTCCTGCGCTCACACCGTATCTCTTATTCATCCCATACCTTTCTCTTCAGCAGTCTCGTTCCTGTGGTCTTCCCACAGTGGAATGTGACTCTTGGGAAGTTGAAGCCAAAGAGATACGATCACAGACAGTAGAGAGGCAAATTGAGACTTGTTTGCTAGCATGTTATGAGTTTTCTGCACAGTAAAGGGAGGGCCTGGGAGTTGGAGTTGTACTTACTATAAAAGTGCTAAATGTAAAATAATCCAAAGTATTACATTCTGAAATGTGGTCAGTGTACCATACAGTTGTTATTACAACAACAAGCAGACAATATATGTATTTTAAAGCTACAGCCAAGTGGTTCCAGCTTTGCTTTAGGCTAAATACATTAGCATGTAGTTAGCATGTTAGTTTGCATGTATCACTTATGTCCAAGTACAACTTCTAGGGATCCTCAACGTGGTTAGTTTTCATCCACTTGGAGACCATGCATGTTTGTATCAATGTTTTGCCACTTTTTAACCCTAACCCTTGACCAAGCAGTCAAATGATTTCCAATAACACGTCATTGATATTAAATGCCACATTTTGAACTTGAATTACTTTTATTTCCTGATAAAGAAATAAAATCGTCCCTCCGGTCTTAATATAGACCGGTGTGTGGTAGAAAAAGTCTTAAAATGGTTCCAAATATGAGAAGGAAGTAATTATTACTATGACTCACACTGTGCCAAAGGTATTATGTGGGCTCATTTTAAACAAAGTGTGACAGTTTTAGGTAGTTTTGAGGAACAACAACTTCTCAAGAGGGAAATGGGACACAATTTGACCTGGAAATTAAGTAAAGTAACACAAAGGTTTTTCTATTTCTGCATGGAGGAATTGCAACAGTTTCCTGAATGTGAAGTCCAAGTAAACAATAGAAAAGTTATCTTTATATATCTTTATATCCTCACTAACACTAAGAAAGTGGATCACATCACTCCTGTTCTGAAGTCTTTACACTGGCTTCCTGTGTGTCAAAGAATCGATTTCAAAATACTGCTGCTGGTTTATAAAGCTTTGAATGGTTTAGGCCCAAAATACATTTCTGACCTCCTGCTAAATTATGAACCATCCAGATCTCTCAGGTCTTCAGGGACTGGTCAGCTTTCTGTCCCCAGAGTCAGAACTAAACATGGAGAAGCAGCGTTCAGTTATTATGCTCCAAATATCTGGAACAAACTCCCAGAAACCTGCAGGTCCGCTGCAACTCTGACTACTTTTAAATCCAGGCTGAAGACTTTTCTTTTTGTCGCTGCTTTTAATTGAACTATTCACATCTTAGACTGCACTGTAACTTTTACCCATGTATTTTTTATTTTAATGTTTATTTTATTTAATTTTTAATGATTTTAAATGCCATTTTCTTAATGTCTTTCATTTTTTGTAAAGCACTTTGAATTGCCTTGTGTTGAAAAGTGCTATATAAATAAACTTGCCTTGCCTTTATCTATATCAGTGTTATCATTCCACCAATCTGTGGTGCATAAGAAATGGATGGTTTCTGAACATGCACACATATCCCGAAGTATATGCTCAAATAGGTCAATGACCTCTTAACATATATTCAATATTTACAGCCTAGAAACTGCAGAGAGAAAGTTTCAAATGTGCTGACAGCAAACTTTTCCTCCACAGCAGTCCAACAACTCACTGAACTGTAGCGAATCACTGACTGTAAAATTATCAGAATCATAAATATCTCAAGAAGTCTCTGATAAATAGTCTTAAAGATGTTTCTTTTTACTGCTGAGATAGAGAGCCAGGCAGATATGTTAACAGGCAGATAACCAACTCTATAATTTAGCTTGTACATTTCCCCTGGAATCAGCAAAGGCTTAAGAAGAAGCCAGTGGATGATGATAGTTTAGGACTATGTGCTGCAAGTAAATCATGTCAAACGAGTAAACCCCTTCGACTGTATGTGTACAGATGAAATGAAAACGTATACTTTATTACGGTATTTTACGAAACCACAATAATCATAAATGTCCAGTAAAAGCATAAAACATTTAAAGGTCCCATGTCATGCTTTTCTGGTTATTACCCGTCCCCTTGTGCTATGTAGCTTTTTCTGCATGTAAACGGTCTGCAGAGTCACAAACCCTCAAAGTACACCCTGTAGCGAGTAACACTCTAACACAGAGAAGACCTGTCTGTGCTGCCCCAGAACGCCTCGTTGGAGATTTATCCTTCTCCATTGTTTACTTCTTGGGTTTAGTGACGTATTTCGGGTATAGTGACGTAACGTAACGTCCGCAGAGCCGTTACATTTGGACCAATCCGCGGACTTCCTCACACACTCACACTCGGCGGGACGTTGCAAGGCTCGCTGCTGCGAGGAGCGGGACACAGTGAGCTGCCTCACTGGTGTGGGGTCGGCAAGACAGCGAGACACCGCGGAACTCAGCCTGAGCACACACAAACTCCCAGCCAGGCTGCGGGTGTGTGTGTGCCCAGGCTGAGTTCCGCGGTGTCTCGCAGACGGCCACTGGGCTCACAGGGAGGGGGACAGAGAGTGAATACACATACTATACAGAGATGCTGTATGAGAAACCAATGTGAGTTTGGAACATTGCACAACATACATGTATTTTAGTAGACCTCAACAATGGAATTAGGATCAGTAGAAATGGCCATGACATGGGACCTTTAATAAGTCGTTTTCAATTCATTTCTGAAGTTTTACAACTCTGATCTTCCAAGGAGGTTTCAGGGGATTTATATTTCATTCATTTGACCTGACTGTGGTTAAAGCGATGACTTAACACCCCGATCAATTACAGCTCTCTCAGGTTGGGTCACGTCCAGCAGCAGATGTCACCGACAGCTTCCTGGCCTGAGAAGCTACTACAGACAACATATAAACCTCTGACTCATGGCCTCAGCCCTCAGGTTAATGGGTTACAGCCTAGTTTAGAGTCGAACCCCCCCTCTCCCTTTAATCACCCTCTGACCACCTCTTGCTCCAGACCCGGCGTCATGGGCGGGCCCCATGGGGCCGGGCCCGCCCATCCAGGATTTGGGCCCGCTGTTTTAATCAGGGCTGAATACAACATTTTAATTGTTTTATTATTATGTTTATTGTTGTTATTTGTAAGGCTTTGTCCTAATATTTATTTTTGTTTTAAACTATGTTGAAAGATTGGTTAATATCATTTTTTTATTTTGCTAGGAAATTCTGAATGAAAGGCTGCGCGCGAGACTGGTTTCTCGCTGGGTTGAGTCGTGTGGGTGTTTGAGTGAGATGCGGCACAGCAGCCTGTCAGTTTACTCTTGCTAGGTTAGTTTGGCTATTATCATTTATATTTATCTGCAACAATGGATATCAGGAGGAAGTGGTTCACGAAAGGAATATGGCAACTCAGCGCCAGATGCTGGCACATTAGAAGACATCAGTTACGTTACCAACGAGCTAGCAAGCCAGCCAGGGACAAGGGAGGCTGGCAATCAATTCTATTTTGAAGAGAAATTGACTCTCAAGCCGGCTCTCTCACAAACTGCTCTGTGCGCAAGCAGACCGCTGCACACGCTCTCTGCCTCGCTCAATCTCTCTCCACCTCTCCACCCTGTGTGCGCTCCTGAAGTTTGCCTGCGTGCTGCCCAAGTTGGATGTAGCCTATAATAAGACCGTTAACAGCCTTATGGCAACCTAACGCCCCCCCCCCCCCCCCCCCCCCCCCGTTGACAAATCTGGAGCGTCCACACCGATTGGCTGAGAAAAGATCACCCGGATCCAAGCGGTGACATCACAGATTCAGTCACACCCACGGGTACAGGCAACTATGCACGCACACACACCACACACACACACCACACACACACACACACACACACACACACACACACACACACACACCGCACACGCACACGCACACGCACACACACACACACACAGGCCATAATACTGTTAAACACGTGAACTAGACCTGTTTGCAAAAAATGTCACCTTGCTCTATTTGTCTAATCTGAGAGACCTCACCCTACTTTCCAATGTGGAGGTCGACCAACTTGCTACTGTACTTCATTCACCCCTAAACGATTTAAGTATTTGAATAAAGTATTTTTGAGGTTTTGCATGTGATCCCATCCAAAGACAACATAACAATACAATGAAGATGTCATGGAAAGGTGCAATTGAGCAGGAACATCTGCACTTCTCCTGAAGAACTCTTGTAAAATATGTATTACTCCTGTAATTATCTTTATTTAAAGTCTGGAAAGGTTACTCTAGGACGTTGACTTTAGACGGAGAGTTTTCTGAGTGCTTTTTCTCGAGAAACGTGTTTATACAAAGTTGCTTTTCTTTTCTTAAGCACTTTAAATAGCCAGGATCTTGACAGAGGAAGCATTCAGAAGTTAAATCTGCTCATTTCCCAAGTGTTTCCAAAATGCTTGGAACTCAGGTCTTGTTACAAGAATGGCAAACTCTCACATGCATGTACAATTATTTGCAGACTGCCATACTATATCCTGACATTTCTGGGAACACGTCCACGTTTAGATTCTCGCCCCTGTGTTCAAGATTCATGTTCGTTTCTCCTTTCGGGATTTTTGCCCGGATGTAAATCTCTCGAGAGGTTTGCTTGACAGCGATGTGTTCACAGGGGTTTCTGGTTCCCTTTGAAGCTAATTCAAACCAACACTACTCACAACATCCAATCTGACCCTGCAAATGTGTCAGTATTGAGAGCCGGACAAAGGATCGTGGGGTAATGAGCGCAGGCCTTCAGCAGGTTTCTCTGAAGGTTCATAGGTCATGGGAATTATGAAATCACTGCTGACATAGCCAACTGGTAACCCCTTCATGGACTTGACCCACTTCACAAAGGGCTGCAAGCTTCCCTTTCTACAAACCCGGGCAGCGCACAATATCCAGTCTGTATCTCTCTCCATAATGAGTGCATTGTGTTCAAGGCTTCAACACAGATCTGAGATGAACTGATGAGGGCGCTGCCATCCATCCCTGTCTCGTTATCAATGCCTCGTTCTGACAGCGGAGATCTTCAGAAAACTAAGGCCATGTTTGTCCATCATGTTATTCTTTTAGATTCAAATGTCACGATCCGTCTGTATTATTTTGTCCTGTCTAGATCTGTCTTTGTTTTCCTGTTTCAGTTTGAAAAGTGTTCACACTCAACATCCAGAATAAGTATTTTGTTTTAATATTCGTGGATGTTGAGTGCAGAAAAGTACATGACTTTTAATTTGTTTCTGCAGTTAACAAAATATATGTGGTAGTAATTTCAATCTTTTTATTGTATTTGTTTAAATAAGATACACAGGTGTATACTCTCAGGCGCGGACAGGAAGACTTTCCTTATTCCTCTTGCAATGCAATGCTTCCCTCTAGAGACAGTCTTTAAAAATGAAGCATAAAAGACTTTGAGCTTCAGAGATTAATCAGTCATTCACAGTTTCTTGTTTGATTGCTGTTTTGTGTATGCATATCTTCACAATGATTTCCTTTACTATGATTTGTTGTCTTTGTTTCGTGTTTTTTCTGTCTACTCACTGCCACCAATAACAGTTTTTTAATTATGTTGATATAAGTGGAACAAGTCAGGATGATTTGCAATCTGTCACAGTCTGCTCCCTCACTTACCTATTTTCTGCATTAGCATTTCTCAATCACCTTAAGGCCCTGACACACCTACCCGATGTTGGGAGTCAGAGGCCGTCAGAGGCAGTCGGGCATTCGCGGCGCCCTACTCAGGTCGGTGTGTCCCGCACCGTCGTTGCTTTACGGCACATTTTCACACCTCCCGCGGCCGATTCAACATGTTGAAGAAAGAAAGTCGGCCAAAGAAATCACTCTGATTGGCTGTTGCCTCTTTTGAATGATGAATACACACTACCGCTGCCTGCTGGTAAGGACAGTTATTGCCACTCGTCGACTGAAGTCTTCGCGGTGTGTTCGTAGGCGGGCGGCGTAGCGGACGTAAAAGTCGGGACGCCTTCGGTACGCGTTCTTTGGTCTCAGGTTGGTGTGTAGCGGCCTTAGTCACCTGGTAGTCACACCCTGTTTCTCTCTCACACTCTGTTACACCCATTAGCTCCACTAGTATATCGGCCCCCTTCATTCTCACCTCAGTGCCAGATCGTACTTCGCAGCATGCAGTTCTTTCCCGCATTACCTCCCAGATTGCTCTCCCGGTTTCGACCTTGTCTGTCCCTGTCCAGCCTGCTTCGCCTGTTTCCTGACCCTGCCTGTACCTGCGTCTCCCGTCTTGCCTACTCCTGGAACCCTCGCCTGTCCCCGACCAGCCCTTTGCCTACTGTCAGTCGGTTTATCTCATGTCAGAACTTTTCATGTGAGACACTTTATAACAAAGCTGCTCACCGACTGTCCCTGGTTTCCCGTGTGTTGCATTTTGGTTCTCAACTCGTTCGTGACACAATCACTGTTGTTGATACTTGGTGAACATGTAAACGCTACATACGGCACTTTCTCAAATCTCTCACTATCTTACTAGACGGAGAATACTCCAAAGGCTGAGCACACACCCCCATCGTGTTTAAATCTTGTACTTTGCAATCTTTGGCCCAGGGTCATTACCTTACCCACAACAACACTCAGACACTGAAGGTTAAAGAAAAGGGGAAGAAAAGAGACTCTGGAAAATATACTGGAACAACTATCTTTGATATGTCTCTGAAATTAAAAAATAACACATCCACAAACCTTGACACACGTGGAGTTGAAGGACGGTGTCACGTTTAAAGATTTGAGTTTCTTTTTTTGCTATTTGAAAAAAAGGAAATGACAATGTGTCCAAATACATGTTCCTTCCTGTGTTTCCCAATGAAATAAATGCTTTTAAAAGATATTGTCAAAACGTCATGTTGACTTCTTTTTTGTTGACAAAACCAATAGTAATAGTAAAGCAGTAGTACAAATATTGACCTATGTGTATTTGTTTATACAAAAAGAGAGTTTACAATTGTGCAATAAAAACATCTGCCCACACGATCGAGTACACGACTCTGCTCAGAGTCAATACAACTTTGATCCACTGACGCAACAGTTGTTTCTGATGGAGTAGAAAGATTGATTTTACTGCCAGTATTAACTAGATCATTTTGCCCTTTTGTTGATTTTTATGAATCAAAACCCGCCTGCCCTGATTTCCACTGACATTTCACCTGCATACAGTTTAATGCTATCTAAACAGTGTCACGATCCGTTTATATTTTATTTTGTCCTGTCTAGATCTGTCTTTGTTTTCCTGTTTTAGTTTGAAAAGTGTTCACCTCCTGCCTGATTACCCGATTGTGTTCACCTGGTGCCCCTGTGTGTTCTCCTCCCTCCTCACCTGGTGTCTTGTTTGTTTGATTAGTCCTGTGTGCATTTAGGTTCTGCTTTTTCTGTTAGTCTTTGTGAGATTCTTGATGTTTGTCACGATTCTTGTGTTGTGTCACGTTTTTAGTTGTTTGTCTGGTAGTGGGTGTTTTGCTTGTCTCCTTGTCATGTTTTCCTCCCTGTGTATTGTCTGGTCTTTTCCCCTGTGTTTTCATGTCTGTCGTTAGTTTCCCTGGTGTGTCTAATTTCCTGATTGTTTTTACCTGTCACCCCTTCTGTGTCTCCTGTGCTCATCAGTGTCAGCCCCGCCCCTGATTGTTCCCACCTGTGTCTTGTTACCCTGTGTTTAAATTCCCAGTGTTCAGTGTCAGTTCGTTGTTGTTTTTCTATGGTCATTGTCAGGTCTATGCTCCTTGTCTTTTGCCTTGGTCAGGTCTATGCTCTTTTGTGCTCTAGAAATGTTTTGTTCCTCACCACGTGAGCGATTATCATTTTGTTCTCAATTTTTGTCATCTCATCCTGAGATTAGTTAGTGACCATTTTTTGCTGTATTTTGGAAAATAAAGTATCCTACCAATACTTTACCTCTGTCTCCCGGGTCGTGCAATTGGGTCCTACCTCCTAAGTGCCTGAGTTCTAACAATGTTGCTGGAAGGATTTTGTTCTGAGGGATTTTTACGTTTTGTCTTGCCTTATTTTACTTTGTTGCCTGGTCTAGTTCCGCAATAAAAGTATTTTGGATTTCAAACAATCTTCTGCACTTGGGTCCTGTGTACCTTGCCCTCCAGCCGTGACAAACAGTTTTAAAAGATGCTATAAAAATGTGTCGTAATCTGGATTTAACAAATCTTTATTTAACAGTTTATTTATTGGCTTTTCCCACACATATAACAGGAGAAAATACAGAGTACAAATGCAGGTGCTATATATTAAATAAATACAAAGAAGATGAGAAAACAATAATGAGAATAACATAAAAAGACCATTACAGTAATAGCAATGACAACAATAAACCAAAATACACAATGACATGGGATTTAACACATTTGATCGAAGCAGCCTGATGGAATTCAACTATTTTGTCGGACATAAAATCAGATACCCAGCTGATGGCAAATCCTTCATGCATCATTCATCTATGAGGAACTGATATAGCAAAACTGGAAAGGTAAAGAAGCCTCTATCCTGTACTATGTAATATATGTAATATTCTTTGAACGTAAAAACCCCATTGTGGGTGTGTTTGTGTCAGTCTAGGGGGAGAGGCATGTGGGTTGGTTGGATCGGGGGTTTTGTCATTGTAGCGGCCAAAATCATATAGAAATAAAACTGATATTTAACTTAAAGGGGACCTATCATGCAAAATGCACTTTTTGATGTCTTTCATACATAAATATGTGTCCCCGGTGTGTCAGGGAACTCACGCAGCGTCAGAAAATAAAACCCTCTCTTTTCCTCCTTACCCAAATCTCTAAAAACGGGGCTACCACGGAGCTGATCCAGATTTGCGTCCGATATGACGTAATATCTGAAATGTGGACCCACGGCCCAATCAGAAACGTTGCTATCAGAAACAATGCCCGACTGCTTTGGACGTATGTGACCTGCTCCATCGAAATCAGTCGCATTAGGCGCATTCACACTGCGGTACTTTTCCCACAAAGGTTCATGCGAACTTAGTTCAGTGAACTCTTTTATCGCGTTCACACCAAAAAGAGCCGGTACTAAATATAGCTCTTTTCTCACAAAAGAGCCGCTCGTAAGTCCCTGCTAGAGAGCAGGGACTTACGAGCGGCTCTTTTGTGAGAAAAGAGCTATATTTCTGATTGGCTGGGCGGATTGCAAACCACGCCCCGTAAAACTTCCAAAAAGTTTTGTGAAGCCGCCATTTTATTATCCTCGCATTAGCATTATTAGCATTAGCCCAGCGCAGAAACGCAGAGAGACTAACTTATGGCAACACAAAATAAAACATGGGAGCGGTGGAGATGAGGAGGTGTCGGCGTTCTGGCGATTTACTCGGAAGGCTTCAGTAGAAGCTGCTGGGAGTCCCAGCAACTTCTACTGAAGTCCTCTTACAACTCCGGGGACTTCCGGCCGGGGACTTTGGGCGGCAGTATCCGCCGTGAAGTTGTTTGTAGCCTGCCAGTAAACCCAAAGCAGAAGAAGAAGAAGTGAAGTCAGCGGCTTCATTTGCCTAATCCACCCCCAGAGACTTTTTCCGGTGTGAACGCGATCTGTACTTAGTTCATGCGAACTAAAGAGTTTGCATGAACTAAGTTCGCATGAACCTTTGTGGGAAAAGTACTGCGGTGTGAATGCGCCTATTGACCCGAAGACACATTTTGAGTTGTATACACTGCTGGAAAGAGGAGATTCCTAGCTTTCTAATGATATCAGGATTGTTGTTGTACTCCAAATATTAAGCGAAATATGTCACATTATATAATGACTGTCACAGAGTCATCATTTTGAGAAAAAGGCCTTCAAAGTTTCCTCTTCTCTGAAATCCATCGATCTGATTGATTATTAGTGGAGCAAATGATCAAAATACTACGGAGGGAAGATATTTTCGTTTGGAGGGGAAGCTCGCAAGTGTGTGTGTATACGTGTGTGTGTGTGTTTGTGTAATTTTGCGTTTGTGTGTATTGTGTTTGTTTCCCGGGGAAAACACTCACGAGAAACACCGGCTGTTGTTATGCCTGCTGTGACGTTAAGTTACTCCGTTCTCCGCTTGTAATTATGCCGAAGCTTCAAAGTTGTATTTATCATCTGAATTTGAAGAAACAAGTTTAATATTCTGAAAGCCAAGACTTTGTTTAATTGAAATCAGATGAAAACAAACTGTAACGGACCCTGCCGTGTTATCTATGATTCTATACGCTTACATTCATAATTTCAGCCGGAGGGAGGGGGGGCGGCACTGCGGAAGAGCAGATTGCGAGTGAGAGGTGCCTGTCTTCGTCCCTTTACAAGCTTTAAAAATGTATTTATTGTGTGATTTTGGAAATAAAAGTTTCATATTCTGAAAGCCAAGACTTTGTTTAGTTAAAATCAAACAAAACACCCGAACCCCGAAAAAATAGTTTTTTTACGTAAATCCACGTCCAGCCGTTGCGACTTCCGACTGATTTCGATAGAGCGGGTCACATATAGTCTGTGTTTACATTAGCATCGCTAACTCTCAGAGTTAACCTGTACTGGAGAGCATGTGTGTGAAGAAGCAGGAAATAAAAAGGAACTCACCTTGTGGTATAACCGCCGAAGGACTGATTAAATGCCCAGCATTCGGCACCACTCGATGACGTATACTTGAAATAGTGGCTATGCAGCAGCTTTACTCGACATTGAAAAACGGCCACAGTTTCAGAAATAACCCTTGATAATCCATGATATGGCGTTTCATCACGGAAGTATTTAGTTTAGACGGTAGCTGCCGGGTCCCGCATGAGCTCAGACCCCCCCTTTTTTTTGATTAATATATTTTTTAATATATTTTTTAGATATAAGTTAACGAGAACCAAATTCATTAACTCTGTTGTTCTTTGATATATGTATCTATTTTATTTAAATATATCCTTTTATTTATTTCTTCCATTAATCCAGTGGTGTCAAACTCAAACACACAGTGGGCCAAAATAAAAAAATGGGTACTAGTCGAGGGCCGGACTGGTTCAATGTTTATTGCAAAACGTATTGAAATGAACTTATTGCACATATTAAACCTGGGACTAACAAAGCTTAAATGATTGCCTATTATTTAACATTAAACATTAAATAATCAATTACATTCATTTCTTATGGCTCTATCTGCAGCTTTGCCGGACTCATTTCTTATGATTAAATGTTCCCACAGGCCAACAACAGCTTCAACAAAACTATTTCCCTCAAAGAAAAAACCAAACATGCCCTGTTGTCGTGAGAGAGAAAATGCGGAAGGAAACATCCATTGAACTCAGTGTGCTGCTCTGAGATGCTAGCTCAGATACTTGGCATCTCATCTTGGGTGCAAGGTCATCAATGTTTGGGCTCAGGCTGTGAGCTGAGGAGACCCTCAGGATGGAGTGAAGGTGTGCGTGCAATATACCGGCGGGCCAGATCAAATAGTAATTAAAAATTATCCTGCGGGCCGAAATTAAATCCACCAAGGGCCTTGATTTGGCCCCCGGGCCTTGAGTTTGACACATGTGCATTAATCAGTATTATCTCATTTAAGTGGAAAGCCATTCAATCGTTATCCACCGGCGATATCCGTAATGAGCTACCTCCGTGCATTACCACAGCATCTGGCACTATATCGGACAGGGCTACTATGCTAAATTGCTTTAATGAGCATTTTGTGTCCTGTGGTTCTCTATTTGATTCTGTCACTAACTCTGACTCTGTGAACACTACAGTATGTGACTCTGAAAAATGTGTGTTGGAAAACCCTTTTAGTTTTACCCCTTTTACTGTTGATGTTGTTCGTGAAGCTTTAACCAAGTTAGATCCTAAGAAACCGGATGGCCCGGACAACGTAGAACCTTTCTTTTTAAAGATAGCTGCAGATTTTATTGCTCCACCTCTCACTACTCTTTTTAACCTCTCTCTCAGCACTAACACAATTCCAAAATTGTGGAAGTCAGCGTACGTCCTGCCTTTGCTAAAAGGAGGGGAGGCCACCTTATTAAATAACTATAGGCCAATCTCTAAGTTGTCCGTACTGACTAAGGTTCTTGAACGCCTAGTGAGTGAACAGGTAAAGGTGTTTTTATGTACAAATGACATCCTGTCTAAACATCAGTCAGGCTTCAGAAAACAACATAGCACCATCACTGCCACAATGAAAGTGGTGAATGATGTGGCGAGTATTTTAGATAATAAGCAGAAATGTGCAGCTCTATTTATTGACCTTTCAAAAGTGTTTGATACCGTCGATCATCACATTTTAAAGCAGAGGCTAGCCAGTATAGGCATGTCCAGCCATGCAGTAGGGTGGTTTGTAAACTACCTCTCTGAAAGGTCCCAATGTGTTCATTTTGATGGGCTGTCTTCTGAGTGGTTAAACATTACTAATGGTGTTCCCCAAGGTTCTGTTTTAGGTCCACTTTTATTCTCCATCTACATCAACAGTTTAGGTGAAAATGTCGATGGAGCAATCTTACATTTTTATGCGGACGATACCGTGATGTACTGTGCAGGTCCCTCCATTAATGAGGCTGGTGTTAAATTACAGGCTGTTTTTAATATTATTCAGACTCAGTTCTCTGAACTAAAGCTTCTTTTAAATGTTGAGAAAACCAAGGTAATGCTCTTTTCTAAAGCTAAAAAGACACCAGAGCCTGTTTTAGATATTGTAACTACGCAAGGAATAAAAGTTGAAGTGGTTACCTGTTACAAATACCTTGGTATCTGGCTTGATGTTTGTCTCACTTTTAAACTTCATGTAAATAACCTGCTTAAAAATCTGAGGGTTAGGCTAGGTTTCTTCTACAGGAACAAGTCCTGTTTCTCGCTTGAGGCCAGGAAAAGTCTGTGTGACCTTTTTACCTGCTGGACTATGGTGATCTGATCTATATGAATGCACCTGCCAATTACCTGATCAAGTTAGATGCTGCGTATCACAGTGCAGTAAGATTTTGTGATCACTGTACCCTGTATGCAAGGGCTGGTTTGCTTTCACTAACTGTACGGAGGCTCAGTCACTGGTGCATTTTTATATACAAAGCCATGTTAGGGAAACTTCCATCTTACATCTGCTCCCTGATCTCACGGAAAATTGTAAGTAGCTACTGCCTGAGATCGAATGCTGTGGTTTTATTAAATGTGCCAACTGCTAGGACTGTCTTAGGGAAGACAGCATTTAGATGCGCAGCTCCACTAACATGGAATAGTCTGCAAATTAAATGGAAACTGAACAATCTGGTGGCACTAAATGTTTTTAAAGCTCGGTTGGATGCTACTCAATCGGAAGCTATTGGTATCTGTTTATGTGGATAATTATGTAAATGATGCTGTATGATGTCCTTTTGTTGTTCTGTTTATGTTTTTATGTTTCATGTGGAACTACTTGAGCAGGTCTCCCTTGAAGAAGAGATCAATGATCTCAATGGGATTTATCTGTATAAATAAAGGTTTGAAATGAAATGTATTTTTTGTTGAAATCTTGAATGTAATGTAATCGTCCCGAATCATCCTGTAAATGCGAAGGAATTCTACTATTTTATATTTTGATCACAGACAAACAAGAAGCAAAACAGAAGCATATTTTTTTACACAGATAGAAAAACAAAGATACAACGGAAAATAACAGTTTTCTCCGTTGTGATTTATTTTTAAAAGCAAAACTTAAAATAATTGATTTTAAAGTAAGACCATTTAATGACAAAAAATAAGCAAAGCAAAAGATGTGCTTAAAATACAGAGGAGTTTTAAACACTTAGATGCAATTCTCAGATTATTGGGATACTTCTGAATTTGTGGGGTTGTGTATTTCTTTAACTAAACTTGTTTTTTATATATTGCTTCTATTCAATAAATCCGTTTCCTACATGAATTCAACTTGTAAGATGCTAAAAGGAACAATTAGTGTTTGTTTGGTGCTCCACCTTTCCATCGCCCTAAAACAAGTTGTGATGATCTGCAAGCCCAGCAGAGGGAGTCGCTCACACACTTTGATACAAAAGGACTACAAAAGCAGTGAGGAAAGGAGGGAAAGAACGGGACACCCCTACTGCTGAAAACTAGCAATATCTGCAGCCAGGGATAGAGGGAGAATGGGTGGGACTCAGCAAACTGAATTCTAAAAAAGTTTGGGGAGAATTGGATAATAAAGGATCTATTGTAACAGCCAAGTTAATTTAAACGTCTCAAAAAAGATCTGTGTGTGTGTGTGTGTGTGTGTGTGTGTGTGTGTGTGTGTGTGTGTGTGTGTGTGTGTGTGTGTGTCCGTCCTGTTTTTACTGCTGATGACAAATGACCCCGTCCATTAGTCCCTAAATGAAGCCATATGTCTAACAGTATGTGGGCGAGGCAAGAAGACACACACATCTGCTCTCACACACGCACGCACACACACATATGGTCAGCAGCGCCACCCAACGCATTAGGAAAGTGTTTCATTCATTGTGTCATTCATTTGCTCATATATTAAACTATGATGATGGCCAGTTTTTTGTTCCCACTTTATATCTGCATTTGTAACCTTCTTTCTTTCACTATTCAGTATGACATGTCCAAACTGAAAAAATGAACACATGAGTTTAGCAATAATTCAATGAGTACAATTTTACAATCATGTGTTTCAACAGTGTGCCGGTACAGAAAGATAACAGAGCAGCAGGGAGAGTTTTAACTCTACTGAGGAAGGTAGGGAGTGACTGCTGTGTCATGACTCATGAAGCTCAGTCCAACATTGGGAAACCAGGCGGTAAAACCTTTGAGGCGAGGCTGGTGTCCAGTTTGCTGCAGGGCAGGTCCCACATAGACTCCATGCTCTGCAGAGGAACGCTGAGGAAACCTCGTCTTCTGCACGTTTTGGGGGAGCTCCTCTCGTAGGATTCAGACTGAGCAGCCAGTAGAGGGAACACGAGAGGGGGGGGGGGGGGGGGGTTAGGAGGTATAAGTCAAGCAGTGTTTTGGATGAGGTACCAGGGTTGAAGAGAGTGCATCTTGAACTCCCAGAAGTCCGATAGCAATGAATATCTAAAGTGCTTTGACAAAAAATACATACATAAATGTCATCTGTGGAAGTCGTGGCGCTGTAAAAAGCACGACCAATCATCTGAGCCGGCCCGGCCCGGCCGGCCCGGCTAAAGTAACTGGATGGCCTACCTGCCTGTCAGCCTTCCATCTGTGCACAAACTTATCTCGTGCCCTCATTGGTCATGTGCGCGTTCGTGTGTGTTGGAGGAGGGGCTCTGTAAGGAAGTGGCAGTTTTTTTCCGGCTGTGTATTTTCAAATTCTAGCGCACTCGAGCTGGTTTCTCCAAAATTACCTACCCCGCCTTTAACTGTCAAGTGGGAACTACGTTTTTTTTTGAGTAAGTTGTTGTGTTTCTCTTATTATCCTACCATAATGTTATGTCTGGCTGTGAATAAGAAAATATGTAAGACAGACCATCTATTTCTATTTTTTTTATTTTTTTTAGAAAGGGGCAGGTCATATAAGATTATTTTCTTCTCCCTGCTCCTTTTCGGTCAATAGTGTGTTAGAGACATGTCGAAATGACATTTTAAGAAACCTTGGAGGGTAGATTTATACTGTGTTTCTTTTGATGTAATCGGTTTTCTTTTGTGAAGCACTTTGAATTGCCTTGTCGTTGAAATATTCTACATAAAAAACATCTCTTTCCTTGAAGTTCAGCCCAGCGGGATTTACATTAAGAATCTGGATGAAGGCTGTTGAAAATGTTAAACAGCTGTTTGATTTGATCCATTTCATGTGAGATTTAACGACAGCCTTCAGCAGATGATTCTCTCACAGCTCACATGTTCTCTGCAACACTTCACGATTTTCGTTTTGTTTCATTTCTAATCCAGGAAGGTTGTTCATCGCTCATACAGTGACCTTTGGCAGCGGCGGCGCTGGCTATGCTGGCAGATATCAGCAGCATATCAGCAGAAAGGCTGCGGGTAACGTCATGCGCATTCTTCCTGCATGGGCTCTTAAGTGCAGCATTTAGATAACCTTGCTGCTTTGTTAAACTGCTAACAGCTTTGTCCTTGAATACTACCTTTTAAAAATACATGAGGTCTATTTTAACACTGTGTACATAAACTATAAAGTACATTCTGGGAAGTATATTTATGCATGCACATGGAGTTTCAGTATGCACTTCACTTCTGCCTTTATCGGTGTTTTCATGCAGGCAATGTGATGTGAAAGAAGTTGCTCGCAGTGACAAACGCGCAGATAATTACTAGCCAACTTTACAGTTCCCCTCAGATTTATAAAGCTTTACAGCCTGTTTTAGCTAATTCTCTTGTTTTTTATGGCCTGAACTTTACTGTTTGTTTTCCTGCCACAGCAGTCAGCTGTTTTCACTGAGAAGCTCAGATGAACCCAACAAACAACTGACACAATTAGCAAATACAGTTAGCGATATACTGATGAAGAAAGCGGAGCATTTTGCAGCGAAGGAGAAACACATCTTTCTCAGGAGCTGGTGAAAACACAAGCAAACGGACAGTGACAATTTGACTTAGATCTCCATAAGCAGTAACTCATTGACCAAATCGACTTCATAACATCATATAACTTCAAGTGTGCGGGTTGTTTAGCAGGAACATGTACAAAGACCTGTGTTTTCTATCTGACTATCAGTTGGATACAAATCAGATTGACTGTTCTTTGAGGTTAGATGTGTTAGCTGTTAGTTTGGCTGTTAGTGCCACTTAACCTCTATTAATAATTGATCCATTTGGAAATAAAGGACCAGTGTTTAGGATTAAGTGGCAGCAGTGAGGTTGCAGATGACTGCAAACTGAAATCCCCTCCCTTTTCCACTCCGAACATACGATGACCTTTAGGAAATTTAAAACAAAAAAGGCTCTAGGGGGTTTCAAACTCGGGCCGCATTGCACTCAGTGCATGGTTGCACTCAAAGGGCCAGTTTTATATATAAGACTACATAAGAATAAATATATAAAATATTTAATATATATAAAATAATGTATTATATTACATTATTGCCTCTGCATTGGATTATTATCGGATAGGGTAATAACTTCATACTTAACTACGCCAGAAAGCAGAAGTCTAGGGCAAATAATTGCAAGTCTCTTCAGTGAGAATGTCACAAAATGATTTGAAAAGAAAAGCCACATTCTGGAAAAAAAAAAAAAATAAGTGAAATAAAAAAGTCTAATTTGAGATGCATTGTGGGACATGTAGTTTATGGGCAATGTGTTTCTGTAAATCGGCATGTAACCGTATAATAAACATGTTATATTCTTTGCAAGCTCTTGCGGGGCCACATGAAATGAAGTCGCGGGCCGGATTTGGCCCCCGGGCCTTGAGTTTTACACCCCTGCTCTAGAACAAACGTTTGGTTTGCTCTTGGCTACTGTAGACCATGATGGTGCAACATGGTGGACTCCATGGAAGAGGACCAACTCCCTATTTAGATTTAAAGGGCTAATTCTGATGTAACCAAAACACAACTCTTAGTTTCAGGTAATTAAACAGAAATAAGAACATCTCATATAGTTATCCCAATAAATCCCATGTGCAGGGCTTACAAGGCAGTAAATATATATCTGAGTGTGACATCATGCAATAAATACTACAATAAACAAGATCTGAACAGATTTGATGTATTATGATTTCAATAGCCCTCTCTTCCAATTCAACACACGAGATCCCAGACTTGTTTTCCTTTTTTCATTTCATTTCAGTCCTCTCTCTCCGGCGCCACTAGGAAAGGTCTACTGTATGTTTGCCCTCCTCTCCTTCCTCTCTCCCTGTCTGCCCCTCTTTCTCATGAATGAGTGTGATGAGGGGAAAACACTCTGAATAACTGGAGCTGGACAGGCTCTCGTTACAGCCATTCAACCACAGGGAACTTTATTTACACATACTCTGTGACCAATGCCAAAGATGCAAATGATAGGCCAGATAACCGAGGGCAAGATGAGGCAGCACCAACGCACGCACACACACACACACACACACACACACACACACACACACACACACACACACACACACACACACACGCGCACACACACACACACACACACACACACACACACACACACACACGCACACACACACACACACACACAACACACACACACACACACACACATTGTTTGGTAGTGATAGAGGCAATAAAGGGAAACGAGGGTCGAGTTAACATGTTGTCAGGGCCTCGTTGGGGCAGGAATCACACAATATAAAGTCTGTGAGGGTAACACACACACACACACACACACACACACACACACACACACACACACACAAGAATCCACTGACTGCAAGTATATGATATTGTAGTATATATATGCTTTTTGGTGTAAACCTGCCCGCCAAAACCCAATAACAGTCAGTTTGTGAACAGCATCAGTAAATATAACTATACATGTTTTCACAATGCCACAATGCCTGGATGTGGGGGATGTTGCTTCAGGCACCGGTGAGACATGAAATTCGATCCAGGACGTCCACTTTGAGTAACAGATCCATGAAATTGAAGGCTTCACAGATGCCAAACCGCTGCAAAGGGGTTCAAACCAATCAAGATTTCACAACTCTGTAAAATTATCACAATTATTTTCTCATTTGTTGCCGGAATCTTGAGCGAAGCGGCACACAACTTTCATGTTACAAAATAATCCTCCAGGAATGTCTACAAGCAAAGGTTAGGCCAACGCAGTGCCTCAGGGCATCTCATCCTGAGGGGGCCGTGAATGTCTGCAGAGAACTCTGAGAATCACTCAAGTCAGTACGCTTCATCCTCTGGGAACCATGAATGTCGATTTTACATTTCATGGAAATCCATCAAATTGTTGTTGCGATATTTCAGTCTGGACTTCAGACCGACTTTACTATCCCTGGAGTTTGAGCTGCTCAAACTTCTCTCTGGACTTCCTCAACAAGTCATCAGGAGTGTTACAGATCGCAGGTAATGATATAAAACTATCCTTGTGTAACACCTAAATGTGTGTACATGATTACATGTCTTGTGTGACATGTCTCCAACAGCAGAATACAGTCATGTCCCACAAAGCTCATTTCATTCAAGTCATATAAGAGCTAAGAATACAAGAACAATCACAAGACATAACAGACCAACAAGTCCTCCGATATCTACGACTAAATAGGTTGATTCTTCCGATCTAATGCGACCAACCGAGTCGTTTTTCTTGGAAGCGGACAGTCTGCCAATGTCACGTGATCGTGAACTTTCCCGAAGTGAAAACTAAAAAACATGACGGACGGACACCCAACTTTTTTTCAGTGGAAAATCCGAAATTGTAGGATAGTTACTTTATAACGTTTTTTTTATTACATTTCTAGAGAGAAGTGTATATTTTACTTTCAGAATCTACGTCCAGTGGATCTTTAGTTTGATGGATGGTAAGGAGATCATTTCCGTTTTCGGCGTATAAATAGTACCTACGGTGGTTGTTTTTGGAAGGGCACAGATCTCACAGACATATGTGATGTGACTCCATACTAAGCGATCTGAAGCTTTAATACGGCCCAGACACTAAATAGCAAGTATTTAGAATATATCTTACTAATGTCATGATCTTAGTTTTGGTTTCCTGTTTTATTTTTGAAATGCCTTCCTTGTGTCTTGTTTTACTTCCTATCTTTGTTTTTCCCGCCTCAGTAATAATAATAATAATAGCTTGGATTTATATAGCGCCTTTCAAGGGACCCAAGGTCGCTTTACAAGTAATAAGGCAGCGATTGTCTCATGGTGTTCACCTGCTGTCCTTGAGTTTGTCCTGCCTTCTCCAGCTGTGTGTTGTCTTTGTGATTAGTTTTGTCAGTATATGTATATCCCTCTCTTCCCTTGTATTCACTGTCAATTTATAGTCAATGATGTGCAGTTCCTGATTCCCTGGCTCTCTCTTAGATTTTCTCCAAGGGTGCGTCTCACTTCTCTTATTTTTCATTTCCTCGCTCCTCGGGCTCGGTACCACCGGAAGTTGATTTGTCTGCGCCATCTTGAGTACCGTCCCAGTGGCCTTATTGTTGCCGGAGGATCGATAACGGAGGAGCGATAATCGAGGAACTACCAGATCATCCTCCGGTGAAATCCTCAGACACTTGCCCCGCCCCCTTACTGTGTATCGCTTACTGATTGGACGATGCAGCACATGCACTGATCTGGCTGCTGTCAGACGATCAGCTGTCATCACAAACGGACGTCGCTTCATGTGACGCTCCGGAGGAAAGGACGTCCCATTGCTCTTAAAACTAATTTCCCTGCTTCTCGTGGTTTCCTTGCGTCTCTCCATGCTTCCCTGGTGGGAGGGACTAGTCGCAGGGAAACGACGCAAGTGAGGGACGCAAGGAAACCATTTAACCGAAGTGAGATGCAGCTCACGTCTTCTCGGTTTCCTTGCCTGCTCCTCCAGTTTTTTGTCCCAGCTTTAATTTAACAACGCTCACTTTTCTTTGTACTTTTATACCGGTCTACCCTGTTTAATTCTGCATTTTGGTCCTGACTTCCTTAACCCTGAGACAAGAGAAATGTATGTATTCTACAGAGACATTCACATGCTAAAAAAACCTTCACACTAACCAAACACCCCAAAAACCACACAAATCTAAACATGTTTCATCAGTCTAAACATACGATACGACAAACACAGACACATGACAAAGGAGACAAAGACAGTTCAACTTAAACACATTTCGTATTTGAGTAACTTGTTTAGACGTCCCCAACAATTCAGTGTTGTCAAGCTTTTACATAAACAGCTGCTTCCTTAAGCTCACTTTAAATGGAACAATCTAATCTACCAAAGGAGACAATGACCTATAGGAACTTGTGTAACTCTCTTGATAATACACAAACATTCCTTAATAGCGCATAGATGCATCTCTTGTTTACACTTTAAATTACAGTTGATTTTCCCATGTGGAAGAAATGCATGGGGTCTGTTTCCCACACTCCTCTCCACTTAATGACTCAGAGACTCTGTGAATATTTATCATCTCATAAAGATACCGTCATGACCAGAAGAATGTGTGCCTTTAGTCATAAATACCCTGATAGTGAAATGGTATGAAAATGTTAGATGAAGCTATCAACACTTTGGCTACACTTTGAATACATGATTCATTTACAAAAACAGGGAGACTTCTCCTTCTTGATTTAAAGTATTTGAATTTGGTTTAACTTTTCATGAAGTCTTTCCTCTCTCACAGACTTCCACCCTGCTTTTCTCAGCACTCTCTCTTCCTCTGTAGCTTTAAATGTGGCTATATCTTAGCCCTACTCCCCAGTGAGGAGAGTTTTGGGGAGTTTTTTACCTTAAAAGGCCATGTGGAGCGGAGCGCTGGTTTCCTGTGGGAGGGTTTTCCTCTCTATGACTCTGGAGCTGGAGGCCGGGCCCACCCTCATCCTCTCTCACCCCGAAGGCTTCAGTCACTCCCACACACACACACACACACACACACACACACACACACACACACACACACACACACACACACACACACACACACACACACACACACACACACACACACACACACACACACACACACACACACACACACATACCATGTATACATCACTTCAGGGGACATTACATTGACTTACATGCATTTCCTGGAGACTTATCCTAACCTTAACCATAACCAACACATGCCTAACCCTAGCCCTTAACCTTACCCTTACCCTTAACCTTACCCTAATCCTAAACCTAACCAAGTCTCCACCCTAAAATTAATGATTCCCCATAAGGGAGTCGAGTCCCCACACGTGACTGTGTAAACAGATTTAGGTCCCCACAAGTATAGTAATGCTAGGCCACACACATACACACACACACACACACACACACACACACACACACACACACACACACATCTGGCTGTAGCTGGATTGCACCACTTTTCTGGGAGTGTGTGTTCATGTGTGTGTGTCTGTGTGCAATGCATGCTGACTGACCTCCTTACCTAACAGGAGGTGAACGCACGGTCACACAGTAAGAAAATAATGAGAGAGGGACGGAGAGTAAAGACAGAAGAAGAAGACGAGTGTGAGGAATTACAATGTGGGAGGAGACGGGGAGGAACTGAGAGGCTTGACAAACAGGCAAGAAGTGTGGAAGCGTTGATAATAAAAGCAACTTTATGGGAATGCAGATCATCTGAGGTTGCAGCCCGTCACGAACAGTGAGCCTTTCAGTCGGGCAGATAGTAAATGAGTAAGAGGGATGATGCCCTTATAAGGTTAGCGCTGAGGTCTTATCAGCGCTAGTGAACCGTCGGCCAAGAATACAGCTGCTGGTGTGTCAGCACCAGAAACCCAGCCTTATTTATATTGGTGTTACTGTCATAATGTCATTGTGTTTCTGTTTCTGTCAGTGTGTATTCAGATATTCAGTAAAACTCACTTATTATTATTATTACACTGTACATTTCGAGCAACAATGTGGTATTTTCAGCATGTATATCTGTATCAACACTGATACACAACTATATACATTGTAATATACACATGTTACATATCTCTGAGTGTTATTTTCATATGTTTTGCACATTTTTACTTTAACTTCTTGTTCTTTTATGAACATTTTCAATTAAATTGTTGTATTATATATTTTTATTGCACATTTTTACTTAGACTTCACATGTTTATACGCCATTTATTTTACTTTATTTATGTTGTATTCCAATAGAGCAACTGTCAAAAAAACTAAATGTCTCTCATGCTAAATAAAGTATTCTTATTCTGAATCCTTATCATTTGGATTCTTTAATAGTGTTTCATTGGTTATACTGGTAAGTACTTAAAAAATACATTCAATAAGTCATTTTTTTACGAAGTATTTAGCTGTTAATGTACATTTTGAGCCACTAATTCCAAAGTACTAATCACATCATGTGTCTCTCTTTTCTGTCTCTGTCTGTTCCTCCTCGTCAGGGATTCGGTGTGTCATCAGAGAATGAGACTAGAATGTTCTTTGTCTCTCAAAGAGGAAGCTGTTGCATGGTCCCAGATATTGGGTCATAGTGTCAAAACACTTTCATTAATCTACACTACTGGGCTTATGTTACAAGACGAGACACGCCCATCACAAGCAAACCTGCCCACAGCTTCCAGACTTTATCTATTGACGTTGTCGGGTGTATTTGTGAGAGACCGTATGTGTCGTGCAGCGGACTACGTCACCCTGCGTGATCTCACCACTTCACATGAGAGCAATCAGGTTCCTGTTTATGCTCCGTTCCTTAATTCTCTCCATCCAAACCTGACCTGCAGGTTTCTGTCTCCAGGTGCATAGCGATTCTCTTTCAGCACACTGATTTATTGTTCACTGGGTATTAACGTATTGAGCTGTGTAAGTATTTTCAAATGGTGCTGGGAATAATTTAAACTGACAGACTTAACCTTTGGACTAAAATGTATTTGAAACAACAACACCTTCATCAGTGGGGATCATTTTGATCAATTCACGTACAGAGTCGCACATTTTCTGACACTTTTCTGCAAAGGCTGTGACAAAGAAAGGAATGCCAGACACAGTTTATGAAACAATGAAACAAACCTTTAGTTTATTACATTTAGTAAATAGTAACTGATGTAAAAAGGTATGGCTGTGTGAAATTGTGCAGCTCAGATTTCTGATTATCAGAGGTGATTCAAATGATTTCAAATATTTGTCCCGTATTAACTGTTCAGTCATTTATTAATGACAAAACAATCATATTTTATAAGCTTTTTGTATACACACATCTGCATTTATAAGGTAACTAAAGCTGTAAAACAAATACAAGCCAGTAAAACATGAAATACTTCCCTCTGAGATGTAATGGATTAGAAGTATAGAGTAGCATAAAATCAAATACCTCAAATGTGTCCTAAGTACAGAATAAAAATGCTTTCAAATGCTGCTTTTGTTTCTTTGTAAATCATTATGCATATTTGTTAAACTCATTTGGTCTTCTATATGTGTTGCAGCATTTAAACCAGGCTGTGGAAATAAGATATTGATAAGAAGTCCAACATGTCTGACATCACGCTGCAGCTGCATGTTTGTCAGCAAAGTGTCCTGACATGCAACCTCACGTCTGATTGGTTAGCTATGATAAAAACATCTGTGAAATGCCTGGTGAAGGTGGTGTGTGTGTGTGTGTGTGTGTGTGTGTGTGTGTGTGTGTGTGTGTGTGTGTGTGTGTGTGTGTGTGTGTGTGTGTGTGTGTGTGTGTGTGTGTGTGTGTGATGACGTCATTGAGGGCAGCACAGAAGCTCATCGTCATACAGGAAACATGTTTAGACAGAGTGTTACAGAGGAGACATGTTTCACTGTGTGTGTGTGTGTGTGTGTGTGTGTGTGTGTGTGTGTGTGTGTGTGTGTGTGTGTGTGTGTGTGTGTGTGTGTGTGTGTGATGACGTCATTGAGGGCAGCACAGAAGCTCATCGTCATACAGGAAACATGTTTAGACAGAGTGTTACAGAGGAGACATGTTTCACTGTGTGTGTGTGTGTGTGTGTGTGTGTGTGTGTGTGTGTGTGTGTGTGTGTGTGTGTGTGTGTGTGTGTGTGTGTGTGTGTGTGTGTGTGTGTGTGTGTCACCGGAGTCCAGGTGGGGCCCTGTCTAGGTGGCTGATGATGTATATTTCCAGCCCGAGGCCATAGAAGTTAGCACATGCCGTATACAAAGAGGGCCTCACGATCTACTGCAGGGTGCAAAGCTCTCAATGCTTTAACCATGATGCATTTCTGTTTAGCCGTCAGGTCACACGACATGCAGAGAGTCTTCCCACTCCGCTGCTGACTCATCGGTCAGGGTCAAATAGTAAAATAATCAGGTCCTGTGTCCTTTCCTAACGACTATTCCTTGACCGCTGTTTCATGCCCTGGTGTGTGTGTTTCTCTTTCCTCCTCCGCCTACAGGTGTTTTCCCTAATCAGAAATCTGCAGACGTTATCTTGTTGGTCAGCTGAGATGCTGGCACGTGTTGCAGTGTGTACCTGTGTGTAAGAAGTTAAATATGGCACTGTTTCCCACATTTGATTCTATTTATGGGGACACCTCAAAAGGGCCCATGTCATGGTTTTCCGGTTATTACCCGTCCCCCCCTGTAAACGGTCTGCAGAGTCACTAACCCTCAAAGTGCACCCTGTAGCGAGTAAAACTCTAACACAGAGAAGACCTGTCTGTGCTGCCCCAGAACGCCTCGTTGGAGATTTCTCTTTTTCCATTGTTTACTTCCTGTACTGTGACGTGTGAACACCCAGAGGCCACACCCTCTGCCTGCATTTCACGAAACAAAGCTTCACAAACCTTTCAGCGATTCATGCCGGATAGGTATGGGATTCGTTTTGTATCATAAAGATACAGCAACACTTTCTCAGATTAAAGCAAAACTATGAGTTTAAAAGAAGCAAGCAAGCAAAATAAAATAAATTTCAAAAATAAAACTATAAGTTGCAAACAAATCATTTGTGTAATCATGTAAACTATAAGTATTTTTTCTTTGCAGTTCTTGTTTCTTCTTTCTCAATGATCAGACTTTAGCTCTCGCTGCAGCTTTCTCATTTGCGCTCCCTCATTTTTTGTTTTCGATTTTGACACAAACGTCCCAGGTGGGCGGGACTTTCAGGGGTGCGTCCCCATTGGCTACTCAGTGAGTGACAGCCCACTACACCACAGATCATACAGTGCAACTCATGCAGCAAACTCCGGAGTCCACTCAGCCACGTTAGTGTCGGTGTCTCCTGAAGGGTTTTCATGAACATATCGGACTTATCTTATGGATTGCTGTGCATTACACTTGTGTTGTAGAGCACTGAAGAACGATGCTGTTCCTACTTTGACCAGCGGGAGATCCGGGTAACACAACCTGTATTCATTGTTGTTTGTGTATTTATGATGTTTAAAACAAACAAGGTATCTACCACGACTGTTTAAATGGGTAAACGTTTTTCGGGTTGCTAAGTTGGGATGGCGGAGAAATGCTCTCCACAGACCCATTCTCACAGCGTTAGAAACCTTTCTTACTCAATATCAAGCCAGACTTATTGTTTTTACTTCGGCTGTGAGTGTTTGTGTGTGCTCAGGATGAGTTTCGCTTGTTCTCGCTGTATCGCCGACCCAGAAACCTGGCCGCTCCTCGCAGCAGATCGCAGCAACGAGCCTCGCAACTCCTGACCAATCAGAGCACACTGGGCTCACAGGGAGGGGGGGGGGCAGGATCTCCAACAAGCCGTTTAGGACACAGTGTGAATACCGGTGAAAACACTTTACAGAGATGCTGTGAGAAACCAATGTGAGTTTGGAAAATTGCACGGTATAAATCTATTCTAGTAGACCTCAACAATGGATTTATGATCAGTAGAAATGGCCATGACATGGGACCTTTAAGATATACCACACAAGTCAGTAACACCATAAAATGTTGACTTTATTTGGTAATTTTACAACAGATGTTAACAAGTTTCATGTTGAAAGTGAAAAACATATAAGCATTTTAGAAAAAGACTATTTGACCACAAACATCCTCTCCCAAATGCCCTGTTCTCCATCAATTCAAATAAAGTTTTATTTATATAGCACATTTATAAACGATTTTTGGTCGAGCCAAAGTGCTGTACATATAATAAAATAGCCTACAGTAGAGACACTTTACAGCAAATACAACAGCACAGATTGTTCAGAGGCACACACTGTGATTTGGTGCTCGACTTGCATTTGTAAAATATCTTCATGTTTAGTCTGGGCTCCTCCGCAGCATTTCTGTGGCCAAGCAGCAGTAAGGGAAAGCATATTTGGAAGGTCGGGAAAGGATATTGAAAACAGTAAATTACACTCTTGAGTTACTCTGCGAGGCTGTAGGAACATTGTTCGAGTCTGCAGGAGACGTACAGCTGCAGCCAATCAGAGCAACAGACTGCTGCTAGTGCTGGGCTCAGGAGATGCTTCCAGTGGCAACAGATTTACCAGATTTATTGTAAAACACTATTGAAACAGGATCCCAGTAATATAACTTTATAGGAGAACCTCTATCTTACATCCAAGCTGGAAATCATGCAAATTCAAGGCCCTTTACTCGTGCTTATGTTGTGATTCCATCGCCTTTTTTATATCGAGAAGTTATCTATTGTTACACCCAGACATTCTTTTAGTTTGTGTTTTTAGCCACACCTTTAGCATGGCTCTATGGAAATGTTGTCCGATACTTTGGTCCACCTCCACCCTGAAATCTCTCAACAACCATTTATTGCAGTTAAGTTTTGTACATCGATTAATTGCCACCAAAGAAGAAATATTAACACAACCATTAACCAATGGCCGCTTTGTTTTCGATTGAATTTGCATTATACATATTTTGTGGATTGCCTTGAAAATTACAACAGATCTGACTTGAAGTTGCTTCAGTTGTGCTTATCATAAAAACCCATGAATGTAATTTACTTCATGTCCTGAAACCTATCACAAAAAACGATCCACACTGTCGTTTAATTTATTCACACTGTATTATCTGATGTTGACAGTAGGCTGCTTTGCATGAAGCTGGATCACACTACAGTTAAAATTAGCTTTGAGGTATCCTTTCGTACTTTGCACAACTTTACAACAACAATACAACATTCCTTGCTTCTCATTTAATTTAACATCGTTGTTTCAAGATTCAGTCACCATGAATTACTGCCAGTCACCACACAATAGTTACCTGCCCAGCAAAGTGAGTCTAAATGGATGATTATGTGTTTATTTCCTTCTTGGCGCTCTCTCTTGCTCCACAGAAGGAGGAATGGTTTGGTTTTGGATCAGTTTTGCAACTCCTTTGCATGGACACAGCTGTATTTCACATCAGTGGCTGAAAACAGAGTTTCACCAGGGGTTTTATTCGCGCTGTACAACACATTTACTCCCAATAAAAACATATTGAGGTAACTTCTCTAGGATATTGACCATTTACTCTATCCTGGCTTTGTTTCTGAATGCTTTAAAAGGCAACGAGAGCAGATGCTTGGAAACCAAACATGATGTTTTATGATGGATCGAGCTTTTGAGTTATCAAAAGGTCAAAATTCCACTAGTGATAAGTAGCCTTTGTAAATAATGCCATGTGTCTGTGAGTCTGTAGCAGATTAGTCTGTAGTAGGCTACTTCAAAAACATCTGTATTATAAATGAAAAAAATATGGATTTGTTGGAGTCATTTTAAAGGGCCAATGGTTCAAATGGTCCAAATATTATAAAACCGGTAGAAGAAGCAGCTGATTTTGACCTGAGCGAAAATTAAAGGAAGAAAGAAAGAAAATAAAGGATAACTGGTGTTCAAGAATGATCAGAGCAACACATAAAATGCCACTTGTCAGGAGTAATGCGACCAAATCAGCTCACTAACTGTTGCATTAAGCAGTACTATGCTATAAAGCGTCTGTGTACTGTCCCATTTCTCCAAGTTCCTTACACAAACTGTTTGGGTACCATGCTCTCTAAGACATTTCCTTTATTATGCTTAACTTGGTTAGACTGTAGCTACCAAGATACTGAAAACCAATGCACACATGCAGTGGCTAAAAGATAGGCTACAGTATCTCCGGGATGCATCTATACGTTTGCAAGTTCGATCTCTAAGTATTACCACGTAAGTGTTAACTGAGTAGATATTTATGAGGATCACATGAAGTTGTTTTTACATTGAGATTGGTTGCTACTAGCTAAATGTTAGCCAGGGTTGCCAACTTTGGGTACCTGGCTGGAGTGAGATTTTGATATCATGGGTTTAAACACATATGCGCACTAAATGACTGCTATCGTGTCAGTAGCGGGACCTTAGAATATATATAGGATATATATACAATATATACACAGCTAGTTGTTACCAGAGCCCTAGAGAGATAGGGCTCTGGTTGCTACTAGCTAAATGTTAGCCTGAAGCAGTTGTGTCACTTGTAGCTGAACCAACTCACAAAGCTAATGTTAGCTTGTTAAAATGTGACATGCTTATTGAAAATTAAAATAACTAATTTGGGAATAAGGTTCGAAATGTCTGAGTTAACAATGTAACAGGAGGATTTGTATTTACAAGCCTATACCTCCATTTGCCTAATGATTAGAAGCGTTGGTTAGGTTAGCATGATCATATTTCACCTCTCATTCTAAATACATTTAATAAACTGGAAGTATAAATGTTTCGCCATGTTTGCATGATTATGAATGAATAAAATAGTCATTTACAAAGTTTTTTGTAAGTTTTGTATACAATATTGTTTATTCCTAACCAAAATGTGTTTATTTGTAAGCTAGCTTGTGATGCTATATGGAGCTACACAAGCAACATATTTACAAATTACTAAATTCTTTACTGTTTAAGGCATTTTGCAAGTTTTAATAATAAAACCTGACTTCCTAAATCTCTAAGTTTGCAGTTATCTAGCAGTTATAGTAGTTCTCACAAAGTATGTTAAATTATAGAGTTAGCCTAGCAGGTCCTTGAGTGCATACAGTCTATGGTGCATACACATTCATATCCAGTGATCTCCTACTTCAAGAGCCATCCACCTTTTGACAAATCCCTCTATCTCTTTGTGACTGTAAGCAATGGTGGACACTGGTCTCCATTGTTCACATACACTCTGATTCTCAGCCTGCTTTAATCCCTCACTCATCAAACTCAAATATCAGGTGCAAAGAATTCAAGGCTCAAATTTCTGATGATAATATTAACAATACAGAAGCTCGCTGAATTACATCACTCAGTCATAAAAGCAGGCAAGACATGTCAGGATATGAAGTAATGTACTACCTCATTACCTTGAGTATACATTTAAGTTTAACAAACTAATCCTTGACAAAATATTGCTAAACTAATTTAATCCATAGGTGTCTGTGTTTATATATTTTGTCCTTACTTAGTTAAATGCTTTTCTTTCAGACCACATAACGGCCTCTGTTTAGTTAGTTTAAGCCTATTTGAAAAAAACAGCTGACTTTAGGGAATCTCCTTCGGCTTTAAAGCCCAAATATTATGACGTGTGTTGACAGCATGGGAACTCTTTCTCTATATCTCCCTCCCTCCCCGTACATTGCTTTTCACTCTCTCGTCCTCTAACATACACACTCTTAAAGGCCTTCAAAAGTGTGTAAAGGTTAAATTTGGAAACAGGACCTGCACTTCTCTCTCTCTCTGCAGCTCTCTGAAAACACAACAACCCAAATAAGGAGATCAGCCACGTTTGGAGAGCGAGTGGAGAGACCTTGGACTCTTGATATGGTGGAGAATGAGAGATAGTCCGAGAGTCTGGCTGGAGTGAAGGCAGAGTGGCGAGTGAAGGAGCAATGGATGTAGAGGATGGAGAGAAAGGATGAAAATAGGGAGGGAACGAGGGGTGAGAACATGGGAGGAGGAGAGGGTGATCAGAGATTGGAGGCAGGTTCAGTTTAAATAACTATCCATATAGGGCTCAACTCTCCATCTCTGTCCACGGCTCTTTCTGTCTCCTTCCTCCTTACTCCCCCTTTCTGTCTCTCTCTTTCTCTGCAGCTTTGTTGGACTCCCTCCGGCTCTGAAGTGACTCTCCTGCATCTCAGCACAACAGGAGAGCTCTTTTCGAAGCTGCACTTTCAGATCTCAGAAAGAGGAGGAAATCCAACCGAGCAGGCACCATGGAGGCCATCAAGAAGAAGATGCAGATGCTGAAACTGGACAAGGAGAACGCCATCGACCGGGCGGAGCAGGCGGAGACGGACAAGAAGGCGGCGGAGGACAAATGCAAACAGGTGGGAATGAAGGAGGAGAGCAGATAGACATGGATGTGTCGGTAGTGACGTCTAAAACAACGTCAAAGTATTACAAAGATTTAGAAATGCAGTTTTTGATCAGTAAAAAAGGAATAAAGTCACACTTAAGATTCAAAGGCTTTTTTTTTCATGTAGTGTATGGCAATGCAACTCTTAAGACCCAGCCTCCTCCAATAATGCAACATAAATATATATAAGATAAAAAACAAGAAAATGTTGCAAGAAAGTGATGGATTGAAAAGAAATAAGAATAATTGGAGGAAGTGTTCATAATTTTGTTGATGAGTTGGAAAACATATTTGTAATAAATGGTCCATACTAAGCATACTTAAATGTTTCCTATTAGGCTGATTGTCTTTATTCAAGATAATCATCATACCAGACATACCTTTAAGGAAACTGTCTGTATACACATTTCCAATTTATCTAAACTACATTCCTCACAGCTAATGTACTGTTTCACTTGGCCTTATCACAGCTGAAAGAAATATTTGAGGTTTTTTTGGCCACCGCTTAGAGACTTCACGGTAAATTCAACAACTCCTAGTGACAGTATGTGAGGCGAAAACACCTCCTTAAAAGGTCAGGCGATGCTCTCAGGACAAGCTCTCGAAACCTTTTTATTTTCTATTAGATAACCACTTCAAACCCAGCATCCCAAATGTAAACACAAACTTTTTAACACCATAGTTGCTTTCTGTTCAAATTGGAATGTTTTCATCTGACAGTGAACACAACAACGAATAATGTAAGGTACCTGAACGTGACGATGGGTCGGTATTAATGCTGTTTACAGTGGGGCTCAGAGAGAGTTCATCATGGTGGTTTTGGCCCCTTCAGGTGATGAGACCACCCAGGATTTTGGTCTTCAGGGGAGGAAAAAGTAGTTCCATCCTTCCATTAAGGACCCATTTGAAGAGAGTTAATGGAGCGTCTTAAAGTCTCTTTGACAGGTGCATTCATCCAACACAGGAGACAACTCACAATGATAATAAGCATGCACATGGATACATGTGGACACACAAATAACACACACACACACACACACACACACACACACACACACACACACACACACACACACACACACACACACACACACACACACACCCAGGCGTCTGTGTGTTCTCACTGATAACGGCTGTATTTTTAGACACCAGGAGAGAACGACAGAGTGGAATTCAGTAGGATTATCAGAAGTACTTCTCAAAAGGGAACACTTAGCCCGGTGTGTGTGTGTGTGTGTGTGTGTGTGTGTGTGTGTGTGTGTGTGTGTGTGTGTGTGTGTGTGTGTGTGTGTGTGTGTGTGTGTGTATGTGAGTGAGTGAGAGAGAGAGAGAGAGAGAAGGAGAGAGAGAAAGGGCAGATATTAGGCATAACCATTTAAATGTTCCTCAAACAACACAATTAGACTCCCAAATCATCAGTGCTGCTTTATCACTGCTCTGAATTCAAACCCCTTGGCTTTTACGACGTCCCATCAGGCTGACTCATTAATAAAACGCAGGACAAACACATTAAAAACTAGACTAGAGAAATCTGCCAAGGCTAATGCACTATCTCACAACGTTAATGAAATTGCCCATGTTTGAGGCCATTTATTGGGTTCTTCCGTGGCACAAGCTACACCCCTTACACCATTCTACCACCTTAGTGCAAGTAAAAGCATATTTGTTGTATCAATATGACCATCTTAACAAGGTTGTTAGGGTTGCTAAAAGGTTTAAAGCTTAAAACTGATCCAGGGTTTAGAGCGTTCTTTTAAAGGGGATCACCTCCTAAATTCTGAATTCCAATATGGTATTTCCATGGCCTAAGAAAGTACAGTCAATATTATTTTAACATGAGGTCAAAGCCAGAAACCACAGAAGTCTCAAAATGAATTGGAAACTGACTTCTGGGGAGTGTATCAGTTCTGAAACTGAAAATGTTACGAAATAATCCTTTGGGTGCTCTGAGTGTCATTCATAACAACCTTCTGACATCCCACATTTGAGTTACAGCACTCTATTGTTCATGGAATCTGGTTTAGTAATGTTTTCAAAGTCAAAAGTCAACTTTATTGTCAATCTTTCAGTTTGTTTGTACAGACAGAGAGATCGAAATACCGCTTCCCACAATCCCGAATACAAAAACAAATATATATAAAAATATGTATGCAAATATGTATATACCTACAATATATATACACAATCAAAAGACACATTTATAGACATTAAGACATCAATAATTCGGAGTGTCTTTGACCATTATACAATACGATATGATACAATAGACTTTATACATAAGATTCGTTAGAGTGAGATTTTTCTATTCAAAATGAAACAGAACAGACTCAAGCAGAATAAAATACTTTTAGACTTTCAGGTCAAAGCACTTCGCAGGACATGCTCGTGCCAACTAAGGGGAAAGTGCTGATGTTAAAAACAAGACAAATCTAATATAATTTGGATAACATACCAACTAGAGACAGTGCACTAAACTGGACTAATGGTCTCACCCATGCAGCTGGAGGAGGAGCTGATGGACCTGCAGAAGAAGATGAAGATGACAGAGGACGAACTGGACAAATTCTCCGAGGGCCTGAAAGACGCTCAGGAGAAACTGGAACTGTCCGAGAAGACGGCTGCAGACGTGAGTGAAGGGTCCCTAACTTACTGCACGCATTTAACAGGGGGTCTTTCATCTCTGCATTTGATGCACAGTTTAAGATAGCCCAGTTGAATCTCTTTTAAGCCCCTGATAGTGGTGACAGCCAACAGCCTCTGTGCAGTGCTTGATGAAGAAACAGACACAACTAATGTTGATTCAAAGGTTTTTATCTGCTTAGAAGCAGATTGGGATCTTGGTGAAACAATCCTGGTCTGAGTAAACTATTCAGTATGAGATTCAATTATAGTATTTCTGTAGCTCAACTGAACTCAATAACAAACAGGAACAGTGATCTAACTTTGAAGACTTCAGGAAATAATCAAAAATTACATAAATAGTTTTTTTTAAATATTATTTTGTAGCAGGTATTGGCATTACACATGACCAGTTTCACTTTATGAAAAACTGCCAGTCCTATACAGTCATGATGATGCATCACCCTGTCTAATTTAATCTTAATCACAAATTTGAGTATTGACAAGAGGCTTATGCTGTAGTTGTGTTACCTGCTTTTCTTCTAACGTTGACACACACTCACGTTACCATGGTGCTGCTAAAGACCAGAGACCATTAGTCCACAGCTGGACGGTCCTCAGACCCAGCTGTGGGTTCACTTTGATCCACAGAGAAGCACTTCAGAGACGGTTACATTCCTGTGCAGCCACTCCTGAAAGATGAGCACAAGGATAAACTGTAACCCCCTCAACCAAACACACACACACACGCAAACAAACACACACACACACACACACACATGCACACACAGACACACACAAACACACACATGCAAACAAACAAACACACACACACACACACAAACACACAATATAATTCCAACAGTTTGTGTACATGAACACTTCCCAGTAACAACAACAGCATGGCAGACATATGGACATTATGGAGTGTTATTTTCCATATGATTATCACCACATCAACACTTGATGTCTGTTCAATTTAAAATGCATTTACTCAAATACAATTTTCAGATATGTGCACTTTTATTTGATGCTACTTCAAACGTCTACTTTTCAAAAGGAAATATCGTACTTTTACTTTCCACAAAATCTCCTGTCTGGTCAATACCTTGCACCTATATTACCCACAATGCAATTCAACAATGTCAACAATAATGTCAGAGATGTGGGTGTGTTGTGCTAGTAGTGGCTAATAAACTAGCTACGAGCCAGAAGCAGAACAGGAGTGTGCTTCAGAGGTTTGGTTAACTCGCTTCTTTTTAATTCCACACCCCCAGATTTTTTTTGTTTTCAAATGTCTACTTTTCTGCCACAACCAACATGGCCACAAGTAACACCTAAGGCCATTTATCAGCTCCATCTTGAGTAACAAAAGGCCTGTAGTACTCCCAGACACCTGCAAAATCAGTGTAGCGGTCCTTTAATTAAACACTTATTGGGTGTTCTACATCCAAACTTACTCTCTATACACAAATAAAACATTTCAATGAATGAAGCGTAACATTGTTTATGTGAATTTCCCCGTGGCAAATCAGCTGCAATCTGGAAAGAACAGATCATATTACAGATAGTTGGCAACACCGCAAACCACACGATGTACGGTATATCTCTCATGCACAGACGTGTGTGATTACTTGTGTATGTGTGTGTGTGTGTGTGTGTGTGTGTGTGTGTGTGTGTGTGTGTGTGTGGGTGTGGGTGTGTGTGTGAGAGAGAGAGAGGGGGAACTCAAATATAAACACATTCCTCATCCTGGAGTCAATTATGTCCAAGATAAGCATCTGACCGTACCAGTTTAGCAGTAAAATGCCCCTTTATTGACAATATAAGAATCCAGTCGTTCCATATTACCGAGCAAACCGTGCAGAGCAAAGCATCACCAGGAAAATATCCCAGCTGCCACCAAGATGTGGTATTGTTTGAGTCTGGTGGAGGATATCCCAGGGAAATGCAGCGTTCTACTACACACAAAGAGAAAGGAAGTGTCTGACACACAGAGGGAGGCTGAGACACGCCGGCTTATACTCACGCAGTGATCAAATAAACACTGAGGGGTTCGGAGGAGCCTCACATGTAAAGGGGGTCAAGCGGGCCTCTGGAAAAAGGAGTTGTGGTTTTACTGGGTGAAGCTTTTACTCTGAGGTTTTGTTAAAAATGTATATTTAGTATAACCAGAGGTGGAAGAAGAACTCAGGTCTTTCCTTCTAACAAATTGTGAAAAGTAAAAGTCTTGCAAGTAAAAGTACAACAGTATTGGTATCAAAATATAATTCAGTACCAAAAGTAAAACTACTCGTTGAGCATAATGGCCAATTCAAATATATATTAAAGGAAATATGCTAATTTCCAGGTTCATATTAGTATGTAGTGTCTCTACTGTGACATGTCCAGTCTGCTCTGATTGGTTAGCTGGCCGGCTCTGTTGTGATTGGTCAACAACTTAGAGATGTCCAGCCCTAGCCTATGACGCCTATAGAAGAAATTAGTATTACATAGTGACGTTTCTGAAGAAAACTAAGGGGTCCAAATTGGAATGCTGCTGGATATCTTAAACTATAATTATATCTAATATCTAATATGATTTATATATATTTTGTATAAGCTAATAGTGTGAATCTGTAAAGTAGATAATGAAGTAGAGTAAAACATACAATATTGGCTGTTGAAATGTAGTGGAGTTGAACTGAACTATAATGGAAATACTCAGGTACCTCAAACTGAAATTCAATACTTGAGTAAATGTACTCCATTCCACCACTACAGTATAACAGATTGTCAGTAAAGTCTTACACACATGTTTAAAGCTGTTCTACTCCACCTCCATGAATCCCCCCTCCACATGTCACTTATTAGAGGCAGCAGTCAAGCCATTACACATCTCAATTCACACAGAAAGCTCGGCCAGATTGCAGACCTGGAGGGAGGCTGGGAAAGCAGAACAGTGACCCAAAGACACCGGCAAGAAAGAGGTTGTGATTCGTGAAAAAATAGTCCCTACACCAGCGCTCATAATTAGCTCAGTGTCAGTTCAAGTAACCAGACAAAGAGTCTGTTTTGAAGAGTGTTAGGTCAACATATTAGCATAGAAAGCTGAAGGGTGGGAGTCAAAGAGGGGGGCACCATGTTGTTTTATTACAGGTATTGATAGCAGCAGCAAGTTACAGTTTTTAGGGGGAAAGCAGTGCTGTGGGGGCGGGCGGGGAAAGTGGAGAGCAGGCAGGGGGGGCTGTGGTATGTGAGGAATGCAGCTAAGGCAAACAGAAAGCCCCACACTCCTCCTGTGTCTAATGAAATCAATGCTTCCAGCTTTTCCGGTGCAAGGGGCAAATCATACAGAGAGGCTCAATCAACAGATGAGATTGGTTGTGAGAGATTTGTTTCCTTCTTCACAGTGAACAGCAGGATTGCATTTTAACCTGAACTGGAGCGAGCTGGGAAGAAAAAGAATTCGGCCTACTTACTCATCCAGCCAGAATGTCCTGCTAACAATGAATGTGAAAAGAGAGGGTAACCACGGGCAGGGTCAGCAGAGAAACATGAATCAGATGTACACCCACACAAAGAACATCATTTCAAATAATGTATCTATATAGTGAGCAACGTGGCTAAACCCCGCAAGTCGGGTTAACATTCATTTCTATTGCAAGAATCCCAGAATAGTGCTCAGTGAGATGATATAGGCACAATAAACCACTGTTAGTATTAAAGGGGCCTATTATGCTAATTTTAAGGTGCATATTTCTATTCTCTTCCTCTACTGTGAAATGTCTCCATGCTTTAATGTTCAAAAAGCTCTTTATTTTTCTCATACTGTCTCTTTTCACCCTCTGTCTGAAACCAGAGCCCAGTCTGCTCTGATTGGTTAGCTGGCCGGCTCTGTTGTGATTGGTTAGACGCTTAGAGAAGTCCCGCCCCTTAGCCTATCATTTACAATATGTTGGAGCGCTAGCCAATAGAAGCGTGAGTGATGCATGGTGTTGTCACTATGTTACTGAACTAAACAAAGGAGTCCGATGGAGGCAGGTTGGGGTGAGTGAGGGATTTTAGCATTTGCAGACCATTTACATGCACCAACACCTATAACACACCACAGGAAAGGGAAAACCCCCAAAACAATAATAGGGCCATATTAAATGTGTTTTTAGGGTGAGGGTAAAGGAAGTTTGTTAATGTCTTGGGTAGTATGCTATCTGTTTCATAACGTCATCATTTTGAGTAATACAGTCAAATGAAATGTTGCTAGTGTTTCGAACACTCAAAGACACATCACGTATTATGTTTTAAGCACGATGGAAACTTTAAACTTCAGTCTAAGTTGAATTTCACTGTCAACTCAATCAGTCTGTGTGACATCTAAACTACAGGCACCTTTTTAACTGAAAGTAATACATCCTGGTTTTCAAATTTTTCTTTCAAGCAGTGATCACATCAGTCATGCGTTTTTACACACACACACACACACACACACACACACACACACACACACACACACACACACACACACACACACACACACACACACTCGCCCCGCCCTCTCTGACCTCATCATGCCGATCACTGCTCTCCTCCTCCGGCTCTCAGTCTGGCGCTCTCCGCTCTCCTCACCACGCAGCTTTTCTAATTCCTCCTCCTCAAAAAAAAAAGTGTGTCCGGACCAAAAAACTGCAACATTCCTGAGGACTACTTTTTAAACTGCTGGTGAACGTATCATTCCTACAGAGCAGAAGAGACACTTTGGACCAACACCTGGGCAGCGTTTACTTCCTGGTTATATAACTTTTTTCTTTGCACTTGAACGACTCCTTTACATTCCAAAGACTTTGGACCAACATTTGTGTGTTTTTGTTTCAGAGTTCTTAGTGTTTGACTCTAACTAGACCAAGTAAGCAGGTCACTGTAGCGACTTTTTTTATATTGCACAACCCAGAAATAGTCTTAACTGCGTTTTTTCCCTTTACGCGTAGTGTTAAATTAAGTAACCAAACAGGCAATAATGGCAGGTTTGAACTCTCTGGATGCCGTGAAGAGGAAGATTCAGAGTTTGCAGCAGCAGGCCGACGATGCAGAGGACCGGGCTCAGGTCATACAGAGAGACCTGGACAGTGAACGCGAACTCCGGGGGAAAGTGAGACAAATACTTTTTAAACCTCTTTTCCCTGGGTCTTAAAACCCCAGTTTCTCTCTATTATCACCGGTCAGTCTTATACAATGGTTTCAACTTCTCTATATTCACTGCTCAGGATGTAAAAAAGACGAAAAAGTTCATGTCATTGATTCATTCGCGGGCGTGATTGTGCCACAATGCAAGGCGTTGGTCTGCGCTGAAAAAAAGTTTGGATTCCTGCAGGTCTGTTGCGCATGCGCAGTGGTGTCTGATTCACAGGCCGCTGTACTGTGAATGGTGTGTAGACCACGTAGACAGCATTGGAGCTATTGTGCAATTTAATTAATCTATTAGACTCACCGGATTACTGCTTATTAATACATCATGTTCATAGTTAATTGTATTATACTTTAAACTACTTATTAATGAGGTTTTAGAAGCTTTTAAGAGCTGGAAACACTTAGATTAAGTGGATAATGTTGTGACGCTTTGCTCAGAAGCACTTCAGCAGAGGGGTTGTGTGCCAGCAGCAGCTGCCTGGGTAAATGCCCAACCACCATCCTGTCTCCACCAATGAAAGGAAAATAAAAGGCATATACTTAAAAGTATGCCTACTCTGTTATTAAGGAATCAAAGGAATAGCCTGGAAATTGGGCCATTTTTAGAGAGAGCTGAAGCTATTACTTGCTTAATCGATCAACAGAAAGTGAATCAACAATTTCAAACTTTTAGGGAGTTTCTTTAAGCAGTACTGTCATAGAAATACTGTTCTCAGCTTCCCAGGTGTTAATATGTTCCAGTTTCTTTACACCTCCATGAAAATCAACTTGCCATTATTTGGTTTTAGACTGTTGGTCAAACAAAACAAGATAATTGAAGATGTCACTTTTGGTTATAGGAACTTGGAAAGTACATTTGTTTGCTAGTGACTGACATTATGTAGATCAAACTGTTATTCTGTAGATAAATCAATTAGATCTTTAACAAATGTGATACTTTTAATAATCTTTAAAGTCATTTTAATGCCAAAATGGCAGAAAATGCTGTTTTAAGCCTCTCAAATATGGAGATTTCTTAATGTTACGCTTTATTTCATACTTAAGTGACTCTCTTTGGGATTTGAATTGACAAACAAGTCACATTTTTAGGCATTACATTGATCTTTGAGTGACTACAAAGGACATTTTTCACTATTTTCTCACATTTGTTTGACCAGAAAAATATTTGACAGATTAATTTATAATGAAAATAGCGTTTAGATTCATCAGTGCAGAAGCAGTAGAACCATTCAGATTGTAGTTAGCACACAAAAATGTGGTTTCTCGACACGGGGAAGTTTTGAAAATGACTCATACGGTACGTATTCACCCTGTCACCTGCCTCTCTCTTGACTCAGCCCACTTCCGAGGATTGTAGCCACACACAGAAATGGTGTGGTGCTTCAATTGGGCAGCACAGTTAGGTAACAGTCTTGACTTGTTTCACGTGCTGCTTTATGGCATTCGGAGCCATATCCTTTTGCATAGGAGCCGGTTAATGACAGGACAAGAGGAGAGATTGAAGGAGAGTGGGAGGGGAAGGTGTGGCTGTAAAGATATGGAGCTGAGATGATGAAAGGAGCTGGTGTGCTGTAGGATTTACCCCTTTTGTTACAGACTGCCTATTAGGCAACATGGTCATTTGACAATAGGGCGTTTGGTCGTCTTGAGGGTAATGGTTCTATATATGAACCTATATATACACATCAGTGACGTCACTAATCATTATTTATAGTAATTACAGTGTTTAAATTCAAGGGCATAGTTTTCTTATGGTCAATTCTTGTTGGGACCAACCTTAACTCTCATTAAGTATTGGGATGTTGTCTTTGTTCGGTCGATGCTTTCTCAAGGGTTGGTTTTATTGGTCTTTTGGTTTTAATGAACCAAAATGTTTTTATTTGATTCATGCTGACGACCTTCTTGCATCAAACTTAAGCACACATCTCTGGTCACACATGTTTTAAAGCTGTCCTCTTGCATTATTATTTGTGTCAATTCAATCAACTTATTGCTTAGTTGGCAAAGGAGGAGCCAGCTGGTTTTCACTCATTGAATGTCTTGTAAATGTTTGTTTTGTTTAGCGAAATCTTCAACTTGCGGGACTACTTCTCGATGGAAAGCATAGTAAATGTGCATAATAAACAGATTTCTGGTCATACATTTTAACATTTCATCTTTTGGGATAGAGAGGCTGACACCTACTATCACTTTCTGATGTAAAATGAGGCTTTTATGTGTTTCCATACTGCTTCAGAGCCAGATGTGGTGACGAGCCCTTTTTATAAGGACGACTTGACGATTCAGATCTTTAGAGATATTACGGTAATTGTAAATACTTAACACCGTAATAAATGTTTATGAGCAGATATAAAGACACTTTTACCATAAATCCACAGTTCATATCGCCTAGTTACAGCTGTGTTGAATATATTAGTGCTGTTCATTGAATGAATGTGTTGACAAATAGATCAATTAACACTTAGATAGCGCCCATATCAGCTACCACGTTAGAGTATTTGTAAATCAACTTGTTTGCAATGCTTGTAAATAAATAGGAGGGTTGTAAGACTTTGTATTTTGGAAAAAGTGTTTCCATTTCAGCCTTAAAGTGTAAAAGCAGGTTCAGCTTTCACACTTCTCACTCCATTCAAAGTGAAACAGCGTTTGTGTGTCGAGGCTGCTGTGGTCCCAGATGTGAATAATTAGGGCAACCTGCAGTTATTCCTTGGCACAAAAACCCTTTTCATCAGAGCACAGGGAGATCAAAACACGCTCGCTGAGTGTTAAGGTAATGAATCATTGTTTGAACATCTGGAGGCAGGGAAGAAAAAACGACTTGGCCACATATCATACTAAAGAATAAAAGAAATGTAATTGCCTCGTGTTATTTCATTGTGGTTTTTTGACGCCTCTGGAGACGTTACTCAATAATGCTTTAAGGCTCTGTCAGATTACACAAGAGACATTGTGTTGAAACGCTCTTTTGACCTGCTTCGATGTGTTTTATTTACGGATGTTAATCTCAATGACCTGTTCATTCTTCAGTGTTTACAGCAGCTGCTTGTTTGAGTTAAAGGTCAGGCTGAAGACGAAGGTTTGTTCTTCATTCATGACCCTGAGAGCTGTGTGAGCAACACAGATAAACTAGACTGCTTTTTATATCATGGAAGCAAATGTGTGAAGGTTGACATTGTTATCGACACATTTCATTATGTATTCAGCGTTCCCATACCTTCTTAAACATCAAATGTAGAGACCTTTCATGGACTTCTCAGACCAATGTTTACAAAAATGTATAAATTCAGGCCTTTTCAATTCCCCAAGTCTATGAAGTTATATTTTGAAGTCGTTCATTTTCCCCTCATCATTCACAAACTCTCATGCATTTAAAGGACCTGTCGGAACCATGTTTTTTTATACCGAGATAAAATAATGACTTGGCTAATTTCAGAACAGTCAATTGGATTTCCCGTCACTTCTTGCCATAAAGTTTAAACTCATCAAAATCTAAAGACAGATAAAAGGGGAAGTGGGACTCAAAATCCTATTATTACCCCCCCCCCACACACACACACACACACACACACACACCCACCCAGGCTGCCCCTCCCAGGATGTCATCTGCCGACTCTGGCCCAGCACTTCCTGTGTTTCTACTCCCAACACTTCCTGTCCCTGAGCTCCAGCCCTGATCAACAGGAAGATTAGTGTGTGTGTGTGTGTGGACCCAGAGTACATGGATTCCAGTTATGGCACACCATTTCCGAACAAGTTTAACACTAAAACCCATCTTAAAGCCATGTAACCTACTGATTTCAAACCATACTTAATTATATGTCGTTTTTATTTTAATATCCACTGTTACGTAATGGCATGAACATTGGAGTTTCTAGATATGCATTACAACAGTTCTGCAACATACAGTGATTTCTTTAATTGATTATTCCGCTAATTGTTTTCTACATTAAGCAATAAATAGTTTAGTCAGAAAACAGTGAACATGTTGAATCCATAATCTCTCAAAGTCCAAGGTGATTTCTTTAAAAGGCTTGTTTTATACCCCCAAAAGACATGGACTTGAATATGTTATAAAATAAAGCTTAAAATCTCCATATTTAATGGACTGAACCTTGAATTTTCTAACATTTTTGGATGGAAAATGACTTTGCAGTGAGTCGATGTTCCAAATATTTGGCAGTTATATATATATATATTCCTTGCGGCTCTATTCTACACCACTCACACCACATATTGAAAGCTAATTGTGGGCAGTCATTTTAGGAATACTTCTCTCAGCTCAACAGTTTGTCAGAATCGGCGAGAGGTTTCATCTCTTTGCTGTTTATTGTGGGCCTCTAGCCGTAGAGTGTTTTCTGATGGGCCTCTAGCCGTAGAGTGTTTTCTTTGGACCTTCTCCCTGGGAAGAGCCCAACTTTCCAAATATAACTGCCACATGTTGAGACGTTTTGGCAGCCGCTGTCGGCATTCTGGAGAAAACTCCCATGTTAGCGGTTTGTGGAAGTTGTGGTTTCGCTTTTATGCAGGCCAAAAATGGTGCTAAATTAGCTATAATGTCATTTAGTAGATTAAGAGTATAGAAATTATGCAGATATATTTTCTCAAAGCAGGACCTTTACATCTGTTGGCGTGTTAGCACTGCAGATAAATGTTTATATGGTACTTTAAGGCTAAATGAATACCATTTCCATTATTTTTTAAGGCTGAAAGAACCAAATAAACAGTTTTATTTAATAAAACCGCTTCTAAGATTGTTAGTTGGACTACATCATTGGATGCCATTTTTCCAGAAATGTAACATATGTGCAAGAAGGACAACTGCCTTCATAATTTTGTCAGAACTATGAATTCCTGAAGGGCAATTGTTCACGTTGCAATGACTCTCTTTTCCGGATAAGTCACTTCAGTATGCAGCAGAGCCTGAACGACAGACTTAGCAGCTCATGATCTGTCCCTTTTTTTGCACAGAGAGGTCTCATTGTGATTGTGACGCTTGTCTGGAAGTTTAATGACCGTCTTTTACATATCACGCCTCATGACAGGCTGCCTTATACATTGTGTGCAGCTCTCTTTGCATGCCAGAGCTTCATGGGAAAAGATTACACACTCTCAGACACACGCTTGCATTGAGAGTAGTGTTAGAAGCAGTGTCAGGAATAACTTCCCCTGAACCCCATCAGTATTGTGCAGCTCATTAGCCCACTGCCCTGGAATCAGCCAATAATTAGATTCCTCTTTCACTCGTCCTTGATCGTGTCTCTAATGCACTCAGGTACTTCTAAAGTCACTCCCCGTAGAGCTGTGCTGTATCTTCAAGTCAGATGTTAGACTGTTTACTAAGTACACAGCAGTGAAAGTAATGGAAAGATTATTCTAACATGATGTAGTTTGTGTTAGGGCTGCATGATTTGGGGAAATAATCTAATTGCGATTTTTCTGACAGATATTGCGATTGGATTTGCGATATTTAAGCGACCCAACGGAGGTTTATTATAAAATGCGGCCATATCTCCGGCTAGGAATGTCGTATCAACGTGCGCCCGTCTCCAGCACCCCCGCAGCCCGAGCTACGAGGGAAAGAACTAAACTTACATGAAACTTCCGTTGGGTTGCTTTAAAGTCAAGCTTCAGTTTAAGGTTCACCCTGTAATAGAAACATGTGATGGAGCATTACTAACCTGACTCAGATGGTTCACCAAAGCATCTAGGAAAGCTCCATTGGAAGCCATTTGGAAAGGGCAGGCACTTTCAAAAATACTTGGCAGGTGATTGGATCAATCTGTCTATCACCTTCTATCATGAGCCACTTCTGATTGGTTAACAATGGCTGGTACATGTGGAGCACAGCACTTCTGATTGGTGTGGATGACTGACACACACGAAGAAAAAAAGAAATGTGAAAGAAATCGTAGGCTTTGCGATTTTTTAATTGCATCATTTGAAATTTCAATTTAAAATCGATTAATCGTTCAACCCTAGTTTGTGTCACTTTTTAATGCTGCTTAGAATAACCCTCCTCACTGACTGTTTGAGGAATAGTTTTTTCGAAAACAAGCTTGCTTCCTTCTTGCCGCTCGATCAATACCACTCGCACGTCTGTATGTTAAATGTGAAGATTCATTCAACAGCTGTTAGATTAGCAGAAAGACTTGAAACGGCTAGTCTAGTTCTGTCTAGAACTTTTTTTTAAAACTCTGCCAGTCACAAATTCACCAGTTTACCTCGTTTGTTCTATTCAAAAGTGTAAAGCAATTCAATTTGATACCACAGAGTCTTGTTACTGTGCGTTTGCCAGGCAATTAGTTGAGAATATAAGGCTTAGTCCACATGTACGCTGGGATTTGTTCGAATTATTTAGAAAAATCCCTTCCACACAACAACTGTTTATGACAAGTCTCTGCCCAAATGAAAATGCACAGTTGGAGCGCTGAAAAGGCCAAAGGTCAGGTTGGACCCCAATCAAATGAAGTGTTGGATATAACCATGTAGTATTCTGATGCCTCTGTTCCTCAATATAGTGGAACAGTAAATGTACAATAATTGGTAAGCTTGCATGTTTAGAAAACTTCTACTTATAAAGTTTGAACCAGTACAATTTTGGCCATGTCCTTTGTTTGCATGGCCTCATTTTGACACCTTACAAAATAACACATGTGCACACTTTAATGTTACAAGCCAAATAATGTACCCATCGACACTGAAAACTTGACTCAAAAGCTGTCTTTTCAGTCACTTAAAACCCCTTGTGGGCGTGGAGAAAAAACCGTAACGCATAGAAAAAGCAACATTTTTGAAATGCCAATATAGGTGTCGACTGGGCCTGAGGGGAAAAACCACTAAAGCTGTTCCGGTTCAGTGTTGGTATGGATGAATGCAACAAGATATACAAAGTGAGTTGCTTTAGAGGTGCAGGTAGGTGGATTTAGCTACTTCTGGAAAAAGCTAAGCTAGCTATTTGTGCTAAGCTAACCACATGCTGGATGTAGATGGGTATTAACTGTACCGAAAGAGAGTTGGATTGATCTCTTGATAGCAAATTCCCCAAAATGTCAAACTTCTTTTGAATATGACAATGAACGTGCTTTAGCAAGGCTCCATCTAGTCAAATGGAGCTGTGTGTGTGTGTGTGTGTGTGTGTGTGTGTGTGGTGTGTGTGTGTGTGTGTGTGTGTGTGTGTGTGTGTGTGTGTGTGTGTGTGTGTGTGGTGTGGTGTGTGGTGTGTGTGTGTGTGTGTGTGTGTGTGTGTGTGTGTGTGTGTGTGTGTGTGTGGTGTGTGTGTGTGTGTGTGGTGTGTGTGTGTGTGTGTGTGGTGTGTGTGTGTGTGTGTGTTGTGTGTGTGTGTGTGTGTGTGTGTGTGTGTGTGTGTGTGTGTGTGTGTGTGTGTGTGTGTGTGTGTGTGTGTGTGTGTGTGTGTGTGTGTGTGTGTGTGTGTGTGTGTGTGTGTGTGTTGTGTGTGTGTGTGTGTGTTGGTGTGTGTGTGTGTGTGTGGTGTGTGTGTGTGTGTGTGTGTGTGTGCCTCAATCTTCCTGATACTCCACCACAAACATTCTCCATAGTTTGTTTTACCATATAAGGCGGTGTGCGTCCCTGGTAGCCGGAGAATGCACAGCGGTTGCTAACGGAAGGGGCATGGCCACGAGACGGAGAGAAAACCGGCTCTGAAAGAAAGAACAATCAAAGGGAGGAAATGAAAGGATGTCGGGCAGCACACTTCCTGTCACTTCTTTTTCAGATCCTCTTTTGTAAAGTCACATTAACGTCTATTCTGAGAGTATGTTAGGCTTGTCATAAGACTATAGTTCTTTTGACCTTTACCTGAACATTGGCGTCTGTTATCTGTGTGGCTATCTCTGAATACTCAAAGTGTGTGTGTGCTTTAAGCGTTGGTTCAATGAAACTGCAGAAGGGAATGTACTTTCAAACATTATCTTCAGGACTTACAGGAAAAGCTTCTCTGGTCATGGCTGAGTGAATTAGAGGCGTGAGAGTGTGTACTTTATGCTTTCTTACTTTACACAAGGCTATGTCTGTCTGAAAGGGGATTCCCCCCCATCTGTGATTGTGAACATTTGATAACAGAAAGCACCCCAGGTTGCACACATTTGGAGATATACGTTACCGGCATTGTGGCGTTAGGGAAGACTTTGGTTTGTGTGTTACTTGACGACACGTGCGGGAAACCTGCCTGGTTGCTAGCTGCTGATGTTTGTTTTAGAGCAGCAGAGATTGACAGTGACTGTCAATGTTTGTGTGTGTCTGCAAGTGCATCTCCAGCATCTGATGTGTGGCTCACCTAACGCTTTGTTTGTGCGCAGACTGAATCCTTCACACTGCATTGCTTCACTCCGGACTCAGGGAGTTACAATACCTGTTATTTCAGGCTCTGATTGAATTCTGTTTGCCGTTTCTCAACAGCGACATGAAGTGTTGACCTTGCTGATGAGATTTCAAGATGTTTGACCGATTTATGGCTTTTCATTCATTCCGTGTTAGGTTTGGTTTTTCCTCCTATCAAGTTCTGGTTGTTTTAAGGCATGTCAGCCCTCGTTCGCAGACATTTCCTGTCTCATATCAGCGGCCTCCCCCTGTGGGTGCAGCAGGGCAGGACCTGGGAGAGGACAGAAAGAGAAAAAGAAGGAGAGGTGGAAAGACTGACTGGCTAGTCAGCAGTCTAGGGTGACATGGAGAAATTAAAATAGGGGCCTGTGCCAACAAGAAGGAAACCATGCTTTCATTTCCTGAAATATGGAGTCTATGACAGAATGGAAGAATAAACTGTATGGAGGTCTATTTATTCCCAGCTCAAACAGACTTAATAATTTTTCCATACTTTCTGAGCTCTTCTCTCCATAGTGTCACCTTTCCTCCTCACTACCCATCCTTTCTTTTTACTTCTCTTAATGACTTTATCTCGACAAGATCATATCATCAGCATGACTCACATACCTGTAGGCTGAAGTGCAGACACTTTGACTGGCAGCCTGACTCCTGGCTAATGAGTCACTGACCTACAAACTGCTGCCCCTCGACTGAGCACAGAAAAGCGTCTGTTTGTCTAAGAAATCCCCAGCTGCTTCACTTTAGTAACACAGGGAGTACACTTGTGAGTACTCAGGGTTTGAATGGATAATTCAGCTTTGTATAGCAGTTTAAAAGTGCTGTTTGAGCAGACTTGGACTAGTTTCCAGATTGAAAGCAGCTCCCTAGGAGGATCAACTGTGTGTCCAGCAGAGAGGAAATGCCTGTGTAGTTGTCTGTTTGCTTTCTTTTTCCTCTCTCAGCCTTTTGTTGACAAAGGGCAGATGAGAAGAATCCCATTCGTCCGCCCTGCTTGGCCCAGTTCTGCATTCACACTCACCGGAAATGAAGTCTTTGTAAACGTTTCATTCACATCCAGAGTCCTGCGATGTTCAGATATTACAAAGGATTACTCTTTCCAGGCAGACTCAGCAGTTAGTGGTTGTGTTTTTGTAGGTAGGCCATGCTTTTATACTGAACATTCTCCAGCTGTCTCCATTTCACCTATTATTCCTACCTCAGCTACACAACCTTTGATTTGTGAAACATGAGCATAGAGAACACGAGGAACAGATATCTCACAGATTGAATCGAAAGCATTTTAGTTCATGTGTAGTTTAAACTTTCTCATTTGTATTTTATTCTTGTGTACAGAACACAAACACAGTAGAGCGATTCATAATAATTAAATCAACACATATTACACAAATGTTATTTCAGAGTAAGTGGTTATGCAAAGCAATTTTATTTATTTTATTACAGGGCAATTCAAAGTGCTTCGGAAAAGCATTTAGACGTGAAAAAAATGCTTGAAGGCATTTCACCAAATGTGTGTTTACCTTGCTCAATCGATTAGTATTTTAACAGCTTTCCAAATAAAATGCACTGTAACTTTGCAGTGGTAAAACAGCTGAGTGCTTTCTACTTTGAAATATACAGAAACATTACCAAACTACATCATCCTGAATTTTCCCAAGGATCTTCTTTATTTTCCTCGTAAACGTAAGAAACCACCGGAGTGGGTTTTAGAAGTGGAACATACCTAGTTGTAGCATAGAAGGTAAACAAACTTAAATCTGTGCTTTAGATGTTTCCGTTTAAGACATTTTTAACAACAAGAAACTCTTTTTTGTTAGTGACTGTTGCCCTGCACTACTTGTATGAGAAGCTCATGGATAAAATGACTGATTTAAGCTTCCACATTTTGGCTGAGACACGACATCACACGGGATTCCTGGGAAATAAACTTTGATTTTATTTTATTGCATTACAACATGACCTCAGAAAGAGCTTAAAACGATAAGATATGAGTTCAACTAAGTTAATCTCAGCTAATATATCAATTCTCTTGTGTTTAGAGTGGACTAATAACAAGGTGGTTTTTTACACAGTGTATTCTGCTGCACAGAACATTTGAAAAAAGCTTCAGGTCCATATTTCCCTTCGAGCCATTCATACTTTTCTCAAGCTTTTTTCCTTCCCTTCCTGTTTTATGATGGGAAAGAGGGGGAAGGGGAGACCAGCTTGGATGATTTAAAGTTGAATGAATGAATGACTAAATGTCTCCTTCTTTCCTCTCCTGTCAGGCGGAGGGAGATGTAGCCGGTCTGAACCGTAGGATCCAGCTGGTGGAGGAGGAACTGGACCGAGCCCAGGAGAGGCTGGCCACGGCGCTGCAGAAGCTGGAGGAGGCTGAGAAGGCCGCGGACGAGAGCGAGAGGTACATTAAAGGGGACCTATCATGCAAAATGCACTTCTTGATGTCTTTTATATATAACTATGTGTCCCCGGTGTGTCACAAAGTGTCAGAAAACAAAACCCTCTCTCTTTTCCTCCATACCCAAATCTCTAAAAACGGGGGAACAACGGAGCTGATCCAGATTTGTGTCTGCGATTTGCGATATACTTTATTGTCCCCGTAAGGACATTTGTTCTGGACTCCGTTCCGCATACATGTACATATACAAACATAGTGGACATTAAGAGACATACACATATCATCAGTCATACACCGTTTGAACAAACACAATACACAGACGCACATACTGACAATGGCGACCTATTGCACAACCCCTCATGGCCAACATTTAAAAAGTACATTTCATATTATATATATTACATATGACGTAATATCTGAAATGCGGACCCACGGCACTATCAGAAACGTTGCTATCAGAAACAATGCCCGACTGTTTTGGATGTAATATGGTCAGTGTTTACATTAGCATCGCTAACACTCAGAGCTAACCTGTACTGGAGAGCATGTGTGTGAAGAAGCAGGAAATAAAAAAAGGAACTCACCTTGTGGTAAAGAGAAAGAGAAAAAGCATTTGAGCTCCATACTGTTTCAGAAATATTCCTTGATGTGGTTTGGAACTTGATGGCGTTTAATCACGGCAGAATTTAACTATCTGCCGGTATAATTCTGAGCAGGCATTAGCTCCGCCTCCTCTTTTTTTTCTTTCAAGCTAAGGACCCAGATCAGCGTTTCTCTAACAGGCCTGAAACAGAGGGATTTGAGGGATGTCTAAAATGCATGATCTGTTTGGTATTTTGAGCAAAACATATCATAGACATGTTTTTATATATCTGAGACCCATAATATATGCCTAAAAATAGCATGATAGCAGACCTTTAAAACGTTATTAAAACCTTATTTAACCGACATTTTCTTTAGATTCAAATGTTGTGTTTGTGTCTTTATGTGTGTGAGAACATGTGTTTTTACCTGGCTATCAAAGCGTCATTGAAAACCTTTTTTGTGTCTTGTCCAATCAGAGGGATGAAGGTTATTGAGAACCGAGCGGGTAAGGACGAGGAGAAGATGGAGATCCAGGAGATTCAGCTAAAGGAGGCCAAACACATTGCAGAGGAGGCCGACCGCAAATACGAGGAGGTGAGACTGACTTCCTGATTTTAGTCCTTATTTTTACCTACTCTTGTCTTTCGGATTATGCTAAATCTAAAATGTTTAAATGTTTTTCTCCCCAGGTGGCCCGTAAGCTGGTGATCCTGGAGGGAGAGCTGGAGAGAGCCGAGGAGAGGGCCGAGCTCTCAGAATGGTAAAAAGCATAATCATAACTGGAAAACACACCCACGTCCTTACCATTACTTGCATTAACACTCAGCATGCGTCTGTCTCTCTCCACAGTAAAGCCGCTGACCTGGAGGAGGAGCTGAAAAATGTGACCAACAACCTGAAGTCCTTAGAAGCCCAGTCTGAGAAGGTGAGTGTTTTCTGTGAGGGATGAGCATGGCTGTGACTGGACCCTGAAACTGAAATATACAGCTATAACTAACACGTCTTCTTTTGGCTTCATGAGGGGAACAGATCCGTTTTAGGGTGAAGCAAACCTAAATTATTTTAAGGAATGTTCAAGTTTCACATGTCAACCCTAGAAGGTAGCTAAAAAGCCAAGTGAGTGAATCCTGGCCTGAACAAATATCGTACATAGGGCTGATAGTTTCCAAATCTAGTCTGCTGTGCACTTTTAAAAGCTGTGTGGCAAATGATAGCATGAAAGCAGAGTAACGTGTTTGTATATGTGTTAGATTATAATGTTTTTATATTTGATAAAGTTATCTCAACTGTTTGCATTACTCAGGGGGTCCGCGGGGTCTTAAAAGGTATTACAAGTTGATAAATCAATTTAGTGAAAATTAAGGCTATTAAAAAGTATTAAAGGCATTTTCCAAGGTATTACATTTTGTAGCTTGTTTTCAATAAGTATATAAATGGTCCAAAGAGGTTGTATTCTACAGTCTACCTGAATGTAATCATGGCGTAGGTGTGTAGTGTGATTCTGTGGAGTTTATTGATGGCATCCCGTTGGGTTTGACGTCATCTGAACAGGACATCGCACGCTCACTGTTTGATAGCGTGAAGGTCCGTTTACGCCGGTTGTTAAACATCGTTATGGGGAAATGCAAGTCTGCGTCCAAATGGTTGGAAGATAAGGAGGAAGGACAATCAATACTGTATATAGTCAATGTGAGGTGAAGTGTGTCGCCAAGGTAACCGGTTAGAACTCCAAGTGGAGATGAGGTCTTAAAATGTATGGAAAGGGTCTTAAAAAAGGTCTTACATTTGACTTCAGGATTCCTGCATATACCTCGATACTGTAATCACGCAAAAGCAAAGTTAAAACAAACGCTAACATGTATTCATGCTAACAGTTCTCTGCAACTCCAAGAATAACAAATGTCAGTTCAACAAATACATACAAATCCTGCCTGTTTAATAAATACAATTAGTCGCTTTAGTTCTCCTTTATGAATGTACGGCCTAAATATATATATATATATATATAACAGCATTTACACTGATGCTCAGTGGACAGTCATTAAGGGAGCAGGGAGGGATACCTCTTCACCAAAGTATTGGTTCACACTTCCTCAATTATAACTGAATCATCCGGCCCTGCCTACAACGCAACTATTTATTTTCCCATCACGTTGTTTAGATAAAAAAAAACTCAACGTATCAAGTGACAGAACATGTTTGAACATCTGTTTGCACAATAACTTAGCAATAATGATTTAACATCATATGCACAGGGTTCCCACGGGCCATAAAAAGCCTTAACATGACATGAACTTATTCATCTACAAATACGACCTCAATTGGTGTTGAAGAGTTCCTAATAAATATTTCAAAAGTCTTAAAATGCTAAGACACAGGAAGGAGTATTTTATTCTTTTACCTGATTGTGCTTTTATAAAATCTTTAAGATAATTGGAAACATTATTTAAACAATTTACAAAATTGCTCTCACATGTCCCAGAGATCCAGATAGGGGGGAAATATCGAGCAACATTTTTTATCTTAAATTGTAATAAAGCGGCCTTAAAAAGTTTTGAATCTAAGTTGCTTAAATTGTAGGAATGCTGCAGAACAATTTAACATCATCTTGGATTACTTATCAAAGCAAATCACACAAGTAAAAAACAAACATCAATCCAAGACTCATTAGCGTAGCATGAGCCCCTGAGGCCGTTTCTTAGCATATTCAGGGAGTGAACCAGCAGCCAGTCGAGACCTGCAGCACATTCCTCCTGTTCGCTACGTTACATTCCACCCAGGCACGGACAGGCAGTGTGACAGCATGCCAGCCGCCTCATGACCGCTCTGCAGCAGCAACACAAGCCAGCTGCGCTTTGTTCAGCCAGGCCTCCCTGCATCGCAGCACAGGCTGTTCCCAGGCCGGCAACACCTCCGTCTCCCTCTCGACATATCGCTCCTCACAGGGAGTGGTGCCATAGCTGTTGCTGCAATTATGAGTGTGTGTGTGTGTGTGTGTGTGTGTGTGTGTCCTAGCATTACTATACTTGTGGGGACCTACATCTGTTTACACAGTCACGTGTGGGGACTCGCCTCCCTTATGGGGACAAAATGGAGGTCCCATGAGGGGAATCATTAATTTTAGGGTGAAGACTTGGTTAGGTTAAGGTTTAGGGTTAGGCATGTGTTGGTTAAGGTTAGGATAAGTCTCCAGGAAATGCATGTAAGTCAATGTAATGTCCCCTGAAGTGATGTATACATGGTATGTGTGTGTGTGTGTGTGGGGGGGGTAATAATAGGATTTTGAGTCCCACTTCCCCTTTTATCTGTCTTTAGATTTTGGTGAGTTTAAACGTTATGGCAAGAAGTGACGGGAAATACATTTGGTAACTTTAATTACCCGCATTAGGGCAAAGCATGTGTTTGTGTTTCTGCCACTGATGTGTTTTTCTCTGTATGTCGACAGTACTCAGAAAAAGAAGACAAGTACGAGGAGGAGATCAAAGTCCTGACTGACAAACTGAAGGAGGTGAGATCCTGATTCTACTGATCACACTATATGATCATACACTGCATGATTTGAGACTGAAACAAACCATCAATGTGGAAATGCATGTTTAAAAACACTGGGACAAGCATCACAGTTGTGGTCTCCGACACATACAATGTAACTGCAGCGTCTCTGGATTCAATCCCTTATCCCTTAGCTTATCTATTTGCCTCTGATGGATACATCTCAAACAAGTGCACATGCCATATACGCACATGCATCCAGGCAGCACACACCACCTCACAAACACTTCATCCCAATGTGGGCACACGGAGTGAGACAGAAAGCAGCTGGATGCAGCTCAGAAGGCAAATATGACAAGACTATAACAAGTTTTCATTCTTTAGATTATATTTTCCTAAATTGATAATGTAAGCCAGTCCTTATTCTTCTTCATCTCAATATCTGCATGCATTGAAATTGTAGTTCGTAAAACATGGCATCTATTAATATTTGAAAGATCAAGAAAACCGTCGTCTTATTTGTTGAATTCACTGTGTAACGTATTGTGTGTGTCCGTCAGGCTGAGACCCGTGCAGAGTTTGCAGAGAGGACAGTAGCCAAACTGGAAAAGTCCATTGATGATCTGGAAGGTATGATATCAGCAGCACTCACTTGGTGTTGCAACACTTTGTTTGCACCAAAATACACATATTTTCTGGCTTTAAAAGAACAACCAGGAAACACAAGGCGGCAGTTTGTGAGCTTCCTGCAGGTCAGAGACTCTAATCCTCATCCATCTTAATGCACTATTACACTCAGTTTCACATAGACTTCAGAAGGAGTGTCCTACTTCAGCAACACTGGATATATGTATGTGTAAAAGAGTGCTAAATATACTGCATGAAAGCTCCTCGAGGACACAATGTGCTGAGGTGTTTTCAGGTCAGCATTATTCAGTTGTTAACCACAGGAAGCTGAGTTATTGGAGTGTTTGTGAGACATTCAGGGCGGGTTTAAATGCATAAAGCTCAACCCGGCTTAATTAGATCGGCATCATTCTTCCTTCTTTGCATTTCTGCATCTTTAAAAAGCCTGACCTGTTTTTTTTTTGTCTTCTCCTTCCTCCCTCCGCCTCTCATTCTTTCTGCTTTTTGTGTCGCCGCTGTCCCTGACACCTTCCTGTCGACCTCCAGATGAATTGTACGCTCAGAAGCTGAAGTACAAGGCCATTAGCGAGGAGCTGGACCATGCCCTCAATGACATGACGTCTCTGTAGAGGCTCTGACTCTCTCGCTGCCTCTCACTTCCCTTTCTCTGCCGAGTGCTTCAAACTCATCTTCTCTCTCTGATCGTACTGTACGTGCCTTCGTCCCGTCGCAGTATGCAGGAAATGATTCATTAAAAATATGTTTCTTTCCTACTTTCTTTTGTCTTTCTATTCTTGTTTATTCATGCCAGTAGAATGTTTGAATCATAACTTAAAGAGGCGTATTATGCTAATGTTCGTGTTTCATATTTGTATGTAGTGTCTCTACTGCGACATGTCTCCATGCTTTAATGTTCTAAAAGCTCTTTATTTTGCTCATACTGCCTGTCCTGCAGCACCTCCTTTCACCCTCTGTCTGAAACCAGAGCCCAGTCTGCTCTGATTGGTTAGCTGGCCGGCTCTGTTGTGATTAGTCAACTGCTTAGAGATGTCCCGCCTTAGCCTATCACGTACAATGTGTCGGAGCGCTAGCCAATAGGAGCGAGTGTTACATAGTGATGCTATTATATTACGGAAGTAAACAAAGGAGTCCAATGGATGTGTTTAAGGCACGGGGGGGGGGAGGGAGGGGGGAGGAGTGTGTGAGACAGACAATGTAGCCTTTGCAGATCCTTTAAATGCACTAACACCTATATAACACACTACAGGAAACAACATAATAGGGCCCCTTTAAGCCACACACACCTTGTGGTTAACGTACATTTTACGTCTAATTATCAGCGAGTTTGTGAGACAAGGTGAGATTTACTGTTATTTGTGTGAATTAATGCAGTTTGCAATCCCCTTAAAAACACTCTTTTGGTTTTATGTCACTTCTTTTGATGGTTTCTGATAGTATAAATTCACGTGAGCCCATAACGTGTGTACTGACATCACACGGTAGCATTTTGGTACAACGACTATAGCTCACAAATCCTCTAAACTGTGATGTGCTAACAGAGAATGACAGTCAGCAGTCTAAGCATGAAGAGCACAGTGATGTGGTTGAGGAGTTTGCATGTGGCACAACTTTAATCTAAAAGTTATGCAAAACATCTGTTCAGTAAAACTGTGCATGGAATGCTGCTTGACAGAATGAAAGTAGCAGTGTTACGTTCTGATGTTTGAGGTCTCACCGCGTCTCCTTTCCTCTTGTTCTCCAGATAAACTATCACGAGCCAAAGAGGAGAATCTTGGCATGCACCAAGTCCTGGATCAGACCCTGCAGGAACTGAACAGCTTATAAACACAGAGAAGAAGCTGGAGAGGATGAGATCGTCACGTAACATTCCTTTAATGTTCGACTCCATTCCACGTTTCGAGCTGTAAAATCTCTTCCCCGTGTGAAGGGGGATTAACTTAATGCTTGTCCCTTGATGTTTTTTTTTTTTTCTAAGCCACACATTTGTTTCTTTTTTTCCTTTAAAGATGGGAAGTCATTTTCAGTTTCTTTTGTACCTCACCTGTGATTGCAGAAATTGTCCCCCCAGAAATCATGTTTTTTTTGACCACTTTATTTAGAAACACCTGGCAATTTCCACACCCAAGGAAACCTCAGATTTGGTCACTCAACCACTTAACTGGCTCGATTTCACATGTTTACGTGCACATACATTAAGCCTCTGTCTGATTATTGTAACGCATGTGCTCAGATGGTGTTGGGTTTCGCTCGGGCTACATTAGCTTGGCTCTGAAGTGCCACCTAGTGGTGATGGGAAGTTACACAGCAGTTTTTTAAATCATGCTGAAGCAGAAGCTACACACACTCGGCTTAAGGGTGCTTGTCTTATTCTAATTCATCTGAGTTCAACAGTATGAAATGGAAAGCTTTCATTGATTGATAAACTGGTCAAGGTACATGCTCAGTCACTCAACTTCTTTACATGTCATTAATGCCTCTTTTGCAAATCTCTAAGGCCGTCATGTTGCAGACGCATTTTATTTATGTGCATCAAATGTTTTATACCCTATTTTTAGTGTGGGAATCTGCAGAAGCTGAGAGCTGTGCATGTACATTATCAATCGGTGAAGCTGTGCTATCTTAACCTGACATGACACTCTTCTTCATTGCCAACTATAATGTAGCCACTATTTACATTATATTGATCTACATGAGCGAGCTGAAGCCCACACCCCTGGAAGCTCACATCAAGTCTTATCAACCATGGATACTTATTGTATATAGTAGCATAATGTTAGGTATTTGAGAAATTGTATTGCTCTGATTCTTCTTTGTTTGGTTTTGTTTCATTTACACCACTTCTTATTTGTGTGCCAGGGAAACTCTCAAGACCAAAGAACACACACACACATACATACATACATACACACATACATAACAGACAATAAATAAATTCTTAAAATGTTTTACTTTATTTTTGTTTGTTTGTGATGGACGTCATGGTTTCATCTCATGCCAGGGCCATGAAAAGTGCATCACGAGGCCATTTTGAATTATTTTATTCACCAACCCCCCCCCCCCCCATCCCCATCTATGTCAACCTAATAAATGTTTTACAGAAATCATGTCTCATGGACTTTTTGTGCCTTTTGAAGATTTGATATTTTCTTTGAAAGTATTACTAAAGTACTCATTAAGTGCTTCTTCATATCAATCTGATATATAATTCAGTTAAACAAATGGAATCTCTGCATGTATATGATTTAGTTCATCCCTCCTGCTCTGTTCAATGCAACCCCACAGGGGGGATAACATGTCCCTCCCATTGACTTTACATTGTAGGTCCCTCCACCTCAGAGTGACACCGATTCTCTACTTAAGTTTAACACACTTGTTTTGGAGTGCGAGGCTTGGATGCATTTCTTCATGCTCCATTCTTCCCTTCTGCTTCCTGTCTGCTCAGGTGTATTTCTTTCTGAAGGCACAACCTAAATGAAAACAGATAAAAAAACATTTGAATATATCTCATCACAGGCAAAACAACAAAGTATAAAATGTAATACCTATCTCTTTTTATTTTGTTCAAACTCTATTTCATATACAGCATGTACTTTTGGGGGAAAATCCTATATATTTACTTAATTTTGCAATTAAAGTTTTTCTGTAACGTATAAACCAAGTGATACAAACGTAAATATTTATGTGTAAATATACAGTCATGCATGCATCCAGAATCTCTTACATCTACATATAACATTTTTTTAAAGCAGGTGCTAATGATGCAAACTGAAGAAAACCAAAAAGTACAAATAAATGAATAATTTAAAATAGCGTCTACTCCTCTAATGTGTAATAAATGCTTATGTTAATTTATTTCCCCCAGCTCCACCTTTCTCCATTTAGAAATGATTTAGCTAATTGGAGGGTTATTAATTGTATAAATTAAATCACAGCCTCATTCACTCACTCATTATACTTAATATTTTTGTTTACTATTTAAAGTTGATTTATCAATTTCTAAGACTTCCTATATTGTTGCCTCCCGTCTGATGGACTTATGGGGTTGTCATCTTTATCATACATCTACTCAAAGGTTCAAAGGGCTTTACGGTCTCATGCACAGCTACAGTATGCAATAACAAACTTAAGTCACAAGCTCCTCCAACAATGCAACATAAGTATATTCAAGACAATAAAAAAATTAAAATGTTATAATAATAATATATTTTATTTCTATAGCGCTTTTCTTGAACCAAAAGACGCTTATGGCTTGTGGGATAAAACTAAGATAAGATAAGATGAACCTTTATTAATCCCCGAGGGGAAATTCAGTTGTACAAAGCAGCAACAGGGTAAGCGTGAAAAATCAGGACAGTAAAGATTCACACAGATTAATAAAATCAAAAATAAATAAAATCAAGAAAACATTTAAAATGATAATAATAATAATAATAATAATAATAATAATAATAATAATAATAATAATAATAATAATAATAAAAGACTGAAATAGGAGATGACTAAAATAACTATAAAATAACTGGCAGCATTTGTACATATTTGGTCATCTAAGTTATAAAGTACGGAATAAGTTAAAGTGAAAATCCGAAACTCCGCTCTGCATCAGCCAAACGACTCGCTGCACCCTCGCTGCGAGGGGGACCCAAGTTCCCATCAGCAAAAACACGTGGGTTTGCTATCCTGGCTCCAAAATGGTGGAATGAGCTCCCCATTGACATCAGGACGGCAGAAAGCCTGCACATCTTCCGGCGCAGACTGAAAACTCATCTCTTTCGTCTCCACTTCGAGCGATAGAATTACTAACAAAGCACTTATATACTAACAAAGGACTGGCTTATCTATAGCCAGTTGAGTAGCACTTGAAATGTTTGGCTCTATGAAACCTGATGTACTTATATGATTCTGTTTTTCTTCAGGGCTGTGTCTTCCTGGTCGTATGTACTTATTGTAAGTCGCTTTGGACAAAAGCGTCAGCTAAATGAAATGTAATGTAATGTAATGTAATGAAAATGGACATCTGTACACATAGTGACATATCTATCTAACTCTGGTGGTCTTTGTGCACTCACACCTGCAAGAAAAATCCTAAGCACTTAAATATCTATGTTTTACCTTCTGTTAGTCTGCATTTCCCCCCTGCTGGTTGGCAGAGGATTAAAGAGCAGCCCCCACATGGCACCACCGTCTGAGCGTGGCTGAAGATGGTGGTGATCTTGTAGCAGCCTGGGGAGTAGAGAAAATACGATACTTAATCATACACATACTGAACCAGAGAGGAACATCTACAGCGTGTTGCAGTCCTCACCTGCGCATTTAACATCCATGAAGTAGGAGTTTGGACTCTGCACCAGCCTCTTCTTCTTGTGTCTGCTCCTCTCCTTGGCCAGACTGGGGTGGAACAGATCGCTATCCTGCAACATGTTTTTAACGCTATTGTAAATCAAATGTGTGTTATTTTTTAATTGAACGACGAGGCGATGATAGTTTGTTAGATGTTTTGATGACACCGTAATGCCCCCTACAGTCTGGTAAATGAAGTAAAACTAAAAGCAAGTGCATAAACATGTCTGGGCAAGTCCCTATCATTTCTGGGAATCTACACATGCATACTGTATGCATGAAATTATTTTAAAATACATTTCAAACACATATTTACGCCTTACACCACATAAATTGACATAACTAATGGATATTTTCCTCATAGTTCTTACATAAAATGTGTTGCTTATCAATTGATAACAGACTAGTTGAGAAGCTTTCTGTTAATCAAAGCTGTCATGCAAGCCCTAAAGTTTCTATCCAGAAAATAAAAAATCACTTACAGACATTTTTGCTCCAAACACTTTTTCGTCCAATGCAAATACGAGAGATAGCGTGATATTTGAAGTGCGGCTCTCTGTCTCAAAGCAGCTGGAGTTTGTTGTTGTTCTGCAGGTGTAAAGTGGCTCTGTGACCGGAAGACACCGAGCAGGCGGGCGGGGTCTCTCTTTAGGGGAGGCGCGTCAGATTATACTGGGTGCACTGGTCCAAGTTTACATAATTATTTTAAAACTAGTTTTGTAAACAGTACAATTAAAAAGTCAATGATTCAATTGCATGTGGTCTCACTAGAGCTTTTTTACAGTAAAGGAAATACAATTTTTCAAAATAGACTTTTAGACTCCCTTTTTCCCATCTTTATATGATATTCAATATCTGTCTTATATTTTAGTAGTGCAATAACGTCTGTTGATAATTTCCCCCTTAATTTACGAAATAAAAGCATCATGGTTTTCTGTTTTAAGATGGTGCAAATATTTAATATATAATAACTTAATGGGACTGTAGCAGGGTGTAAAAAATAGGCTACGTTTACGTGTTTTACCCAAACCTTTTATATATTTAATATTTTCTGTATTTTATACAAACTTTAAGGGTCCCCTATGTTGTGTTTCTGCAAACCTTTACACACCCCCGGTGTTCCTCGATATAGAGTACAGAACCTGATAAGATACAAATAGTTAAATAAAAGACTCAATAGATAAATTAATTTGCCAACAACTGTAGCAATAATATTAATAATAAAACAAATATTGGCATTAATTAATCAAATGAATTTGTATTTTAATTTATCTTTGTTTTATTTACCAAATAATCTACTATGATTTAAATATATTGATAATCATATTTTTTAATCTGTAAGTGTATTTTTCATTTATTGTCCCCTTTAATTAATATGATGATGATCAATGTATGTATTGTTTTTTTTGGAAGGTTCCGTCCTCCATAGCCAAGAACTATTTTGTCAAAAGACTGATTAACACATTTTGGTACTCGGGTGACCCAAGACATCAAAACGAACGAACCCAGCGGTTCACCAGCGGACTTCCGGAGCCACGACGACAGAGCGGAGTGACAGTTGATTTATCCAAAAGGACAGCTCACTTAGTTGTGACGTTTCTTTTTCTCACGACGGGCGGGATATCCGCAGTAGTAAACTAGCTAATAACATGGCGAAGACTTACGATTACTTGTTTAAACTACTTTTAATCGGCGATTCAGGCGTCGGAAAGACCTGTGTGCTATTCAGATTTTCAGAAGATGCCTTCAACTCTACGTTTATCTCTACTATAGGTGAGTAAAAGTGGTTTTATTAAGACTGTCTTTGCTGAAAAAGTACAGGAGCAGCCCATCCCGTCATGCTAATTTCTTGCTAACTTTTTAGCATTCGTTGTAGAGGCTAGTCAGGAAGCCGGCTTGTTGGAGGGGCTTTTCAGGAAACGACAACTGTATTTCAACCAGTTTATATTCTTACAAATCTCGTGTATGTATAAGCAGTAAGGCTGTTAACCTAATGAAAGCTATTACAGTGTTTTAAACGTACTATTTTAAGCTAAACTACCTAGCTACAAAGCTGTCAGTGAGCTAGCTAGCAGTGTCACTTTTCATCAAAACCCCAGGAAGTGCGCCGGCCGTTGATGCAGATTTTTTAAAGAATGGCCAAACAGGGGTACTACAACTCCGTGTCCAAAAATACTTTCCCAGTTTCCCCCATTGACTTACATTGTGAAATAGATTTCTGTAAATCAGCGTATAATAAATAATATAATCATTAGGGTCTTAAAGTTGGAAAATTAGCTAAAGCCGAAGGCGGGACTTAAGAACAACTCAAGTGCGCATGCTCGGTGGGCAAAAGGCCCCGGATGAGTCGCTTCATTTTGAGCTTCATGCGCCACTGAGCAACTCTCATAGGAATGAACGGGGCCCCGCCTCCAACACTGTATCCTCTTTACATATCCATCATGCTTTTCATATGACAAGCTGCTTGTACTTCGCACTGTGGTAGCCAATGTTACAGAAAACAGTAATGAAGCTTCTAAAATCAATCATTAATGTGACTGTCACAGATGTGCCTTGTTTTTGAGAATCAGAATATCTTTATTGTGACATTTCGTTGGCATCTCTCAATGCATTAATATAAATAGAAACAAATAAATAAAAGCAGAGGTAGTAGCAATTACAATGCAATGAAAGCACTAAGATAAAATAATGTCAGTGAACATATTAACCAATTTTACAGACTATAACATTTCAATATAAAAAGCTAGAAAAGTTTAAACATAATTGTGGTTACGGTCTTCGAGGGCTGGAGATGTGTTTCATGTATGTTAAAGTTGTCGTAATGTGTTCTGTGGTTGGACAGGGATGGGAGTAATTCATAAAATGTATTTATATGTATTTTGTTTTTTCCTTTAGGTATTGATTTCAAGATCAGAACAATAGAATTAGATGGCAAGAAGATCAAGCTACAGATATGGTAAGATATCACTTTCACTTTACAGTTTGACTTGTATGTGAAGATTAAGGGTGGATTGTAATTACACTAAGATGACAATTTATTAGATACATCTCATGAGAAGATTAACATCTGCATTACGGATGCTTCAGTAGCTTGTAATATATTCACTCTTTACAAGACTGAAATCCTGGTGTTGTCAACTCTTAAGTCTCTCAAGCGAACATACAGTATACACTATGTATTTGTGTCTTTAAAGTTGTAATAGGTAAAAGAAAATGGGTTTAAAGGTAGTAGTATTGAATATATATCATGACTAGCAGCAGCTGTGCATGTGTACAACGGCACACAACACTTTAAATAAGACATGGAGTTGATTATGTATTTTATTAAGAACCTTTCACAGAGTTAGGCTATTACCCCTTTGTTTTCTCAATGAACAGATGAAATATAGCTAAGTCTTGCAGACTAAGTGTTGTTTTTGATATGTAGGGATACAGCAGGACAAGAGCGGTTCAGGACCATCACGACAGCCTACTACAGAGGAGCCATGGTAAGTTGCTTTGTCTTTTAATAAATCGTACCATAGTGTTTTATTTTTGGGATCAGAATAGGTGAAGTGTCAGTAATCTCAGGTGTCAGCTCTGTACCGACAACCTCTACCCGAACTACACCCAGCATTGTTGCTATTGTTGTTAATGTTGTACACACCTGGGTAATCTGAGGTGCGCTCAGTGTATTGTTTTATGCTATTTTTCCTAGCCTCTCCTTTAGTTCAAGTTTAACTGGTTGCCTGTGATTCCATATTTCGCTTAAAGGTCCCATGACATGGCCATTTCTACTGATCATGATTCCATTGTTGAGGTCTACTAGAATAGATGACATTGTTCAATTTTCCAAACTCTCATTGGTTTCTCATCCAGCATCTCTGTATAGTATGTGTATTCACTCTCTGTCCTAAACGGCTTAATGGAGCTCCTGTGAGCCCACTGTGCTCTGATTGCTCAGCTCGCCCACTCTGTTCTGATGAGTCCACCACCGTTACAGCGGAACATCAGTGATGATGTGTTACAATGGCGTTTGTTAGCAATCAGAAAATGACACCAGTAATTACAAACAGATGAGAATGCTTCGTGGGGTCTGGGTGCCGTGTTGGCGGGACGTTGCACGGCTCGCTGCTCCGCCCTTTGAGCGGACAGTGTGAGCTGGATTACTGGTGTCGTTTCCTGGTTGCTGCGTGGGGTCTGCGAGACAACAGTTCAGCCTGAGTTTCGCGATGTCTCACTGTCTCAGGCTGAGTTCAGAAATCTGAGAAAAAGATTAGGGTGTGTGAGGAGCTCCACGGATTGGTCCATTTGGACCTGGGCATGGTTACGTCACTATACTCAGGAAGCAAACAATGGAAAAAGAGAAATCTCCAAAGAGGCGTTCTGGGGCAGCACAGACAGGTCTTCTCTGTGTTAGAGTTTTACTCGCTACAGGGTGCACTTTGAGGGTTTGTGACTCTGCAGACTGTTTACATGCAGAACAACCTTCATAACACAAGGGGACGGGTGATAACTGGAAAAGCATGACATGGGACCTTTGAGTAAACTGTATTGCCTTTGGTTTTAAATGGGGTAAAATATAATAATAAAAATAGTTTTGCAAGTTGTAACTGTGATGTCTTTATTGAAGTATGTAGATGCTGTGGTCGTTAAGTAAATTAAACCAAATACGTTGTGTATTATCGGCTCTACTTATCGTTAATAATTTCATTATCGAAATGTACGACACCAGTCACGTCTGTGGAAACATTAGTATAACTGCCTTTTTTCATTTATATTTGAATGTTGTATGTCTTGAAGTCTCTTCAATAAAGCTGATGATTATGAATGCATGATAATATATTTGTACCATTATTGAGCCCAGATATCATGATATCATGATATCATGCCTCCCTAGTGTTGAAGTACCATGCTTTACTTGGCCTTCGACAGTCATGTGATCCTTCACTAATGAGGGTGAAATGACCAACAGATAATCACATTAGGCAATACATTCCCGAGTGGTTCATAACCAATAATTGGTCAATGATTTAATCAAATGTGTCTTTTCTTTTCCTCTCCAGGGCATCATGTTAGTGTATGACATAACCAATGAGAAGTCCTTTGAAAACATCAAGAACTGGATACGGAATATCGAAGAGGTAAACATGAAAGGGACGTCTGTTCAGTGTGCGCGTTAGTGTGTCTTATTTTGACTGTTTCTCTAAAAAGAGTGTATACATCTGGAAGTGTGTTTAGAAGAAAGGTCACCTGCTGGAAGGTATTCGGCAAAGGGAATATATTGTACGCCTCTAATTAGACTATATTTTTTATATTTCTTATGCTTTTGATGATAATTACTATTGTATATTGTTCTTTTTGATATTATATATATATATATTTGTATATAACAGTATGATATTGTATATGTACCATGTTGTGTGAGACTCACTGTCAAGGAACTTGTTCTTATAAATGTATACAAAAGAATTAGAGTGTATAAATCTAATGCATTCTATAATTGATTAGATTTCTCCACTATGCACATTTATGTTTCCCAGCATGCTTCAGCCGATGTGGAGAGGATGGTCCTTGGGAACAAATGCGACGTCAACGACAAGCGACAGGTGTCCAAAGACCGAGGGGAGAAGGTGGGCGAAAACACACGACTGTACCTAGAACTAGATTTAATAAGAACACTTGAACCTCTCTCTCAAAAGTAGGGATGGTACCGAGCCCGGTAAACATCAAAGTGCACCACATTCAGATGGAGAACTCACCGGGGTCGACTGTCTGTCAAAGTTTCGCTACAATGAAACAACCCTGTTGTTATATTATTTATATATTTTAAATAAAAAGCCATTTTAATTCTGTTTACAGTTCTGTCATGACATTATTTAAATGTTATTTATTTAATTGAAATAAAAAGCAATGTTAATTTTGTTCACAATTTTTAGTTTGGTTAATTTACCTTTTTTTCTTTTTCAAAAGAACCGATAAGAGAACCGATAAAGGACCGGATCGATAAGCCTTATCGATAAAAGTAGTAGTACCGTTAAAACCTTAACGACCCATCCCTACTCAAAAGGAAACCTTCTATTATACTGACTGTTCTTCTTCTCTCCTGCTGTCAGCTGGCGCTCGAGTACGGTATCAAGTTCATGGAGACGAGTGCAAAAGCGAACATCAACGTGGAGAATGTGAGTTCAAGCTTTTTCTGCGGTTATTCATTCACAGCTGGAAGTATCGTAACTAAGAGATGAGCTATGATACTTTGGTCCTCGTTGTCTGCGTTTAGACTCGTGTCACAGAGTTTAAGAAATTGACTTCACATAATCGTCAGGTAGGAAGAGTGATAAAGACCGTACTGTATATTGGTTTTCTTTGTGATGGCGATACAATATATATGTATTTCTGTATTTTTTATGTAGTGGGCTTTGATTTGATTTGATTAGATTTATTTCGAATATGTAAAACAATAATACTGGAGACATCTTAAAAAAAAGTCATATCTGTATTATGTTACACAAACATTATATTGCATTTTTAGTGTCGCCAACTCCGTTTCTAATACGCAAAAAGACTGCAAAATGCGTCTATGATTATTTTTAGTATTTTCGATCTTTCCAATCCAGAGGAGATCTCTCTCCCGCCTGTGTGCGAGGGGGCGGGGCAGTTTACACACACTCAGCTGTTACATGCAGCCACACACACACACACACACACACACACGGAGGAGATGGCGGAGAGAATGCGCTCCGAGGTGTGGTTAAACTTTACCCGTCTCGATGCTCGTTGCCTAAAGTGCAATAAGAGTTTAGCATGTGAGGGCGGTAACACGAGCAGTTTGTCTAAACATTTATCAAAAGTGCTCCACATCCAGACGGAGGAATGCACCGGGTTCCACTGTCTTTCTAGCAGCTCTGGAGCCCCATCCACGAGTAACGTTTCCACGTCAGGTGTTCTGTATGCTAGCAGCAACACACGGAGTTAACTACATGATACAAACATGGGTTAATGATTAGAGGAAACGGAGTTATTTACTTTGTTAAAGTTTCAGCTATTCTGTCTACAGTTCTGTCTTCAGATTATTTAATACGATTTATTAAAACACTGTTGTTTCTTTTGATGTGAAATATAATTTATTTAATTTAAATAAAAAGCAATGTTAGTTTTGTTCACAATTTATTTAGTTAGTTTACCTTGTTTTTTTCTCCTAAAGAACCGATAAGAGTAACGTTAAACACAAAACGTAATACACACCTCACAACTACATGTATCAAGAGGAAAGTATACATGCTGTGTGCCTTGAGAAAAAGAAACCACTTGTACTGAGGAAGTGGATCAGCTGATGAACAACAGCAGGAAACACTTCACTGACTCTCTGGTGTAACAGCCAGCGACTCTGTGACAGATGTTTGCAGACAAAGACAGAAAGTAGAGCACAAAAGCAGAACAAAGCAGAACTTAATACCCTTTCGTAGGAACATGTAACTTTTTGCCCGTTAGCTGAACTATAATCAAATTATCAGCCACTTGTAACACAATGAAAATAATCTAATTAAATGACGGGCTTAATTAGATTAGTGTTCAAAATAATCAGAGAACCCCCGTTTAATATGCTTTGATTCAATTTCAATAATTACATTTGTTTTGATCTGCTTTTGTCCGCAGGCCTTCTTAACCCTCGCCAGAGACATCAAAGCCAAAATGGACAAGAAGCTGGTAAGAAAATGGAAACCTTTTAATAAAGCTATTGCTGTGTGACTTTTCTTTTGCTGTTCTGACATGTAGCGGCTCAGTGAAATAAATAAAACAGAACGTCTTACTCAGAATAAACTGCCGCTTGGCCAATAAGCGAATCTTACGCAGGAAAAATGTTCAAGGCAAGAATATACTTATTATGCGCTGATCCCACCACCACCTGTCTCCCATGTGTGACGCGCTCTATGGAATCAGTCGGAAAAAAATAGTTTTTCGAGGTTCGGGTGTTTTGTTTAATTTTAACTAAACAAAGTCTTTGCTTTCAGAATATGTAACTTCTATTTCCAAAATCACACGATAAATACATGTTTGAAGCTTGTAAAGGGACGAAGACAGGCACCTCTCACTCGCACTCTGCTGTTCCGCAGTGCCGCCCCCCTCCCTCCGGCTGACATTATGAATGTACGCGTATAGTAATCATAGATAACACGGCAGGGTCCGTTACAGTTTGTTTTCATCTGATTTCAAATAAACAAAGTCTTGGCTTTCAGAATATTAAACTTGTTTCGGCAAATTCAGATGATAAATACAACTTTGAAGCGTCAGCATAATTACAAGCGGAGAACGGAGTAACTTGACGTCCCAGCGGGCAGAACAACAGCCGGGAAACACACACAATACACACAAATGCAAAAATACACACACACACGTATACATACACACACACACATGAGCTTCCCCCAGACCAGTAATCCAAACCAAAATATCTTCCCTCTGTCCGTACTACTTTGATAATTTGCTCCGCTAACAACCAATCAGATCGATGGATTCCAGAGAAGTGATGACTCGGTGACAGTCATTATAGAATGTGACATATTTAGCTTGATATTTGGAGAACAACAGCAATCCTGATATCATTAGAGAGCTAGGAGTCTCCTCTTTCCAGCAGTGTATACAACTCAAAATGTCCTCGGGTCAATGTGACTTCGATGGAGCAGGTCACATATAGTCTATACTAGTTGCTTGTGAACCTGGAAATGTTGAGTACCCCAAAGTGTTATGTTAGAAATGTAAAGTACGGGTCCACAGCACATAGAAACTGCCAGATGCCAACTTTCATATGTTGGGCAATTTGCACAATTAGCATAACTATTCACAGCTGGCAGTTTCACAAAGACATGAGATATGATACTTTGGGCCTCGTTGTCTGTGTGTTTAAAAAGACAACATTTTCAGGACCCAACTTCGCAGTTTATACCAATTTGTAACTATTGTTTGCATATTTTATGATACAATTGAATGCTAATCAACCCAACTAATGCTAATTGTGCAAATTGCCCAACATCTTCTTCATGTCTCTTCTACATCAACATGTGTCCCCTCTTCTCCATGTCTCTTCTACATCAACATGTGTCCCCTCTTCTTCATGTCTCTTCTACATCAACATGTGTCCCCTCTTCTTCATGTCTCTTCTACATCAACATGTGTCCCCTCTTCTTCATGTCTCTTCTACATCAACATGTGTCCCCTCTTCTTCATGTCTCTTCTACATCAACATGTGTCCCCTCTTCTCCATGTCTCTTCTACATCAACATGTGTCCCCTCTTCTTCATGTCTCTTCTACATCAACATGTGTCCCCTCTTCTTCATGTCTCTTCTACATCAACATGTGTCCCCTCTTCTTCATGTCTCTTCTACATCAACATGTGTCCCCTCTGTGGAAAGAGACTCTGAAAGTCTCAGGAACAAAGATTCTCTCTCTTTTTGATCCATTTCTATAAAAACCTGTCTGAAAATGAGCTGATCAGATTTTGGCCACTTTATGATGTCATAACGATGTTTTGTCTTGTGTAACCATTAGCCAATCAGCAACCAAGGTACCCCCCCCCCCCCCCCCCCCCACCTTATGACCTGAATCTCCTCATAGAGCACTATTGAGTTCTTTGTAACCAAATCTCTCTCAGAGGGGCGTGGGGAGGGGCTCCTTATTTTCATCTAAAGTAACAGACAGAGAATCAGCACTTTGGAAACAGAGGGGATTATGGGTAATGCTGCAATGATCTGTTTGGTGTTTCAGCCAATCAGAGACATGTTCTGTATATATCTGAGAGCTGTAACATATTGATGAAAACCAGGACCTGTAACTGAGCTCTCTCCTCTGTCCGGCTCTCAGGAGGGCAACAACCCGCAGGGCAGCAGTCAGGGAGTGAAGATCACAGAACAGCCGAAGAAGAACAGCTTCTTCCGCTGCTCGCTGCTGTGAGGAGACGAGAGTCGGCATCCACCATCGCCTTAACGGAGTCCCACTGGACACAACTGGACAGAGCACACTCACCTCTTACCTTCCTTCACTTCGTCTTCCTCTCTTCTCTCCATATTAGGAAAAACAAAAGTGTATCGCTCCCTTCCTTGACAACTGTGAATCTAACTCCTGTGGCCTCCACTAGTAAATCTGTGTCTCTTTTTGTACGGTTGCTTATTAGATTCATACGTCTTGAGATTTTATTGCCTTTTTTTTAAAGACTTCTTGTGAGACGATCAAACCACTTTACTGCTCATGATAATGTCTCCTCTCTCTCTCTTTGAAGTCTTATTTATTCGATCCTTATCACTTAAAGTCGCCCAGATTATACCTCCAGAAAAGACTTACTCTTCCAAATGGGCTTCCTAATTCTGAATATAATCATCTGTCAAATATATAGTTATCCACGGTGATGAGTCCACATTGTGGGTGGGTGGTCTCTTTGGTATATCCACATTAGGTAAACATGTAAATATATATCATTGATTATGAAATCAGTCGTGCCATCACATCACATCTACTTGGATCACCTTTTTCTACTTTCCGTTGAATTTTCATAGGCCGATACATTCCTCCTTTGAACACTTTAATGTGTGTGTGTGTGTGTGTGTCCAGATTAAGCCTTTCTCCAAGTATTCATGTGGTTGCAGTAAGACCGGCTTGTTTTAAGGGCTCTTAGATTCCTTTTTGTTTATTGCCTCATCAGTTTAGGTATTGAGATAGGAGGTCGATCGTTTGATGCACTTCAACTGACAAAGCAATACCTAACTCTGACAGCAGGAGGCGACACAGTGTCACAGGATGATTACATCTGTTTATGCATTTATACTTCCTGTTCTGGGGCGGCGTGCACTCAAACGGTTCTCTGGGCTCTAGCAGTATTTATGGAGTGAAACAAAACACAGCACCGAAATGACAAAGTGCCCTTTTATGTTCTTATTGATTATTATGCACTTTCTCCTTTTTGTTCTTTCTGTAAAACAAAGAAGTTCTTAACATGTTTGCTGCACACCTTAAAGAGGCCCTGTTGTGCTTTTCCTGTAGTGTCATAAAGGCCTTTGTGCATGAAAGTGGTCTGCAAATCACAAAGTTCCCCCCAGAGGAAGTTGCTCTCCCACATTGGACTCCTTTGTTTACTTCCTGAACACAGTGACGTCACTATGTAACACTTGTGCTTCAATTGGCTAGTGCTCCGACACATTGTATGTGATTGGCTAAGGGGCGGGACATCTCTAGTCAGCTAACCAATCGGAGCAGACTGGGCTCTGGTTTCAGACGGAGGGTGAAAATAGGTGGTATGAGAAGAATATGGCCCCTTTAACTGAAAAGCGAAACTTATTCATGCCCACTGTCTGGGATTCCCTAAAAACATCTGAGCACTGAAACCTACTTTTTTGAGATAGTAATGAAAAAACACCGAAGGCCTTTAATTTAGACGTGTTTTTTTCTCTTATTACAACAAATGTATGAATTGTAATTTCACTTTTCCCAGGTTTTATGCATTTCCACACCCATTGATGCTCTAGGAAGCTTCCACGACTCACCCCTCTTGTCTTACTCTCCTATTCCCTCCCCCTTCCTCCTTTATCCAGATTTCAGACATCTTGTTTTGGCCCGGTCTCACGGCCGTGTGAACTATGCATTCTGGGTGCGTAGAAAACATCAAAAAAGCGTTGCACATTTGACTCAAGCTTTATTTGAGATAGGACCCTTTGCTCTTTTACTCTCTGCCGTAACTTTGCTCGTTTCAGAAGAAGGATTAGGAAATTATTTGAAAGCTGACTTAAAAATCACGTCTGACATTTTACAGTTTGAGCAAATTAAGTTGTTGAACTGATGTAACTGCGTAGGTGGATTTCAATCGTTGCTGTTACCATGGTTTTCAAAATGTCTGGCTCTCGCAGATGAAGTCGATTTGATGAAGTTGCAGGTTTCTGCTTTATTCTGTGAAATGTATTTGAGTCATTTGTTATTTTCGCCAAGTATACATTTGTCACTTCTATGTTAGCATATCTTCAGCATTCCCCGACGTAATTTGGATTTCATCTCTGATTATTGATGGTTTCCATGGGGAGCAAATGTAATAACTCAGCAGTTGTAAATAAGATCTACAATGGTTGTACTGAAGGTTCATAAGTCTTATTGATCTACACATTTTGTAGATATGTGTTTTGATGATTTATTAAAAATGAGATTCTTAGAAAAAACTTGTTTACTCGACTTATTATATTTGTACCTTTTTGTATTTTTGGAAATGTATGTAAATAATCAGTATCATATTGGCGCTGGATGTCCTCAAAAGTAGATTGGTTATTTAAAGGTGGGGTAGGTAAGTTTGAGAAACCGGCTCGACTCTTAACATCCCGATAGCAATGAATATCTGAAGTGCTTTGACAAAAAATCCATAAAAAAATATCATCTGTGGAAGCCGTGGCGCTGTAAAAAGCACGACCAATCATCTGAGCCGGCTAAAGTAACTGGATGGCCTACCTGCCTGTCAGCCTTCCATCGGGGCACAAACTTATCTCGTGCCCTCATTGGTCATGTGCGTGTTCGTGTGTGTTGGAGGAGGGGCTCTGTGAGGAAGTGGCAGATTTGTTCCGGCTGTGTATTTTCAAATTCTAGCGCACTCGAGATGGTTTCTCAAACTTACCTACCCCACCTTTAAGTGAGTGTTTAAGTGCTTGAATATTGGACTATATATTTGAAATTAAGGGTTATCAAGGATGGCAAGTCTTCAGTGTTTTCAAGACATATTTAAGTTGCTTAACCCTCCTGTTGTCTTCGGGTCAAATCTGACCGATTACTACTTTCATCAATCAGAACTTTTTAGTTTTCCATTCGATTACATTCAGGCTTCATGATATCCTTCACAGTAAACATTCGAACATATAAAATGGCTGATCACCACTTTCATTGAATTTTGGATGATTTAGTCAACTTTGAAACACCCATGGTGTTCCCGGTCAAACATGACCGCCATAAAGAAAAGGAATTAGTAACCATCCGGATCAGATCACACACACACACACACACACGCACGCACGCACGCACACACACACACACACATACTCTAGATGTGTTCCCCCCCCTTATGTGCCAATCCCCCACATGGCTCACACCTGGCACACGCAATACTTGTTCAGTGTCTGTTCTTTGTATATTTACTGCAGTTTTTCATGTGTACCAGTAGTCTGATACAATATGTACAGTTTGAAAGGGCGTTAAATGAAATTTGGTGATGATTAATGGTTTTGTGTAAATGTAATAGCAGTTAAAACAGGACCGGTCAAATTTGACCGTGAACACCAAAGTAAGGGGGGGGGGGAACAAAGACAATAGGAGGGTTAAAGCCCAATAACATCTAATATAATGTGTTGAAGAAATGCAATATTCAGAAATGTATAATTACATAATTTGCCACAACTGACAGGTGTGAGAAAAGCTTGAAAATGCTCTTGAAAATGTTTTTAAAGGGCTTCAATTTGACTTTTGCAGAAGACCTTGTGGAACCTCTGAACTACAGCAGTCGTGTTTTTATTTTCTGTGCAGCACTACACCTTTTTTTTCTTCTTGTATACATGCAACATGTTGAGCATTCAGCTCAGAAGTGCTGCAAAGAGGATGAAGTGTTGCCGATAGATGGCCACGTCTCCATGTTGAAGGAGATTCTGCAGCAGAGAGGGCAAAAGTACACACGTCCTTTACTCAAGTAGAAGTACAGATACTCGTGTTTAAAAATACTCTGGTAAAAGTAGAAGTACTGACTAAACTTCTTTACTCAAGTAGAAGTACAGATACTCGTGTAAACTTAGAAGTACTGACTAAACTTCTTTACTCAAGTCAAAGTAAAGAGGCTTTGAAATGTACTTAAGTAAAAAGTACCCATACCTAGCAGCTGTTTTAAAGAGTACCTGACCTCCCTTTATATTAATAGAACAATAATGTCATTGTTAGCTAATGAATGTTTCCATGCTGAACAACGGCAACATGACAACGTTTCCATTGGTCCCTCTTCTTTAGAGAAGACCAGGAAATGATGGATACACGGATCGTGTTCAAATCAATAGGCACGCAATGACTCTAAAGAATAATGATCACGCATCAAACACACATTCAGACTAAAGGAACCAGCTGTTTGGGAAATGAGAGAAGTAGAAAGTACAGGTACTTGGGTTCAACATGTAAGAAGTAGAAAGTACAGGTATTTGAGTTCAACATGTAAGAAGTAGAAAGTACAGGTATTTGGGTTCAACATGTAAGAAGTAGAAAGTACAGGTATTTGGGTTCAACATGTAAGAAGTAGAAAGTACAGGTATTTGGGTTCAACATGTAAGAAGTAGAAAGTACAGGTATTTGGGTTCAACATGTAAGAAGTAGAAAGTACAGGTATTTGTGTTCAACATGTGAGAAGTAGAAAGTTCAGGTATTTGTGTTCAACATGTGAGAAGTAGAAAGTACAGGTATTTGTGTTCAACATGTAAGAAGTAGAAAGTACAGGTATTTGTGTTCAACATGTGAGAAGTAGAAAGTACAGGTATTTGTGTTCAACATGTAAGAAGTAGAAAGTACAGCAATTTGTGTTCAACATGTAAGAAGTAGAAAGTTCAGGTATTTGTGTTCAACATGTGAGAAGTAGAAAGTACAGGTATTTGTGTTCAACATGTAAGAAGTAGAAAGTACAGGTATTTGTGTTCAACATGTGAGAAGTAGAAAGTACAGGTATTTGTGTTCAACATGTAAGAAGTAGAAAGTACAGGTATTTGTGTTCAACATGTAAGAAGTAGAAAGTTCAGGTATTTGTGTTCAACATGTGAGAAGTAGAAAGTACAGGTATTTGTGTTCAACATGTAAGAAGTAGAAAGTACAGGTATTTGTGTTCAACATGTAAGAAGTAGAAAGTACAGGTATTTGTGTTCAACATGTAAGAAGTAGAAAGTACAGGTATTTGTGTTCAAAATGTAAGAAGTCAAAGTAAAAAGTCGTCAGAAAAATAAGTAGAGTAAAGTACTGATACCAGAACATTGTACAGTAACAAAGTATTTGTACTCCACTACTTCCCACCTCTGCTTTTCAGGTAATTTGTTCTAACTTGACATTCTCCTCACACTTCCTTTTCTTCCTTACAGGTGTCTTCACAGTCTGAGCTGTTTCAACCACCTGACAATGTGCCCACTTTCCACACCTTCCTGATCCTCATTAGTGTAACAGTAAGAGCTTTTCTATTCTTTTTTTAACGTGCCGATTGTTTTTCTATGCTTAATATGATCCAAAAATGAAGCAAAAAGCTACACGTCGGATAAAGGCAGAGAAAAGGGAGTCATTTGCGGAGATGTAACATGAGCAACTAATGTATGCATCAGGACTTAGCTGCAGAATAAAGTGTACAGTAAAGACAAAGACACATTCAGGTCAAAATGTTGGATGCATTATAATGTGAAGCACAACATATCTCTTGTTGAATATAAAGAGATCCTGGTCAATATTACAGAGAGCAAATTGACCTTTTCTACATTGATTAAAAGTGTTCTCCATTTAGCGGATAGATAATATTTATATACAGAAGAGCGTTGATGTTCCACTGGAGCCAGCACAAGGTTTTGACCTTTACGAAGTTCTTTAACATGTAGACACTCCTCATGTGGAGGAACATTTCACAGATTATTATGGTTATTTAACTTTCCCTCAAAGCGTTAGCAGGAATTTTCATTGAAATGGTTCATTAGTTAATATGTCACTCACCAAGAACAATAACATCCAAAGGCCGTGAACTTTACTGTCAAGTTCCTTTTAGTGAGAGCTTCCCCTCTGAAAGAACAGCAGATGCACGAGAAGCTTTGTACCTGATTAGATATAGGTTAAAAGAACAAAGAAAGAAAAGACAACTATTGCCAAATCTCTGTTGAAATGTACTAAGTCAACTTTTCAGTTTACATTCAATTGAAATTGTGTGCACTCTTTTATCTTTCTGACAAAAAGTGTATTTGAAGCACATGTGGTTGAAACAGCCTCTCATTTCTATTTATACAATCTAGTAACGCCTAAAAATGCACACTTGGAACCGGTTAAAGCTGTAGCGTCAAACAGTGGCGGTTCTAGACCAATTTGACTGGGGGGCCAGTTATTTTCTGAGGGGGGGCACAATAAATGCAGGACGAAAAAGAGAACTAGACAGTATGAAGTAATTGCGCATAAGAAAACAATGCAATACAGTTATTGGTATCTGTTTCAGTACACTTATTCATTTCAGATAGATCTTATAGTTATTACTGTTAGCTTCAGCTTAAGTTATAGTGCAATGTTTGCACTCACACCATATTTATATAAAAATAAAGGCAATGAACAGTTACATCTCTACTTTACATAAGGGTGTCTGCACAATCTCACATTACAGCAACAAAATCCTGCGATCTTTGGCAAACCGAGTACCAGAAAATATACATCTAAAAAAACGTTTCATTGTTTCATTGTCAGAGGTCAGTGTTAGGGGGGCACTGGCACCCTAGAACCGCCCCTGGCGTCAAACGATATCATTGAATGGTCTCCTCAGTATGATTAACTGATACTTGTGCAAATGTAACTTTGAGCAACAGCTGATGAATGCTGTACTGAAGTCTCACATTTGCTCTCAGCTGGCTACTCTCTGATAGATCAAAACGTTTTAATACTTTAACCTCAATTTATTTCAGATAACTGTTGCTTTATGATTTACTCAGTGGTGGAGCAAAGTACTCTGAGTTTATTGAAAGTGGAAATAGTCTAAAGATGCTCCATTGCAAGTAAAAAGCCTACATTTAAAAGTTGAATTCAATCAAGGTTAAGAATTAGTATCAGCAGAATCTATTTTAAGTACAAAAGTCAAATAACTAATTCTACACAATGTCTCCTTTCACAGTGATATTAGAATATTATAAGGGGCTGATTTTATTTACTTGATTCACTATTGGTTAGTGTACTAGCTTAATACTGCATCATATCAAACAATCTGATGTAATGTATGAACTACTGTCACTTGTGGTGTCAAATTAATAAAGTTGGGCGCAATATAGAATGTAATAGCAATACTATAAAGAAGCATGCAATGGAAATAAGTACAACATGTGTCCAAATTGTACTCAAGTACCTGAGTGAATGAACTTAGTGACTTTCCACCCCAGGATATATGATCTATGTATGATACAATTCTGTAGATATACACGTATACACTGATAAGCCATGTTGGATGAGTTGATACTAAGACTTGAGACGACATGTTTTTTAGTTGCATTACGTCGTACTCTCTGTGTGTGTGTGTGTGTGTGTGTGTGTGTGTGTGTGTGTGTGTGTGTGTGTGTGTGTGTGTGTGTGTGTGTGTGTGTGTGTGTGTGTGTGTGTGTGTGTGTGTGTGTGTGCGTGTGCGTGTGCGTGCGCGTGCGTGCGTGTGGGTGATGATGTCACTGAGGGCAGCACAGAAGCTCATCATCATACAGGAAACATGTTTAGAGTGTTACAGAGGAGGCATATTTCTGTGTGTGTGTGTGTGTGTGTGTGTGTGTGTGTGTGTGTGTGTGTGTGTGTGTGTGTGTGTGTGTGTGTGTGTGTGTGTGTGTGTGTGTGTGTGTGTGTGTGTGTGTGTGTGTGTGTGTGTGTGGTGTGTGTGTGTGTGTGTGTGTGTGGTGTGTGTGTGTGTGTGTGTGTGTGTGTGTGTGTCTCCGCCCACAGACAGGTGTATCAGCCCAGTCAGATCTGCTGTGTCATTTCATCGCCGAGCTTCAGGACAAGGTGAGTTACGCTTGGTGTTCACAATCTCTATTCAGTCATTTTAGAGTTTCTTTTTAAAATCCAGTGATCAATGTTCAAACTACACCTTTCATATGTTTCTTGTACTAGTCAGGTCAAAGTTGTTCTTGAAAAATGATTTGCCCGCTTGCTTTGCATGTCAGAGCACTTTGTAGACTCTCTACTGTGCTATATAACTTTATTATTACTAGTAAAACTGTAATAGTTGTACTTGTTCCTGTATAGTGCAAATGTGTTTATTCTGCAGTGTGTCCTAATGCTTGTTAATGGAATGAAGCTGTTTGCTATGTTGTTGAAAAGTGCTATATTAAAAACATGCCTTGCCAAAGATCAGTTTTAAACACTAACATTTTATTATGGAGTTTTTCTTTGTGCATAAGTTTAACTAGAAACAATATTCACATTGCACCACAACATAAATTGTATTCAGTGTGTAATCAAAAGAGGAACAATGACTATGGAAAGTGGAAAAATATGAACTTGTTGTCAACACCTGCTGCTTAATTTCCCTGCGGGCAGAAATCTGGCTGCACTTTGTACTTTGTGTTCTCCATGAACTTTCTGTTCTCCTTGAACAAGTATGTAATGTGGTCCCAAGGAGCTGTACATGAATCATTTACAGGTATTGTTCCTCTTCCAACAGAGGATTGAATGAGCTGTTTGCAGGATGATGGAGAGTCAGCATGAGTCTTTGGTCTGGTTCAAGGAGTCGCAGGTCGGGGCTGTGATCAGAAACGGCGTCGTCCCCGAGTGGTTTCATGGGATCATTTCCAGGAAGTGAGTTCTCAAAGGGCATCACTGACATCTGCAGCAAGGGATGGGAAGAGCAATGTCAACATTTCACGTGATCAAGAGGGGTAGTTAATACATCTGAGTAAAATAAAAGTGTAGGATTAAAACGTAATATATGTACCTTTATCCTAGAGCATTGAGAAGTGGGTTCAAAAGCCCAAACATGTCAAAACAGAGGAAGCTCTTGAATCCCTGAAATGTTGAATGTTTTCAGGAAGTTATTACAACTTTTGAGGAACTTCTGGGCAACCATGTTCAAATAAAAGGTCGAAATGACTCTCAGCCACTACCTGATGGAAAATGTGCGCCGTCGTCGTGGTAAAACATCAAAACCACGAAAAAATGGTGACAGAGATATCCTCAACATCTTTTTAGGAATGGAAGAACATGCAAAACTATACGACTGCATATTTAATCTCCATGTTCATGTTCGTCGTGTATCGTCCGCCAAAGCACAATAAGGATTTCATAAATGACTTTTCTGACTTTCTGTCCGGGATCATGGTGAATTATGATCGTGTTTTGATCTCCGGAGACTTCAATGTCCATGTGTGTTGTGAGTCCAAACCTCTGGTTAGGGACTTTTTAAATCTCATTGATTCTTTTGGTCTTGTTCAGTCCGTGGCTGGCCCAACACACGAAAAAGGACACACTTTGGACTTGGTATTGTCGTTTGGACTGTCTGTATCTGTGGATGAAATATGTGCAGCAACGCGTATCTCAGACCATTTACCGGTTCTGTTTACAACCTCCATCCCTTCCGCAGGAGTCGAATCACGTGCCCCTGCGCTTCGTCTGCGTTCGATTAACCCCTTGACTGCCTCACAGTTCTCTGATGTTTTTAATGCTTCTCCTATCTGTAAATTAGATGTGGACTGTACTTTTAATGCTGATGAGCTTCTCTCTATGTTTGACTTGACATGCACACCAATACTGGATTCTGTTGCTCCTTTTACGCTTAGACGCAACAAAGTTCTATCAGAACCGTGGCTCAATGACTGTACTCGTGCTCTCAGACGCGCTTGCAGGCGTGCTGAGAGAAAGTGGAAAAAGGATAAACTCCATGTCTCCCTGGAAATCCTTCGTGCTTCCCTCTCTGACTACCAGACGGCAGTCAAAGCAGCCAAAACAGAGCACATTTCTCTGTTCATCTCTAAAAACAGCCACAAACCTCAGGTTCTTTTTAATGTCCTCAACTCCATCATTAATCCCCGTGATGTTTCTTCTGTTGTGCCATCGCCTACTCTCTGCGATAAGTTTCTTAAATTTTTTATTGGAAAAATATCTGCTCTTAGGCTAGCTCACACTAGTGCTACCCCCGATCCTGCTCCCTCTCTGTGCCCTGCTGTCCTCGACCACTTTGAGCCTATTTCCCTCTCTTCTCTCTCTGACATAGTGGAGCACCTGCGACCGACAAGCTGCTCCTCGGACAGCATTCCCTCACGCCTTCTCAAAGAGGTTTTTCATTCAGTTGGAGCAAGTATTTTATTACTTTTAAACACCTCTCTTACCTCAGGATGTGTCCCAGCTGCCTTTAAACATGCCGTGGTTACCCCACTACTTAAAAAGAAAAGTCTCGACCCCTCCACTCTCGCAAATTTTAGGCCCATCTCCCAGCTACCGTTTTTATCAAAAGCCCTGGAGCGCGTAGTCTACGCCCAGCTGCAGTCTTTTTAATCCTTCATGGCATCCATGAAAAGTTTCAGTCTGGCTTCAAACCCATGCACAGCACTGAAACAGCCCTTTTAAGAGTTTTTAACGATCTGCTCCTAGCCGCCGACTCAGGTAGCCCAGCTGTCTTGGTGCTGTTGGACCTGACAGCTGCCTTCGACACCGTGGACCATGGCATCCTGCTGTCACGGCTTGAACAGTCCGCTGGCATCACAGGCTCTGCCCTCGCATGGTTCAGGTCCTACCTTAAGGACCGTAGCTTTTCAGTGCAGCTAGGTGCCTTCTCCTCTGCCAAAGCCCCTCTTACCTGTGGGGTCCCCCAAGGCTCGATTCTGGGCCCCATCCTGTTCCTACTATACATACTGCCCCTAGGTTCTATTCTAACAAAACACAATATTCCCTTCCACTGCTACGCTGACGACGTCCAGATTTATCTCCCGCTCAAAGCAAACATCAAACAGTCACTACAGCAGCTGATGGACTGCTTAACGGAGATCAAATCCTGGCTGAGCAACAACTTCCTGACTCTTAACGAGGGCAAGACGGAGGTCATCTTTTTTGGACCACAACCTCCAGCCTCTCAGGTTGATATTCTGGGCTCCCTCCAACTAAACATCCTCCCCTCGGTCATGAACCTTGGCGTGACCTTGACGAACACTTTTAAATTCGATAAGCAGGTCAGCAGCGTAGTCAAATCCTGCTTTTTTAAAATAAGACTATTGGCCAAAACCAAGTCCTATTTATCTTTTAAAGACATGGAAAGGGTCATCAACGCCTTTGTGACCTCGAGACTGGACTATTGCAACGCTCTGTATGTGGGTATGGACCACGCGTCAATTAAACGCCTGCAGCTGGTCCAAAATGCAGCTGCACGTTTGCTGACTGGACACAAAAAGCGCGACCACATCACCCCCAATTCTGGCCTCACTACACTGGCTTCCAGTTCAGTTCAGAATTGATTTTAAAATCCTTTTATTTGTTTTTAAAGCTCTAAATGGGCTGGCTCCGGCCTATATAGTTGAACTCCTCCAGCGCTACACCCCAGCCAGAGCTTTAAGGTCTGCTGACCAGCTGCTGCTGGTAGTGCCGAAGACTAGGCTCAAAACACGAGGGCACCGAGCCTTCGCAGCAGCTGGCCCGAGGCTCTGGAACACTCTGCCCCTCCATGTGAGGTCGGCCCAGACCCTAGGGGTTTTTAAATCCTATCTAAAAACACACTTCTTCTCTCAGGCTTTCTAGCTAGAGCGGAGCACGACTACTGACATTTCCCTGTGTATTGTTTTATATTTGCTGTTGCAAAATGACTGTCTTTTTTACAATTGCACTGCAGTTAAGTGTTTTTATTACATGTACAGCACTTTGGCTCGACCAAACATCGTTTTTAAATGTGCTCTATAAATTTGATTTGATTTGATTTGATTTGATTGATCAAAAAATGTTTAATTATGTTTACTTTGTAAGTCACAGTAAAGTCTTGAATCGTCGACTTTACCCTTTGAATATTTCTACTTTTCTACCACTCGTACTTCCAGTGCCTTTTTGCTTCCTCCACACCCAGTTTACACATTGACAGTTTACACATTAACAGCTCTGAATAGTGGATGATATATGTAAGTTGATATTAGACATGGTGTACTCCATCTGTTTACTTTGCTGACAAGAGTATAACGGCCTGTATTTATTACACTGTCCAGGCCGTAAGCCGTGTCCTTAATACTTAACCCACAAAATGACCATAGGTATATCGATTACTCACCTCGCATTATTTTTTAAATCTTGAAGGATATTTCTTGCAAAACAGCAGAAAGTCTTAATTTAAGAAAATGGAGGACAGGTTTAACAATATATTTATATATCAAAACAATACTGAAAAAACTTGTATCATACAGTGTCAGTTATCCAGTTGCCTGCTCACTCATCCCTGAACATAAAAATGTTTCTCTCTGTTTAAAATACACGAAGTAGTGAGTATGCAACTGGATAACTGTAGTGTGAGAATGTGTGAGTTTGAAAATGGTTTTGTGGCTTAAAATGATCAATTATTGACTCAGTTTTTAGAAAAAGGAAAGGTGATATTCTAAGTAACATGGGGTGAGTCATTTATATAAAAAATAGCCATTTTGTGGGTGAAATATTCCCTTGAATTGACACAATCCCTCTGCAGTCCACATGTAACCCAATAACATGGCTTTTTACAGATTAAGGAGCATGTATGAAAGGGTTTTTATCTTGTTGTAATTCATGCTTGTTATTATTCTTGCAGTATGTCAGAGGAACTGCTGATGTCCAGGCGTCGAGGCTACTTCCTCATCAGAGTCAGTGAGAGCCGGATCGGTTACACTCTCTCATACCGGTGAGGTTCTGCAGGAGAGGCCCTATTATGCTTCTTGGGGTTTTCCCTTTCCTGTAGTGTGTTGTAAAGGTTGTTGTGCATGTTAATGCTCGAAGGCTAAGATCTCTGTGTTCCCTCCAGAAGGAGTTTCTCTCCCACACACTCCTGTCTGAATTGGACTCCTTTGTTTTGTTCTGTAACATGGTGACATCACTATGTATCACTCGCGCTTCTATTGGCTAGCGCACCAACACATTATACGTGATAGGCTAAGGGGCGGGTCATCTCTAATGGCGCATTTCCACTGCAGGGCCTCGCACGGCTTAGTACGGTATAGTTAGGCCTTGGTAGGCCAGGCTCACTTTATGCTGCGTTTCCATTACAGTTTAGTAGCTGGGGCAGTAACTATAGTAACGCAGTGTAGGCGGAGCCGTGACGTCATCTTCAATGCGAACCACAGAAACAACATCAGCCGTTAGCTGTTAGCCCTCAGAGCTCACAGCTCCTCATATCTGTTCAGAAACTAGACAGAAGTGAAACAAGTACAAACCACAGACTGCCTGTGTCATGGCGAACACAGTCGCTGCTTTATTTATGTCTGTAGGCCGTTGTTGTGAGTGTGGACGGTAGGAGCATATACTGCATTAGCTTAGCCTCCATTCAGAAAACACGCATTTTAAAAGGTTGTTCGCCTGCCGTCTGTCTGCAGACTCGTCAAAGCATTAATTCATGGTTTTTACTAACCGGTATCAGTATGTTGTTACTTCGGCATCATTTTGAAACATGTATTACAATTAAATCACGGTAAAATATGTTCATTGTGTTGTAGTTGTAGCCACTCACGTCACTAGTTTAGCATATATATGAACCGGAACTACCCCTAGTGGAAAAGGCCGGGTTTGTCACGGCACGCTTAAACCGTGCTGCAGTGGAAATGCGCCATAAGCTGTTGACCATTCACAACAGAGCCGGCCAGCGAACCAATCAGAGCAGACTGGTCTCTGGTTTCAGACAGAGGGTGAAAAGAGATGCTGCAGCACAGGCAGTATGAACAAAATAAAGAGCCTTTTGAACATTAGAGCATGGAGACATGAAATACTAATATGAACCTGAATACGAGCAGAATAGGGCCCCTTTAATGAGGACCCCCCCCCTCTCTCTTTGCCCCTCAGTGCTGAAGACCGCTGCAGACATTTCATGATCGATGCATTAGAGGACGGTCAGTACATCATAGTTGGAGAAGACCTGCGTCACCGGGGTCTGCAGGAGCTCATAGACTTCCACCGCAGGACTCCCATCATGCCTTTCAGCGAGGTGTTGACTGTCGCTTGTGGACAGGTGAGGAACTGAATACAGGTGACAGTTGATCTGAAAGATATAGATTTGAATGGTTTGTATACAATATCCTTAGTTTATGATGTTGAAATACCTCAAGCAGACTGTGTAAATGTCAGTATAGCATTGGGACAATATATTTGCTTTGGAAAAATGTCCTTATTTTCTTCCTGTACTGTAGTCACCTTTACGATCAACAACCACAACATTTGCTTATTTCCTTTCCACTTGCACTTCATGCAAAAATAAAACAGTAACAACCTGTTGTGCTTCTCCCTCTGTCCAGAGATCCAATCACAAGTCTGACTATGCAGAGTTGCTGTTTTCCCCAAAACCTGTAAATACCCACATCAGTTGGATGGAAAACAACTCGAAGAATCCAAGCTCAACCCTCCCAACATCAGAAGAAGAAATCCCCCCCGCTCTTCCTCATCGAGATACCATGAGGAACTCTGCAGTCCTGTCTCCAAACAGACTTTACCCTAATCTGTCAGAAGACCATCCGTGCATCACCCCTCCTCTCCCAGCATCGGTAATAATGATCTCTGAAGAGTTTCATTTATATTATCTGGTTCTAAAACTGTTCTTAAAAAAACATTTCTGATCAACGCTATCTCCAAGACCTTTTAATGTTTATTTTGTTCGAATCATCTTCCGGGTTCGATATGCTAGAGATGGGGTCTAATATGAACAAAACAATGTCTTGCTAATGTCTAAAGACTAATGTCACAGCAGGATTTGGAAAAGCTTGTCCATGCTTTTATCTTCAGTAGACTGGACTACTGCAATGGTGTCTTCACAGGTCTCACTAAAACATCTATTAGGAAGCTGCAACTGATTCAGAACGCCGCTGCTCGAGTCCTCACTAACACTAAGAAAGTGGATCACATTACTCCTGTTCTGAAGTCTTTACACTGGCTTCCTGTGTGTCAAAGAATAGATTTCAAAATACTGCTGCTGGTTTATAAAGCTTTGAATGGTTTAGGCCCAAAATACATTTCTGACCTCCTGCTAAATTATGAACCATCCAGATCTCTCAGGTCTTCAGGGACTGGTCAGCTTTCTGTCCCCAGAGTCAGAACTAAACATGGAGAAGCAGCGTTCAGTTATTATGCTCCAAATATCTGGAACAAACTCCCAGAAACCTGCAGGTCCGCTGCAACTCTGACTACTTTTAAATCCAGGCTGAAGACTTTTCTTTTTGTCGTTGCTTTTAATTGAACTATTCATATCTTAGACTGCACTGTAGCTTTTATCCATGTATTTTTTCTTTTAATGTTTATTTTATTATCTTTTCTTTTTAATGACTGATTTTAAATGCCATTTTCTTAATGTCTTTCTTTTTTTGTAAAGCACTTTGAATTGCCTTGTGTTGAAAAGTGCTATATAAACTTGCCTTGCCTCGCCTCGCCTCGCCTCGCCTTGCTACCTTCGAACTGTTTTGGTTTTGTCCCATCAGAGATTCTGTTTCTGTTGCAGATTTTGTTTGTTAAGTAAGAAAACGTCTTTAGATAATTGTCAAGACATTAAAGGGGTCATATCCTGCTCATTTTCATGTTCAAATGTGTATTTAGTGTCTCTACTGGGACATGTCTCCAGGCTTTAATGTTCAAAAAGGTCTTTATTTTTATCATACTGCCTGTGCTGCAGCACCTCTTTTCACCCTCTGTCTGAAACCAGAGCCTAGTCTGCTCTGATTGGTTGGCGCAATCCAATAGAAGTGTAGTGCTATCACTATGGCCTGTAGCACAAAGGAGTCCAATGGAGGTGTTTCAGGAAGGGGGGGGAGAAAAGCTGGAGGGAATTTGGGGATTTTTCACACTACAGGAGAAACGGAAAGCCCCCAAAAAACGAAATGGGCCCCTTTAATCTTTGTGTGTTGCTTATTTAGTCACAATGTTACAGATACATCTATCATTTGAAGCATGTTGTCAGTGGATAGGGTGCCCTTTCATTTTCTTACAATGTTGATGCTGTCTCATGTTTATGATCTCCAGCCTGTGACCAGAAAGAGATCGGACAACGCTCCGTCCCACCAGCGCCCGGAGGTCCCCGCCCGAAGCCCCTTCCCTCCAGCGAGGCAGAACCAGGCTTGCATCAGAACAGTTTCTGCACCTGGGAACCCCCTCGCTCCCACAGCCACTCCACCCCACATGAGCGCCACCATGCAGTCTGCAAAGATTCAGGAAGCAAAGCTGTCAGTCGTCTCCAACCTGAAGAACCTGAAGAAGAAATTCCAAAAGATAGGCAGACCGTTGCCGGAGAATCCCGTGGAGGAGAAGAGCGGAGTCACGGAGAACGAGTACCAGGAGATCACAGGGAAGCACGCTGTTATTGAGTCGCCATATTCCCTCGCTTATGATGATGATGGGTTACCTTACGAATATCTTCCTCCTCCACCTTTTGCTCCTGGCTACTACAAGCCTCCTCCACCTTCTGCTCCATTAGAGAATATTGTACAGATGGATCCGACCCTAAGAGGCGGCACCACAGAAGCATCAACAAACAAAAAAGGAGCTATTGACCATTAAAACACTTTAAAGGTCCCCTATTATGCAAAATCCACTTCTTCATGTCTCTTCTACATCAACATGTGTCCCCTCTTCTTCATGTCTCTTCTACATCAACATGTGTCCCCTCTTCTTCATGTCTCTTCTACATCAACATGTGTCCCTCTCCGTTCTCTTCTACATCAACATGTGTCCCCTCTTCTCATGTCTCTTCTACATCAACATGTGTCCCCTCTTCTTCATGTCTCTTCTACATCAACATGTGTCCCCTCTTCTTCATGTCTCTTCTACATCAACATGTGTCCCCTCTTCTTCATGTCTCTTCTACATCAACATGTGTCCCCTCTTCTTCATGTCTCTTCTACATCAACATGTGTCCCCTCTTCTTCATGTCTCTTCTACATCAACATGTGTCCCCTCTTCTTCATGTCTCTTCTACATCAACATGTGTCCCCTCTTCTCCATGTCTCTTCTACATCAACATGTGTCCCCTCTTCTTCATGTCTCTTCTACATCAACATGTGTCCCCTCTTCTTCATGTCTCTTCTACATCAACATGTGTCCCCTCTTCTTCATGTCTCTTCTACATCAACATGTGTCCCCTCTTCTTCCATGTCTCTTCTACATCAACATGTGTCCCCTCTTCTTCACGTCTCTTCTACATCAACATGTGTCCCCTCTTCTTCATGTCTCTTCTACATCAACATGTGTCCCCTCTTCTTCATGTCTCTTCTACATCAACATGTGTCCCCTCTTCTTCATGTCTCTTCTACATCAACATGTGTCCCCTCTTCTTCACGTCTCTTCTACATCAACATGTGTCCCCTCTTCTTCATGTCTCTTCTACATCAACATGTGTCCCCTCTTCTTCACGTCTCTTCTACATCAACATGTGTCCCCTCTTCTTCATGTCTCTTCTACATGTCTCTTCTACATCAACATGTGTCCCCTCTTCTTCATGTCTCTTCTACATCAACATGTGTCCCCTCTTCTTCATGTCTCTTCTACATCAACATGTGTCCCCTCTTCTTCACGTCTCTTCTACATCAACATGTGTCCCCTCTTCTTCATGTCTCTTCTACACCAACATGTGTCCCCTCTTCTTCATGTCTCTTCTACATCAACACGTGTCCCTCTTCTTCATGTATCTTCGACATCAACATGTGTCCCCTCTTCTTCATGTCTCTTCTATATCAACATGTGTCCCCATCTTCCCTCATGTCTCTTCTACACCAACATGTGTCCCCTCTTCTTCATGTCTCTTCTACATCAACACGTGTCCCTCTTCTTCATGTATCTTCTACATCAACATGTGTCCCCTCTTCTTCATGTCTCTTCTATATCAACATGTGTCCCCTCTTCTTCATGTCTCTTCTACATCAACATGTGTCCCCTCTTCTTCATGTCTCTTCTACATCAACATGTGTCCCCTCTTCTTCATGTCTCTTCTACATCAACATGTGTCCCCTCTTCTTCATGTCTCTTCTACATCAACATGTGTCCCCCTCTTCTTCATGTCTCTTCTACATCAACATGTGTCCCCTCTTCTTCATGTCTCTTCTACATCAACATGTGTCCCCTCTTCTACATGTCTCTTCTACATCAACATGTGTCCCCTCTTCTTCATGTCTCTTCTACACCAACATGTGTCCCCTCTTCTTCATGTCTCTTCTACATCAACACGTGTCCCTCTTCTTCATGTATCTTCGACATCAACATGTGTCCCCTCTTCTTCATGTCTCTTCTATATCAACATGTGTCCCCTCTTCCTCATGTCTCTTCTACACCAACATGTGTCCCCTCTTCTTCATGTCTCTTCTACATCAACACGTGTCCCTCTTCTTCATGTATCTTCTACATCAACATGTGTCCCCTCTTCTTCATGTCTCTTCTATATCAACATGTGTCCCCTCTTCTTCATGTCTCTTCTACATCAACATGTGTCCCCTCTTCTTCATGTCTCTTCTACATCAACATGTGTCCCCCTCTTCTTCATGTCTCTTCTACATCAACATGTGTCCCCTCTTCTTCATGTCTCTTCTACATCAACATGTGTCCCCTCTTCTTCATGTCTCTTCTACATCAACATGTGTCCCCTCTTCTTCATGTCTCTTCTACATCAACATGTGTCCCCTCTTCTTCATGTCTCTTCTACATCAACATGTGTCCCCTCTTCTTCAATGTCTCTTCTACATCAACATGTGTCCCCTCTTCTTCATGTCTCTTCTACATCAACATGTGTCCCCTCTTCTTCATGTCTCTTCTACATCAACATGTGTCCCCTCTTCTTCATGTCTCTTCTACATCAACATGTGTCCCCTCTTCTTCATGTCTCTTCTACATCAACATGTGTCCCCTCTTCTTCATGTCTCTTCTACATCAACATGTGTCCCCTCTTCTTCATGTCTCTTCTACATCAACATGTGTCCCCTCTTCTTCATGTCTCTTCTACATCAACATGTGTCCCCTCTTCTTCATGTCTCTTCTACATCAACATGTGTCCCCTCTGTGGAAAGAGACTCTGAAAGTTTCAGGAACAAAGATTCTCTCTCTTTTTGATCCATTTCTATAAAAACCTGTCTGAAAATGAGCTGATCAGATTTTGGCCACTTTATGATGTCATAACGATGTTTTGTCTTGTGTAACCATTAGCCAATCACCAACCAAGGTAACCCCCCCCCCCCCCCCCCCACCTTATCACCTGAATCTCCTCCTAGAGCACCATTATGTTCTTTGTAACCAAATCTCTCTCAGAGGGGAGTGGGGAGGGGCTCCTTATTTTCATCTAAAGTAACAGACAGAGAATCAGCACTTTGGAGACAGGGCTGAAACAGAGGGGATTATGGGTAATGCTGCAATGATCTGTTTGGTGTTTGGAGCCAAACACTTCAGAGACATGTTCTGTATATATCTGAGACCTGTGATATACTGATGAAAAACAGTATAATAGGGGACCTTTAAAGTTCAAGGAGACACTAAAGGTGAATAGGTTAAACTCTTCACCAGTTACTTATATATGTTTTTTTGTATTACAAGTTTTCAAAAAAGTTATGTTTGAATATAGTAAAAAGGCATAATGGTAACAAATAATGATTCAAATTACATTTTGCTTTGTTGTTGACATATCAGAGTCACAGGGTTTTACAGAGGGTGTCTTTTTGTAATGTTTTGCAATGTTTTTAGGATTTGTTCAAATGTAAATCAGGTGATGAATGAAATGTAAGTAAACCCCTCCGTTAAAACCTTCAGAATGTACACAGGAATGAAACTGGAGAGTTTGACCACTTTAATAATGTTCTTTGGATCTTAGCTTAGTCAAGAATATATTATAATACATTAAACGTGTGTCTTACTGCTGTGACTGTGATAAGTTCCACTGACTTGTTGACACACAAGAAATGTATATTACATTTCATATATATGCATCTCGCTGAAGCGCACTACTCGCCTCTGCCCTGCTTTTAACTCGGGCAACTCAGGTAGCAGGAGGAAGTTTGAGGCAGCGTATGTAAATATGAAATGACACGGTGTATATCAGCTGCTTTGAATAGAGGACGTATTCTGTAGATACAGATCTGCATCAGCAACATGACAGCAAATGGTGGAACTTGTTTCACAGGTACAGGTGAGTTACAAAGCATTTCAATATGTTACATGAATGACACAATAAATCACCTTTGAAAATGTGTATTGGTTTTCTGCAGTCCTTTGTGTCAGGGTAAATAATAGACCCAGGTACACCCAACTTTATTCACCCAAACATGACATCATCTCTGTTTCTGACCCAAGCAGTTCCTCCTCTTCCTCTTTTAGCTTTACTTCTCTGTCTGTTTATGCTATGACTCCTGTCATGGTCACACAGTGGGAGGGGGCATGCTGTCGTGAAATTACCTAATTTTACCAGGAATTCACATAAAGTTGCAGCATGTTTACCTCAGAATGTTCTGCTCTAATTTTACTGTAGATCAGGGGTTTCAAACTCAAGGCCCGTGGGCCAAAACTGGCCCGCAATCCTTATTTTATGTGGCCCGCAAGAGCTTGCGAAGAATATAATATACAATACAATTGGTGTAATTGTTGAATATTTTCTTTCAATTATTTGCCCTAGACTTCTGCTTTCAGACGTAGTTATTTATGAAGTTATTACCAGAACTGATAGTAATCCAATGCAGAGCCAATAATATAATACATTATTTAATATTTATGTATAGGTATATTTATATGTATATTTATATAGTCTAAAAGTTGCAACCGGCCCTTAGAGTGCAACCATAATGCTAATGTGGCCCGTGATGAGATTGAGTTTGACACACTGTAGATTTTTATCAAAGAATGCACAGAAAGAAAAAATGCGTAATTTATTCAATTGTCATTGTTGAGTTATTTTTACATTTTTATATTGACACGTAAAAAAGGCTAAGGGTCGTCAATACTTCTGGTTTTGAGGGCATATCCCCATATTAAGCTAAAATAAAACATTTGCCACCTAAAAGACTAAATTGTAAAACGTTGTCCAGTAAGAAAAAGGTAAAGAGTCACTCTGATTACATTCTGATGTACAGTTTCAAAATAAAAGAGCTTTGAAGTCTCATATGAGCTATCGGCCCTCTATCTTAAGATACAAATACATTTAAAAAACTGTCCATAATCAAAGACTCATTTCACTTCAGGGTGATAGAAGGCCACCCAAAATATTCACTCAGAAAAAATCAGGTCATTTTGATGTAGAGTTTCAAAATAAAATATATTTGAATTCCTGTTGTGTGTTATACTGTATGGGTTTTTCATCACGCTCCTATTGGCTAGCGCTCCAACACATTGTACGTGATTGGCTAAGGGCCGGGACATCTCTAAGCGGTTGACCAATCACAACAGCTAACCAATCAGAGCAGACTGGGCTCTGGTTTCAGACAGAGGGTTGTTATTACATTACATTGCATTTAGCTGACGCTTTAATCCAAAGCGACTTACAATAAGTGCATTCGACCAAGAAGATACAAACTTGAAGAAAACAGAATCATATAAGTACATCAGGTTTCATAGAGCAAAAACATTTCAAGTGCTACTCAGCTGGCTATAGATAAGCCAGTCCTTTGTTAGTATATAAGTGCTTTGTTAGTAATTCTATCGCTCGAAGTGGAGTCGAAAGAGATGAGTTTTCAGTCTGCGCCGGAAGATGTGTAAGCTATCTGCTGTCCTGATTTCAATGGGGAGCTCATTCCACCATTTTGGAGCCAGGATAGCAAACCCACGTGTTTTGCTGATGGGAACTTGGGTCCCCCTCACAGTGAGGGTGCCGCGAGCCGTTTGGCTGATGCAGAGCGGAGTGCACGTGCTGGGGTGTATAGTTTAACCATGTCCTGGATGTAGGAAGGGCCAGATCCATTCACAGCATGGTACGCAAGTAGGCCCACTGCTATGTAACTTGTGATTTTCACCAAGACATCAGTAAAGTTGTATCTTAACCTAAAATAATGAAGGATAATTGACGTGATATATTACATTTTGTATTATTACCATACGTCTTTAAAATAACTATCAAATAAATATAGGAGAGATAATTGTTTTACTGTACAAGTATCAGGAAACGAATGAGTGAAATACAGTACAGTTGACTTAGTTTCTCTCTAACACTGATTAATAAGACAATAAATAAAATATAATAACAAAAAAGTTCACAACAGATGAACAACTCGGTAAAAGATATACAGACATAAGACAATATTAATAAATATAATAAAACAATAATGGATAAACAAGACAATATTTTAGCAAAAAAAACGCTAATCAAAAAAAATATACCGATATTTTTTAAGACATATGGTAGAAACTTGTGATTTAACTTCTGTTGTGTGAATGTGAATACAAAATGACGCATTTGATACAATTCTCAGGGTTTTTTTGGGAGCAGGAGTCACGAGTCAGTCATGACCGTGGCGTCATGAAATATGAATCATCCTCCTCTGAAACATTGAGGAAGTGACAGACAAACATCAGCTGTGGAGCATGCTGAGTGTTGTGAGGGGAAGATCGGCTGTTATAATGGAGCCCTGTCACCGCTGACTGACCCCGGGAGCCGAGGTTCTGCTGGTGTTTTCCGCAGGGTTTCTGCAGGAGTGTGTCCCCAGCTGCCACTGAGCTGCAGGTAATAAAACATTCATGCCGACATGAACCAGGCTGGACAAGCAGTCTTTCAAATGTACATTAAATCCCTGCGAAAGGAACACTGTGCTGCATATCTGCTTATTGTGTTTCTGGATCCACATTTCCTTGGGGACTGCTTCTCCAAAGGACTCTATTTTAAGCCTTAATGGACTTTATTTGATGGTAGCTTATTAATTAGGGACATTTTCCCTCCTCGACAGGTGTGAATATTCATCCATCCCTCCAGCCTCATGGCAAAGGTATGTGCTGTTATTTATTAGGGGAGACCGGGGTGGAATAGCACACAGCTGATATTCTTCTTTTTTTTAAATATTATTTTAGGTGTTTTATTAAATCCAGTACCGGGTTAAACATTGAATAACTCTTGAAAAACGTACATATGACTAGATTTTAGTTTCACAATAATGTTGTTGTTATTTAAGATAAACCTTCAGTACTTATAAAGTTAATTGTTGTTATTAAATGTTTGAAATAATAATAATAATAATAATAATAATAATAATAACGTATTTATTTGTAAGGTTTATTATTATTATTTAATCATTTTTCATATACAAAATTGTTTTATTATAACTAAATTCAACCTTTTTATTGTATTATTATTATTTTATTATTATATATTTTTTTACGTTTTAATTGTAATCCTTTCATCCTTTAATTTAATGTATTTATTGTAATTGAATGTGTATGTATTATGTCCCTCTGCTCCTGTAGATGAGCTGGGCTGCTGGTACTCAGTGTGTGGCTAAGGGAGATCACAGGAAGCCAAAGCCTGAAGAGCTGTGTTACCACAAAGGGGACATCCTCACCATCATCCACGCCAGCACGGTAATGCCTGCTTTAAAAGGAGCTGCACTTGTACAGATATATCATTTAGTATTTGTAAACGTTCCTGTTGCTCCTTCCCAGAAGAAGGGGTTCTACAGAGTCAGACACAACTCCAGCGGAGAGGAAGGACTCATCAACTCCACAAACGTCCGTGAGAGAGAAGCTCTGCGAGTCGACCCCGGACTCAGCTTCATGCCGTACGTCTCCACTAAACACTGTTTTAAATTTCATAAGGAGTGTTGATTTATAGAGGGGCAATAGAGGAGACATACCTCTTTAGATTCTGTCTTAAAAATCTAAATGTCCTCCACTGAAGTAGAAAGAAAAGGTCAAAAAAGAAACAAGTAATGTTTAAATGCTGCGGGAGTGATATTTGATGTATAATGGAAATATGGGTTCTTATATAAATATTTAAAACTTTATTTTTTAATAAGAATGATTCCGTTTTTATTTTCCATTATATGTTATGAATTTATATATAATATTTAATTATTATTATAATGAATAATAACAATTTAATTTGTATTTGTCTTTTTATATTTTTAAATATATTGTATTATATTTATTTGATGTTATTATTATTATTATAATAATTTATTATATTATAATTACTAGTATTATTAATATTATTTTATATAATTTATATCTATTTTATTATACTTTAAAGGTCTGACTGTGTGTTATCAGTAGGATGCAGCCTTGTTTACTCTGACAGTGAACAGTGTATGTGTCTGTGGCTCGGATGCTCTTTAGCTTCTAACTTTAGCTTCTGCCTTACTCAATATTTCAACATCTTGTGACCACACAGTGTGAGAACAATGTACAAACAAACAGCATCTTCTCCCCACGTGAAAACTACTCACATGTTCTCACCTCCTGTCCGTCAGAAAAATATATTCAGTAATTCAGAATTTATGATTTTTCACTCACTCATTTATTTTTACTTTTGTCTTTCAAACGTTTTGTTTTGGTGAATTTGAAAGCCCAACTGTTAGTGTATTCTAGAACCTTGAAGGCAGGAGAGACTGAAAAGAGTCAAGGGAAGCATATTTAAACATTCCCTAAAAAACGTTATTCAGCGGCAATAAATGAGTGCTAAACCCAGTGTGCTCAGTGTACAACATCACATGTCATTTCACCTTTGATTCACGGTTCGAAAATGCAGCATTTCGCCACATGCTAATGCTAACCGGAAGTGAAGAATTTTCAGAATAAAAGTATTAAGTTAATAGTTAGTGAACTTCAGGTTTTTCAGAATAAAACTGATTTAAATTAAATAGTGTATTTAATTCAAATTACGCCATATCAACATTGATTTTAATTTCTAACATAACATAAGCCAACTTTAGCTTAGCGATGGTGACGTGTAGTCATGTGACAGTGCTGTAGTTCCTTTAAAGCCCAATATAAGACACCTTTAGCTTAGCGGTGGTGATGTGAAGTCATGTGACCGTGCTGTAGTTCCTTTATAGCTCAACATTAGCCACCTTTAGCTTAGTGGTGGTGACGTGGAGTCATGTGACCGTGCTGTAGTTCCTTTATAGCCTAACATTAGCCGCCTTTAGCTTAGCGGTGGTGACGTGAAGTCATGTGACCGTGCTGTAGTTCCTTTATAGCTCAACATTAGCCACCTTTAGCTTAGCGGTGGTGATGTGAAGTCATGTGGCCGTGCTGTAGTTCCTTTATAGCTCAACATTAGCCACCTTTAGCTTAGCGGTGGTGATGTGAAGTCATGTGGCCGTGCTGTAGTTCCTTTATAGCCTAACATTAGCCGCCTTTAGCTTAGCGTTGGTGACGTGAAGTCATGTGACCGTGCTGTAGTTCCTTTATAGCTCAACATTAGCCACCTTTAGCTTAGCGGTGGTGATGTGAAGTCATGTGACCGTGCTGTAGTTCCTTTATAGCCCAACATTAGCCACCTTTAGCTTAGTGGTGGTGATGTGAAGTCATGTGACCGTGCTGTAGTTCCTTTATAGCCCAACATTAGCCACCTTTAGCTTAGTGGTGGTGATGTGAAGTCATGTGACCGTGCTGTAGTTCCTTTATAGCCCAACATTAGCCACCTTTAGCTTAGTGGTGGTGATGTGAAGTCATGTGACCGTGCTGTAGTTCCTTTATAGCCCAACATTAGCCACCTTTAGCTTAGCGGTGGTGACGTGAAGTCATTTGACCGTGCTGTAGTTCTTTTATAGTCTAAAGTTAGCTTCTTACTTAAAAAATGATAAAGTGGTGTTAATATGTGGAGATTATCCTGCTAATCAAAACGTGTAATAAACGTTTGTTTGATTATTTTCTGCAATAATCAAAAATCAAATGGAGAAATCCCATTGAACCAGGGAGATGCTGCCTTCAGGGTCCACTACAGAAATACGTTATCATTGAGCCACTCTGTCATCCTATTATGGTATTTTTCTCGTCCACACTTCATGCATTTGGTGTTTTTCTGTCTCTAGTTGGTTCCACGGGAAGATTTCGGGTCCAGAGGCGGTTTGTAAGCTGCAGCCGGCAGAGGACGGGCTGTTTCTGGTCCGAGAGTCCATCCGCCACCCAGGAGACTACGTCCTGTGTGTGAGTGTCTCCAGAGACGTTGTCCACTACCGCGTCATATACCAGGACAACAAGCTGACCATCGACAACACACAGTTCTTCTACAACCTCATCGACATGATCGAGGTAATTCTATATAGGGAAAAGTAAATAAAGCTGCAGCAAGCACACAATCCTTAAAGATATCATGCTAAAACTATACAACACGAAAACTGGATATCATTTAGAAGCTCAATAAAACAATAAAAAGGGTTAATTGGAATTAGCTAAATATACCAAATAATGAGAAAAGGTTGTAAAATATGCAAAATTCACAGCAAATGGTGTCTGAGAGTTGTTTTTTAATTGAAACCTGTCGTGTGTTGCGTTACCTTTCACACTTTCTCTATATTTGTAATTGTTCAGACAACACAGGAAATCACCAAGCACTGCTTAAATTCACACTTCTACCACAACTGGTGAAGAGAAGACAGAAATAGACGTTTCTTCTTGATGCTCTGTTTAATAATTGAAGTATTTGTCAGCCTACTGACGTGAGAGGTGGACAGTTTTTAGGTACATTTATTATAGTGCTTCACTTTTATACTCACTTCTACGATGCTTTGTATATTTTGAAGGCAAATACTTACTTCACTTTTTGAGCTTTAGTTACTTTGCAGAAGCAGATAAAACATTAATTGCAAGCTATTAATGTTTCTGTTACACCTGAACATCAGCAGGAGAGGACTCTTTAAAGTAGAGACACTACATACTGATATACACCTGAACACCAGCAGGAGAGGACTCTTTAAAGTAGAGACACTACATACTGATATACACCTGAACACCAGCAGGAGAGGACTCTTTAAAGTAGAGACACTACATACTGATATACACCTGAACATCAGCAGGAGAGGACTCTTTAAAGTAGAGACACTACATACTGATATACACCTGAACATCAGCAGGAGAGGACTCTTTAAAGTAGAGACATACTGATATACACCTGAACATCAGTAGGAGATGTTACGCCCAGGTCTAGGGGAACCTAGGCGCAGCACAAAATGTGCACTCTCCCCACTCTCCCCACTCCCAAGAACACCGAGTCAGAGAAAGCGTTTGGTACATTTATTTACCAAAAATATACTCAAACGAGAGTAGCAAACCCAACAAAAAAGAAACAAAACTCAAAATCTTACCTAACCGAGAAAATAAATATACAGGCTTCTTACCTACACTAACTTAAACAGGAGAAAACGATCAATCCAAAATGGAAAAGAGAACAAAAGGGTTTGCACTCCTGAGAACATAAATCTGTCTTGCAAAGACAGGTAAAGTGACACTGGCCCGCAGCCAGAGGAGAAGGAAAAAACGATACCAAGGTGCGCTCACAGCACCATAGAACAACATATCAAAAAGCGCCGCGTTGGGAGTAGGAGAAGTGGAGTCAGTGAGAGCCGCCGAGGAACTGCACGGCTGCAGTTAAATATCCTCCCGTCTCCCCAGGTGGACCAATCAGCCTGTCGAGGGCCTCCAATCAGCTACCGGGCACCACCTGTTCACTCATACGCAGCCACAGACACAGGAGGAGGAAGAAAATACCTGCACACAAACAACATAACGACCCAGAGTCACAGAGAGGACAGATTTTGATGAAAGTACTTTTGTATTTCTTCACTGAGTAAACTAAAACTAAAATATATGATTCTCATACTGCATAAGGTTTATAATGTATGGTAAATTATTGTTATTTTCCATGGGTCTAAAGGAAATCATTTTGATATTGAGGTAGCCTGTAAATGACTAATAAACAGAATGACGCATCAGAGCCTGGCTTTTTATCTTCAGCTGTCTGCATGATTCAGCCCAAATATTCCTCCTCTGTTTCCTGTAGCTCGCTGATAAGTCTGAAACACATTGACTGACCCCTGACACAGAAACAGAGGAACCATAAAAGGGCTTTGTGTGTTTTCCTGTCCTTGTTTCAGTGTGACACACAAAGGCTTATTTTTACCACTGTCAGACGATGGTGGTAAAGTGGGCGTCAAATTACACTTAAAGTACCAACACTTTATGCAGTTTTATGTTCTTAAAAATCAATAATAGTACATATTATATCACTGGAGCATCAAAACTAAAAGTACTCATTGTGTCAGAATAATATGATGTATGTTTTTATATACATGTTATAGTTGGATTATACATCCATGCATTCATGTATGCATCTCTTTAAGGTTGTAATTTTAAGGACTTAATATGCTGATATCTTATTATATTGAATAACCATTAATTGAATTCTGTATAATGTATACTAGTCTGCAAAAGTAACATTTAAAAAAAAAAGACTTGACTCTGAGACGTACTGGAGTAGAAGTAGTAAAAAACATAACAAAGAAATACTCAAATAAAGTACCTTAAATTGTACATAAGTACAGTCCCAGAAGTGGGAAGTAACTAAGTACATTTACTAAATTACTTAATACAGTAATATTGAGGTACTTGTACTTCACTTGAGTATTTCTATTTTCCGCTACTTTTCAATACATTTATTTAATACCTTTAGTTACTTCACAGATCTGGATTAATGATGTGAAATATAACCAAGTGTTAAATCAGACTTGAGTTCCACGTGGAGTAAATCCACCAGCTACCCTGCAGTCTACAAAGCCATTCAAACTAGCTGCACCTTCACCAGCTTTGAGAACACTTTCATGATCAATCATTATAAAACATATCATATATATTATTCTGAAATGGACCAATCTGCACAACGACTACTTTTACTGTCGCTACTTTCACTATATTTTGATGAGAATACTTTTCTACTTTCACTTGAGTAACATTTTGAATGCAGGACTTTTACTGTAACAGAGTATTCCTACACTCTAGGATCACAGTACTTGTCCCACCTCTGTACAGTAAAAATTACAATTACAAATTACAGATATTGTACTTTTATATTTAAAAACTCTCTGCTATAACACGGTTTCCATGTGTTCAGTTTTATTCGAGGAACAAAGGCTCGATCGCCACGACTCTCCTGAAGCCAAAACAAAAACACGGAACTAAGTCCGCTGAACTGGAGCTGTCCAAAAGTACGTTTGGTGTTTATTTATACATATAACATATAATTATTATTATTATTTATAAACGCATGTGAAAGTGTATACATGTGTCTCTGCAGGCGGATGGCTGCTGGACATTACAAAGCTCAAACTGGGAGAAAATATTGGAGAAGGGGAGTTTGGAGGTGAGCATTCAATTTGAATTTTAAAAAGCATTTTGAACATTGAAGCATGGAAACATGTGTCACTAGAGCCTCTAAATACTTATATGAACCTGAGAATGAGCAGAATATGACCTCGAATAGTCATGTTTTGTCATTTTTGTCTATTTTGATGTATATAATTTGTATTATCTGTAAGTATATTCCCCATTTAGAGACATTATAGCCCATCCTTGTGTGTCAGTGCAGATGTTGATGCTGTGTATTTTCCCTGCAGCTGTGTATGAAGGAGAGTATTTGGGCCAGCAGGTGGCGGTAAAGACCATCAAATGTGACGTGACGGCTCAGGCCTTCCTGCAGGAAACCACCGTCATGACGTGAGTCTGGAGAGGTTTTAATCAGCGATGGAAGAAGTACTCAGATCTGGTACTTGAGTAAAAGTAGAAGTACTCAGATCTGGTACTAGAGTAAAAGTAAAAGTACTCAGATCTTGTACTTGAGTAAAAGTAGAAGTACTCAGATCTTGTAGTTGAGTAAAAGTAGAAGTACCCAGATCTTGTACTTGAGTAAAAGTAGAAGTACTCAGGTCTTGTACTTGAGTAAAAATAGAATACTCAGATCTTGTACTTGAGTAAAAGTAGAACTCAGATCTTGTACTTGAGTAAAAGTAGAAGTACCATAGTGTAAGAATACTCTTTTAAAAGTAAAAGTCTGATTTAAGAGTTGATTACATTTCACATAATTAATCAAAATCTGCAAAGTAACTATTACTGTAAATACATGTAGTGGAGTAAAAGCACACCATTTACCTCTGAATTGTAGCGGAGTATACCATGGAAATACTCAAGTAAACTTATTAAAACGTTTTTATAACACTATGACTTACATTTTTTATTTTACAAAAAAAAAAAATCTAACTGAAACTCTGCCGCACGGTCCCCTCGTTTCTTGGAAGAGGCAGAAAGGTGGGTGTTTGTCATCTGCCTTTGGACTACCGGAGAGAATTACAGCGCTTGCCTCGGGGAGGGAGAAAAAGAGCCACAGCGGAGAATAAACAGAAGGGCAACCATGGCAACCATGTGCGTGAAGTCTTCTTCGCTGCTTTTGTGGCAGACTACAGCGCCACTTACAGGCCTGGCATATGTACTACAGCGTCTCCAGCGCTTTCGAGCAGCCGTGGCCCAACCCCCCATTTCCCTGATAGGTGGAGAGTTGCCCATATAGGTGGAGCACCCCTTTTCTGACGTCAGAACAATTCAAATAATAATCAGCTCTGTTGCTGCCCCGTTTTTAGAGATTTAGGTATGGAGGAAAAGAGAGAGGGTTGTGTTTTCAGACACTTGGAGAGTTCCCTGACACACCGGGGACACATGTTCATGTATAAAAGACATTTTGCATGATAGGTCCCCTTTAAGGAAATGCAATTCCCTCCACTGCATATAAAAAAAAGTGTTATATGTGTTGAAATTAAGTGACATTTATACTGTGTTTTTATTGTAAATATTGATTCACTCCTCCAGGAAGCTGCAGCATAAGAACCTGGTGCGCCTGTTGGGGGTGATGCTCCACAAAGGGCTTCACATCGTCACAGAGCTCATGACTAAGGTCAGTGAATGCATAATTTATCAGCGGTACTTAAAATAAAAACAGATTATAATACCTACAAGTAACAAAAAACAGGTCAAAAGTGAATGAGTGGTGAAACCTTCATACAACCCACAATGAAGCAGGAAATACAATCTCCGTTAAAAGGCTGAAGGCCTACTACAAAAAAAACTGCATTTCCCATGAGCACCAGCAGGGAGAATATATGCCTGTCGGTCATAATGCTCACAATCACACTAAGTTTTGTTTGTCGCTAGCTTTCCACTGCAAATGCAGCTAACGTTAGCTCAATTCAACTAGCATAAGCTAGCTATGTTTTAACGACTATCATAAATTCATATATTAGTGTTAAATGGATCTAGCAGGAATTGAGGATAATTTCGGAATCATTTAATAAAAAACTAAATCTATATGTTGAACAAAACCTGACTCACCATGAACACATCTTTTTTTTTACTACAAATGTACAACCAGTCAGATAAAAAAAGAGATTGGTGGTTTATTAATTAACAAACGTTGTTGATGAATGATAGACAATAAATGATGGAACATACATTCCAAACAAGGTCTTACAATGGTCTTGAAAGGTGTAACACAGATTTGGGTGATGACAATCCAAAGATTAGTTTAAGTCAGTTTTCTCCAATGGGACACAATGAAATTAACCCTAACCTCTAACCCCTGACGGCCGCTGTGACCCGCCGCTGACTCGCAGCTTTAACGAGTCAGAATTAGTCTTCCTCTCCTCTTAATGGTATTAGAACCAAATCCAGGAGCTCGTTGTAGCTGTAGGATTCACATAAGGTCACATCCGACATTAAGTGGCATTTTACAGCACTGAATAACTTGTTTAGCCCGGCTTAAGATGTTTGCAAACCATAAGATATCCCATTTGTACTATTTAAAAGATTCAAGGCTTTATTGTTGAGTATGTCTGTTAGCAAAAAATAACAGACCTCTGGAATGTTCAAGTTGCCCAAAGTTGACTGCACAGCTCTCAACACGCCCAGACTTGTAGTGATTTTAATACTTTTTGCCTCATTCTGAAAGAAAAAAGTGAAATGTTCCAACGTGACGGCCGTCTTGGTGTGTGGTGCGAGACGGGAGATGTAGTTCATTCAGGGGCGCCGTAAGGGGGTGAAAAGTTAGGACAATTCTAAGGGCCCGTGACTGACAGGGGCCCAAACTATTTTAGAACATTAAGAAAAAAAAATGTAAGTAACCAATGTGATATCTTTTCATGGGGCCCAAAATCCCTGGCGGCGCTCCTGAGTTCATTGAGCGGTTTCACTCCAAAAAAAGTTTTACTTCACAGTTTTATTTTTTTGACTTGCAAAATTATCTTTTAAATTGACAAACATCATGTGTGTAATTCGTGGCACAATTCAAACGGGATCGAAAGATAATCTTTCTCTCTCCATTGACTTCAATGCATACTTTTTCCGAAATAAGGTCCCATGGTGGTCACCGGAGGGAGGGACTTCGCCTCTCTATTACTCCCAGTCATGCCGGAATAAATGCAAGAATATTTATGAAAACACTAACTGAGAATGTATTTTATAGAGTCTTATGAAAGTAATATACTCTGTGTTTGTGTTGCAGGGGAACCTTGTGAACTTCCTGAGGACTCGAGGACGATCGGTGGTGAACTCAGCTCAGCTGCTGCACTTCGCTCTGTGAGTTCAGACCTAAATAAATCAAATAATGAACTTTTCGTGCTTTCCTGTCAAAACATAACACTTTAATATTAATAATAACATGGTAAAAAAAATAGAAAGTAGGAAATAAGAATACATTACAAACTATTTAAATTAAATTAAATATGATTTAAAAACAAACTTTAATTGTTTTACCTGACCTTGAAAGTCTTTACCTAAGATAAAATGAAATTAAATAAGATGAAATAAGAGTATAACACAGGATAGGAGAGATAAGATAGCATAAGATAATAAAAGATAACATCAAATAAGATAACATAAAGTAATATAGCATTCGATATGCTAAAATAACATGAAATACACAAAAACATTAGATAAGAGTTAAACACAGGATAGGACCAGCATATTTTTTTTTTTACATATTGAAAACATCTGTATGTCTGTGTGAAAAATACTGTGTTTATCTTTTTGATGTACTATTACACACCTTAGCAAATTCCTTGTATGTGAATCACAAATCCTTTATTAATCTGTGTGTGTGTGTGTGTGTGTGTGTGTGTGTGTGTGTGTGTGTGTGTGTGTGTGTGTGTGTGTGTGTGTGTGTGTGTGTGTGTGTGTGTGTGTGTGTGTGTGTGTCTACAGGGATGTATGTGAGGGGATGGAGTACCTGGAGTCCAAGAAGTTGATCCACAGAGATTTGGCGGCTCGTAACGTCCTGGTTTCTGACGACAGCGTGGCTAAAGTCAGCGACTTCGGGCTGACGAAGGTGGTCTCCAAGGCCAAGTCTGATAACGCCAAACTGCCCGTCAAATGGACGGCGCCCGAGGCTCTGAAGAAAGAGGTTGGTGTGAAGCAACGCCACGTAAAAAAAATAAAAAGAAGGGAACAGCAGCAGAAGACAGACAGGAAGTAAACACTAAAGAGAACAACAGAAGAAGACAGACAGGAAGTAAACACTAAAGAGAACAACAGAAGAAGACAGACAGGAATTAAACACAAAAGAGAACAGCAGAAGAAGACAGGCAGGAAGTAAACACTAAAGGGAACATCAGCAGAAGAAGACAGACAGGAAGTAAACACTAAAGGGAACAGCAGAAGAAGACAGACAGGAAGTAAACACTAAAGGGAACATCAGCAGAAGACAGGCAGGAAGTAAACACTAAAGGGAACAGAAGCAGAAGAAGACAGACAGGAAGTAAACACTAAAGGGAACAGCAGATGTTTTTATATGTTAACATTTTTTCTCCCATCCTGCAGAAATTCTCAACAAAGTCGGATGTATGGAGCTACGGCGTTCTCCTGTGGGAGATCTTCTCCTACGGTCGGCAACCTTATCCTAAGATGGTATGTGTGTGTGTGTGTGTGTGTGTGTACAGTGTACATGTCACTTGTTAGACGCTTTTATCAAAAGTGACTTACATACTCAATACTGTGGGCAATCCCCACAGGAGCAGTTTGAGGTGAAGTGTCTCAGGGACACAACGACATGCTGACTGCAGTGGGGTTTGAACCTGTGCTCCCCTGATCAGAACACCAACGCACACACCACTGCACCACACGCCTCCCGGTCGTACATGGTCTTGAAAATATACCTTTGTTTTCTTACTATCATTATAATTATTATTATTTTTTTTCTTACCCCTGGTGGATTCTCTATAGTAGTTTCAATGTGTATCATTGCTCATTGTAGTGACTGTGCATATGAAAAGAAACACTTTGAATCTATGACGAAAACATCTTCCCTGACTTTCCAAACTTAAAGGAGACCTATCATGCTATATTTGAATAATATAGTGTAGGGCCATACCTATATAAGGTATATTTATATATTTTCTTTTACAAAATACCAAACAGATCATGCATTTTAGCATTTTATTTGGGTCTGGAGGAAAAGAGAGAGGGTTGTGTTTTCTGACACTTGGGGAGTTCCCTGACAACACCGGGGACACATATTCATGTATAAAAGACGTACAAAGGTGCATTTTGCATGATAGGTCCCTTTTAACTCTTCAAGTCTTGTTGAGATTCATGATCTGTGTGTAAGTGGAAAGCTTCCAGACCTTGGTCACCTGGGTTTATGTGTCTGAGCAGGAGACTACGTCAGCGCAGCTTTAATGCACATTGTAATGCGACGACGTGAAGAACTAATCTTTTTGTTCTTACTAATTTTCTCTTTAAACTGTGGCGGGAGAGCTTCTTAACTGTGTCCTACATGTGCACAGAGGTTGACGTCACATTTAACCAGGCTTGAGGAGTAATAGAGTACATGTAACAGGATAGAGAACAAAGTAGTACCTGTATTCCCTTACAGGGCCCTCAAAAAGGACAAATTGCTCACAATTGCAAACTTGGGGATTACGATGTTAGTAATCAGGTTACTTTAATATTGTGATACACAAATTAGGAAACTGATTACATTTGCAGGTAACTAATTGTAACCCCCTAACTGTACATCATAAAGTAAATCAGAGATGGAACTACTTAAACAGAGACGAGTTCCTCACATTGGCTGCTCAGGTAATCCTCAGGTAAGCGGATCAGGCTGGGCGACTTAGCGTCTCTCTTCCTGTGTGCTTTTTACATGATTAGCTCCTAATTACAGACCGATGCTAGCAGACATTCAGGTTGATTCATGTGGGTCAAGCTCATTTCATTCATTAAACTCTACGCCTGGTCATTTGAGTTCGGGTGTGACTGTGTGTGTGTGTGTGTGTGTGTGTGTGTGTGTGTGTGTGTGTGTGTGTGTGTGTGTGTGTGTGTGTGTGTGTGTGTGTGTGTGTGTGTGTGTGTGTGTGTGTGTGTGTGTGTGTGTGTGTGTGTGTGTGTGTGTGTGTGTGTGTGTGTGCGTGTGGGTGTGTGTGTGTGTCAAAAATTGTCAGAGGTGGAAGAATTACTCAGATCTTGTACTTTGAGTATAAGTACAAAATACTAAAGTTTAAGAAACTCCCTCTAGACCACATGTGTCAAACTCAAGGCCCGGGGGCCAAATTAGGCCCTTGATGGATTTAATTTCGGCCCGCAGGATAATCTTTAATTACTATTAGATCTGGCCCGCCGGTATATTGCACGCACACCTTCACTCCATGCTGAGGGTCTCCTCAGCTCAGAGCCGGACCCCAAACATTGATGAACTTGTACCCAAGATGAGATGCCAAGTATCTGAGCTAGCATCACAGAGCAGCACACTGAGTTTAATGGATGCTTCCTTCTGCACTTTCTCTCACGACAACAGGGCAGGTTTGGTTTCTCTTTGAGGGAAATAGTTTTGTTGAAGCTGTTGTCGGCCTGTGGGAAAATGTACTCATAAGAAATGACTCTGGAGAAGCTGCAGATAGAGCCATAAGAAATGAATGCAACTGATTATTTAATGTTTAATGCTGTTTTTATAGGCAATAATTTAAGCTTTGTTAGTTCCAGGTTTAATATGTGCAATAAGTTCATTTCAATAAGTTTTGCAATAAACATTGAACCAGTCCGGCCCTCCACTAGTACCCATTTTTTTATTTTATCCCACTGTGTATTTGAGTTTGACCCCCCTGCTCTAGAGAGAACACAGGGATTTTAGCCTTTGCAGATTTACATGCACACAAACCTATAGAACAAACTAAAGGAGAGGGAACACCAGAGAAAACAGAATAGGGCCCCTTTAAAAAGCCTGCTGCTACCTTAGTACAATGTCCTTACATTAAAGGTCCCCTATTATACTGTTTTTCATTAATATATTATAGATTCAGATATATACAGAACATGTCTCTGAAGTGTTTGGCTCCAAATACCAAACAGATCATTGCAGCATCCCATAATCCCCTCTGTTTCAGCCCTGTTTCAAAAGTGCTGATTCTCTGCCTGTTACTTTAGATGAAAATAAGGAGCCCCTCCTCACACCCCTCTGAGAGATATTTGGATAAAAAGAACACAATGGTGCTCTAAGGCCACGTTTACACGGAGACGGAACGGGTTGTATCCGCTACAGTTCTCTATCGTATTGCCCGTTCGTTCACACGAGGCCGTAACGGAACCGCGGAAACGGAGCCCTCAGACGATAACGGCTCCCAAGGTGGGTAGATCTGTGGCCGGAACGCTCTGGGGGGCTAAACAGCTCCGTGTGTACGTCCTATACAATCATTTCCTGATAACGATGACGCCATTGCTGATGTGTTTCGCCAACAACAACAACAACAATGGTGGATCACAGGGTTGCTTTCGTGCTCCAGACGCTACTGACCATGCTCCAGATGTTAGTGCAACATCTACAGCTCCTCTACCACAACCATCAGCAACAAGTGGACATTGAGAACTACATGAACTACATGTTGCTAAATCCACTGCGGAGAATAAACAGAACGGCAACCAGGCAACCATGGCAACCATGGCAACCATGCTCGTGGGGTCTTCTCCGCTGCTTTCGGTGTATTTTGTGGCGGAAGTACAGCGCCATTTACAGGCCCGGCATATGTACTACAGCGTCTCTAGCGGGTCGAGCGGTCTCGTGTGGACGGACACGTTTCTTGAGCCGATTCCTTGTGGACGGAAGACTTTTTTGATATCGACATCGGTTCGTTTTTGTCTCCGTGTAAACATGGCGTAAGAGGAGATTCAGGTGATAAGGTGGGGGGGGGGGGGGGGGGGGGGGGGTGATTGGCTAATGGTTACACAAGCCAACAAATTGTTACCACATCATAAAGTGGCCAAAATCTAATCAGCTGGTTTTTATAGAAATGGATCAGGACAAAAAGAGAGAGAATCTTTTTTCCCGAAACTTTCAGAATCTCTTTCCACAGAGGGGACACATGTTGATGTAGAAGAGACATGAAGAAGAGGGGACACATGTTGATGTAGAAGAGACATGGAGAAGAGGGGACACATGTTGATGTAGAAGAGACACGGAGAAGAGGGGACACATGTTGATGTAGAAGAGACATGGAGAAGTGGATTTTGCATAATATGTGACCTTTATTAATACCCTCTCTCTGGTTGTCCCTGCAGTCTCTGAAGGAGGTGAAGGAGATGGTGGAGGGAGGATATCGCATGGAGGCTCCGGAGGACTGTCCCCCCGCCCTGTACTCCCTGATGAGGCTGTGCTGGGAGCAGGAGCCCCGCAGGAGGCCGGCCTTCAACAAACTGAGGGAGAAACTGGAGAGGGAGGCAGGGAAACACAGCGCGGGGGAGGGGGGCACCTCTGCATCTGGATCCTGATGTTGAACTCACAATGAGAGGAAATACAGCCGTCTGATGAAGCGGTACACACACACTGCTCCTGTGTTTGTGTACTGGAGAAACATCTGGATTCTATCGGACGCAACAAGACAATGTAGCGCCGAATACTAAACTCTGCTTTACTGTGGGGTTAAGAAAAGCCAAAAGGTATTTAATGAAGTGATGTTTGAAAAAGATTAAACATATGTTTCCGGGGGAAAAAAGTTGATCCTGGATTTAATCCCAGATCATCCAAATCTTTTTACATCCCGGCATTAACGCTCAACAATACGAGACGGGCTTAATATGGAAAATATTTAATGTTATTGCTGATTTACTGTAAGAAAATAATTGTATTGGTATTCTAAAAAGACAACAGCTTTTGCAGAGAAGATCCAGAGGTTTTGATTTACAGACACTCTGCAGGATTTTAATTAATTCATGCTTGTATTACTGAACAGGCCTCAGCGCCTTCAACAGCACAATGTCACTCAAAGAGACCGATCAGGAAGAGACTTAAAATGACTGCAGGGAGTCACAAAATAATTACAAAGACGTGAACAACAAACGTTAGATATAAAAAGGCCACGCAAAGTCGCAAACTGACAACTAAGATATGACATATTACCACAATGACACAAAATAGGACCACAACGAGACACACAATGACTATAAAGAGAGATTATATTATCCGAGAGAACAGAAAATGGCTCAAAGATACACAAAAGGACCATGAAGAGACACGAAATGACTTCCAAGACTCACAAAAACACTTCAAAAGACCCACAAAGACTATGACGCACAAAATAACCACAGGGACATAGAAAAAGACTACATAGAGATCCAAAATTATGTCTTTATGTCTTTATTAGGATCCCCATTAGCACTAGCATGAGCATTGGCTATTCTTCCTGGGGTCCTCACACACTCAAAACAGTGCTGTATGAAGTGAAAACTAAAATGGTCGTCCAATTATCGCCGTCCTAAGGCCAAACAAAAGTAAATACAAATAAGTGTACATAATAATATATGCAACCACCATGACCTTCAGCTGACTTGTTAACCAGAGATTCCATTTTGGCTTTTTACTTTTGCAGATGTGTTTATTTGTACACCACATCTTACTGTTATTGTCACACTGCACCGGGCAACAGACCTTGATTCAATGCATCGAAATGTAATTTATTTTTATAAGAATAAATCTGCCTCTTCTTGGAGTTTTCAGATTACCACAGGGAATTTGGGTTATCCACCGTTCTCCAGGGATTTTTTTTAATGCAGGTACTGAATGTTTTATTCTTAATCTTTGAAATGCACATTTATATAATGTATTTATGAATGTTTCACCGTATGAGTAGTCGGCTGTTTTTTTTTATAGAAATTCAATGAAATGTCTTTCTACACGACATGAAGCCTCGGTTGTTGTCACGTCAGAAGTGAAATTAAAGATGTTTTTTTTACTAAGCCTGGTATTTGTCCCGGGAGACGGACCCCCGAATGAATGGCTGATCCTCCTAAATCTGCTAGCCGTTTCCATGAAGCTCTAATGGGATGAGCTGCAATTTCCCCTCTTTAAAATGTTTACAAAAAATAATAATAATGAAAGATTTTAAGGATTTTATTCCTGAATACCACTGGTTATTTTCCAGCTGTTTATAGCCCCGATGCAGGAAAACATTCACCAATGCTGCGTTCATGTGCACTTCACAAACGCGTACAGTCTCTCCGACTTCTGTGTGTTAATCAGAAGAAATAAAATGCACTAAAAATGTGTTTTTATAGCTCTATGCATTGAGACGTTTAACGGTCTTGAACTCCTTTTTCGGATTATTCCTGAACAAATTGAATGCATCACAAAGCCATCCTGCACTGTAATGAATGTGTCACTTTCTGTATATATAATACACACTAACAGGTTAAATGAAAATCCTGAAAGTAGTGTATATCTTACTTTCATTCATTTATGTGAAAAAAACTAAAATATTATAAGTTAGTAAAAATCTAGTACTACACTAACAATACTCAATTTCAAGTACAAGTACTGCATCAAGAATGGTACTTAAGTAAAAGTACTTATTACAGAAAAAGTATGTTAATATTTTTAAATAATATAATATAATATTACATCACAACCTGGTCCTTCATTGGTGAAGAAAGCAGTTAAAACAAAGCTTAAAGAAAAATGGCTTCAGGAAGAAGAAAACACTGAATAAAAACATATTGATGACGTGTTATAATAGCGTTCTCTCTCTGGATACAGTTTATCAGTAGTTCTTGTTGTTGAACAGGGCTCACTTCAGGTGAAGGACCCTGATCAGCTGGTTGGATTAGGCAGCGGGTCACTGTGAGGATGTGAGCTCTCTGAGACATACGGTGTCCGCTCATCCCTGGAGAGCTGCTTTCCTCAGGAACACCGGCCTGTCAGAAGAAACATCCTCACCCTGATCTGTAGCTCTGGCCTGATCGCACCCCTCTGGCCCTCATGGCTATTGGTAATTACAGTCTGCATAAAGTAAACATGAAACACAGCCAACGATAACAGCTAGGGTTAGCAGGAGGCTTCAAACTGTAGCACTTTTCACATGCAAACTCTAACACAAAGAGCTTCACAAACCAAAAACATATGAAGCCATTGTTTAATGTTAAAGCTGCAATTTTGGAGGCCGATTTTGTACTTACATTTATTTAACAGATTTATTCACCAGTTACTTTATAAATTCGGATTTTGACAGACAATACTTAGGATAGAATATGATTATTTACAAGGCCTGTTTTTGGCATAGGCGACAGCCCTTCGGGCACCAGATCTGGGGGGGGGCGCTTTTTTTTACCGTTGGGCTCATCCTAATTTTCGGCCTTGATGTAACAACATTCATAATTAAGTAAATGTAACACCCTTTCCCCCCCGGTTACACTTTTCATTTGCCCTGCACGATGGGCGCTGTAAGTGATGAAAGTGGGGGATGTTGGCTTATCAGGGGCCTGCAGCTCAGAGCCAAAGTGCGAGTGAGCGTGGGAGCGAGCGAGGGAGAGAGAGAGGGCGCACCCGTACCGGCGCTGTTGTTATTAGCATCTGGTGCTAGCTGCGCTAACGGAAGAAGAAGATGTTTCTACAATAATGTGAAGGGAGAGTCCTCTCCAGTCAGACTGAGAGGCTGATAACTACAGCTCAGTGAGGTAAAGGACTCTGAGTGTTTAGATAGTTCACTTTAGTCTCAGTGGGTCTCAAACGTTTTGATCACAATTTATGTAAACAAATATTTCTAAAGCACTCCTTTATAATGATTGGGATAAACAGGTTTGACATAATTTCAATATATACTATAGGACAGTGAACCAAAAATCTCGTTTAAAACTGGAGGGATAAAAAAATCTCGCCTAGGGCATGAAATTGGCTAGAACCGGCCCTGATTATTTGGTATATAGTAAAGCATCCAACATTATATTTAAGTTGAACCGTGAGATGGTTAACAGAGAATTAATTGACAGCAATTTTGCTAAGACGTTATATGTTATAAATATTAACATGTTCTTTTACTTAAGTATCATTCTTGATGCAGTAATTTTACTCGAAATTGAGTATTTTTTGTGTGGTATTAGTTATTCCCTCGAGTAAAGAATCTGAATATTTTTCCAACACTGCTGCTGCTAATAATAATAATAGTAATAATAATAATAAACAATATTATTCTTATTTTTATTCTTATTATAATGATTACAATTTAACTATACTATTAAAACTGATAAATAATAACAATAATAATACCAATAATAATCATAACAGCTCATTTTATTTATATGTCACACTTTAAAATGCTAAAAAATATATGAACGGCCTTGATAAAAAGGGAAAATAATCATATGTCAAAAGTGGTCAATTACACCTAAGAACAACTATGTTTTAAATACCAAAGCCAGCCAGCACCAGGAGCCGTTTTAATGTTGAACATATTGGCATTTGGATCAATAGTCTGTCAGGGAGCAACAGGTTCACTTCTAATTAAAATACCCTGAGATCTGTGGGGAAGATTTAGCCGGGAACACGCAGTAAAGCAGCCTCAGTAAGACGGCTCAGCGGCGGCCATATACATCATCAACTGTTTGTCTTTGTGAGGAATTATCTCCTAACAGGGACAGTAAAGGGGCTTTCACATAATCAGCTCTGATACCGTTTTTTATTGCAGCACGACTGTTTCTCCCTCTGGCTCTTGATAAGTCCTCTTCATCATGAGGAATCATTTTAAATCAATATTAAACATTGACCCAAATCACTTCCATTAGGAGGAAACACTGGTTCTGAAAGCCAGGATTCAGCATCTTGTTTGTCCATCTCTGTTCAATTAAATTCCCAAACACAAAGCACTTTACCTGTCAGGGTTTACCATTAACTCTATTACAGATTAAACATCCAGGGTTTAAATGGAAATGGCTTTAAACATGTGGCAACTGGTGGACAACCGTACGGTGGCCGACAGGTGCAAAACGGTCCAAAACATTTCCATTTGGAGAAACGTGCTGCAGCTTCAAAAACTGTGCCGATATAAAAACGTCCATTTACCAAAGTGCAGTCCATTTACCATTTACAAAAATATGTGACTGTCAATCTACCATTATTAATCATGGCTATCATTAAGAGGCACTGGTCAAACTGTGCCTTGGCGATAAGACTCTACAGATAACTGAGAGGTTATAATGTAATCAGCAGATAGCTGCAGACAGTCAAGGTGTCAGTGGCTGCAGGCATCTGGTTAAACATGCTCTGTGTTCTCGTACAGATTACTCCGCGGGTTCAGCTGTAATCAGCTGACATAAACAGGTTAAGAGCAGCCGTCTGTCTGCCGCACAAACGCTGAGCTCAGAGCAGTGACAAGGTGACTGACCGACTGATGGAAACTACAGTGCTTCAAGAACAAGAAAGACATTTGTCATTTACTTATTTAATAAACAGAAGTGGGAAATAAAAAAGCGTTTTCTTGTCATTTGCTCTATAGAGTGTTGCAGTGACGAGTCCTAAAACCCGGAAGTGAGTTAGCATTTTACCACTTTCTGTTCCCTCGTCTCAGAGCCAATGGGATTTCTCCATAGGGTTTGGGAAAATATCTGGAAATAAGGTCTGTGGTTGAAACACATTTAAGAGATGGATCACGTGTTGTTCTACGACATTAAATCCATCAGCAGTGACCCCACTGGTGATTTTTGAAGAGTTTAGGTGTCTGAAAAACGATGGTTGTTACCAAGTGGCTGAATAGGACTACAGAAGTTGTCGAGGACGTTGTACGTCATTACGCCGAACACGTAAACACTCCTCTAAGTTTGTTAGCCCTGTTCTGCTTGAAAGCAAGTCCCTGCCTCCTGCAAACTGTTCAAACAAACGCTTCAACTTGTTCCATTTAGAATCTGTATTTTTGAATATCGATCTTAAGTTGGCGTGACGTTGAAATCGTGCTGCTGTACTCGGCTGTAGTTCATTTATAGCATAACGTTAGCATTTTGCTTCTGGCGATTCGATTTATGATTCAAAGATTATAAAAGTAGGGTAGACATGTGGAGATTATCCGACTGAACAAAACGTGCATTTATCAAACAGGTTCGTTTTCCACAGATCTTATTTCGAGCTATTTTCCTAAATCCTATGGAGAAATCCCATTGCTTTTTTGTCGAGGGAACCCATGCGCTGCTTATTTCCGGGTAAATACGTCATCCCTGCACCGCTCTATTGGGTTCTTGTTGTGATGGTTTGGCAAAAACATAGTATACAAGCAAACATGTTATTTTTCTCAGCAGCCAATCACAGCGGTCGGTCTCAAGAGTTCTGTGGAATTCTCAGTAGCAAATCACAGCAGAGTTTTCTTTCTGCCTGTGTGTTTGTGCATGATGGAGAATCACATGAATTCACCTTCCCTGTCACACCACCACTCTTTCTCCCCCCCCTCTCCACGACCCCCCCCCCCCCCCTTGGTAAGCTGACACTGGGCATTTACACGTTAGCTGCTCTTGCCTCTAATAGGATCAGCAGGACTTACATTGTCCTCTGATAATTCTAAGCAGCTTGATAACTGCACTGCTCCTTCTTAGCCAATGTATGTAATTAAGATAACAGGGAAACAGTGGAAGGACCAAAATGTATTAACAAAATCATGAGGGGATAAGCAAGCACATTAAGGTATCATTACACTGTAAGCCTGTTGGCAGGGAGACTCTGCCAACAGCCTGGGGACTCTAATGGGAATGATTAGGACATTATATAGCAAAGATGGAGATCAAGGAGGCCGGCATTGCTTTCAACACGTCAATATATAAAATGTGTATGTATTTTATTTCTGTGTTACATGTTGGGACGAGATGTTGGGGGCTATTTTCAGATAAAGTACTCGAGGTGAATTAAGGACATTGTACGGTGGCTGACAGCTGCCAACGTGCTACAGCGGCCTAAAACACTTCCAATTAGGAGAAACGAGCTACAGTTTCAAAAACGATGCAAATATAAGAATACAAATGTGCCAAAACACATAGAAACATCTTCACCAAAATCAACAACTGGCAGATCTGCTGTAAGCTTGCAAGGTAACTTAGCTAACCTAGTAATACCTGAAGGAGTCATGTGATCATATTGGTAAAATAAGTCGATCAAACATTTCAGGTACGTTTCCAACAACAGAGACAGTTGTCCTTTATAATCCTGAACGTCAATAAGAGCTCCGGTCCGAGGTGTGTGCGTCACTTTTTAGTGTCCCCTGGTTGTGTTTTGAGCTTTTTGCAACGTTGTATATCGTTTGGTTATGCAGCTTTTAGTAAACGCTGCGCATCTTTCCTCAAGTGGCATGTGTTGTCAAGTCGGTGAAGATGTTTCTTCATTTCACTTTTGTGTTTTTATATTTGCATGGTTCCTGACACTGCAGCACGTTTCCCCAAATGTTTTTGGGCTGTTGCACGTGTCATCTACCGTAGGGATTGTAAACCCTGACATGCATGATTTAAAGGGGACCTATCATGCAAAAAGGACTTTTGTGACAGTTATTGCCACTCGTTGAATGAAGTCTTTGCGGTGTGTTCGTAGCCGACGCAGGCGACGTAAAAGTCGGGACGCCTTCGGTACGCGTTCTTTGGTCTCAGGTTGGTGTGTAGTGGCCTTAAAATGCACGATCTGTTTGGTATTTTTAGCAAAACTCATCATAGACATGTTTTTATATATTTGTATATATCTGAGACCCATAATATATCCCTAAAAATAGCATAACACCTTTAAGGGTGGGAATTCAATTGAACAGAGATAGACAAACAAGCAAAATGAATTCGGAATCCTGGCTTTCAGATCCTCAACACAATTATTTTACATGATGTTTTCTTCACATTTAGCATTAAAATCTCCTCTTTTCCGTTGAAAACCAACAACATCTTCCTATTTTTTCTCTCAGCAAACTCTGTTTTACATATTTCATCATGTGTACATTCACCCGGCCGTGCAGACTGAAACTGAATCAGCAGTTAAATCGAGGTTCCTCTAATTTATCTTTTGATATGTTTGAGGTCACGAGTAATCTCTTGAGTGTCTTTCGAGTCGTGGAGGATTTCTGTGACATTAAGCCGGGGTCAGCTCCACTGCTTTCAGGCTGCGAACAGATACTTTGGTGCTCCAGGAAACAAAGAAGCAATACGTGATGATAATGAAGCAGTAGCAGCAGAGCTTTTATTTCCAGTTAATGTTGAGAATCAGTCTGTGTTTTAACATCATATTACCATTAACTGCAGTTCACATCAGCTATAAAAGGGTTATAAAAACTATGATTGAGAGAATCTGTATCCTCATAAGTGAAGTTTTACTGTGCAATGCAACAACGTTTTCTATACTTATCGATATGTTTTTGAAGAAGAATCTCTTCCAGATGCAGAACACTTCCCCAGGTGCCCTGACAAATGCATTTATTGTAAATCAAAGGCTTTGTTTTATTATGAGCAAAGGCAAATGTACGGTGGTCGACAGGTGCCAATACGGCCCAAAACATTTCCATCAGGAGAAACGTGCTGCAGCTTCAGAAACGATGCCAACATAAAAACACACATTTTCCAAAACACATGAAGGAACATCTTCACCAACTTCACAACACAAGCAGCGTTTAGAAAACATTCACTAACTTCAGGAAACATGCACAGCGTTTACTAAAAGCTCTGCAAGAACGAAACGCTGCAAGAAGCTGAAAACACAACGGAAACCAGGGGACAGTAAAAAGTGACGCACACAGCTGGTGACGTTCAGGATTATAAAGTTGAACTGTGTCTGTTGTTGGAAACTTACCTACAATGTTTTATGGGCTTATTTTAACAAAGGGATCACATGACTCCTTCTGATAGTACTGCAGATCTGCTAAAAACGTAACTAACCAAGGCTAAAACAAAGGCTTTCTTATTTTTTAAATATTGCAAAACAAATACAGGTAATAAAGGAAGCATTTCTAAAATACATTCATTTTTCTTGCACCAAGTTACACACGTTACATGTCAAAAAAGTCACAAAATAAATATATGAAAACATCTTTTAAGGAGATTTAAAGGTAGGGTAGGTAAGAATGGAGGAACCAGCTAGAGTGCGCTAGAATATGAAAATACACAACCGAAAAAAATCTGCCCCTTCCTTCAGACTTCCTCACAGAGCCCCTCCTCCAACACACACGAACGCACACATGACCAATGAGGGCACGAGATAAGTTTGCGCACAGATGGAAGGCTGACAGGCAGGTAGGCCATCCAGTTACTTTAGCCGTCTCAGATGATTAGTCGTGCTTTTTACAGCGCCAGGGCTTCCTCAGATGAAATTTATTTATGGATTTATTGTCAAAGCATTTAATTTATTCATTGCTATCTGGATGTTAAGAGCATTCCATGGAATATAACACAAAGTGTTTCTGAAGTGAATTACCTACCCCACCTTTAAGACAATATTACTATTTAGTGTCTTTTGATAAATGGTTTTAATACTAGGATATCTGCGGTGTGTTTGGTTGTAGGCTTTCTTAAATATGTTTTAAAAAATGTTCGATGATTTAAGACAATGTTACTGTTTAGTGTAATTTAATAAATTAAATTTAAAAAATAAAATGTAATGGGATATTAATTGCATTTGTCTTTTTTTATTATTAAGATATTTCAAAAATAATACCTTTATTAAATATTGCAAAAAAAATGCTTTTCCAGCTACTGATTTTTTTCTTTACCATAGTTTATAAAACAAGAATTTTAAATATATTTAAAACATGTTTTTACCAGGAAACCAAAAGAGTAAAAGGACAGATTACTGTGGAAAAATTCAAAAACAATAAAATATTTATTAAATTAAATGAAATAACCAGTTCAACAAAATAATAATAATAAAAAAGGAGATGTAAGTCATTGTTATAATGTGATATAATACAGTACATGAAATACAGGAATGGCTTTAATGGGAAATTAATTATAGAAAAATATAATATATATTCTAAATTAACAGGTCAACTTTGCCCTGATGGTAGTGTTAACCTCATGTGTTATAATTTACTTTGTTGCATGAGGGTCCACATAATGGGGGGCTGTGTGTGTCAGTGAAATCTCTCAGTGTCTCTTTGTCTTTAAAACAATTCATTTATGAAAGAAAGTCTTGTGCAGGCTTCATTAGCTGGGGCCTCCTGCTGTGTGTGTGTGTGGGGGGGGGGGGGGGGATGGAAATGACATTTAAAACAATTACTTGAGCAGAAACCAGCTGCCAATCACTGTTTCAGGGGACGGATCCCAATTAATAGCCCCGTCCCTAATCCCCTGGTTTCACCTCCTTCCCCTCAGCCCTGAGCGCCTCCTGCACTCTCTGAGTCTCAGTCTGTGAGCGCTCTGGATTTTACTCCATTGCACTTTTTGCAGGACTGCTTTTTTTGCCACCTAGAGACATTATTGAGGGAAATGCAAGGGAGGCAAATCCGGCTGATTGACAGCGAGAGGATCTGAAGGTGGAGAGGACAGGTGGAGCAACTTTAACAACGTAATTACTTCTAACAGGTGAGCTCTAACACTGTCATACATTTACCGACACCTAACTCTATTACTCACCATGCAACTGGAGGAGGGGGGAAAAAAAGCAAACTAGGAACGTACTAAACTAACTTAAAACAGATTGTCCCTTCTCCTCTATATGGAAGAGTAGATGTGATCCCTGAAAGGAATTCATGTTACACTTGCAATCTAGTCAATTTACTTTATTTATGTGCAAAATATCTTCAATTTCATGCACTGGATGTCAGATTTTTTTGTGTTTAATAGACTTATCTTTCCAACACATAAACCATATTTGATCTTTTGCATAAGGCATTATTTAATTTAACTGTTATATAACCAATAAATTGACTCGCTTTATACTTACAGTCCATTATTTTGTAGTTCACTTGTAGTTCCCATATGCTTTTTAAAAATCCACTCAATTAACTTTATCTTCACTGTTATATTAAATAACGTCAAGATTTAGTATTTTAAATGGCTCTTGACAGACAGATGTTTTTGGTAACAGTTCAGGTAATGTTGTGCGTATTAAGGATAATAAATTGTATTTACCAAGCACTTTAAAACAGACAGCATGAACAAACACAGGGATATAATGGCAAATGAATAGGAAATAATATGTGAGTAAAGTTAAATAACTTCTTTTATTCCAATATAGAGACTTTGATGTTAGTTTTTATGAGAGAAAATGTATTATTGTCCTATGAAATGTGAAGAAAAGTGAATTTAAATGAAACATTCGTTCCTAATTAACCTCAGCAGTGCAGACCATTCGTTAAAAAAAAAGTAAAAAGTGTGGATTAGGAGGTAACGGGTGTCATTAGTGTCCATCAGCACACTCTTCAGTGCAGACGGTGCCCCCCCGCAGGATAATCAGGTTAATGTGATGGACAGAGTCATGCAGAGGGAGCAGGTGATCTCTGACCCTCTATTTACACAATTCTCCAGCAGTTTGGAAACAATAATTAGTATTCTCATAGTTTTAAAATAAAGCCTTTTTCTAAATATTGCAAAAATGTTGTTTCCTTATTTTCAACATTTCTCCAAAGAAATATAAATTCATTCAAATGAGCCAAACATTTACCATGCTATAACAAAGTGATGTTTACACATTATATATTCACATAATAATTATAATGCAATAATATGATATTATTGTTTTTTTAATGTACAGCACTACTTTTACTTGGGAGTTTGCATGAGTCTTATTTTCAAAAGAGTATTTCTGCACTGGTTGCATGTACTGTTAACCTCCCGTCTCCCCTAAAGGATCTCACCTACAAGAAGAATGCACTACAAAAAAGTACTGTATAAACAAGATGGCAACGAACAAAACTCAAAATAACACATTTAAACAAAAGTGATAAACCCTGACCCCCTCCCGTTCCTTTAGGGCCGGACGCTCGATGCATCTCTCTCTGGACACCATGATGGTGGACGACAGCTGCCTCTCACCCAGCAACTTCCACGATCTGGGGAAAGGTGGGGGGCTCTCTGTGGGGGGCCGCGTCCACAGCATCGACGTCATCCTGGGGTTCAGTAAGGACCAGGACCCCCTGCTCAGCCCTTCAGGGATCCCGCGGACCCACAAAGTGGACATCGAGGGTCTGGGGGAGCCCCAGGGGCCCCAGGAAAACTCCTCCTTCAGCGGGCATCTCTCCTCGCTGAGGAACGGAGGCACGGAGGGGTACCATGGTGAGTGCAGCCTCACTGTGATAACAGGAGGGTTACAAATGTAATCTCCAAAAAGGTTTTAATGTAATCTGAGTATCACAAAAGTAACCTGATTACTTTCTGTTACTTTTGGATTACCTCAATGTCAAATGTAATGCAAATACACACAAAAGAAAATAAATATCAACAAGATGATTTTTACTTTCAAAGCGCTGCAGCCTCACTGTGATTACTAACAAGGAGGGTTACTTTAAAAATGTAATCTGCTTCCATAGGCGTCAATTATACTAGGGACGCCAAGGACATGTCTAAGGACCACTTTTGGAAATGGCTAATTTTGTCCCCGTATATATCGTTCACAAAGCATTGTACACCTTAAGAAGAGAACACAACATGTAGAGTCTGGAGGACTGTTCATACTTTCTGGGTGTGTTGGAGCGGGGCAGTTTGGACCTGAGACACGTTTAATATGAGTTATAATTTAATAGAGAATTGCTTTGCAGCAGTGTAGTATAGTTACTGCACTAGTGGTCAATGCAGTAGTGTTTTATTTTATCTGAGAGTGTCCCCACCACTTTCTTTTTGACAAAGTGACGCCTATGTCTGTGTACAATGTAGTACCTGTAAAGAAATGTAATGTTATCTGAGTACAACAATATAAAACTAATGAAACCTGATTACTCTCCATTACTTTAGGATTACCTTAATGTCAAATCCAATGCAAATAAATAGAAGAGCAAGTAAACATCAATATAATGATTTGTTACTGAAGTGTACTATGCTAGTAATCCACCATCATTTATTCAACAAGCCAAAATATGTAAAGAATGTTGTCATCAAAAGGTGTTTTTAAAAGTAATGCAGTTTTGACAAAATGCTGTGGACATGATCTAATAATTAAACATCTAACTCAACTAATTAATCGTGATTTAAAATGATATCAACATTGAAGAACAGATGTTAAAACTCCACCTGAACTAAGTACGTTGATTCAAGTATTTTGACTAAAGTATATGTAAGATACAGATATAGGCCGTTCTGCATATGCAGTTCTAAGTTTATGAGACATTTCCCTAAAAACAATGAACATTAAACTAAATAAAGTTAGGCATTAACGGAAAGGGAAAGGGAAAAAACTCAAAAGTATTGATGGAAAAGATTTAGACTGAAGCTTAAACTTATAATATCATATTCTTATACAACCAAAAGTAATTGGTGTAGCTTTTCTGAGGAGTTTGCATCACTCCTCTCGTGCAGTTTCACTGTTCACTGTTTCCATGCAGCCTGTTGCATTACTGTAAGAGATTTGGAGATAAATCACAGGACAAGATGGTGTAGGGGGGGGGGGTTTATGTCCCTGAGTATAATCACATCCCCTTGAGGAATTCCCCTAATCTTCTCTTGCCTGCAGATTAGATTGTACAGTAGTTCATTCGGGTGTTTTGGTTGTCGTGTGGTCTCAGAATCACATTCGTCACGTTTCATCTCGAGCTGATTTCACATGCAGGATCTGGCAGGCGGTTTTGTGGCAGAAACCAACCAAACAAAAGATTATTGTCGTGAAAAATCAAGTGATTTAAAAAAGGCTCAAGCTGCATCCTCCCAGGGCAACCAAAGTCAGATAGAAGTCTGTGGGGAAGTGAGCCAACTTTTCGCTTGATTTATTACCTCATTAACTTTTGTAAACATGACTTGGTGTCAAATGCTAGTTTCGAGACTTAGGCGGTGTTTACACGAGAACGAAAACGGGTTGTATCCGCTACTTTTCTCTCGCGTATTGCCCGTTCGTTCACACGAGGCGGTAACGGAACCGCAGAAACGGAACCGCGGAAACGGAACCGCGGAAACGGACCCCGCAAACGATAACGGGTCCCAAGGTGGATAGATCTGCAAACGGAACGCTCTGGGGGGCCAAACGGCTCCGTGTGTACGCCCTTTACGATCTTTTCCTGATAACGATGAAGCCATAGCCCCGCCTCTGCTGCTCACTGCTGTAGCATGGTCAGTAGCTACTGTCAGTAGCTACTGCTAGTGCTACTGCTACTGACCATGCTACAGATGTTAGTGCAAAACCTACAGCTCCTCTACCACAACCATCAGCAACAAGTGGACATGGAGAACTACATGAACTACATGTTGCTAAATCTACTGCGGGGCATAAACAGAAGGGCAACCAGGGCAACCATGCTTGGGGGTCTTCTTCGCTGCTTTCGGTGTATTTTGTGGCAGAAGTACAGCGCCACTTACAGGCCCGGCATTTGTACTAGAGCGTTTCCAGTGGTCTCGTGTGAACGGACACGTTAAATGAGCCGAATGCGTGTGAACGGAATACTTTTTTGATTAGGACGAATTCGGTACGTTTGTGTTTGCGCTCCTGTGTAAATGGGGTCTTAAAGTATGGTGTTAATTTTGTAAACTAATGTCCAATTAAGAGTAAATAGACCATAAAGCAGGGTATGGCTTGTTAAAGACGGATGTTGTTCAGTATTGGTGCTCTCTGTGTTTTCGCCTTCCAAATGTAACCCTGATGGGCGACTGTAGCTGTGAGGAAGTGCGGTCGTCTCTCAACCAGAAGGTTGTGGGTTCGATCCCAGCCAGAGTAGTCAACATGTCGATGTATCCTTGGGCGAGAAACTGAACCCTGAGTTGCTCCTGATGGCCAACTGCTCTGTATGAATGAAGTGTGAACGGGAGAATGACTCGTAAGTGCTTTGAGGGGTCGTATAGACCTGTTAAAGCACTATATAAGTACAGTCAATTAACCATTTACAGTTCATCAAAGTCAATTTGACCATGTTTGTGACCTAAAATGCATTTATTTTTTAGCATTCTGTTGTACTTAGATTCTCGTGTCACATCTGGTTAATTTAAAACAAGATGGCGATGCGATAAACCCCAATTTATGGCTTCAAAACCTCAGCCCACAAACCCAAATGTGACACTTTTTACATCAAGTTTATGTTGCAACTAGCAATTGATTTGAATGAAAGATTAGTATACAAGTTACTTTCTGAGTTTGGTCCATGACATTTTTATCCCAGTTTCCAAAAGTCCACAGTAATGTCTTGAGCTTTTTAGTTTTGTCTGTTGAAAAACCAAAATATTTCCAGGTTCATGTGAAGAACAACAGATAAAAGCAGAACATCATATTCGTATGGGTAAAAAACTGAATTTTATGCAGTTTTTTTATAATTGTCAACTGACCCATCATTGCAGCTCCGGCTTCAAACTCAGTCTCCGTATCCACGCCCTCGCTCGATTTTTTTGATTAACGCACATCAACAGAAATGACATCACCCTTTTGTATGTAACTATCCTGTGAAGTCAGCCCAGTTCCCCCCGAATGAGCCACTTCTCCCCCCCCCCCCGCCTCTGATAAACAGTGGGCAGCCTTCAGTCTGATGGGCTGACAGGCCAAGAGCTGGTCACTGAACCAGACCTGACCTCCGCCTTTGTCCGAGCCTGGCCTTTGTCATGGCTGCTTAATGAGAGGTGGATAAATGAACCCCCAAATATCCCGTTTGCCAGTTGAAGAAACCACAATGGCCGCCCCCTCTCCCCCCTCCTCCCTCCTCTTTCTCTATGGCCATCAATACATTTCAACAGATTGTTATGCCGTGAGTTGTTTTACTAAAGCATTGACATGTTCTGGAAACTTCTCAACATGTATCTTACAGTGATGCTAATTATTCTACAGTAGAGTACATTACATGTCATTTAGCTGTTGCTGCTGTAGCCCAATATGGTGTCCAACAGTTTCATGGTCCAAAGCTAGCTTAAATATAATCTCCAAATGTAAGACCTGTCACTTCAAAACAAGAATACAAACTATTTTGTTCCCCTGTGGTAACCAAACTGAGAAAAAGGTCATTTGAATGAGCAAAACCACATAGAGAATGCTCTCAAAGCTAGGTACTTAGCTGAACTCATAGCCAAATTGAGAGACTAGTCATTAAATTAACATTATGTATATGCTGTATTCAGAGGTGGAAGAAGTAATCAGATCTTGTACTAAAATAAATCTAATTAGTTTATTTGGCTGTATTAGGCTAAACTTAAACTGGGATTTCCTTGTCTTGTCAAGGTTTTATATTCTAATGCAGCGTCTACACTACTTTGACTTCTAACACAACGTTAGCCTCATTAGCATCATTAGCCCTGATGACGTGTTTCCCACAGACGTGTTGACTAACCGGGTCCCCTTGATTATAATGTCTCCTTATCCACACTTTTTACTAAGTGAAAGTAAAGAAAATCTGAACTTTGGATATTTTATTTGTTGTTTGACTTGCAATACACGACAGAGCAACTTGATTAAACTAATTATTGCCCATTGATACTTCAACATGTTGAATGTAAGGTCTGGGATTGAACTGGTGACCGTCCGATTGGTAGGCAACAGATCGCCCCCAAATCCTATTTTCTTCTAATTTGAACCCACTTTTTACACAAAAGATGGCAGAGTTAATACTTATACTTCTATCTTTCTGTTATTGACAACGTATGCAACACTACCTGAACGATGTTTGTTACCTGACGAAGGTTGAGATAAGGTCTGAGACTGATCTGATTGGAGGATAATCATCTTTGTACTTTGTTTAATCAAATTACTTACTGCTTAGACTAATACAGTCATATCTTGACATGGAGTTAAAGACTCAATTCTTCTCTGTCTATTTTTCTTCTGTTGAAAGTGACATACAGACATATTATGGAGGATAATGAATGAATGGGAGGAGAGGAATTAATTGATTCATCTTTAAGTCTTATTATGCATACGCAAATTGTACAGTGTGCGCTGAATCAACAACTTCCTGTTTTAAGCTGAATGGCGTTTTTCTGCAACAGTGCTGAGTCCAAGTGGTTCCATCAATACTCAAGATTTTAGAAACTTCACATCACAAAGGTCTTGGCATTGTGCTCGCCAAATTTCAAGTGTACCTGATTAGTTATTATGGAGGAAATCCATGAACGGCACGCCTGTAAAAAATGGCACAGTAAATTGAGAATGCTGTAACTTCCCGTTTACAACGTCTCACAAGAGAGTCCTACTTACTTCCTAGCTGGCGTTATTCAGCCATTTTGATTAACCAAATCCTGTTTTAATGGATTATGAACTGAGAGAGTTGCAGGTAAATCCTTTTAACAGTAAACATAATCAGAGCTGCTGCTTTTATCCTAATCCAGTGTTGGGAATTAACTTAATTTGAAGTCCACATTAGAAACTCTTATATTGTATGTGATGGATGTGGTTTACGTAAAAAGAAGGGGAACATTGTGGTTTATCTTTGTGGAAGATCAACGCTGGAAAACAACTTTTTCTAAATCTGATTAGGAATGTTTTCGTGCTTCCTTGAAGTTCATGGGATTGCCTGCTCCACTGGCCTACAGTAGCCCATTGTTGCATATGTCAAACTAATGTCTGCTCTACCGGAAACAACAGGCACTACATTCTTTATTACAAGGGTTGGGGAATAATGGAAAAGTTATCTGTATTTACTTACAGTCACATAAAGAAAATCTGATTAGTGTTAGATGTTATCTCTTCTCTGTAAACTGTGCTGTTCTGTAGGATAATCTATACGCCTCCTGCCTGAATCTGCTTTATGGTTTTCACTTTCTTCTGATTATTTGTTGTGTTTTTAAGTCAGTAGGTGAACTCATATGTTCATAAAGTAGTGTGTGTGAGCTTAACTATGTGTATTAAACTAAAACGGCTCAGCTCAGATTTTATTTCAGCTTGTTTGAACTCATGTGCTTCATTGTCAGTGTATAGGCTACTGCCTGGATATGCTGAATGAAAGGCAGGTTTTCCTATAAAAACAATAGCCGCTTTCACACTTTCCCGTACTTAGTTCCCAGCACTTAGTACCCCATGGAACTAAGAGCCGATCGCGTTCACACCGGAATAAGTTCCCTGAGGCACGCCGCAAACAACTTCACGGCGTATACTGCCACCCGAAGAGTTTTACGGGCGTGGTTTGCAATTCGCCCAGCCAATCAGAAATTGGAACTTTTTTTCCTGCTCTCTAGCAGGCACTAAAAAGGGGGTAAAAGTTCTCATGAACTAAGTTCTCTTTTTGGTGTGAACGCAAAATCCCAGGAACTATCGGAACTAAACGGGAAAAGTACTCCGGTGTGAAAGCGGCTATTGTTCTGTTGTCTTATATGATACACTTCAGTAAAAAACATCTTGTTGATATCTATTGGATTTATCTGCATTGCATTTGATATTGAAGTAATCCAAAAGTAGCAGAAAGCAATCAGATAACTTTGATATTGTGATACTCAAGAATCCTTTTTTCCCGCATGTCAATACGTAGTTGTTGTAACAGATAACATTTGCAAAGTAACCTCCCAAACCCCATTCATTTCACATTTCCACCCTTTTAACACATTTAATTTCTTCTCTGCTCAGATACCGGCTTATTTACCAACAAGTGTGATGAAGAGCTAAGTGAGCTGAGGAAGAGTGTGGAGAGTGACGAGGGAAATTCTCCAGACCCCTGCATGGACGAACAGCCGAAGAAGAAGCACCGGCGGAACCGAACCACCTTCACCACCTACCAGCTGCACGAGCTGGAGCGAGCCTTCGAGAAATCCCATTACCCCGACGTCTACAGCCGCGAAGAGCTGGCCATGAAGGTCAACCTCCCCGAGGTCCGAGTGCAGGTAAGAGGAACCACATCACATGCATCCTGTAGTGGAGAGTAGATGAGTACATTCATTTCAGTACAAATCCATTTACGCCACTTCCCTCCACCTCAATAGAGAGGGAAATATTGATCTTTGAGAATCAGAAGTTTATTGCCAGTTTACACAAACAATGAATTTGCTCTGGTGGTCGACAGGTGCTCTACAACGGCCCAAAAACACTTCCATCAGGAGAAACACACTGCCGCTTCAGAAACTATTTAAATATAAAAATACAGAATTTCCAAAACACATGCAATGAAGAAACATCGTCCCCAACTTGAGGAAACATGCGTTTACTATAAGCGCTGAACAAATGCAAATACAAAACGTAGCAAAAAGCTCAACGGAAACCAGGGGACACTAGAAAGTGACGCACACAGCTGGGACCAGAGCACTTGGTGACGTTCAGGATTATAAAGTTGGACAACTGTCTCTTGTTGGAAATGTACCTAACATTTTGTATGGGCTTATTTTAACGATGTGATCACATGACTCCGTCTGATATCACTGCAGATCTGTTGTAAACTGGCTAGCTAATGTAGCTAACCTAATCATTTCAAATACACTGACAAACACTTGTACTTTATAAGTTAAATGTTATTTGAAGTTTATAACGGTCTGAAGTAAACTGATTAAGAGGTAGTGGAGTTGAAGTAAAAAAATCATACAATAGATCAAGTAGGTATAAGTACTGTACCTCAGTAATTGAATGAATGTACTTAGTACCTGCAGGTAACATTAAGAGTTGGTGTGTTTCCAAATGCTGAGGTTCTCTAAGGACGGAGATTGATCTTAATTGTTACGCAAGTGTTTGTTTGTTTGTGTGTGTATGTGTGTGTTTCCACGTCATGTGGGGACAAGGAGTTAAAGTCTTTAAACAAGGGACAAACACTACCTTGAGCTTTCAGTAATCTCATGCTGTCCTTAAGTACACATTTAAGGTACTTGTACGTCTGTTGAGTAGCTTTTTCTTCTGGGAGTGTGGGAGAGAAACACACAGGGATTTTAGCCTTTTGCAGACCATTACCATCCTTAGACACTAGAGGAGAGGGGACACCCTAAAGAGCCTCTTTAAATGGACATAATCAAATAACCTACAAATATGTCAAACATTTATTAAACTACCCTACTACTAATGCCATTTTATAATATGTTTCGTAATGCTCTTAATGTCTTTCATTTTTGTAAAGCACTTTGAATTGCCTTGCCTTACTCCATTCCTTATATTAAGGTTAATGAGTTTGTTCTTTGTCCTCCAGGTGTGGTTCCAGAACCGCAGAGCAAAATGGCGTCGTCAGGAGAAAATGGACGCCAGCACCATGAAGCTGCACGACTCTCCCATGCTCTCCTTCAACCGCCAGCCCCAGCTCCACAGCGGCATGGGCCCCATGAGCAGCTCCCTGCCCCTGGACCCCTGGCTCTCCTCCCCCCTGACCAGCGCCACACCGGTGCACAGCATGCCGGGCTTCATGGGTCCAGCTCAGGGCCTTCAGCCTAACTACCCCGACCCACAGCTTCCTCAACTCCGCTCCTCACCCTCACTCCCATCCTCACCCGTCCATGGGTCAGGGCATGCAGAACATGGCGCCTCCCCCTTACCAGTGCACAGCGCAGTACCAGGATAAATACCCTCTGGAGGACGTGGACCAGCGCAGCTCCAGCATCGCGGTTCTGAGGATGAAAGCCAAGGAGCATCTGCAGTCCATGGACAAGACCTGGCACCCCATGTGACTAACAAGTTAGGAAAGGAGACATTAAGGTTGTTTTTTTCGGGGTGAAGGACATTGAGTCAAATACTGGATAATATGGCAGTGACTTATCTGATACCCACAGAGCAAAAAATAAAGGATTTTGAACTGTGAAACCTGAGGATTAAAGGACTTTCTTTGGACTATTTGTCCTCATCTCAAGGAGACAAGTGAAGTCTTATACTTGTTACAATGTTATTTTTCACACTATTCTTCCAATATGAAAGTTGTGGGTGTTTCCTTTGCGCAATAACTTTATTTGGTGACTTTTAGACCCTGGGAGTGAGGACATTTCCTATCCTAGCACACCTCCCATCGGATGAATGCATACTTTCATCGACATTCACAAACAGATATTGTCATGATATGAAATCTCCAGACAGGGAATCATGACAAGCACCCAAATATGGGAATTATTCTTGCTCTCACCTCTTTTCCGTTAGTTCTGTCGGTAATCCCACATTCTGTTTTATTTTCTTTTTACTAATTAATCCAATTGTTTAATTTTCATGGGTCAGCTGATCAGAGAATACTTTGTGAATGAAAGTGTGGTCTCACTTTAATGCGAGAGCAGCTTTTAAAAAATCAAATCAGCGTCTCTGACTGTTAAACTAATCTGTTGATTCAATTCCTAATTAAACACGGCTGCAGATTAATGATGTAGTTTAGACAACCCGGAGGAAGATGGCAGACGAGGAAAATCTTTCTGTACAATATTGGTGGGAACCAGAGATGTGAGGCACCTTTTGACCATGCCTGAGAAGATACCAAAAAAATAATCCTGCACAAGTTTTTCTGATTAGATGCTTTAAAGCAGGAAATGCACGCATGCTGCAGAGCGGGGTTCAACACAGTTTTTGCTTGAGTGGCTTCTTGAGGAGAAGACCTGTTGGCAGCTCAGTGTTGGTGCAGTGTGTACGTGCAGGGCTGCAGAAAGAGCGCTGTGTGATGCGTCACCCCACAAAGTTCAGCCTTTGTCCGGCACAATTGATCCAAGTGTGTCCTCTTTGTCTGAGATGGACGGGGCCGAGGGGACGGTCTGCACTAAATAGGCCCTTGAAACCATTTTCTCTTTCTTTCTCAATCAAAGGAGGAACATGGGTCGTAGCTGCTATGGTCATTAGTGACACAGTGTTGTTATTATTTTCCTCCCCCTGTCTGTTAATTGAATGTGTGTCATATGAGCAGTAGAGCTACATCTATGTGTAATAAGACTTTTTAACGTCTGCCGGTAGCATCTCACGTTACAGGAACAAGAGGGAGAGGAAATCCTTCATCTTAAAGTGCAATTTCAGACATATTTTTATATCATTTTAATACAAATTTCCCCCCTAACTTTGTGATATTTCATCTTTATATGAAGTCATGCACACACACACTGACTACAGCAGCAATTACAACAATATCAAGTTTATTTTAAAACCTGCTCATAGAGGGAAACAAATCTGCTGCTAGTCTTAATTCTCGTGTAGTTTTTAAATGTTGTTGGTCAGTGATGTTTAGCCTCTCCATTGGACACATGCCAGGACCTCACACTGTAGAGGATTACCTTGCCCATTCAAATCTTCTTTAGCATGTTATAATGTGATTTTTGGACCAAGAACAAGCCAAAGGTTATAGAAACTGGACAAAAAATGCACTAGAAGTTTTAGGTTTTACGGCTATTTCCTAGATTATATCTGTCCTAGTGATGTTTTGATTTTGTCTGATGTGCTGGGAAAGAATGAAGATCTACTGAAAAAAATAAATATAGTTTGATAGAAATGTCCTCTTTCTCAATGCTTTCATGTTGACCTGTGCACTCGTTCCCACACCGGCTCTGTATTTCCAAGATTACTAATCGTTATCATCTGACATACAGAGGCATTTTTCTTTCTTTTCCTCCAACACTTGTGCCCTGTCTCCCTCTCTCTCTGTCATATAAGAGCTCTTTCTCCCCTGGTTTTTTTCTGCTGTTCCCTGGTTTTGGTGGCAGGGTGCCAGGCTGTTAGGAAGATGAGACTCCAATCAATCAGGGCTTCCCGGGGGGGCCTCGGACCGAAGAGCCCCGCTCACTAATTGCCCTTCGGGGCCGGTCGCTGCAGCACATGTTACAGAGGGACCGGTGCCGCCGTGATATCTGTCCTCCGGCGTGAGAATCACTTTCCTGGACAGATGGAGGGCAGCACACGGCCATATGGAGAGCAGGAGACAAGTTGTTTATTGCACGACATGAAGTGATCAGATACTGAGTTTAAATGGGAGGGGAACTTTAAAAATATAATCCATTACAATTACTATTCACCTGTATAACATGTAATAGTCTGAGTCTTAAAATGTAACAGTAATGTCACCTGAAAACTTGCCATTACTTTTGGGTTACTTTAATATCAATCCATTCAATATTTGTTCTTATATGTTCATCTTTTTATTTTTCTTACTGTGTTTATGTATGCACCATATTTACCTTATGCTTCGTCTGCTTTAATTGGTAGGCTACTTCCGATTAGAGCGTAATTGCTAGCTCATTGCATAGCGTCGCTAACTTTATCAATCTTTACTTGCAAAAGAAACAGCTTTAAAGCTTTTTAATAAACTGTTATTAAGTTATAACACGTATTCAGGCGATAAACTAACCATTTAGATGACCAATATGTGATCAGTTCATCCAAATACTGCATATTTCAGAATTTACGTAGATGTTTTGAGAAACTGGTGCTGGGGAAAAGCGAGAAAAAAGCAGCCGGTTGGCTTAAGATAAGCACAACAAGTCAACAAGGTTTTAATAATTACTCTCACTGCCTGAACGGTAGACACGGGACCGCACTTCAACGTTAACCATATGATGTTAAATAACACTTCTAATTGTAAAAAGGAGAGCCCCCAGTTTGGCGATAGCTTGTTAGATGGGTTGCTAACGTAAGCTAGCTTGGATGGATGGATAGATAGATAGATAGATAATGTTTGCTAGCTGACAGGTTAATTCAACTTTTCTACATGTTAACACTGTAGACCTCGAAATTGATATGGAGTATTTGTTATAGTATGGTCAATATCACTATAAAGTAACTTTGGTGTCCCCATCAGAATCACTCAGTTATCATGAAAATGTAGCAGAATAATGAAACTCTGAGGTCTTATTATAAAAGGCCAAACATTTACACACATATCAGTACAATGATAAGTCTCTTGAAATGTTATACCTTGTTTTTTCATTGGATGTACGTGATTTTGGCATGTCCCACACACTACTCTGCTAACTACAGTGTGTGTAATAAGTGGTTAAATGATACTACATTTAAAAGATTATATTGTTTATTATTTATTACACGAATTATTTGATAAAACGAGTCATTTTGATCATGTTTATTCTATTTTCATAATAATATTGAACATGTTTCATGTGTCCCTGCCATTGCTGTCCACCCTGTCATTAAGGGGTAACTGCCCCATAAAAAACCCTCTGATGTTTTCAGTGACATCACTACCACCATTGTGTCTTTCCTCGATGGAGGCTGAGACTTTGGTTAGTCGCGAAGTAAGTTTTTTAACTTATATTTCGAAATTGTAATCATATTATGTGTGTAGTTGGATGTTGTCAAGCTTAACATGTCCACTCTGTCATCGTGAAATTTCAATTAATATAAAAACCTTTGAGAAATTCGAAATGTATTTGTTAAACAGTACAGTCACCTTGCTAACTGAATCGTGTTGCTAACTGAAGATCCACCATGTGCTCATTAAATACTAATATTAGCCAAAAATGTCCACCCTGTCAGCAAGCCTTCCATAAATAATATAAAATGTACATTTTCAGAAAGCTATAGTCCCTTTCTCAACAATATATTTCAGTTAATGGAAAAAGTATTTGGATAATAATGAAATTATGGCAAACAGGGAAATAGGGAAACACCCTGTCAGCAAGCCTTCCATGAATTTCATTATTATCCAAATACTTTTTCCATTAACTGAAATATATTGTTGAGAAAGGGACTATAGCTTTCTGAAAATCTACATTTTATAATCACTATGTAATTACAATGTATTTACTCTTTGAATTGTGTCCATGACAGGGTGGATACATTTTGCTGTTTGCATATACTTGCAGTTAATTTATAAAAAGTGTGGGAGCTTGACCAACATCCATTTCTAACAGCATAACGTATTAATACAATGAATTGGTGATATTCAAATCAAATCAAGTTGTATTTATATAGCACATTTATAAACTTTTTTTGGTCGAGCCAAAGTGCTGTACATATAATAAAAATAGCCTACAGTAGAGACACTTTACAGCAAATACAACAGCACAGATTGTTCAGAATATCAGAATGAGAAAACGACACCCTCTGTCCTTAGACCCTCTGTCCTTAGACCCTCTGTCCTTAGACCCTCACATCGTACAAGGAAACACTTCCAGAGAAAACCCCACAGTTTAAAGGGAACATGGGAGAAACCTCAGGGAGAGCAACAGAGGAGGGATCCCTCTCCCAGGACGGACAGACGTGCAATAGATGCCGTGTGTAAATTGAAAAGATAATACATTTTATATTGACTCAGTAACTTGGAGGTTTACTTTATTCTTATCCTATTTCATCCTATGGGCTCTAGATCTATATTCCATACAATAGCATGTCCTCTGCAGTGCTAATGAGCATGCAGCTAACAGCAGCTCGGCCTCTTTAATGCTGACAAGTGTAGTGATAATAATCCCACACGCACACACACACACACACACACACACACACTCACACACAGGGCCTCCTGTGAACTTCACTGTGTGTTTTCTGCTGAGTGAGCCTATAGAAATGTACCACATCGGACACACAACATAGTTCTACTAAGTGTGAAGGAAGCACACCCCCATCTCCACAGACAGACACACCCTCACAACAGTGGCGCCAACAGGCAAATCCCCCCCACCTTACCATCACCACCACCACCACCCCCTTTAACTGACCTCCAATTATGTCATGCGAAAAAAGCTGTGTCCCATTGAAAAGCTTTCTTAATCAAACCCAATTAATTCCGCTATTTAACCTTATTGTCCGTGGAGAGGAACGCGTCTCTCCAATAAGACTGTTAACTCCAGCCGGGGCCCCTTCAGATCCAGCGGGCTGCAGGGGCCAAATAATAGACTGCACAATTAATCAATTAGTGATTTGGGACTCTGTGGTTGTTAATAGACACTGTGAGAGGAGTTAGGGCTTCCCTCGTAATCACACGTCTTCCTGTTTGTCATTTAGTCACAATTAATTAATCATGTGAGCAAATATTGTTCTTTTTATACCTGCTCGTCTTTCTGCATATATCTCACATTTCTGTATAACACTACGTCTTTTAAATCTGCACAGCCATCCACTTTGAACTCTAATATACCGTATTGAGTCTGGTTCAACCTTTAAATCATAAGATTCATATTGTTATGAAGACTATGGAAAAAGATGTACATACTGTTAACTTACTGTTACATTTGAAAAAAATACACATGTGCTTTTTAAACATTATAACGTAATTTGTCGTCACTACCCAAAACCATTACAATACAACTTGTTGAGCTGAGAAAACATGATGAAACATTCCATTTACATGCACACAAACATGTATATAACACACTACAGGAAAGGGAAACCCCCAAAAGCATAATCTCTCTAAAAGCAGCTCCAACTCATTTGAATTAATAATGCATTTTTTCGAGGATTTGTTGTTCAACATATCCTCATCAAACATTCATGGCAACTGTCATGGCCATAACAAAAAACGTGGTAAGGACACGATATAAGGAAAGATATTTAATATGACCACTCAATTTAACAAAATAGCTACCACGAGCAACAGCACACGTCCAGTGACCTTTTATGGGGTGAAGTATTCCTAAAAGTCAAACAGCAAGCAAATCTCAAGCCTATCAGGGTAGCAGAGAACAAACTAACTTCCACATACAATAACTAAATCGTAGTTAGCTCACATTGTAATTTCTTTGAGACGCTGCATCTTTAAATAATGGCCCCAAATGTATGAATATGGAAATGTTGGTGCTCCACTTTAAAAAGGTTGTTACAGCTATCTGCAGCACTACTTATGACAGGTTTTAATTGGTTTTGCTTGGTCGTTGTGTGCAGAGACAGATTGATGTTCAGATGTATTGTGCGAGGATTAAAGTCTGTGTTCCTGTGTCTTTCCACCGCTACACTCAGGATCAAGTGATGTGTTGTTGTTTGACATCGAGCAGCATGTGCACAGATTGATTTTCAGCAACACCCAGATGTCCACGTTGGATTAGGTTATGTTTGGGATGTAATGTGGAAACAACCGGAAGAAACAAGGAGCTGAGACACTGTGTTAGATATGGACAACAAAAATAACACATTACAAGATTTGAATAGGTTACAGCGTTGAGATATTTAATGTAAGAGCATAAGAAAAAAGTACATTTGTTGATGAATTCATGGATTTATCAGTAAAAACAGCAGCTGTATTCCTTATTGGCTCACATTAGAATACATTTGAGGACTGTCTTTTCTCCCACTGTCAAAAAAAAAAATGGTTTTAGAACAAAGTAACATTTTCCAGAAGTCTGGGTCTTACAAAGAGTCAGCAAAAATCATATATGGCTCATACAGAAGAGGATTAGGGCCACAAAAAAAAGTGATATCTGACCAAAAGTACAGCAACAATCCTCTATGGCTCACTTCAGAGAACATTTGAGGTTTTCCTTTCCTCCAACTGTCAAAATATAAGAAAGCTTTGAACAAAAAACATTTTATCTTTTGAGAAATTCAGGGTTGGCAGTTATACAAAAAATACAATTTGGCTCACATTATGCAACCATTTTAGATTGTTGCAGCTTAAAACACAACTCTCCTGGAGAACTTATTTTCTATAACGATACGTCTGAATGTTTATTCCTGCATGTGTCACCTGCCATGGAGAATATACATAGAGGCGCAAACAGCAGCTTTAAGAAGGCGCCGGTGATGATGGCTGCCGTGTCTTTGGCTCTATTATTATTACTATTTTAACTATTTTTATCTGTTTTATTGTGTTGCACTGTTAGAGGAGCCTGTGACTTAAAGGTCCCATGTCATGGCCATTTCTACTGATCATAATTCCATTGTTGAGGTCTACTAGAATAGATTTACATTGTTACATTTTCCAAACTCACATTGGTTTCTCATACAGCATCTCTGTATAGTATGTGTATTCACACTCTGTCCTAAACGGCTTGTTGGAGCTCCTGCCAACAAGTGTGTGTGTGTGTGTGTGTGTGTGTGTGTGTGTGTGTGTGTGTGTGTGTGTGTGTGTGTGTGTGTGTGTGTGTGTGTGTGTGTGTGTGTGTGTGTGTGTGTGTGTGTGTGTGTGTGTGTGTGTGTGTGTGTGTGTGTGTGTGTGTGTGTGTGTGTGTGTGTGTGTGTGTGTGTGTGTGTGTGTGTGTGTGTGTGAGGAAGTAACGGCTCCGCGGATTGGTCCATTTGCACCAATTGGTCCATGAAGTCGTCGTTACGTCACCTGGTTCCCGGAAGAAAAAAATGAAAAAGAGAAATGTCCAACGAGGCGTTCTGGGGCAGCACAGACAGGTCTTCTCTGTGTTAGAGTTTTACTCGCTACAGGGTGCACTTTGAGGGTTTGTGACTCTGCAGACCGTTTACATGCAGAAACACCTTCATAACACAAGGGGACGGGTAATAACCAGAAAAGCATGACATGGGAACTTTACGATTTTCATTGATATATCTACCGTGTAGCGATGTACACATGACAGTAAAAGCCTTGAATCTTTCCTTTTAATAGAAAACATTTGAGATGTTTGCAGAGTAAAGAAGAACTCTCTCCTCCAGTGTTCCTGCACGTTGATCTGATGCTGCCCTTTTTTCCCATGCTTTTCTTTGAGCCCTGGCTAAACGCATGCCTACCCCTGGCTGTGGGCCCCAGCTGAGCGGAGCCAGCCCGGTACTTTCTGCTCAGGCTCGGCTCGGCCCGCCTGCTAATCCCCGGCCTGTCAGAGGACCTCGCTCTGAACTCATCCTGCAACACAGGAAAACGCTCTAATTGGGGGATTTTCTACATCATTACCTCTGATGAGCAGCCATCCCTCCTCCTCCTCCTCCTCCTCCTCCTCTCCACTCTTCCTCCCTCACTCCCACACTTTTCTCTTGCTTAATCTCTTTCCTAGTGTTTCCCTTTTCCTATGACTTCCTCACATTTTCCTGACTCTCCTTTCCATCTTTAAGCATTTATACTTCATTCCTTTCAGCATACATTGCAATCTCTTTGAGACCATCTGAAAAAACTATATGCCAAAGTACTGAATTTAAGACACAAATAATGTTACCCATGCATTTAAGATTAAATGCAATCTAAAAAATGTGCTCAGACATTTTGTTGTTGTTGTGTTTTTCATTGCAAATTGTGTCATTACTTTTGCTCCATGGCTCTTGTGCCCCACATTCATTTGTTTCACTATAGGCTACTGCCTGAATATGCTTCATGAAACGCAGGTTTTCCATCAATAAAATCATTTCTGATCCTAAATGTCTTGGTTTCTTCTTTCTAAGGTCACAAGTAATGATAACAGAATACATCCTTAAAATAACCTTCCCAACCATACATATAGAGGTCAGGACCCCCAACGGTGCTCTCCTGTATCGGGTCTGCAGTTCTAAAATAGAACCAGTACGCCCTCTATGTTTCATAATTGTTCATTACAACCAACTCACACACACTAACACAGACGCTATAAGATATTGTAGCAGTTTATTCACTTGTAACACAGTTTGATTTACGTCAGAGACTTACAAGATGTTACATGAAGATATCAAATCCTTTAATGTAAGACTGCTTACAACATGTTTAGGATTGTACTGTAGTCTTTGTTGTGAAATACTTCCAATACTTTAGTGTAGTAAGTTCCAGTGGTGTAAAGTAACTAAGTACATTTACTCAAGTAGGCTACTGTGCTAAAGTACAATTTTACTTGAGTATTTTCATTTTATGCTACTGTGTACTTCTACACCACTACAATTCAGATAAATGGTGTACTTTGACTCTACTACATGTATTTAATACCTTTACTTACGTTACAGATGTGGATGAATGATGTGAAATCTAATCAAGTGTTAAATCAGACTTGAGTTCCACCTGGAGTAAATCCACCAGCTACCCTGCAGTCTACAAAGCCATTCAAACTAGCTGCACCTTCACCAGCTTTGAGAACACTTTCATGATCAATCATTATAAAACATATCAGATATATTATTCTGAAATGGACCAATCTGCACATTTGAATACTTTTACTGTCGCTACTTTAAGTATTTTGATGATAATACTTTTGTACTTTTACAAGCAGGACTTTTAATGTAACATAGTATTCCTACACTCTGGTACTTCTACCTTTACGCAAGTAGGCCTACAAGATCTGAGTACTTCTACTTTTACTCAAGTACAAGATCTGAGTAGCCTACTTCTCCCACCTCTGGTTAGTACTGAACAATTCAAATAAAACAAAGCTTTTCAAGACGGTTTTCTGCCTTCGAGAAAATGTGCAATTAAAACAAATATATTTTCTGTTTTCTGTTAATAATGCCCTCAGTTTTTAATGAATGTAATTATGTTCTTGTGCACTTTTCTGAGGTATTGGAATAGTTGTTTAATAAAGTTGGGGGGAAAAACGGAAAAACTCCTGCGCCGCATTTCCTTGTTTTGATTTGAAGCTCTTACGTCACGTCACAACTCCCACAATGCATTGTGTGATTTCCACCTGAGCTAAAGTGAATTACATGTCACATCTGAGAGTGAATAACTTCACATTTGTTCCTCTTTATCTTCGGAAATCTAAAGGATTGTTGCTCTTGTTTGGCGGTGTTGGTTTCTGGGCACGGGCTCGCTGCTGTACGTATGTTTTTATTACAAATATGTCTAGATTAGCCCCTAGCTACATAAGCTAATGCTAGTTATGTTAGCCTAGCTTTCTCTTATTATTACAAACATTATAATAAAGAGACAGTTTGATGACATTTAGCTCAGCGACAAGGCTCAGAAATATATAATGTGTTGCTTTAACCTGGATTAAAGATAGCTGTAAATCGTGCCGTAATGGTGACGGATTGTTGTGTTAATCTGTTCTTACTTTATGGTTTATTCCATATATGTTTTCTGCTACTGTAATATTGTGGTGAATTATCTATAACATGTTATATTAGGTATTCTTGTGGCTCCTGTCCTTTATACTGTAAATATGTAGATAGACTTGCTATTTTTTGCTCTGGTTTTACAGGTTTATATCAGTGTTTTCAGGCTTCTGGCTTCAAAACATTCTAACTTTGCATGAATTACCCTCCTGTTAAAAAACCCACTGTAAACAAGGTTTTCATTTCGAAATTCTAGTTTGATTTTGGGACTTTTTGTTGAGAGTCAAATGGTCTTTCTGAAGACATCTCTTTGTATCACCCTGTGAATCAGAACATACTGGCACAGCTATCAAGAAAACCCAACTGGTCTTATTTGTAGTATTACATTGTGATATTTATTAAACCCCTCTGTAAAAAGCTTCAGGATATATATAGGAATTAAACTGGAAGGTTTTAGTGCTACTGAAGTAGAGATTTCTATTTGTTATCAGATATGTGAGGGAGGCAGTGGAGTAGTGTGTTGGTGTTCGGATCAGGGGGGCAGGTTCAAACCCCACTGCAGTCAGCATGTCGTTGTGTCCCTGAGACACTTCACCCCAAATCGCTCCTGTGGGGATTGTCCACAGTATTGAGTATGTAAGTCGCTTTGGATAAAAGCGTCTAATATGTAAACTGCATTATGCAAACCACTAAAGGTAAACAACAATAACTAATATTAATACATATTTTCCCAGTTAATTACTTGCATTCAGACAATACATTTAGTACGTGTTTTATGTGTATGTTGTGGCATTATCTAATTTTAACTTTTGGTGAATGTAGGACTAATCTACACAGACAAATAGACACAGTTAGAAACTCAAGCGTTTATTTTGGATGCCCTTTTAAAGAAAAAATAGCTTAAACTTACATTTCTAACCTAAAGTGTCTCCTAAACTGTTCATGTGTGTGCTTTCCAGGTCTCAAGCCACCCAGCCTGGTGCCTGGGCTTTTAGATTTTGGTGAAGATGGATCCAGATTATGAACATCGCCTCCTCCGACAAATCAACATTCAAAACGACAACCTGAGCCCCGTTGTGAGTCCTTCAGTTTTCTTCTGTCTTCCTTAATGATGTCATTGTTAATTGAACTCTTGGTGTTTTAAGATTATATTATAAATGAACAGATCAGAAAAGTGACCGAACGTACTTAAGTCATTCAAAGATGAAAGCGTTTATTTGTTGTTTTTGCAGAAACTGGCCCAGAGTCTGCCCAGTCGGACTCCCAGCGGCTCCCCGTTGTCTTCACCCAGCAAACTGGGAGACAGATTCATTCCCACCAGAGCGGGGGCCAACTGGAACATCAACTTCCACAGAATCAATGTAAGAAGTAGTGATGTTACGTTCTCAAACGATCCGATTCTTTTGAACGGCTCTTTGGTACGAACAAAGTGGTACAGGTAGACGACGTGTTGTTCGGGTGAAAACATTTGCCAAACGCGAAAACGCAGCAGCATTTGGATGCACTTCAACAAGAACCTAGGCAATGATAAAGCATTTAAAGCAGGGTCAATAAATAATCTCCAAAGCCACTTTAAAAAAAACTGTTCTTTTGAACGGCTCTCGGAAAGGTGTGTGTGTGTGTGTGTGTGTGTGTGTGTGTGTGTGTGTGTGTGTGTGTGTGTGTGTGTGTGTGTGTGTGTGTGTGTGTGTGTGTGTGTGTGTGTGTGTGTGTGTGTGTGTGTGTGTGTGTGTGTGTGTGTGTGTGTGTGTGTGTGTGTGTGTGTGTGTGTGTGTGTGTGTGTGTGTGTGTGTGTGTGTGTGTGTGTGTGTGTGTGTGTGTGTGTGTGTGTGTGTGTGTGTGTGTGTGTGTGTGTGTGTGTGTGTGTGTGTGTGTGTGTGTGTGTGTGTGTGTGTGTGTGTGTGTGTGTGTGTGTGTGTGTGTGTGTGTGTGTGTGTGTGTGTGTGTGTGTGTGTGTGTGTGTGTGTGTCGCTTTGTTTGGGTAAAGTCAAGATAACTGCATGATGGAGGACTTTTTAGTTTTTACTCAAATTAACGACGGTATCTTTGTGACTCTTAGGAAAATGAGAAGTCACCGACTCAGAACAGAAAAACAAAGGATGCGTCCTCAGACAACATCAAAGGTAAATGAAAGTTGTTGGGAAAATACTGTATGTACTCTTCTAATATCAGAGTACACATGATAACAAAGGTATCCCAACTGTAGCTGTGTTTACATGGCAGGATGTGTGATTACCTAGAAGAGCATCAGGACTGTTTGAGGCAGATGATAGCTACGTGATTAACATGATTAAACATTGAAATCTGTGAATCTTGTGACTGAATAACACCCTCTCTTGTATTTAAGGCATGTGAAGGACACTATCTTCCATTCTTGCAAGGATGATAAATACATGTATACTAATTATTGAAACTCAAGCCAGAGACGAGTTATATATTTCTAACAAAAGTCTATTTCTACCTTTTGTGCACACAGTGTTTGTGTTCTTGTGTTTCATATGTGTGTGTGTGTGTGTGTGTGTGTTTGTGTGTCTGTGTGTTATGGTGCAGCAGACGGGCTGGCCTACTCTGCTCTGCTGAAGAACGAGCTGCTGGGAGCGGGAATAGAGAAGATCCAGGACCCTCAGACCGAAGACAGGCGACTGCAGCCGTCAACCCCAGAGAAGAGAAGTCTCTTTAACGTAGGAACATTCTCCTTGATGTGATAAAGCACAGTGATCAAACAATATCGGATCAGACAAACATACCGTACAAAATGCTTTCTGGAGTCCTTTAAAAAAACATGATCAAATAGAAGAATGTTACTATTCAGTTTGTCTTCAGTGTTTCATGTTATTGTAACAAAGCTTGTGGAGAAATAATGGTTTCTATTTGTGTGTTTGTGTGTGTGCAGTATTCACTAAACACCAAGAGGTCTTCACCGGACGACAGCACAAACATCTCCCCCTACTCCCTATCGCCTGTCAGCAACAAAAGGTAAAGCACACATTTGAGTTCTTTAGATATTTTATAGTTGATCTGCACACAAAGAATCTAACAATGCATCAATGATGTTGTAGCTGCTGCGGTGCAAGAACCACTTCATGCTGTTTCTGATAATAACATATTATCGTATTCTCCATGAACTGAGAGAACTGCATTTTGTGTGTATGCTGCATCGATTACAGTTCTTGGAAAGATACAAAAATTGGCCTAGAAAATAGCAATCTGTGCATCTTCAAAATAACCTATACATTTACATTTCGGCCTCACATATGTCGCTCTGTTCTCCCGCTGCAGTCAGAAGCTGCTGCGTTCGCCGAGGAAGCCAACTCGAAAGATCTCAAAGATCCCGTTTAAAGTCCTGGACGCTCCGGAGCTGCAGGACGACTTCTACCTGAACCTGGTGGACTGGTCGTCTCTGAACGTGCTCAGCGTGGGGCTGGGGACCTGCGTGTACCTGTGGAGCGCCTGCACCAGCCAGGTGCTGCTCACACTGCTGATACATAGCAGGGATTCTAACTGCTTGCTGTGTGTGTATGGTTGTGTTCATTGACAGCATGAATAAGTTAGTCACTGGTTGATATGTCTTTTCTTCAGGTAACACGGTTGTGTGATCTGTCGGTGGAGGGAGACTCAGTCACGTCCGTTGGCTGGTCCGAAAGGGTAAATGAATGAATTGTATATAGTGGTGCAGTGATGTCGTATTTCTGTGTTGGAGCCTGAAGGCAGCATCTCCCTAGTTCAATGGGATTTCTCCATGTGGTTTGGATTATTGCAGAAAAATTATCTCTGTCAAATAAACGTTTATGATTCTTACACGTTTAGTTCAGCCGGATAATCTGCACGTTTTAACACCACTTTATGATTTCTGAAGTAAAAAGCTAACGGTAGGCTGTAAAGGAACCGCTAAGCTAAAGGAGGCTAATGTTGGGCTATAAAGGAACTTCAGCACGGTCACATGACTTCATGTATTTTCCTGTTTCAGGGGAACCTGGTGGCGGTGGGGACTCACAAAGGCTTCGTTCAGATCTGGGACGCCGGCGCTGGGAAGAAACTCTTCGCCCTGGAAGGACACACGGCGAGAGTCGGTGAGTGAGAGTCTTTGTTTTTACTTTATAAGATTAGATATACTTTATTCATCTCAAATTAGCACAAAGTTTAAAACACAAGTTGTGAAATGATCAATAAGCAGCGTAACTAGGGATGATCGTTTGAAATGTATCGAATCCGTTTCTTATCGATTCCCCGTTTCGATTCCAAAATTGTAAAAGAAAGAGGTCAAACGTTTAGATAACAAATATCTTTATTCTTTTAAGCTTTAACTGACATTTTTACAAATAAAAAATATACATTCAATACAAATGTATTGCACAATAGCTGTGCTTTATTTGAACTGAGCTATGCCTGTGGCAAGCTATTAACTTGCCACAGTTACCGGGTCACCGCGGTGCAGACGGGCCCGGTGGAATACAGGGTCTACCGCGTTTAGGAACCGTTAAGCAGAACCAAAATGTTGTATGGGTACAAAGGCATTTTCTTATCGGTTCTCATCTGGAACCGAGTTTCGGTTCCCAACCCTAAGCGTAACTCGCATGATTCACAATCCTCTGTCACGATCAGTTGCTTCTGTGAACCACCGACTGTTGCCTCACTTTAAATGTTGCAGCCGCAAAGAATTGTGGGACAGCATTATTATGTCATGTTCTTGCGAAACACATGAAGTCTTTCAAAGACGGCGAAGTTGTGAAAGAAGCATTCCTGGAGGCTGCCGACGCGCTTTTTGGGGGACAGTAAAAATAACAGAAGCATTTCAACAGGTTTTTGATTTAATAAAAACTCAAGTTAGATACCGTTATTAATCAGCTGTAAGTTTTAGTTTGTTTGAACTTATTCATTATAATTATTGTACAAAACGGTATAAGAATGCAAACTTAAATTGATTATAGTCTATTATCAATTCAGGTTAAGAAACTAGTGTTGCTTGCATCCTATTTTAAAGGCATTTCTTTATAATCTACTAAAATGCAACAAAAAAGGGTTTGATTCTGTTGATTTTGTCTTTTTTATTGCACGTTGGTAGCAGATTCCTGTGTAGCTTCAGATCTGAGTTGTCTTATTAGTAAGCCTAATTTATACTTTAGTAGCAACACTATTTGTATATAATGGCAAAGAAAGGGTTCAGAGTCTTTTCTTTTTTCCCTGTGTCATATGTGGCAGCACTGTTCAATGTTTCTTGAAAACATTACCCACTGTAGTGACGTGTGAATAAACTCCAACTCTGTATCAACAACACTGTTGTGTAACTTCAGTTAAATACTTGTATGTGTGTAGATTAGAAAGAGGTAAGATAAAGGATAGTATTTTATGAAGTATTCATCGTACAAAGGTCAGTTTTATACAAGTAGGAGTGTGTATTTACCTGGTAGTAGGCTGTCAGTAATGGCTACGCCTCTCTATCTGGACTGGTAGATCTCGGCAGACTGGCAACTTTAAAAGTAGCTCTCGGTTCAAAAAAGGTTGGGCACCCCTGACCTAGAGAAACAGAACAGCTCTAATCATGGCTGACACTTCGGGGTCGTTTAGGAACCTTCCTGAGCAAAACTGACAAATTACCTGCAACCTCAGATTTAAGGTGGCAGGGGTCAAGAAGTAGAATAAGGAAGGAGGAGGTGTGAAGATGTTTCTGGGGTCAAAGGTCATGCAGGGCCTTCATTAATGCAGCTTTCCCTCTGTGTGCAGGAGCGTTAGCCTGGAACGCAGACCAGTTGTCTTCGGGGAGCCGTGACCGTATGATCCTGCAGAGAGACATGCGGACCCCCCCCCTGCAGTCAGAGCGGCGTCTGCAGGGTCACAGACAGGAAGTGTGCGGCTTAAAGTGGAGCACCGACCATCAGCTGCTCGCATCGGGGGGCAACGACAACAAGGTACCGTCCACTCAACTATTTACTAATGAAAACTGTAATGTATGTTTTATATTGTAGGACATTTTTACTATAAGGTAAGTTTATTTATGTAGCACATTTTCAGACACAGAGGCATTTTAAAGTGCTTTACATCATCAGTAACACTTAATAATAAGACAACAGAAAGGAACACAATAAATAAACATAATGGAATAACAGATTCATAAAAACCATGCATAAAAGAAGTTAACAAATGTGCTTCATAATAAAAAATTAAAATACATAACCCCCTCTTCCTGTGCATCCATGGACAGAGCAAAACAAAAGGAGATCAATAAACACTGGACTTAAATAAAACAAGACAAAATATAATTCTGACTTATTTTTAATCGGTGCATCTCTACTAATTTTGCCTGAGTATGAAGTTGCTGTATAAATAAAGCTTTATTTGTGTTGTATTAACTCAGCTGCTGGTGTGGAACCACTCGTCCCTGAGCCCGGTGCAGACCTACACGGACCACCTGGCTGCAGTGAAGGCCATCGCCTGGTCGCCCCACCAGCACGGGCTGCTGGCCTCCGGGGGGGGCACCGCCGACCGCTGCATCCGCTTCTGGAACACGCTGACCTCCCAGCCGCTGCAGTGCATGGACACCAGCTCTCAGGTCTGCAACCTGGCCTGGTCCAAGCACGCCAACGAGCTGGTGAGGGACCCCCCCATGCACTCACTACACTGTAATACCATAGGATATGATAATACTTTAGTGTCAGATCAGGTCTGAAGTGTTTCCTGCATCACAGCAGCTCCATTTGCAGCATCAACAAGGACAAATAGATAAGACAGGGTACAAGGAAACAGACATTTAACATGCTCAAGACCCTCTAACAGACAGTGACGAGTCCTAAAACCCGGAAGTGAGTTAGCATTTTACCACTTCCTGTTCCCTCGTCTCAGAGTCAACGGGATTTCTCCATAGGGTTTTGGAAAATATCTGATATAAGGTCTGTGGTTGAAACACATTGAAGAGACGGATCACGTTTTGTTCTACGACATTAAATCCATCAGCAGTGACCCCACTGGTGATTTCTGAAGAGTTTACGTGTCTGAAAAACGATGGTTGTTACCAAGTGGCTGAATAGGACTACAGAAGTTGTCGAGGACGTTGTACGTCATTACGCCGAACACGTAAAACACTCCTCTAAGTTTGTTAGCCCTGTTCTGCTTGAAAGCAAGTACCTGCCTCCTGCAAACTGTTAAAACAAACGCTTCAACTTGTTCCATTTAGAATCTGTGTGTTTGAATATGGATCTTAAGTTGCCGTGACGTTGAAGTCGTGCTGCTGTACTCGGCTGTAGTTCCTTTATAGCAGAGGTCGGCAACAGGTGGGCCGCGGTCCGGATCCGTACCCAGACGCCGAACTATACGAACCCGGACCTATAATCAATACATTAATAGGGGATTTCAATTTTGACGGGGCGATTCTATTTTAACTGCCGCCGACAGGGGGGCGAAAGAGACGAGTGAGCATACAGGGAGAGAAACACAGAAGAAGAGACGAGAGTGCGGCAGAGAGAAGCGGAGAGGAAAGTGAGTGAAGAGAATAATTAGCGATACAGGGAGAGAAGCGGAGAGGAGAGTGAACAGGCGTGTTAGCGGCAGACAGGGAGAGACAAATAATTACACATGGCGCTCTCCAAGAAGAGGAAAGTGGACAGTGAGCACAGAGCTTTTAACCCTGAGTGGACTCATTCATGTTCATCCTGCCCTCTTGGAGCACAGAGCCAGTGTGTCTCATTCAGAGACTGTGGCGCTCATTAAAAGTGCCAACCCGCCAATATGAGACAAAACACAAAGTGTTTGACCAAACATTCCTTCTCAAGTCAGAAATGAGGTCACAACAAAAAAGCAGTCTCAGAGCCCAATATGATCAGTCCACCAGGATCAAAATTAAAACTAAATATCGTTCCAGCGCAGGCTAACCGAGGCTAACCAATGAGCACCTGCATGTGTGTGAGAATGGCCCTGACACCATTTCAGCCCAGATTTAAACTCCTGGCAGGACAAGCTCCAGCTCAATTCTCGCACTGAATTAAAACAAAGTGAGTGAGGGACTGCAATATAAGAGGGAAAGAAAGAGAAACTTTAAAACTGTTCAATTGTTATGATGTGTAAAGACTGATATTGTTCTATAATCATCTGAAACAGTTAAGTCATGATGTGAAACGGTTAACAAAGAAAAAGGGAAACTCAAGCTGCTGCTACACTTTATTTTATTTATCTAAAATTAAGCACTTTTAAGATGCACATTACATTTCATTTAGCTGACACTTTAATCCAAAGCGACTTACAATAAGTGCATTCGACCAAGAAGATACAAACTTGAAGAAAACAGAATCATATAAGTACATCAGGTATCATAGAGCCAAACCATTTCAAGTGCTACTCAGCTGGCTATAGATAAGCCAGTGCTTTGTTAGTATATAAGTGCTTTGTTAGTAATTCTATCGCTCGAAGTGGAGTCGAAAGAGATGAGTTTTCAGGCTGTGCCGGAAGATGTGCAGGCTTTCTGCTGTCCTGATGTCAATGGGGAGCTCATTCCACCATCTTGGAGCCAGGATAGCAAACCCACATGTTTTTGCTGATGGGAACTTGGGTCCCCCTCGCAGCGAGGGTGTAGCGAGTCCTTTGGCTGATGCAGAGCGGAGTGCACGTGCTGGGGTGTATAGTTTAACCATGTCCTGGATGTAGGAAGGGCCAGATCCATTCGCAGCATGGTACGCAAGTACCATTGTCTTGAAGTGGATTCTAGCAGTTACCGGGAGCCAGTGAAGGGAGCGGAGTGGTGTGGGAACATTTAGGAAGGTTGAAGACCAGACGAGCCGCTGCATTCTGGATGAGCTGCAGAGGTCGGATGGCACATGCAGGTAGACCAGCCAGGAGGGAGTTGCAGTAGTCTAGGCGTGAGGTGACGAGAGTCTGGACCAGAACCTGCGTTGCTTTCTGGGTCAGCTGGGGACGTATCCTCCTGATGTTGTAAAGCGTGTATCTGCAGCAGCGGGTTGTAGCAGCGATGTTTGCAGTGAAGGACAGGTTGTTATCTAGGGTCACATATTTTCAAAAGCTATTTTATTTATTTTCTCTATTTTATTAGCGAGAGGAACACATTACACAAGATTACACATATCTACAGTATTTACTGTATATCTGTATAGTTCAATGTTAATTGACAATAAATATTGTTGTTTATGAATTGTACTTTCTTTATTTGATTAGCAGTCAGTTGTTGATTACATGCAGACGTTGATAAAGCTACAGCTACTTCAATATATATCACACTAATTCATGAAGCAAGTTAGACATTTTTGATGTTCCGGACCTTTGCATGGGGACATTTTCTCTAACTGGACCTCATTGAATTTTAGTTGAATGCCCCTGCTTTATAGCATAACGTTAGCATTTTGCTTCTGGCGATTAGATTTATGATTGAAAAATGATATAAGTAGGGTAGACATGTGGAGATTATCCGGCTGAACAAAACGTGCATTTTTTACAATATTCCAAAATCCTATAGAGAAAACCCGTTGCTTTTTTGTTTAGGGAACCCATGCGCAGCTTACTTCCGGGTCGGCCTACAAAAATACGTCATCCCTGCACCACTCGATCTGGGGTTGAGCTCTGTATTTAATTTGAGGATTGACTAGGGTTGGGAACCGAAACTCGGTTCCAGGTGAGAACCGATAAGAAAATGCCGGGTACCCATACAAAATACACAATTTCGGTTCTGCTTAACGGTTCCTAAACGCGGTAGACCCTGTATTCCACCGGGTCCGTCTGCGCCGCCGCGCCCCGGTGGAATACAGGGTAAGTGAGGACTGGCCGTTCTGGAGAATCACAGAACGGCCGGTTGTCAGCGGGCCGTTGACGGCCGGCTCGGAACACAGACGGCCGTTGACGACCGGCTCGGTACGCAGACGGCCGGCACCGCCCTTCATTTTTTTAAATGGCATCATGTAAGTTGCGCTGACAGGCGACAGAGGTCCACAGTTTTCCTGCAGCGAGGCTCCCCCCGCCCTCCCGTAGACAGTTCACGAGCTCAGTCACTTCATAACACCAAAGATGGATCGCGCTAAACGCTCCAAAGTGAGGCTCCACTACACTAAAAAATAAAAAGACAAGGCACAGTGTAATGCCTGTTAATAGCTTGCCACAGGCATAGCTCAGTTAAAATAAAGCACAGCTATTGTGCAATACCTTTTTGTATTGCATGTATATTTTTAATTTGTAAAAATGTCTGTTAAAGCTTAAAAGAATAAATATATTTTTGTTATCTAAACGTTTGACCTCTTTCCTTTACAATTTTGGAATCAAAACGGGGAATCGATAAGCAGAACCGGAATCGATACATTTCAAACGATACCCATCCCTAGGATTGACTGACTCACAACAGAAAGCTTCAGTCTGACTTTTTTTTGTAACCATGCGACCCTGTCTCTCTGATTTGATGGAAACAATTCATATTCACGGTTCAGGACCTGGTTCTGAATATGTTATTACACAGGCTACATGACACATTCGCACATTTGAATACATAGTGGTAAAGACAATTATTGCTTTGTCTTGTGTAAAAAAATAAGAAAACGTTTGGAGTGCTCATTTACAATCTCTTATAAACCTCTTATGAGGCAGATTAAAGGCTTAGCCATGTTGTACTCTGAAATACTTTGCACACGATGTATTGCTAGCAGAACAAACCCTGCAGGATGTCATATCTGTAAATACACAGAGAAAAGCATATTATTGAATACATGGAAAAAATATAGTTTATATTCTGTGAGAAAAGGATCTTCATGAATGTTTACTCATGGTCTTTTCAGTTTGCAGCAGTGACAGTGTTTTAGTGTTAAGAACGTATTCATGGTGACTTTTATCATACATGTGTCCTGTTTGTCCTGCAGGTGAGCACTCACGGCTACTCTCAGAATCAGATCTTGGTGTGGAAATATCCGGCGCTCACTCAGGTCGCCAAACTCACAGGACACTCCTACAGAGTGCTCTACCTGGTCAGTGTTTGTCTTATATCTGATGAATCATGACGTGGCTGTTTGGTCATGATAACGGAAAAGCTGGCCGTATTTTCTGAAACATATTGATTTGTTCTTTTTGTAAATATCAGGCCATGTCCCCGGACGGTGAGGCGATCGTGACGGGAGCGGGAGACGAGACGCTGCGCTTCTGGAACGTGTTCAGTAAAACCAGGTCAACTAAGGTGAGGAGGAAGCTAAAGGGAGAGTTTGGAGGTTTTAGAATATATATTTCTATTTAGAACATTTCTCCGCTTGACCTTGCTGTCATAAGTCTCTTTTTCTACGTGGAACTGAAGCTTTAAAGGTCCCCTATTTTTCTCTTTTTCAACAATACATTTTAGGTCTCAGATATATACAGTACATGTCTCAAAACAGATCATTGCAGCATCCCATAATCCCCTCTGTTTCAGCCCTGTTCCAAAAGTGCTGATTCTGTGTCTGTAGCTTTAAATGCTAATGAGCTGCTGCTGGCCATGCCCCTCTGAGAGATTTAAAAACACACAATGGTGCTCTAGGAGGAGATTCAGGTGATAAGGTGTGTGTGGGGGGGGTTACCTTGGTTGCTGATTGGCTAATGGTTACACAAGCCAAAACATCATAAAGTGGCCAAAATCTGATCAGCTCGTTTTCAGACAGGTTTTTATAGAAATGGATCAGGACAAAAAGAGAGGGGTCTTTTTTCCTGAAACTTCCCAAGTCTCTTTCCACACGTTTATGTATAAAAGACACGATAAAGTGCATTTTGCATAATAGGTGACCTTTAAAGACACCAAAATCCATTGACAAAAACAGTGAGTTGGTCTTCGCAAGTTGCTGGTCATCTTCTGCCTCAATGGGTTAGTTAGCCTGTGTTGTTTTGTCACTTTGGTCTTCTGAAGGATTCATTTGAATGCACCAAAGTCCCACAGTAAGAAAACCAATCGATGCAGCAGTAAACCAGTTTACCCCTCGGGTTAATTTGCTTCTTTTTCTGATGGAGTCTGGTGGCTTTCAAGAGTTCAGCGTGAAGCAGTGCATCTAAACTCAAATAGATTTTCTTTTTACACTGGAAAAAATGCTGCTCCAAAAACAAGGTAAACAATATTGAAAACAAGCTGTTTTCACTTGAAATAAGTACACCAATCTGAAAAAGTGAAAATTAGCTTGGTAAGATTTCTTGAAATAAGAAGGAATATTTAGATAAATCAGATCTAATTATCTGGGAGAACTCATTTTGAACTATATTTGACCAGAAATAAGCTGCAAATGCTCAAAAGTGTTCTGTTTTCTGATGTTAGTTGGTCATTTCTAATAATAATATGTAAAAAAATTAGTGGTCCGATATTAGGAATTATGACGTCATCCCGATAAACCCGATAAAAGTATTAATAGCCCCGATAATATACAATATATTTTTTGGGTAAAAAAAAAGAAAAAAATACTGTGGTGTGGGTGGATTGGGATGAGGAGCGCTTGTTTTTCACTCGGCTCCCCCCGTTTTGCCAGTACTGTGGTATTAGTGGTTTAGGAAGAGGGGAGTTTTTCACAAATCCAGCGCTCCCTAACTCATGTGAAACCAGGACAGTAAACAAACATGTCGTCGTACAACTACATGTAAACATGTAGTTCGCTTGCTATTTGTACATTTAATATATATATATATATATATATAATATTATTATCGGTATCGGTCTTGAGAAGCAGGAAGTTATCGGTATCGGTTTCAAAAAACCAATATCGTGCATCCCTAAAAAAAATATGTGTTTTCATCTGAGATACAACTCAAAATGAGATTTTCGGACTTAACAAGATGTTGCATTGTCCAAAAACAAAACCCGATATCTCACTGCAGTGTTACTTCTGAAGTTATTATGCTCTATATCAGGTGTGAAGACATATTCTGACTAGATGCTAGACAAATATACTTGGCAAGATTTCGAGTTGTTGTAGTGTAGGCGGTATGTTTTTAGGTGGCTAAATATATTTTGCTGCTTTCCCCATCCACAGCAGCACATTGCTTATCCTCCGTGTTGTAACTCTGTTTTTATTTCGTAAACTGGTGTCTTCATACAACCCCATTTTAAAACATCTGAAATATGACTTTAATCAAACACCCCTTATATGTTTAAAAGCAATTTACCATCTTTCTTTTTTCAGGAATCCGTTTCAGTTTTAAATCTCTTCACCCGGATACGATAACTTTAAGGAAATATAAAAACTCTTGGACTCTAGTTGGAGTGGATCCTGTCGTCCGGACGGTTCCTCCTCACGGTGCTGAGAACAGAGGACACTACAGGCTTCTTGTTCCACCGAAAACATGGCGACAAGAACAACCGGGCACTTTTTTCATGCGAACAGTTGCTAGGGAAACTCTTTTTTCCCTTTTTGTGCTCTCATTCTGAATGTAGTCATTTTCTTTTATTAAAAGAAATGTGTATAAGTGAGTTGAATTTCCATTTGTGTAAAAAAAAAAAAAAGGCCTTACTTGTGTTGAAACATGGAGAGAGTATTACTAGTTTTTATTTAACTCAGGTCTTATTTATTTAAAGCTGCAATTTAGAAAATGCCATTACATATTATGACTAAAACACGATCACCTACCAAGGCCTTTGCATTACGTGCACCATGTTTACTGTGATCCTCAGAGGACTCGCAGTGATTGGCTGAAATAATGGACAGAAAGTCTAATGCTGGGCATCGAGACGTACTTTAATCTGTAAACTGATTCTTTCTTGTAAAGGAAGAAATAAAACCATGATGCAAATGAACAATCTGTGTGTGTCTCCTTTTTGCCATTACATATACCTTTTATAATAATGATTTATTTTTTAATAGTCACACTCGATTACGCCGATTTTCTTGTTGCCCCAGCTGGTCGACACCTCTTTTAGCAGAAACAAAGGCTACATTAATGTATTAAATCGATGTTAATCCATGCATGTGGATGTGGAATTAACGGACGTGACGTTGTGCGATTGCGTTGCCAGGCAACAGCTTCGGTTGATGTTAATTTACAAACTCTTCAACTACAACCGTAGTTATATTTAAAAACATGTTGGAAGGCCTCACGAAATACTTTAATGTAAATTTAAATTTAAATGTGAAGGAATGTGTGTATAACAAAATACATCCGTCATAAACGAAACCGGAAACAGACGTAGGCAAGATCCTCAGCTCGATGATTGGATGGTTTAGCCGCAATGCACGCTGGGATTTGGTGTTTATGCGATGTGAAATCCGAAAAAATAAAAATAAAATAATACTTTATTCCGAGTGTGCTTGCTTTTCTCTTTGAAAGTCATCACATAACGGCATTGTAATACACGGTTCGGCTGCATTAAATATTACATATCTGCCATAGTTGCTGACACCGGGTTGGATCGGAAATGACAAAGTAGGTGACTGTGTGGATGCCTGTTCAAAACATTGCAAACTTGAATAAACCATTTAAATTATATATTTGTGTCTGACTTTCATTTGAACATCGTTCTTAATGTGATGTATAGTAGCTTTGATAGCTGTCCATACCTTCAGACAGCCTAAAAGTAAAACACAAGTTGTTTATTCACAGCCCGAAAGCAGCATTGAGATGACTGGATCATCTGTGACAAGTTGTGATCAGCTCCTATTAAATTGTGATATAAATTCTGTAGCTATTCTCCAGCGAGCAAGTTTTTTTATGAAATACCTGTATCCCTCTCATCACAACAAGACTCTACACTGTGCAGGAAAAACAATTACATACATGAAAATAACCTTGATGCAACATAGGAATTAAACAAACAATCTTCCATGGCTAATACTTGTGAAGAATAATCTTCTGGGATTCAATGCAGAGCCAATGTTGAAGAATGGAGACGGAGAACTTTCATCAAACACGGAGATTTATTGAAGTATCGGCCGGAGAGGGCACACTCAGTTTCACACATGAACAGTCTTCCACCGAGTGGCACTCTGAAGGTACATAGAATAATCACACAATATATTGACCAAGGGCGGATCCCAAACTTACTCGCCCTTTCTCTGCTAATTATTAACAGATGCCACAAACTGGACAAAGACCTAGCCAGGACAGGATGCCCCCCTTTCTCCACAGAGCAAGGCATCTGACCTCTGACCTGACCCTGAGGATGGCATGATCGTATTTCACAGATTGAGGGAACAACACTTTAATTAGAAACAGAAGTTCGCAGATATGTTCCCAATTCGATACATGGGAACAGACAGGATTAAAATATTCTCTAACAATACTGATATGTCACAGTAACGGTAAACCACAGAAAAGTATGTCCAGCGGGGCACAAGCTCAATACATACAGTAGTTCTATTATGCCTTTAAGCGATACGTTCAACCCATAACAACCCGGACCCATTTCTACTTTTGGGGAAATTAAGGGGAACGTTATTTAGACTAAATAGACCACCTAGAACACATTTCTGATAAGTAACCCCCCCTAGTGTCACATATCTGAAATGTGACATATATGTCACATTGAGCTTTAATGGTAAAGTAACTCTTATTTATAACTTAATGAATGAGGATGATTTTTTGGTTTACATTTGTTTGAACATACTTTGAATTGAAGAATAAAGAACATAACTAAATATAATTTCATCAGCTAAATCAACTGATCAGATCATAATAATATTTCTAATTGTGCATATATGTCACTGCGGATTTACTGTGAAAGTTTAGGGTTAATGTCCCGATGTGACATCAGTGTCAGAGATATTTATGTCATATGTTTCAAGAAATGTTTCCACAACAGGTTAAATGGAATCAGAATCCCTTTATTTGTTCCACAGAGGGGAAATTTACATTTGTTACAGCAGAAAAGAGCCAAAGACAGCTTAATGTTTAACAAAGGACATGACAGGTAAGCATTTTTATTCTTAAATGGCTTGAATGTTACCTTTAACAGCCAACAAAAAAACCTTTCCAAATGTAGCTAGTTCTGTCTCGTGGACATCTTGGACATGTTGTTATGGAACACAAAAGCAAACTAGAAAATGCATTTCCTGCTGAAAATGCGTGTGAATGCTGTAAACTGTACATTTGTTGCTGAATTTTGTTGAAAATGCAGAAAAAGCTGAATATGTTATTATTTGAATGGTCTTTGTAGCTGCTTTTAGCTACAGAGACCAAGTAAGTGTGTTGCTGAACTTAGCGGAGAAATGCAGAAAAGTGAAATGATTTGAATCAAAATTGTTACAGCTCAAATGCATTGCAATGACTTTGTTGGAAACTTGAAAGTTAAATGTTAAACTGGAAGAGTAGGAAAAATAGTGAAGAAGCTTAATATTTAAAAGAAAAGGTTTAAAAAAGGTATGAACAACTAAATGTATACTGTAGCCTCAATGTCCTGAACTAGCTGAATAAGTTAATAGTTGAATGGTTTATAGCTGAAAGTAGGCTGAAGGAGTTAGATATTAAATGCAAGTAGTAGTGAATGAATGTTTACAAACACCTGTGTGTGTAAGCCCAGAGATCAAAGGTTACCACGGTGACGACGTTATCAAACATCTGTGTACGTGAGCCCAGGGATCAAAGGTTTCCATGGAGATGTGCTGTGAAAGGAGAGCCTTTCCATTGTTCTGAATGAGAAATAAACCTCTTACATTTCTAACTATAGTTTAAAAACGGTAGCTGCTTTCCTAAGATGTCAACGCGTGGAGGATGTCAGGACCGTGAGGAGCGTCGGAATCTGCGTTTTGTGCATTTTCGGGTCAATAATGTGGCATTTTTGGCAGATTTACTAAAAGTGTGCATCTGCTGCTCTGAGCACAGATCAGGCTTGATTTACAAAGGGCCTTAATGGAGACATGTTGAAAGGTTTTGTCACGTCATGCCCTTAGGAGGCATTTTGTTTAATTTTTCTTTCTTAATTTTTCAACGTATGAGAGGTTTTCCTACGTTTTTCACAACAAATTATGTCCAAGGAGTGTAGGGTTTGCGAATTTCAAGCTGTCCTCCACTCTAGCTGTGACATCACGCACTCTAGCCTTAACGAGCTGCGCAATACACACTAAAGTTAAAATCTGAAGGCCTCTTTACCAAGCTCCAAACTAAGTTAAATATTTCAAAAAGTGTAAAAGATATGAAAAATCTGAAGAACGAGTTTTATAGCTGAAGGTCCTGTGATCATTTTAAAGTTGGAATGAAGTCTTTAGCTGAAAGTATGTGGAAGGAGAAGCATTTGGCGCACGGTGTAGTTAAGAGGATTTGAAGGTTCCTCCCATTGAGTTCAGGTTAAAAAAAAAAAGTTTAAAAAGCTGAATATTTCAAAAAGTATAAAATATTTTGAAAAAGTTTAAAGTTTCCCCATCATGTGCTAAAAAGGCTGAATAGTTTGATATTTGAATGGTTTCTGTAGCTTAAAGTATGCTGACGTTATTGAGAGCCAAAGTATTGGTTAAAAGAAGAAGATTAAAGATTCGAAGAACTCTTGCACCATTAGGACCCACTGATATAAAATGCTTAACTGCCTAAATTGCAACTACACACTTTTTGGTGGGCTAAGCCCCAACTTGACATATTTTTTGCTTCCTTTAAAGTGCCTTAAATATTATGCAATGCAAAGTTTTTCTTGGCCTACATTACCATTATAGAAGGAAAGACAACAGTGATAGTTATGTTTCAGAATAACCTTTATTGGAAATTGTTAGAAAAATATCACTCGTCACCGGCTTGAGCTTCAATATCAGGATCTATGTATTTATGATCCTCTCAAGAATGGAACTAGTCATCACATACAGAGCATAAACTAGTTCCTGAACAGTGTCCTTCACATGCTGATATCCAAGAGAGGGAGTTACAGTCACAAGATGGAGGAATAGAAAGCAGTATTCAATGTTTAGTTCAGATTAGCTCCACGTCAGAAATTATCATGCTTGTCATACGTCTCTCTCCATAGAGGCTGAATCATCATGTTAATCACATAGCTATCACATGCCTCAAACAGTCCGGATGTTCTAGGTAATCATACATCCTGTCATGTACACAGCTACAGTTGGGATACCTTTGTTATCATGTGTACTCTGATATTGGAAGAGTATATTCACTATTTTTCCAACAGAAATAATAAAGTGTGCGTGTCTAAAAAGTAATCAGCATCGACAGAGGGTTCCCCAACACATTTGGTGTGGTACCACAGTGCATTCAATCTTAAAAGAAACAGAAAAAACACATGTTAGAATATTGAAAAACATTTTAACATCACTCATCCAGAGTAAGCAGTAATCAAGTTGTTTACATTACTTTAAGCAAGCAATGTATAGGTTTGTATCTTAGCTCTTTTCCTTTCTGTTTAGAGTCCATGCTCAGAAGTTTCTTGAACTGCTCCAGTGTCATCCCATAGTGCAAAGACATGCAAGTTTGGTGAATTAAAGTAAACATTTATAATATCTGTTATAGTGAGTGTTCAGCCAGTGATGTAGAGGTAACCAATCCAGGGTGTATCCCAGTCTTCCAGCCAAATGTTGGTCAGGAAATAAATACAACTTCTTATTAAGGTTGACATTGGTCAACCTTAGATCCTGAGCTAAGTTCCCCACAGGCCCGACACACCTGGGATAGGTCATCTGTAAAAAATTAAATAAAATACAGGTGTTAAGGTAGTGAAATGCCAAATAAGATACAATATTTCTGTTTCCCCTGTCTACCTGAGTTTTTCCACCAGAGCCATTGCCATGTGGAACCTGATTGAGGCCACTCCTTCCCGGTCCACTGCATACCAGGGATGGGAATTTGAAAGCAAATGTATATTCGAATATTTGACCCCCAAAAAAGGTTAACCGATTAACCGAACATGTACATATCCTATAAAAAAAAAAAAGGTAGGAATTTCTTTTACAAAACAATTAATTTTGAAAAATAAATAAATTCAAACGTTCAAATAAGTATAGAAACCAAGTCAAATTTGTCAAATGTATTGAACTGGTGATCACAGTTTGAACAGTTGACAGTGTCATGGCTCTTAGCTATAACAAAGGTGTGGAAAGGACAAGAATATATATATGAAAGATGTTTATTTTAACAAAACTCAATGTGACCAAAGCCAAACAAAAAGGCAAGACAAAAGAATTAGCGACGTGGCTGCTTTCCCAGAACCGGTCCTCTGCGGGGAGAGAGATCAAGACTCTGGCCTTTAAATCCTCCGGTGCCAGCAGCCAGGTGTCCTCAAACAGCGCTGACACAAACAGAGGGAGAACATTAAAGGGCCATACACAGGAGACAGTAAAGCAGGGGTTGTCACAACAGCTATAAGCCTACAGCTTTCATGCTTAAAACATAACTTGGTTTTCCGATGGATTTGGACATAAACGCGAGTGAAGTATAACCGGACGCGAGAGAGAGATCAGCACCTGCAGCTCTGCCCGCTGTGAGCGGAGCAAAACACACCTTTAGACCCAACACACTTAGCTATGGCTCTGTCGTATACATTGAATTATTCCATTTGATAATATGTAAACTTAGGCACCCCTCCCAAATAAAATAAAAATATGCATAACTCATATTCGTTCCCATCCCTACGGCATACTGGACCTTTGTCTTCAGAAGTATTTGCTCTGCAAGCTTAAAAGGTCTGTAATAAGTATCTTCGTAATATTTGTTAATTACATATATATATATATACACACACACAGACATTACTAAATGTTACCTTCAGAACCAACACACCGCAGGATGTAGAATCCTGATGGTCGTGCAGGCCCATCTCCCAACTGAAGGTCTGTTTTTCCAGACCAGCGATCTACAGAGGAAACCGATGGATTGGGTTTTGTAGATAAGCCCAAATAAGATCCTTTTTTAAGTCAAGAAGAGCTGCATGTTCACAAAGGACAATCTAATGGTATTCAAGTAAAACAGAAGTAACCAGGAAAATGATTTGTGTCTTTGTGTTGCTCCCCCTTAATATAATCCAAAATCATGAATATGTGTAGTAAACACATTAGAGCTTAGATTTTATTCACCTTGTTAAATCTTTACATCCGAGTTTCCAGTGTTCCCCCTCACAGACAGCTCCGGCTGCCACATCTTGTTTTGACAAATTCCAAAATATTTGTATACATCAGTACATACATATGTTCATATATACACTTATCTCTAGTACTCTACTCACCTTTCTTAACCCTCCCTTGTGGGTTCCCTGCCAGAGGGAAGTCATCAGGTAGGAGTCCACAATGAACACCCCAGCTTTGGCCCCAATCCATGCCAGATAGGCATTCACAATCTATAAATACACCAGTATCATTTGAACCCATTTTCTAGAGAATTATCAGTTTGCCTACTTACATTTTTCATATACAGTACGCTTACCTCTCCCTCCAACTCCTCTCCCGGGGCCAACACCAACAGATTTTCACTGTATAGTTTGTATGTGCCCACAGTGTCTCTTTTCTCCTCCCTGCCCATATGTCTCGGATTACTATTAAAAAAAGGTATGTTAGTTATGAATGAAATGCTTACTTTAAGGTGTACTTTGTGTCAGTTTACTTACAAGTCTCTACATCAGAGGATGCTCCTCGTGCCTGGCAGTCAATCTTGGAGGTGGGTGTGGGTTTGGAGGTGGATGTCAGTGGACCAGCTCTGGCTGGTGAAGGATCCAACACTTTTCAGTCGTGGAGGTGGGTTTTGAGGTGGAGGTCAGTGGACCAGCCAGAGGAGAAGGACCCAACACTTTTTTTTAACTTGGCAGGGATCCTCGCCTCTGGCTGGACATAGTGTTTTAAATGATCAATATTGATTATCAGTGTCTTTTTCCCCTTTTCTGTCCCAAGGTCTGCTACTTCTCAATTTGTAAAACCCTATATGGTCCCACCATTTCTGCTTCTAGCTTTCCACCTTTCCTTTGTTCCAACCTTTTGTTTGATTTAAAACCAAATCACCCTCTTGGAAATTGTCCACTTGCCTGTGGTCTCCTTTCTCGGCTTTTTGTCATGGTAGTTGTGACCTCTGCGAAAACTGCCTCCTGTTTCTGGAGTCCCTGGAAGACTTCCTCCCTTTGCACCAAGCTGCAGACTCTCTTCCGTTATCTGCCACAGAAAAGCGTTAGAATGTTGAGAAAACAAATGTTTGAAATACAAATAATTAAAAAGGACGACAACATTATCAGATCTTACTTTGTACTCCTTGGGCTCCTCGCCTCCTTCCCAAACATCAGATAATATGAGCTGAACTTCGTGGTCAACTGTGTTTTGGTTGTTAGACCCAACATGGTCCCTTGGAGGAGTTGGTCCCACCCGCCACCAGTTTGTTCAGGGACCTAAATTCAGGTAAAGTACAAACACAAGAAGGTAGAACAGAAATTGGTTTCTAATATATGATAAAGCAGCTGATTTATTTACTCTTGTTGTATTTTTAGGTATCAATTCTGATTAGTTACTATAGGAACAGTAATGTTTGTTATCGTTATGACCTGGCTCAAAAGGCCACAACAAAGAGGAGACACAACTTCTTACCCATTGGTCAACCTTATACCCTGAGCTAAGTTCCCCACAGGCCCGACACAGCTGGGATAGGTCATCTGTACAAAAAATACAGGCATTAAGGTGGTGAAATGCCAAATAAGATATAATATTTCCGTTTCCCCTGTCTACCTGAGTTTTTCACCAGAGCCATTGCCATGTGGAACCTCATTGAGGCCACTCCTTCCAGGTCCACTGCACACTAGACCTTTGTTTTCAGAAGTATTTGCTCTGCAAGCTTAAAAGGTCTGTAATAAGTATCTTCGTAATATTTGTTAATTACAGATAGTTATATATACACAGACACATTACTAAATGTTACCTTCAGAACCAACACACCTTCAGAACCATCAGGATGTAGAATCCTGATGGTCGTGCAGGCCCATCTCCCAACTGAAGGTCTGTTTTTCCAGACCAGCGATCTACACAGGAAACGGATGGATTGGGTTTTGTAGATAAGCCCAAGTAAGATCCTTTTTTAAGTCAAGAAGAGCTGCATGTTCACAAAGGACAATCTAATGGTATTCAAGTAAAACAGAAGTAACCAGGAAAATGATTTATGTGGCTTTGTGTTGCTCCCCCTTAATATAATCCAAAATCAGATCTTACTTTGTACTCCTTGGGCTCCTCGCCTCCCTCCCAAACATCAGATAATATGAGCTGAACTTCGTGGTCAACTGTGTTTTGGTTCTTAAACATTGTCCCTTGGAGGAGTTGGTCCCACCGTTTTGGCTCACCCGCCACCACTGTTACACCCCTTTTCAGATGGGGAGAAATTATCACAAGAATGAAAATAGTGTTTCATCACGTACATTTACTTAAGTGTGTTGCATCACATGACAATCACAATACAAAATTAGCAATTCACAGAAATTGTACAAAAACATTAACATGAGATTTCCTTTGAAGTATAAAATGTACCCTTTTTACATAAGCACTTTCTGATAATCACACACTATAATAATTCTTCTGTGTCACTATATTACATTTAGCTGACGCTTTTATCCAAAGCGACTTACAATAAGTACATTCGACCAGGAAGACACAACCTTGAAGAAAACAGAATCATATAAGTACATCAGGTATCATAGAGCCAAACATTTCAAGGAATATATGAAACTACATGACTTGCAACTGTCACACATTTTCTATAAACAGCAATAAATTCACTGCATTGAACACATTACATTAGCAAAATACACATTTAAACATATTGCATTAGCAAAATACACAATAAAGTACACACCTTTAGCTTTACAGCCATACTGTAATATGGAGGCACGAGCGCTAAACTCCGCTAGCTTACACACACACATTCCTGTCAAACCGCACTTGTCAGTCAAAACACGGTTAAACTCCTCTAAAACGTATTAGCATTTTTCCCCAAACTCTCGCGGGCACTCTGGAAGTATTAAAGAACAATTGCAATACTTTTAGTTTCATGTCTTCACCGGTAACATACCTTTCAGATGGGGAGAAATCATCACAAGAGTGAAAATGGTGTTTCATCACGTACATTTACTCAAGGCAATTAGGAATTACCCGCGAACCCCAAATGTGTTGGTGGAGACCAGCGAAGCAATGGATCTCAGGATCCTAGATCAGACATTTAAGTGGATCAAAGATCAACATTTTATATTGATCATGTCAAAACGTAAATGTTATCTTCACAGTGTAGTATTTATATAACATACAATATTTGTGTGTCTAATGTAATATATGATCTTTATAACCACATTACATATTTTATCACAAGAAAACAGGAATTTACTTTCTTCTATTTAAAACAACCTATTACACCCATGATTACACCACCAGTTTGTTCAGGGACCTAAATTCAGGTAAAGTACAAACACAAGAAGGTAGAACAGAAATTGGTTTCTAATATAGGCTATGATAAACCAGCTGATTTATTTACTCGTATTTTTAGGTATCAATTCGGATTAGTTAATATAGGAACAGCAATGTTCGTTATGGTTATGACCTGGCTCAAAAAGGCCACAACAAAGAGGAGACACACCATAACAGTTAGCAAAATATGTTTAAACAAACAATTCAACCAAATTAATTAAGTGCAAAGTGTGAGGTGTGGACGTCAGTGGTATCAGTAGTGTAAATGCAGGGTGAGGGTTGCATGGACATGTATGTGTGAGGGTGTTGAGGTGCACAAAGTGAAGCAACTGAAATAACTGATAGCATACTCAACAGAACCGGGCGCCTGCAGGAAAAAGCAGAGCGAAGACAGAGAGGCTTTAAATAACTGCAGGGCACCAGACCCAGGTGCTCTGAGTTACTGCAATCAAGGCGGCTGGATGCAGCACAGCCACACCCTCTCCAGATGACCCCACAGGGGCATCACAGTTATTCTATGAACAAACATTCCTTTGTATTGTGCCATTTCGTTTTTTCACCAGCCCATTAGTCTGTGGATGGTAAGGCGGGCACAGGCTTCTCTGAATGCCCAGCCTCACAAAGGTTATAGTTGACCTTGAAGTGAACATTGGGACAAACAGGAAATAAGTTAGCACAGCAGTTACATAATGGGGAGTCATAATTCTTCAAAGTAGTACCTCATTACAAAGTTCCCTGCCTTGATCTGTTAGCAGTCTTTTAGGTGCACCAAATTTGTAAAATAAATCAATAATACACTTGGTCACCTCATCTGCTGTTTTGTTTTTAAGTAGGTATGCCTCTGCCCATTTGGTGAAATAATCAACCATTACACATATGTACTGGTTGCCACCATCGGTTACATGAAGTTTACCCACTAGGTCCATGCCGACAAGCTCCAGAGGCTCTGTTACCTGAGATGGAAAAAATACACATGAGCATTGCAGTACATCTCTGTTGACATCTTTGAAAGCTGAAACTGTCTGCAAATGTTTCCTTGTACCTCTATGGGACTGTAGTCTTTCTTCTCCTTGATATTGGCCCTCTTGGATTGGCACTGGGGACACTCAGCAATCTGAACAAAAAAAATGTGTAATTTATCTCATTATTTTGAACTCACCCACTTGCGAATGTCCTCCGTCATGCCAGGCCAATAAAATCTTTGAATGAGGCCAGATGTGTTTTTTCCATTCCAACGTGTCCACCAATTTGGCTACAATGGAACTCTTCAAAGAGCATGTTGGCTTCTTTAGCTGATAAGACCACTTTTGCAAGGTGCTCAGCCCTGTTTTTTTCCTCCTGCATATGTAGTGTAGATCGCCATCTGGTATTGAAATGTCATAATTATACATGTATTGACAGCGTTATCATAGCAGATGATGTTCTGAAGACCACATGTCTGAAATGGTTACCTTTAATCCTGAAGGACTCTGTTCTTCTCTTGATTTGCTAGTCAAGCCATCATGATAGATATGGCGGATGAAAATCCATCAGTTGTTTCACAACGTCTGGATCCATGGTTTGTTGGCCCTCTCTAATATGTAGCGCTACACTTATGCTGTCCCTCCAACACACACATAGGCAAACAACAACTACTCACTAAAAGTATTACCACACAACATACTCACAAGGACAAACACTCTATCACATTCAGTACTCACTCACGCACAACCGATCTTTCTCTGTCGAATCTCACATTTCCACCGGTTTATATAGCCTAGCCCTAGAGACAATCAAGGAGCGGATCACAGCTTGTCACAGATGATCATGATCATCAGTGACAAGTTGTGATCCGTGTGAACATGTGCTTCAGATGATCCAGTCACCTCGATGCTGCTTTCGGGCTGTGAATAAACAACTTGTGTTTTACTTTTAGGCTGTCTGAAGGTATGGACAGCTATCAAAGCTACTATACATCACATTAAGAACGATGTAAAAATGAAAGTCGGACACAAATATATAATTTAAATGATTTATTCAAGTTTGCAATGTTTTGAACAGGCATCCACACTGTCACCTACTTTGTAATGTTCGATACCTCCCTGTAAGCGTCACGATATCGACCTCTCACCCACAACCTCACATACGAGTACTGAATGTGCATTTGTAAATGTGTCTAGCTTTGTAAAAGTGTTTCGCATCTTGTTAATTTGTTTTTGTTAATTGTTTTTCTTTGGTAGAAAGTTTTGATAATGTGATTTTGTTTTATAAAATGTAAATTTGTTTTATAAAATGTATTTTTTCTCTCAAGCTTTGTTAAAGTGTTTCACACTTTGTAATTGTTGATTGCACCTCTCAGCCACCGTAGAAGAGGGACCAATGAAAACTGTGTCATGTTGCCGTTGTTCAGCATGGAAACATTCATTAGCTAACAATGACATTATTGTTCTATTAATATAAAGGGAGGTCAGGTACTCTTTAAAACAGCTGCTAGTTATGGGTACTTTGTACTTAAGTACATTTCAAAGCCCTCTTTACTTTTACTTGAGTAAAGAAGTTTAGACAGTAGGCTACTTCTACTTTTACCAGAGTACTTTAAACACGAGTATCTGTACTTCTACTTGAGTAAAGGATGTGTATACTTTTGCCATCGCTGGTTACCGGCCTCATCAACAAGGCCCGGGACCTCCACTGACACTGGCTTTTATCCAGCCCATAATAACATAAAGCATTACATTAATCACATCATAAAAACAACATACTGTTCTTTTTAAAATTGTAAATCCTGAACATGTTGCAAAGGCAGTTTATTTGGTTCCACTAGTGGGTGGTAATGCCTCTAAACACCAAAGAAGAAGAACCAATGAAAGAAAAGCGATTGGAAGACAAGCACCCGTCCCCCTAGTGACGTCACTTCCTCCACTAGACTTTAAAATAAAGGTTGTGAACGCCACATAAACCTTAGTATTAGTATTAGGGCGATTTGAAGATGAAATAACAATCAATTAAGATGTCTATGCTATCATTATTAATGTTTGTATCAGTGTGTGTTAAAAAGAAACACGTTAAAAACAAACAACTCTTATTTTGACATTCAAAGTGTCATCCGGAACCACATCCGGCTGTCTGCTCTCAGGACTGTGAACCCAAACAGACCCATGTCCACTTTAGCTAAAGCGATGTCCAGTAAGTATGGTATTCATTTAAACTTATTTAAAGTCGTGTATTAATCTAAGTGCATGTACAGTTTTGTGTTATCCACCGTGTGTAGAAATAAATTCAGACTGTTAATCTGCGTTTCTGGCTCATTTAGACAACATATTTAAAGTAGCCTATCTTTGCTGTTGTTGTTGTGCTTCTATCATTATTATATTAATATCACACCCTTTATTCCCTTTGCACAAAGTACATGTTCGTTGTCTAATAAAACGAAATGCAGTTTAGCATTATCAGAAGTAATAAACAGTCAAATGCAGACAGCGAATTACAATACTGAATTATGAAAGTTGGTTAACTGCACTACACTGTTCAATAACTCCTTGCTAAATTGCTCATATAAGTGCAACTGCTAAAATAATTGTAATACATTATATCAGATTATTATTGTTGTGTCATGCAATGAATTTACAATATTGTTCATGTTAATTGACGCAGTGACTTACATGAATGCAGCATTTGTTGAAGTTATACTCTGGGCAAGTACAAAGTACATAATATAATAATAATAATAGATTTAATTTGTTAACGCTTTTACAGGTGCTCAAAGACGCTTTACAGATATAGTGAAGGGAAAAGGAAGGAACAACAAATAAATATATAGTTAAAGTTAAAGTCAAATAATACAAAAACAATCACACATTAAAAGCCAGATTGAAGAGGTGAGTTTTTGTAAGTTTTTTGAAGGTGGTGAGGTCAGTGCAGTCTCTGATGGGTTGGGGGAGTGAGTTCCAGAGGGAGGGGGCAGCGACGGAGAAGACTCTGTCCTTCTCCGGATAGGAGGTTGGCTTCTGATGAGCGGAGGCAGCGGGAAGGGGCGTGGTGGTGCAGCAGGTCTGTGAGGTGGGGGGAAGGGGCGTGGTGGTGCAGCAGGTCTGTGAGGTAGGGGGAAGGGGCGTGGTGGTGCAGCAGGTCTGTGAGGTGGGGGGAAGGGGCGTGGTGGTGCAGCAGGTCTGTGAGGTAGGGGGAAGGGGCGTGGTGGTGCAGCAGGTCTGTGAGGTAGGGGGGAAGGGGCGTGGTGGTGCAGCAGGTCTGTGAGGTAGGGGGAAGGGGCGTGGTGGTGCAGCAGGTCTGTGAGGTAGGGGGAAGGGGCGTGGTGGTGCAGCAGGTCTGTGAGGTGGGGGGGAAGGGGCGTGGTGGTGCAGCAGGTCTGTGAGGTAGGGGGAAGGGGCGTGGTGGTGCAGCAGGTCTGTGAGGTAGGGGGAAGGGGCGTGGTGGTGCAGCAGGTCTGTGAGGTAGGGGGAAGGGGCGTGGTGGTGCAGCAGGTCTGTGAGGTAGGGGGGGGCCTGATTGTTGAGGGCTTTGTGAGTAATGACATGTACTACACAACAAACGGCAGTTTAGCATTTGTGTAATGGTTAATCAGAAATACTTAACAGCAAAGTGCAGAGAAACAGACACATAATTGAGATAACTGTTATATGTCATGTAAAAAAAGGGTGGATTTAAGAGTGGAGAAATTATCGTTTAATTAAATTAAAACGCTCACGCTCTGTCTGTTCTCCTGTTTTATTTTGAAAGGTGTTCAAGTTTCAAGGCTTTTATTGTCATGTGTGCACAGCTACAGTGTAGTTATCTGATAAATGCAACACAATAAAACAGATAAAATAGTACAAGAAAATAAAATAGAATATAATAGAAACAGAATATAATGGAAACTGTGCAGAATAGTCTATACAAACCGCTCAGTTCAAACCTCAGCCCATATTTTGGTTATGCTTTAACGCTTTGCTGCATTTTGTCTTTTGAAGCTGTTGCTATTTCTCTGTGTTTCTCTTTCAAGCCAGTTCAGGTTGCAGGTTAAATTGCCCTCCCTGGTCTTCAAGGTTCTTTATTTAGTCATATGAATAGCTACAGTGTAGTTATGCCAATGAAAATGTTGTGTCACCCACTGTCTCATGTCTTTTTCTACTTCCTGTCTCTCTGTTTTCCCTCCTGTCTGATTGCTGATTCTGGTCACCTGGTGCCCTTGTGTTTTCCTCCTCAGCTGTGTCTTGTCCTCTGATTGGTCTTGAAATAAAGGGAATTTTCAGTTTAAAATATTTGTCTGTTCAACCTGCTCTGCTTAAACCCTGACACATGTTAGTGAAAGTAATGCTAAATGTATTACAATAAATGTGTCTTATGTGGCAGACCTTTTTTTTATTAAGTTATTAAGTCGTTACATAAACACGGTGTATTTTGTGTTCCCTCAGAGTTTCGCCTGGCTGTGGTGCAGCTGCAGGTGGGCGGGGTGAAGGCTGATAACCTGAGCCGAGCCAAGAGGCTGGTGAAGGAGGCGGCCGGGCAGGGGGGCAACCTGGTGATGCTGCCGGTCAGTGAGGGGGGGGGGTCATTATTTACCTTTACCTCTATGGTCCTATTATCTAGTGCACTGACAATCACACATGGACAATATGATTTTTATTTCATAACCAATGTAATCCGAATCAGACACGGGTTTAATACCAGGTAGGATGACACGTACGAGGAATTCGACTTGGTGTCGTGGTGCATACATAAAAGTAAAACAAAAATTAAAAAAACACAGATAGAGAACTATTATAAGAAAACTATAATAACTTTAAAAATATAGTAAAATAAAATATGGCAGTATTTACAATTAATAGAATGGATGACAGCTACATAAGTCATATTCAGACCCAGATACTGATCATTCCAAAACAGGGAACCTAGAGACGTGTCGAAAAGTGTAATCTCGCTTGTCTAATTTCTGTGAGGAGTGGGACTAATGCAACATATCCGTGAGTTACAGTCCCAGAAGCTGCTAATGTGAAACTGAAACCCATATTTTCTACCGTCATCGTTCCAGGAGTGTTTTAATTCCCCGTACGGCACCAGCTTCTTCTCTCAGTACGCAGAGAGGATCCCCGGAGAGTCCACAGAGCTGCTGTCAGAGGCAGCCCGGGAGAACCAGGTCTACCTGGTGGGAGGTGAGAGAACCGGGTTTTAATCCACGGTACATTTTGAAGGAGCTCTATGATGCTCGTCTTCAGGTGTATATCAGTATGTAGTGTCTCTACTGGGACATGTCTCCCTGCTTTAAGGTTCAAAAAGCTCTTTATTTTTCTCATACTGCCTGTGCTGCAGCACCTCTTTTCACCCTCTGTCTGAAACCAGAGCCCAGTCTGCTCTGATTGGTTAGCTGGCCGGCTCTGTTGTGATTGGTCAACCTGCTTAGAGATGTCCCTCCCCCTTAGCCTATCACGTACAATGTGTTGGAGCGCTAGCCAATAGGAGCGCAAGTGTAACAGAGATGTCACTATGTTTAGGGAGTAAACAAAGGATTCCAATGGAGGGTTTCAGACGGGGGGGGGGGGGGTTTTTAGCCTTTGCAGACCATTTACATGCACAAAAACCTTTAGCACGCACTACAGGACAGGGAAAACCCCAAAATGCATAACAGTGCACGCTTTAAAAGATAAGAAAGCTAAGCCCTAACATGACAGGAAGCACTTGAAAATTAATTTAGTACAAATTAATAATAATAATTTAGTACAAATTACTAATAATTAATAATAATCCAAACTTTTTTAATGTATGTAAACGGCACATTAATGTAAAAGGCATTCTCTCATTCACCAGGATCGATCCCTGAGGAGGACGGGGGGAAGTTATATAACAGCTGCATCGTGTTCGGGCCTGATGGGAAAATTATCCTGAAACACAGGAAGGTACGTGAGCATCAACTCCAGTTCTTAGTTTGTGAATAGTTTAGTTCTCAGAGATCACAGCAGGTAATGTATATCTTCCAGATTCACCTCTTTGACATCGACGTGCCGGGGAAAATCCGTTTCCAGGAGTCCGAGACTCTGAGTCCAGGAGACACTTTGTCCATGTTTGAAACACGTAGGTGACCATACTCCGGTGACTAGTCATTTTAGTAGAATACATTTTTAAAGTAACCCTCCCACCCCCTCACTCTGTGATTCTCCCTCAGCGTTCTGTAAAGTGGGCGTGGGGATCTGCTACGATATCCGGTTTGCAGAGCTGGCTCAGCTGTACAGCAGACAAGGTGAGAGGTGGATATTAAACTGAAATCTGGGCTGATTTTACAGATCATTTAAAGGTCACCTATTATGCAAAATCCACTTGTTCATGTCTTCTCTACATCAACATGTAACACAGTTTCAGGAACAAAGATTCGCTCTCTTTTTTAACCCCCCCCCACACCTTATCACCTGAATCTCCTCCTAGAGCACCATTGTGTTCTTTGTAACCAAATGTCTCTCAGAGGGGCGTGGGGAGGGGCTCCTTATGTTCATCTAAAGTAACAGACAGAGAATCAGCACTTTGGAAACAGGGCTGAAACAGAGGGGATTATGGGTAATGCTGCAATGATCTGTTTGGTGTTTGGAGCCAATCAGAGACATGTTTTATATATATCTGAGACCTGTAATATATTGATGAAAAACAGTATAATAGGGGACCTTTAATGTTAATATGGGTTGTCTTTGTGTCCTCAGGCTGCCAGCTGCTGGTGTATCCCGGAGCATTCAACATGACCACGGGTCTGGCTCACTGGGAGCTGCTGCAGAGAGCCAGGTTAATGCTCCAGCAACTCCAACTTCCTCAAACCCCCCAGGACTAAGCTCCGTACTATGGGAGACCGGGCCTTCTGCTCGGCTGCTCCCAGTCTGTGGAATGCTCTCCCCGACCAAATGAGAGCACCACAGACCGTGGAGGCTTTTAAAAAAGGCCTCAAAACCCTTCTCTTCAAAAGAGCCTTTGCCTAGACCCTTTTATATCCCTTTTATTTATTTATTTATTTTTTATTTTTTTTATTTTTGTATTGCTTTTTTCTTAATTCTACCGTGTTGTGTAATGTTTATTTATACTGTTCTTGCTGACTACTTGTAGCACTTTGGGATCTGAGATCAGATATTAAGTGCTTTATAAATTGAATCCATTATTATTATTATTATTATTATTCATCGGAGGGGATCATGAGACTGTAAAGACTCCAAACTTCAGACATGGCTACATAACATTCGATAGAGAGTGAGATTAGGAAGAGAACCAGAAAAAAGGAAACCCTCCAATAGTTGTTTCCTATAAGTCTGAGCCCGGGTTGGATGCTTTCATAATTAATATGTGCAATGTGTCCTGCATTAGAAGCGTCACCAGAGACCGTGATTGCATGTCAATGATGTGATGATAATTAACTTTAATACTATTTGAATGGTACCGAAGGAGTGGCAGACCGGGGTGGTGGTTCCCCTTTTTAAAAAGGGGGACCAGAGGGTGTGTGCCAATTACAGAGGCATCACACTACTCAGCCTCCCCGGGAAAGTTTACTCTAAGGTACTCGAAAGGAGGGTCAGGGCCGATTGTCGAACCTCAGATTGAGGAGGAACAATGCGGATTCCGTCCTGGTCGTGGAACGACGGATCAGCTTTTTACTCTCGCAAGGATCCTGGAGGGGGCTTGGGAGTACGCTTATCCGGTCTACATGTGTTTTGTGGACTTGGAGAAGGCGTACGACCGGGTTCCCAGGGAGTTACTGTGGGAGGTGCTGCGGGAGTATGGGGTGAGGGGGTCTCTACTCAGGGCCATCCAATCTCTGTACTCCCAAAGCGAGAGCTGTGTCCAGCTCCTCGGCAGTAAGTCGGACCCATTTCCGGTGAGGGTTGGCCTCCGCCAGGGCTGCGCTTTGTCACCAATCCTGTTTGTAATATACATGGATCGGATTTCGAGGCGTAGTCATGGGGGAGGGGGTCTGCAGTTCGGTGGGCTAAGGATTGCACCACTTGCTTTTTGCAGATGATGTGGTTCTGATGGCTTCATCGGTCTGCGACCTTCAGCACTCACTGGATCGGTTCGCAACCGAGTGTGAAGCGGCTGGGATGAGGATCAGCACCTCCAAATCTGAGGCCATGGTTCTCAGCAGGAAACCGATGGATTGTCCACTCCAAGTAGGGAATGAGTCCTTACCCCAAGTGAAGGAGTTCAAGTATCTCGGGGTTTTGTTCTCGAGTGAGGGAACAATGGAGCGTGAGATGGGCCAGAGAATCGGAGCAGCGGGAGCGGTACTGCAGTCGCTTTACCGCACCGTTGTGACGAAAAGGGAGCTGAGCCAGAAGGCAAAGCTCTCTGTCTACCGGGCCATTTTCGTTCCTACCCTCACCTATGGTCATGAAGGATGGGTCATGACCGAAAGAACGAGATCGCGGATACAAGCGGCCGAGATGGGTTTTCTCCGCAGGGTGGCTGGTGTCTCCCTTAGGGATAAGGTGAGAAGTTCGGTCATTCGGGAGGGACTCGGAGTTGAGCCGCTCCTCCTTCGCGTCGAAAGGAGCCAGTTTGAGGTGGTTCGGGCACCTAGTTAGGATGCCACCTGGGCGCCTCCCTAGGGAGGTGTTCCAGGCACGTCCAGCTGGGAAGAGACCAAGGGGTAGACCTAGGACCAGGTGGAGGGATTATATCTCTTCGCTGGCCTGGGAGCGCCTTGGGATCCCCCAGTCAGAGCTGGTTGATGTCGCCAGGGAAAAGGAAGTTTGGGGCTCTCTGCTGGAACTGCTACCCCCGCGACCCGACCACGGATAAGCGGAAGAAGATGGATGGATGGATGGACTATTTGAATGGCGCATTTTAAGTTTAGAGCCTTATGAACTAAGAGTTCTCTTTGTTTCCCCTGCAGGGCGGTGGATAACCAGCTGTACGTGGCCACAGCGTCTCCTGCTCGAGACGAATCCTCTTCATACGTGGCCTGGGGACACAGCACTGTCGTTAACCCATGGTACAGAAACAGACACATGTTACCCTCTGAACAGCTGTGTGAAGGAAAGGGCTGCAGAATATTTTAAAGGAAAAGTGGTGGATTAGATATATGAAATAGTATACTAATGTGAAACTACTCGTAAGCTTTTGTTTTGCGATTAATTTTTGCAGACTTGTGATTGTTATAATTTGTCTTTTCAGGGGAGAAGTGATTTCAAAGGCCGGAACAGAGGAGGAGGTCATTTACGCCGACATTGGTGAGTGGAAGATCAAGAGATGCATGATATTTGAAAATGATTTGTCTTAGCCATAGCAGACAATTGACATTACATTACATGTCATTTGTTAGACGCTTTTATCCAAAGCGACTTACATACATTCAGTACTGTGGACAATCCCCACAGGAGCAATTTGGGGTGAAGTGTCTTGCCCAGGGACACAACGACATGCTGACTGCAGTGGGACTCGAACTTGCTACCCCCTGATTTGAAGTCCAGCACTCTACCCACTGAGCCACAGCCGCCCACATGCACTAAAACCCCAAAAATCAGAATAGGGCCTCTTTAATGCAGGGCAGTTGTATTGGATTGCATTAGATCGCCCCCGGGGTCTTTTTTAAAATTCGTTATAAGTTGTCCTGATTCTATCTTTTTCCTTCTTTTTTTTACACTTATGCTTTTATTGAGTTTTCACAACAATAATAACAGAACAACAAAATATAATAGACACAAATCAGTTGTAAAATAAAGCACAAGTTGTCTGAAGACCTTCAATATTCACACATACTGTACAGGATTGAATTAGTCATGCACTTACTCATTGGTGTCCATATTCCACTTTTCCCATTTCCTATTGAATGCATTCTCTTGGATTCTCAAAACATATGTCAACGTTTCCATGACAAAAATATCTTGAACAATTTCCAGCCACTGCTCCTGAGTCGGAGCGTTCACATTTAACCAATTTCTGGTTATAGCTTTCTTACTCGCTGCAAGTAAAACCTTAGTCAAATATAGATCGCCTCCCATCACAACATCCTTAATGTTCCCAAGATACATCACCGGGCAGGTATTTGGGATTCCATAACCCATTATAATGTTGACAACTGCATTAACCTTCTCCCAATATGACCTTATCTTTGTACAGTTCCAGAAAATGTGCGAGTGGTCAGCCTCCATGTTCCCACACGACCTCCAACACTGTTGCTGTGCACCAAGTTGCCTGCTCTTTATTTCGGGTGTTATGAAAAAGCGAGTCACTGATTCTATCTTCTGATCTCAGACCTGCAGTATTTAGCCGACGTCAGGCAGCAGATCCCGATCACGGCTCAGCGTCGAAACGACCTCTACTCGGTGACCTCTGTGCAGCGAGGAAACAGCTGATCGAAGAGACGGAGACACAAACACTGCTGCAAATCTAACGTCTCACTGTTGAACTAGAGATGCAGATCAAAGAGAGGAGCTCTGTTCTTAAGATGTGATTATTCAGTGTGATGGCTGGGGCTCAAATAAGTTCAAATAACAAACATTTGGATAGTTTTTGTAAGCAGAATATTGTATAAGTGAACATTTTATAGCTTTTTTTAATGTGACAATCTGCAACATTTCATTGTAAATTAATCCGTTGTCCCTTGTTTGCAGATGAAATGATGTATTGATTGCCACACTAGATATTTCAAATGTAAAAAGAAAATATACTCCTGCTGTAAAATAAATCTAAAAAACAAAGTTGTATTGTCCTTTTATTTTACACACACACACACACACACACACCTTCTCTCTCTCTCACTCACACACACCTTCTCTCTCTCACACTCACACACACCTTCTCTGTCTCACACACACACACACACACACACAATGAAATCAAGACATTAAAGCAGGGAGAAACAAATATTGAAAGTTGAGAAAAACATTTTGTCAAATACAAAAAACATGTAAAAATGTACCAGAAAAAACAACGATCTCAAAAGAAAAGATAGGAATAAATGGAGCCTCTTAGTAAAGCTTGTAACAGACAGTGTTTTCTAATAAAGACTGTTTTCACGGCTTCATTTTTAAAAACCTACCAGATGTATTAACATTGAAAAGGTGAACCAGGGTAACAAATACATATTACACATCAGTGCCGTCAGTGAACGCCTCCTTAAACCTCGCTCTCCTTTTTCATCGGCTCCTTCTCCTCCTCCATCTCCTCCATCTCCTCCTCTTTGTCCGGACTTCTTTTATATCCTGACAAAAAACACATTAAAACCAATAAATACACACATCCCTGCAGAGATATCATATCTTCATATTTAAAATAAAACCTTTCTCTGACTGAAGTAGCGATCACCGTTTAGATTTTTATTTTGGAAACGTAGATGTTTGAGATATATCTGAAATATTGATCTCATTATTTCATTTCCCTGACAAAGTCAAATGTTACAAATGAAAAGTTCAGGTTCAGGTTATGTATTTGTACCCGTGCTGTAGGTAGAGAAAAAGACAAGGGACACTAAAAACAAACACATCTCTAATAAAAGGACTAGTACAAAGTACAAGTATACCCTGCTCAACCAAATCTCAAAATATTTCTAAAACATTTTAAGAAGGAAAACACTAGTACAAACATGGACATTCAAAATTCATAATTAAATAAATAAATAAAAATAGGCATCTGTGAGACACTCCTATGATGTGTTAATTTGTGCAATAGCTGCTGGGATAAAACTGTTTTTATACCGCTTCGTTCTACTCTTTGGGACGACTAACCTCCGGCCCGAAGGAAAAAGCCTGAATTCCAACTATTTTGATAATTGATTTTTCTAGCAAGAAATTCTTAAAGTACTTTTTCCAGCCTTGTAAATGTGAAGATTGAGCGTCGCCTCAAAATAGCATTTATTAACTATTTTATAACTTTCTTGACATTTACATCCAGTTTTTCTGGCTTTTTCATAAACTTTGAAAACATTTCACATATACTTGTTGTGCTTTTATCAGAAAAAATTACTAGAACTTTTACAGATTTTTAAAAGGTGCTTCACTGAGTTTACTTTTCAAAAATGATCTTTTGATAGTCGAATAATATTTAAATACATTTTTCCTGCAGAGTTGTCTTTCAATGCTGTCTTTTGGTGAAGTGAAATACTTTCATACACAAATAAAAAGTCAGCTTGCATAAATTCACTTTTCACTTACATTCTGGACATTTTATACATCCTTTGAGGGCATTTCACTTTAATTTATTTACGTTTACGGCACACACACTTTGAGATCTGACCAAAAGTGAATATATTTTAATCCTGTCTGAGAAAAAGTCAGAATTCTGAAACTGGTTTGACATTTATGAAAAAAAATATTTTGACAATCAATTAGTGTTTGAATTAATTGTTCTTACATTAAAGTCTTTAAATGCTGTTTCAGCCTCTAAAAGATGGAGACTTTCTACTTCTTCTCTGTTTTGTTTAACATATTAAAGTGAATATCTTTGGACATTTAGAGATATAACCTTGGCCTCTGTTTTAACTTTTTAATGCTATTTTATTTCTATTTCAGAAATGCTTTGGATTGTTTATTTCTAGTGTCTTCATTTCTCTTATGTAGATTGCTGCTACGCAAACATTTCCCAAATTGGGGTCAATAAAGTACCCATCTATCTATCCATCCATCTATCCATCCATCCATCTATCCATCCATCTATCCATCCATCCATCTATCCACCTATCTTTCCATATGTGATCAGTGAAAGCAGCAGAAACAGGTCTACCTCTGGACTGCAGCTTCTGGAAGTCGTGCTTCTTCCTCTTGTGGATGCGGTCCAGGTGGATCTGGTAGGCGACCCCCGTCATCACCAACACCCCGACCAACACACACAGCGCCGTGCTGAAGATCCACATCGCATTCGAGGCCCGGCTGTGCACCGTGCTGCGATTCACCGAGTCTGAAAACACACAGAGAGGGCAAAAGTACACACATCCTTTACTTAAGTAAAAGTACAGATACAAATACTCTGGTAAAAGTAGAAGTACTGACTAAACTTCTTTACTTAAGTAAAAGTAAAGAAATATGGGGTTGAAAATGTACTTAAAGGTGGGGTAGGTAATTCACTTCAGAAACACTTTTTGTTATATTCCATGGAATGCTCTTAACATCCCGATAGCAATGAATACATTACATGCTTTGACAATAAATACATAAAAAAATGTCATCTGTGGAAGCCGTGGCGCCGTAAAAAGCACGACTAATTATTTTAGCCGGCTAAAATAACTGGATGGCCTACCTGCCTGTTAGCCTTCCATCTCGTGCACAAACTTATCTCGTGCCCTTATTGGTCATGCGCGTTTGTGTGTGTTGGAGGAGGGGCTCTGTAAGGAAGTCTGAAAGAAGCAATCCCCCAGGAAGTGCGCCGGACTCTGATGAAAATATTCGCTGTGTCCAAATGGCGGTACTACAACTTCCATATCAGCCCGTGACGTCACCCGGACCAAAACAACTTTTTCCCATTGACTAACATCGGGAAAGAGACGTCTGTAAATCAGCGGATAATTTTTTTTAAACTAAATAAACTACCCATTATGAACTATTGTATAGCCCTTATTAGAATCATTAAGTCCTTAAAGTTGTGTTACAACCCGGCTCGTGGGCTGTAACATAAAGCAGGGAGGCGAGACGAGAGGTAAGAATATATAGTTTATTTGTTTAAACACAACACTAAATGAACACCAGCAACAAGTTCCCGAAACTGGCGCAGAGAAAAGTGCCCAGAGGAGTGAGACCGACGTATCCGGCTGGGCTCTTTTTAAGGCTTCCGGCCAGGTGTAGCTATCAAGGCTTATGCAGCTCGTCAAACAGGTGCAGCTCGTCAGGCAAAGGAACCTGCAAACACAAACACACACACAACCAGACGGCACCCCACATGGTGTGGAGGGGTCGTCACAGTTGTAAAATGCACTAAAAGCCGAATATAGATTTATTTTCTCTCTCCATTCATTCTAGTGAGCCAAGAGTGGGAGCTCGGGGGACGGGGTTTAAGGGGCAACTCAACTGCGCATGCTCAAGCCAGGCATCAATGGTAATCTGTGACGTTTCGCTCTCTCAAAAATTGGGCCATTTTGCATTCATGCGCCAATGAGCAGCTCTCATAGGAAAGAACGAGACCCCGCCTCCCACGCTGTATCCAGTTCTTATTATACATCCATGGTTCTTCTGCTCTGACAGCTAGGCATGATGGGTAATTAACGTTTTGCTCTCTCAAAGGTTGGGCCATTTTGTCCTCATGCGCCAATGATCTCATAGGAAAGAACGAGACCCCGCCTCCTGTATCCAGTTCTTATTATACATCCATGGAAGGAAGAGGCAGATTTTTTTCAGCTGCGTACTTTCAAATTCTAGCGCACTCGAGCTGGTTTCTCCATTCTTACTTACCCTACCTTTAAAAGGGGACCTATCATGCAAAATGCACTTTTGTACGTCTTTTATACATGAATATGTGTCACCGGTGTGTCAGGGAATTCACCAAGTGTCAGAAAACACAACCCTCTCTCTTTTCCTCCAGACCCAAATCTCTAAAAACGGGGCTGCAACGGAGCTGATACAGACTGATACAGATTTGAATATAGTCTGACGACAGTGACGAGGAGCTCCGCCTATATGGCCAACTCTCCACCAATCAGGGGAATGAGAGGTTGCCGTGGTATGGTAACGGCATGGTAACATGATGCTCGTGCCACGCCCCCCTCCTTTGCAGGGCGGCGTGGTCAGCTGCAGCTCATTAGCCACAGAATCAGCCCTTGCAAAAACAGGGCTGGAATAGAGCAAAATGAGGCATGGCTAAAATGCATGATCTGTTTGGTATTTTGAAAAAAAAACTTCACAGACATGTTTTATATAGGTATGGCCCTACAATATATTATTCAAATATAGCATGATAGGTCCACTTTAAGTAAAAAGTACCCATAACTAGCAGCTGTTTTAAAGAGTACCTGACCTCCCTTTATATTAATGGAACAATAATGTCATTGTTAGCTAATGAATGTTTCCATGCTGAACAACAGCAACGTTTCCATTGGTCCCTCTTCTTTAGAGAAGACCAGGAAATGATGGAAACACGGATCGTGTTCAAATCAATAGGCACGCAATGACTCTAAAGAATAATGATCACGCCACCAAACACACATTCAGACTAAAGGAACCAGCTGTTTGGAAAATGAGAGAAGTAGAAAGTACAGGTATTTGTGTTCAACATGTAAGAAGTAGAAAGTACAGGTATTTGGGTTCAAAATGTAAGAAGTAGAAAGTACAGGTATTAGTGTTCAACATGTAAGAAGTAGAAAGTACAGGTATTTGGGTTCAAAATGTAAGAAGTAGAAAGTACAGGTATTAGTGTTCAACATGTAAGAAGTAGAAAGTACAGGTATTAGTGTTCAACATGTAAGAAGTAGAAAGTTCAGGTATATGAGTTCAACATGTAAGAAGTAAACGTAAAAAGTCGTCAGAAAAATAAGTAGTGGAGTAAAGTACTGATACCAGAAAAATGTACTTAAGTACAGTAACAAAGTATTTATACTCCACTACTTCCCACCTCTTTTGAAAACACACAGAAAACAGAAACACCTTAACATGTGGTCACTAAACCAGAATTCATTCATTTGTCCCGTAACAGGGAAATGTACGTTATAACTACAGCAGATAGTGCCGATACAGGAAAGAGACTTACATATTAAAACGTCTAAAAGTAAGCACACCTTATTAATAATAAAAACACAATAAGTAAAACAAATAACAGGTAAGTACACCATGGTGTTCAGGAGGTTAGTTGTCCCAAAGTGTAGAACCAAGTAGTATAAAAACATCTTAATTCTGGCAGCTATCGAATAAGTGGTAGCAGTGTTTAGATGTGACACCTGAGCAGTGTGTACTTTTATTAGAGATGTGTCTGTTTTAGAATGCGTGTCAGGATGGATCCCTTGTCTTTTGATCTGCAAACTAAATCTACCTACGGGTACAAATAAATAACCTGAACCTGAACCTGAATTCTTCTTGCTTGAGAGACGTTTACTGGTGCCCCAAGGGCAGTTTTAGTTTGACTTTCTGTAATTACAAGAGGCTGTGAATGACAAAAATCTGGTCATTTACAAGATGTTTGGGCCTTAACATCTGATATTAGAACCATTAATTGCTTGCTTGTCCTCCAACTTAGTTTCTGAATGATTTTCTGCCGTTAAAGTCGACTCACAGGAGCTGGAGGAGAGGGTCTCGTTGAGTTTGGGGTTCTCCACGATGCAGGTGACGCTGACGTCTTTGGAGAGGTTGACGGTGAAGCGGCTGCTGATGTTGAACAGCTGGGTGTCGGGGAGGGTGGTAGTGATGGTGGTCACGGCGCCCGGGGGGGGGTACTCCTTGTTGTTGATGAGCCAGGACAGAGTGGGTGCAGGGAAACCCCCGCTGGACTCACAGGAAAACACTGCCTCCCCCCCTCCATGCTTTGACTCCTCCCTCTGCAGCAGGGGGATGCTGAAACTGGCTGCAAACACACACACTGTTAGCTGCTCTTTATATGTCACATTGATGGGTTAAAATGTCTACCGGATCCATGTTATATATATAGAAACTTACATTTTCCCTAAAGTTTCAACAATCTTTCATTATTAGTGACTGATTTTTGTGACTAATATTTCAGATATAACCCATGACCAATACATGCAATCTTCTTGAGGACATATCCTTAAGTCCTAACAGTAGGCAAGTATACATGACGAATAAAAAAAGACTATTTACTTTTACATGAGCAACTGTTAGCCTTTTAGCTTGTAGCATTGCTGCATGTGTCCATTGGAGAAACACCTATTTTTTTACACTTAATTGGTTTTAATCAGCGGTATTATGGAATGCCATTTAGGCATATTTATATATATATATATTTATTTATTTAATTATTTATGTATTTATTTAATTTTGGCCTAAAAGGCATTCCATACAGCAGGGGTCGGCAACCCCTGGCACGCGTGCCAGCATTGGCACGCGGCACCGTAACCAGTGGCACGCTAGGAATAAGTGGAATAAGTTTGCAAAAATATTTAAATTGTATTTTCGGATCCTGAACGAGGCCGCCGCCAGAGCGCGTCTCCCCGTTCCCCGCAGAAGGAAGCCATGCACGCAGCGCAGCCCCGCTCTCTTTATCTCCAGGTGACTTTCTGCCGCTTTCCTCCGTGGTGCTGATCGTTTCACCACAGAGGAAAGCACTTCACTAATTGCAGTAGCCTACCCATAAGGAGCTGTACAAATGCCGCAGTTTTTACGGGGCTGTGTATTTAGTTGAAAGCCCAGTGACGATCTGCTCATCTCTCATCGAAATAATATGCTACAAAGGGGCGGACTGGCCATCTGTGTGTTGAACTTTCCTGTCGGCTCCCAGACCGTAGTCGAGGAGGGCAGAAGCAACAAGCTTCAGGTTCAATAACCCACTTTAGCTTCAATGACTGGAGAGAGGCGAGCTCTTCTTGGGAGGCCGTTGCATTTATTTAGCTGCTCTTCTGTTTCACAAAATACATCACAGACCTTTGTTTCTCTGCTGCCTCGTTTCACTTCCAGAAACATACACACGTTCCCTCACTGTCGCTCTACCATCCACAAACACATATGCACAAGCCACACCCCTCTCTCTCTCTCTCTTAAAGGGACAGCGATCTCATCTCACTCTGTATGACCCTAATATCATAACATGTGTGTTCTGGAGAATCACAGAACGGACAATCGTTCTTATTATTATGCCGTTTAAACCAATTATTTAAATGTGTTTGTTAAATTCGACATCATGTAAGTTGCGCTGACAGGTCCACACACTGCTTCCCCGCAGCGAGGCTCCCCCGCCCTCCTGCTGATAGTTGACGAGCGTCAAGCTCCTCCCCCCCCCACTTGATAATTTTCGATCGTTGGCACGCTGATAACAATTTTTTTTTTTTTAAATGGCACTTCATATCAAAAAGGTTGCCGACCCCTGCCATACGGTATAAGATACGTTTTGGTGAGAAGGAGACATCTTAAATCATGAACACTGAAATAATCCTAACTTGTAGAATCAGAATCGGTTTTATTATTAGGTTTTATTGAGGAGGTTTCGACATACGAGGACTTTGCTTTGGTGTTAATGGTGCATACAAAGACACAGAAATAATAATACTTTTTAGTTTGAAAGACTATTATAAAAGCTATTTTAAAAACGATTGTGACTGATAAAATAACAACAATATTAATACTAAAAATAAATATGTAAGAAACTGGGATGTGCTTTTATTGTAGTTTTGATGAATTTGTTAATTTCCAAATGTAATTATATTCTTGTTTTGTACTTTAAACTGATGTCTAGTAACTGCACACTTTACATTATTTTGTAATCTGCCATATGTCTAATCTTGGGGAATGTTCAGTTGTGTTTGTGTAATGTGATAAATGTAAACAAAAATCTATAAATACATGTTTAAAAAAATGAGAAAAAATAAACTGAGTAGAGTGAAATAAAAAACAATATGCTTTAATGAAAGTGGAGAGCTGTGCAGATTTCAAAAGAGTGTGGAGCAGAGATTGTTGTGCAGGATTTCCAGTGTTAAAAAGAGCCAGATATTGATATTGCTGTATCTGACGGTGTAGGAGCCAAAATGCTGTGTTAGCCTGTGTTTATAGTTATATGATCTTCATTATTTGTTAACACCACACACCCAGACCCATGTGATTGTTGCATGGGTGTGGTTAATGGTATTTAAGGCACCTGTGTATGTGGAGGTTTGGTAGCAGGACAATGGGGTGAGTGAGCTTAGCTCTTATATCTTTTGTTGACCGTATGATTCTGTTTGTTTATCCTTGAAACGTCAAGTTCAGTACAGACTTGAGTATTTATACGCGTCACATCAATGAGTGAAGTTTAGCCTCAGAGCGGCCGTATTCAATGGGAATATAGCCGCCACAGACAGTGTCACTGACCTGCAGTCTGCAGACAGACGCTGCACAGCTCCGAGCTGCTGTTCCCCCCGGAGGTTTCCACCAGACTGAAGTGGGTGTTGTTCTCCGAGGCTGCCACGCTGGGCAGCTGCAGGGAGAAGTTCCCAGAGAGCGAGGCGTCCTCCGGGGTGGAGAACCTGCTGACGCTCCACTCCTCCACCTCTCCATCCTCCCTCCACACCGACCGCAGCACCACCTCCTCCCCCCGCCGCCACGCGATGGACAGGTTCACGGAGGTCAACAACTGGGGGAGGAAACAGGAGAGGGAGATGGGATGGCCCACCAAACCCAGTACACACTCCTCCTCTGGGGGGGGGGGGGGAATACGATAAAATAAAAATATTAAAACAGCAACACAACATAATTCACACAATAAAAGCCAGTCTGAAGAGGTTTGTTTTGGTCAGTGTTGTGAAGGTGGCAAGCATAAGAAATCTGAAATATCCCGCGGGGAAATTTACTTCAGTTGCTCCATTTGAGAATGTGTAAAACATAAACAATGACATAACACAAATTACAATTATATATAATATAATATAGCATAACATAATACAATATATTATCAACCAACCACCAACCAAGGTAATGCTCTTTTCGAAAGCTAAAGACACCAGAGCCTGTTTTAGATATTGTAACTACGCAAGGAATAAAACTTGAAGTGGTTACCTGTTACAAATACCTTGGTATCTGGCTTGATGATTGTCTCACTTTTAAACGTCATGTCAATAACCTGCTTAAAAAACTGAGGGTTAGGCTAGGTTTCTTTTTCAGAAACAAGTCCCGTTTCTCGCTTGAGGCCAGGAAAAGTCTCTGTGACCTTTTTACCTGCTGGACTATGGTGATCTGATCTATATGAATGCACCTGCCAATTACCTGATCAAGTTAGATGCCGCGTATCACAGTGCACTGAGATTTGTGAAAAACAAAGTATTAAGACATCACTGTACCCTGTATGCAAGGGCTGGTTTGCCTTCGCTAACTGTATGGAGGCTCAGTCACTGGTACATTTTTATATACAAAGCCATGTTAGGGAAACTTCCATCCTACATCTGCTCCCTGATCTCACGGAGAATTGTAAATGGCTAATGCCTGAGATCACATGCTGTGGTTTTATTAAATGTGTCAACTGCTAGGACTGTCTTAGGGAAGATAGCATTTAGATGCGCAGCTCCTCTGTCTTGGAATAGTCTGCAATTGAAATGCAAACTTGGGTTACGTACTGTAACCCAGCTTCTATGAGTATAGGCGCAGCCCTCTAAGGCTATCACTATTGGGTAATCCCACTGTACGTGTGCAGCACTGACAGACTTAATCCACGCCCACCTATGAGCTGGGTTACAGTACGTAACCCCAGTTCTATTTCGTATAAGGCTTCGCCCTCTAAGGCTATCACTATTGGGTTAAGGGCGAAGCAGGATGTAGTCCACGCCCCACTGGTCCGTCCGTTACCAGAAGCACAGAAACACACCTACTCAATTAATAACCCATGTCCATTTCGCCATGCGTAAATGGAGCATCACATTATATATGGGAATATAGCATTAAAAAAATTAATATTCTCCATACGGGAAAGAAGGTAGGCTAAATAGGCTAACTGTCGTTTATAAAAAGTAGAGACCAAAGTCCCACTTGTTAAAACGATCAAAGAGGGGGAAAAGAGCAGCTCTCTAAGTGCCGACAGGCAGGAGAGAGGGCACGCAGTTGAGTCCCCGACATTACTCACTCTGACAGAACACTCAGTACTGAGTGTGTCAGAGAGGAATGGGAGACATCCCTCAAAATAAACATGAATAAAAGAACAGGGGGAAGATCAAGATGCAGCAGTACAAATGTCTTCCACTGTCATTCCTCCGTGCAACGCCGTGGAGGAGGAAATTCCTCTGGTGCCGTGCGTTTTGATGTTCTCCGGGGGATCCAACCCAGAGGAGAAATACGCCTCACACAGCCCGTGTGACAGGCGCTGTGCCGGCAGAGGCTGCCCTATTGAGCGCTCTCTATAATGCACAAACAGACGAGCTGCGTAAAGCAGCCAGGCGTGCAATATAGCATAACAGCGTGCGCACAGGACGGAGGAGATGAGATGTGGCTTCCTCCTCTGATGTGTGAGGAGGAGGAAAGAAGCCATCCAAAGGTATCACTCTCGATCTAAAGAGCTTGTGATCACCTTTGGCATAAAAGCCGGGTTAGGGCGCAAAACAGCTGAGCTGCCATCTCCTTGGATCTGACATGACGGAGCCACAGAGAGAGCAGACAAATCACTCACCCTTTTAGCTGACGTCAGCCAAGAGCAGAGCTACTTTGGCTGACAAGAACTTTAGGGGGACCTGGTCTAAAGTTTCAAATGGAGCTTTACTCAGTGCGCGTAATACTAAGCCAAAAACCCATTGAGGCGCCAAAGCGCGTGACACATGTCTGAGTCTCTGTGCTCCCCGTAGAAAACGTTTTGTCAGAGGGTGACTAAACACCGTGCTGACCCCAAACCTACGTGGCAAGATGAAATGGCAGCAGCATATGTTTTGACCGTGCTATATGCCAATTCCTGTCCAGCAACAGCTGGAGGAACGACCGCACGAGGCAGGGGGCCCAACGGGGTCCAGGCTTCTCCCTACACACCAAACGGAACGCTGTCCATTTGGCTGTGTAGGATGTGTGTTCAGCAGCTGCGCTGATCGAACACCTCCCTGGCGATTTATGTAGGCCGCCGCTGCTTTGTTGTCTGTTCGAATCAACACATGTTGATTGTACAGCAACGGGACGAAGTGCTGGAGCACTTTCCACTTTCCATACGGAGAGTAATTCCAGCACGTTTATATGGAGAGACATGTGAGCCGGCCACTGTCCCCCCACTGCCTGCGACATGCACGTTCCTCAGCCTGCGAGAGATGCGTCTGTGAACACTGCGGTGTGTGACGTCACTCTGCTCAGGGGCACCCCCACTGACAGGACGTGGAGATTTTTCCAGTAGGTCAAATCCAAAACCACGGAAGGAGGAATGTACACCATGCGTCTCCTCTGATGCACGGGGTCGATGCACAGGCGAATAAACCACCTAGAGTCTCCTCACTATGAAGGAGACCCAGGGGAATCACCACGTGACCAGCTGGTATCATGTCTAACAGCTGCATCACGGAGAGGGATGTCACAGCCCCGCGGGATGTGACGCGCCGGAGGAGAGCTGTCACTTTCTCCCCTCTCCGCTGTGAGAGTCGCGCTCTCCTGCGGCTGAGTTCAATTCCACTCCCAGTTAAAAAGATAACCTCGGAGGGACGAGGACAGCTCTTCTTCCAGTTGATAATGAAACCCAGGTTTGACAGATGAAATACGAACTGTATCGTCTGTAAGCCGCTTCCTCCCTTCCTGGAGCGAGCCAGCCACAGCCGGTCGTCCAGGTAAAATAACACTCATCCCCATTCTGAGTAGCTGCTCCGACCGTCTCCACCCACTTTGAAAAAGTGCGTGGAGCCAGGAATGAGAAACGCAGGAAATTGCTGTGTTTCGGGTTGATGGTTACGTGGAGGAATGCATCCTTCAGGATTATGGATGTGAACCAGTCTCCCTGGTGAACACACTCCAGCACCTGTTTGATCGTCAGTATGGGTAAAGGCCATTCCCTTGTTGGACACTGACAGATCGAGGATGGGTCTCATTCCCCCCGCCCCGTCTCCTTCGGGACCAGAAAATACCGGGAGTAAAAAACCCTGATTTTCTTCCCCATGAGGAACCCTGGAAAAAAGCTTTCTTTTACCACGAGTTCCTGCCGCTCTGCACGGAGCGCAAGACACTGTTCCCGGGATAACAGGGTTCCCTGTATCCCGTAGAACTGCGGGGGGGAGAGGCGAACTGCAGAGACTATCCTCTGCCCATTCGCCTGCTCATCCATCTGTCCATCAGACACACTCGCCGCCACCCTGAGTACCATCCAGTACTCTGATAGCGCCGGGTGTACATTCTCTGGATGTGCTGTGGTTGGTGGCAAACCACGCCAGAGCCCTCCACATGCTGCATTTCACGTGAAGCGACGTTCGTTTGTGATGACGCTGCACAGCTGATCGTCTGACAGCAGCTCTGTCCCTGTTATTTTCACAAACACCCCCGCCTCTGTTAGTACACATTTACTGACACAAACCTTTGTATCATCTGTTGTAGACCCAAATAAATAAAAATAAAATAAGAACTAATTCTCAAAAATGATAAACGCCATTCTTAAAATGTATAAACGAACAATAGTTTTTTAATATTGATTAGAGTGCACAATAGAAATAAAATAATTCAGAGAAGAAAAATAGATATGTTATCTATCAAAACCCAGTTAGATTAACATTCATTGGATTGCACACTTTGTTTGTTTGTTTGGATATGTAGCAAATTAACATTTTAAATAGCAGTTAATGACTGACTGAATGGAAATGACAATAAATGAAAATGTAAAACGAAAAAAGCGATCATGAAAATGTTTCCAAAAAATGAATAAAATGATTTTTGACCACTTTGTTGTTCAGATATATCACATATTTGTAACTAAATTATACATTAATTGAAACAAAACACGGTATAAACTGAGGAGTGACTCCCGTGAGGTTCATGTATTTTCTTCACTCTGCTCTCATGTCAAGAAGCATCAGATCAGTGCATGCGCTGCATCGTCCAATCAGTGAGCGATACACAGTAAGGGGCTGAGGATTTCATCGGAGGATGGTCTGGTGGTTCCTCTATTATCGCTCCTCGCTCCTCGATCCTCGGTCCTCCGGCAAAAATAAGGCCATTGGGACGGTACTCAAGATGGCGCAGACAAATCAACTTCCGGTGAGACCGAGACCGAGCAGCGAGGAAGTGAAAAATAAGAGAAGTGAGAAGGGCCCTTAGAGGGCGAAGCCTTATACGAAATAGAACTGAGCAATCTGGTGCCACTAAGTGTTTTTGAAACTCGGTTGGATGCTACTCAATCGGATGCCGTTGGTACCTGTTCATGTGGATAGTTATGTAAATTGTAATCCCTGTAATGATGCTGTATGATGTCCTTTTGTTGTTCTGTTTATGTTTTTTATGTTTCATGTGGAACCTACTTGAGCAGGTCTCCCTTGAAAAAGAGATCAATGATCTCAATGGGATACACCTGGGTAAATAAAGGTTTGAAATGAAATGAAATGAATATAACATAATATGGTATATAATATAATCAGAGGTGGAAGAAGTACTCAGATCTTGTACTTGAGTAAAAGTAGAAGTACCAGAGTGTAGGAATACTCTGTTTCAAGTAAAAGTCCTGTATTCAAAATGTTACTCATGTAAAAGTACAAAAGTATCGGCATCAAAATATACATAAAAGTAGTCCTTGTGCAGATTGGTCCATTTCAGAATAATGATATGTTTTATAACGATTGATCATCAAGTGTTCTCAAAGCTGGTAAAGGTGCAGCTAGTTTGAATGGCTTTAGGCGCATTCACACTGCGGTACTTTCCCCACAAAGGTTCATGAGAACTTAGTTCATGTGAACTCTTTTATCGCGTTCACACCAAAAAGAGCCGGTACTAAAATTAGTTCATGTGAACCTTTTTACCCAGCGGCTCTTTTGTGAGAAAAGAGCTATATTTCTGATTGGCTGGGCGGATTGCAAACCACGCCCCGTAAAACTTCCAAAAAGTTTTGTGAAGCCGCCATTTTATTATCCTCGCATTAGCATTATTAGCATTAGCATTTGCCCATCGCAGAAACGCAGAGAGACTAACTTATGGCAACACAAAATAAAACATGGGAGCGGTGGAGATGAGGAGGTGTCGGCGTTCTGGCGATTTACTCGGAAGGCTTCAGTAGAAGTTGCTGGGAGTCCCAGCAACTTCTACTGAAGTCCTCTGACAACTCCGGGGACTTCCGGCCGGGGACTTTGGGCGGCAGTATCCGCCGTGAAGTGGTTTGCGGCCTGCCAGTAAACCCAAAGCAGAAGAAGAAGAAGTGACGTCAGCGGCTTCATTTGCCTAATCCACCCCCAGAGACTTTTTCCGGTGTGAACGCGATCTGTACTTAGTTCATGCGAACTAAAGAGTTCGCATGAACTAAGTTCACATGAACCTTTGTGGGAAAAGTACTGCGGTGTGAATGCGCCTATTGTATACTGCAGGGTAGCTGGTGGATTTACTCCAGGTGGAACTAAAGTCTGATTTAACACTTGATTATATTTCACATCATTCATCCACATCTGATTACCCAATGCCGTTACATTTAATACGTTACTCCCTAAGCCTGATTTCACCAACCTGCAACCGATTCACTAATAATCACAAATGTTCTTAAAGGTATTAAATAGCCTACACTTAGTGGAGTAAAAGTACACTTTTTACCTCAGAAAAGTAGCAAAATAGTGAAAAACTCAAAGTACAAGTAACTCAACATACATTGTAGTGGAGTATAGGAACATCTTAGTTACTTCCCACCTCTGAATATATATATATTAGAGAGCTCACCCCCGCAGCAGCAGACAGGCAGCAGCAGCAGCAGCGGCAGGAACAGAGTCCTCCAGCCCGCAGCTGGCAACTCCCTCTGAGGGACAGTCCGGGAGATAAACACCAGAAACCTCTCGGGAAATAGTTTCCTTTTTACTCTGGAAAACGCAGTAAGGTCCATTCCCAACAGGAAGATTCACTTCTCTATTTTCAGGTGATACACACACAACTTCCCTCAGTGTGAGGTCGTGTCAGCATGCTGCAGCTTGTTGGTCCATTCCTGTGCTCCGCTTTAAATAAATACCTTTGGTAATATGAATATAATAAACTGCTAGCATGTATGTTCACTCACAGAAACACCTGTAAATCCCTCTCAGTGTGCATCGCCATACATCTGGACAGGCTGTATATGGAGCTCTGTCTACCTGTCTGACTCGTTTTGACGTCACGCGGCCACACCCATGCGCCTGCGTAATAATCATGGTGATAATGCACGAGATGAAAACGTGCACACCTCCCATCTGATATTCAAATGACAAAATATTAATCCTTTCAAATGTGTATTTTTGCAACAACTAAACAAATATACAAAATATATCAAGATAGTATATTTTATTTCAACAATTATTTATAAATTGCCAAAGGTTAATCTTAAAACTATTCTAAAAAGTAAATTCTGTATTTCTGACTCGTGTTGTACTTTCCAACTATTACCCACTTTCTTTGCATTTGATGTAATGAGCCCAAAGCTAAAGTAAATTGTTTTTAATTGACTTTTTATTCTGATATTAATGTCATTATTTACTCCACCAGAACTTTAATATTGAATATAACACCTACACTTTTTGTAACTATGATAACAAATCGTTAAAAATATGTATTAAGGGTTAGGCTTAGCCTTATTTATAAATCATCAGGATCTTTCTGGCATGTATATTATTTAATTTCATATAATTGTTGTTGTTATTGATGTTTAAGGGTTCTCGTTAAATACATAGAAAACAATACAATTATGTTTTTCCAAATAAATACATCCTACTATTATCAAATAATACATTTTCTTAAGTGAACATTTTAAAACATTTGTAATTATTAATTAACCACAAAAAAAAAACATGATACCAGAAATACCCTTCCTCCTCCAGCAGGTGGCAGTGTGGCTCTGCAGGTTACTGTCATCCACATAGAAGAAGAAACACCCCTACTGCGCATGCTATAAAATGGCTGTGAAGTAGCATGTTTTATGTGAGTTTGTTTATGAGTTACTTAGATATGAATATATAAAGTTGACTGTATAAAATGTCATAATGACAGCACTGAGGAGGATCTTCTCCCGCCTGCCCCCCCTCCCTCTGCTGCAGGGACCCCCTCGCGCACACCGAGCCGCGTGCACACTGCTTCATGCTGCAGGTAAGGACATGCCATACAGGTCACTGTGTAAATGTGACATTTGTAAATGTAAAACCCCTAATAACAATGTATGTAGTTCAAACCAAATATATATGAGTCGTGTGCATGTGTGGAAAATCTGATATTCAAATGTACCTTTCTCCTGTTTCCACCAAAAGCACAATAAGTACATTTGAAAAATACTGTATTATTTTATTGTTTTCTATTCTGAAATCTATTTCTGCATATGCCTATTTGAGATGTTCCCTTAATTTCCTCTTACTACCATTACAGTATAAATATATACCCACAGTGTAGGACCCAACATGCTTATTTTGCCATTGTTTATTATAATGTTATTATTTGTTTACAAGACACACAGTTATAATTCGTCACTTCCGGCAGTTATTACCGGTCTGTGGTGGTATTTACTCCACCTGTTGTGTGCCGGGCGTGTGTGGAAGACAAAGAGGGTGAGCTAGGATATGTTTGGGTCCTGAAAAGAATATTATTTATGTTATTATGTCTCCATTAAACATCAAGAACAACAACAACAACCACAGCACGGACTCTTATTGCAGCGCGTCAAAGTGAGGAGACACGTTTAGCCTCTCAGCAGCATAAATCAATGGGAGTTTTGTCGCTTCACACACACACACACACACACACACACACACACACACACACACACACACACACACACACACACAGACTGATTTTCCCATTGTGTGATTAGTAAAGTGTGTCAAATCTGCCTCCATACACAGGACACAGAAGCTCCTCTCAGGTGCAGGGAGCAGCTGCAGGAAGCTCCTCTGTGTTCAGAGGCTTCTCACTGTCCTCCTCCTGCAGGGGGCGGGACTCTGATGAGTTCAGGGTCAGAGGTCAGCAGCAGGAGGAGGAGGAGGAGGAGGGGGGGGGATGAAGATGATCTCCTGGATGACGGGGAGGTGGAGGAGCTGTTCCTGGATTATGCTCCTGCAGGCCTCGCTCCGGGTCAGCAGCTCAAAGTGTTCATCGTGCATCCTGATGTGAAGTGGGGGAGCAGGAAGCAGCACCTGACCACAGGTAACTCACAGAGTGGGGGAGGGGGGAGATTATGTACCTCTATGGCAGTGATTCTCAAACTTTTTTCAATAATGTGCCCCCTTTGAAAAAAAAATTCAGCCAAGTACCCCCTGATGATCAGCGCAAAAACTATTTGTTAGGGAAGAAATGCCTATATAAAGAGGTACAGCACAGCGCTGCACCATCGGTGTCTGATTTATTAAAACAACAACCTTGTAACTGAGAAACACTTAAATGCTACATTTCAAATAATAATAATAGATTTATTTTGTTAGCGCTTTTAAAGGTGCTCAAAGACGCTTTACAGATATAGTGTTTACAATCCATCACTACATTCATGGAAAACCAATTTTAACATCATGCAATAACACTAAGACGACATTAGTTGCTGATCTTTTTAATAAGTTGTACTTACAATGTAGTGAAACATGGGCTTTGTTATTCTCAGTGACAGGAAGGACACTGCAGTTGTTACACTTCGCATTTTGAAATATGTGTAACTGTTCATATAAAACCCACACTTTTTTTCATTACCCCCTGCAGTACTCCAACGTACCCCTAGGGGTCCGCGCACCCCCATTTGAGAACCACTGCCCTATGGTATCAGTGTTTCCCAAAGCCAAAAAATGTCCCATAATCTCTCAAAAATATTATTTTCACTGATAGAAGAGTAAAAGAAACCTTGTATCTCTACAGCATTGAGTGTACTACTGTGGGGTTTTAGTATGATCTTGTTCTCTGTGCAGCTGGGCTGATGATGGCGGAGGCCGAGGGTCTGGTGAACACGCTGGAAAACTGGAGGGTCGTTGATAAGATCGTCCTCTCCACCAAAACTCCAGAGAAGAAGAAGATATTTGGAAAAGGGAACTTCCAGCTTCTGGCAGGTAACATCTGCTCCCTCTGTACGCTCTGTGAATCTGGGAAGTAAAACATCTGACAGCTTTCACTTCCTCCTCAGACAAAATCAGACAAACAGCAGGAATCAACGCCGTGTTTGTGAACGTGGAGCGCCTCTCTCCCGGGGCGGAGGTGAACCTTTGCTCACACTCATTCACATCCATGCACAACACTAACACTGCTCTTTTATTTTAATTCAAATATATTGTACTTTTCTAACCTTTGTCTTGTGACATTTCTTAGCTAATTTTTATTTAAAGGTCACCTATCATGCTATTTTTAGGCAATAGCATAGGTCTCAGACATATAAAAATATATTAAAAACATGTCTATGAAGTGTTTTGCTCAAAATACCAAACAGATCACCCATTCTAGCCATGCCTCATATCCCTCTATTTCACTTCCTGTTTCAAAGTGCTGATTTGGGGTATAAAGCTTTGAAACAAATTAAAATTGATAACAAAAAAAGGAGGGGGCTGAGCTCATGCGGGACCCGGCAGCTACTGTCTAAACTAAATACTGCCGTGATGAAACGCCATATCATGGATTATCAAGGATTCTCTCTGAAACAGTCTGGAGCTCAAAGGCTTTCTCTCTTGCCGGTTATACCACAAGGGGAGTTCCTTTTTACTTCCTGATTCTTCACACACATGCTCTCCAGTACAGGTTAGCTCTGAGTGTTAGCGATGCTAATGTAAATACCGACCATATTACGTCCAAAACAGTCGGGCATTGTTTCTGATAGCAACTTTCTGATAGTCCTGTGTGTACGTCGCCGATTTGACGTCATATCGGACGCTAATCTGGATCAGCTCCGTTGTAGCCCCGTTTTTAGAGATTTGTGTACGGAGGAAAAGAGAGAGGGTTTTATTTTCTGACGCGGCGTGAGTTCCCCGACACACCGGGGACACATCTTTATTTATAAAAGACATCAAAATGATGCATGATAGGTCCCCTTTAATTGATGTGATTTTTAAAGCCGTTTTTATGTTAAGCACAAAAACAACAAAGCAATTCCTTGTATGGGGAAACCTACTTGAAGAGCAATGAATAAACAACTTAATGAATATTAAAGCTACAATGATAAGTCAACATTTTAAAGTATTAGCATATTTAAATTCTGCAGTTTCTTACTGTTTGTTTGTTTTATAGAAGCAGTTCCGCTGTGGGAGCCAAATAATAAATATCAAATCAGATTTTTTCTACGTTGTAAAACTGTTTTGTTAACCAGCTTCTCTTGCTGTCTTTAAGGGAAAGCTTCTTCCTGACTGCAACGAGCTGAGAGTTTTAAACTAATGAGTCAATCTACAGAAAATTATCAACACTTATTTGTTTGTTGTATGCATCTGCTTTGTAAATATTGAGTTTTTCTGACTTAAGGGATTGGCATTTCTTAATATTTTCTGACCAAACAATGAATGTAGTAAATCATTTGATGGATGAATTGATAATAAAAGCCATTTGACTCCACACAGCGGGAGTTTGAGGAGGCGTGGGGGGTGAAGGTGTTCGACAGATACTCCGTGGTCCTGCACATCTTCCGCTGCAACGCCCGGACTAAAGAGGCAAAGCTACAGATCTCTCTGGCAGAAATCCCTTTGTTAAGGTACATTTCACACTGAAAATGTCCCTTTAATTAAGTGTTTCTGTTTCCAAAATGTAATTTTAATCGGTCTTTATTTACGGTGGCAGATCTCGTCTGAGAAATGAAATGGCAAACTTGGATCAGCAGGGCGGAGGCTCCAGATACATCGGAGGCTCAGGTAACATCACTGAGATGAATGGAGGCTCACACACACACACACACTCACACAACACACACACCACACACACACTCACACCAACATACATACTCACACACACACTCACACCAACACTCACACCAACATATACTCATACACACACACACACTCACACCAACACACACACTCTCACACACTCACACCAACAGTCACACCAACATATACTCATACACACACACACACTCACACCAACACACACACTCTCACACACTCACACCAACAGTCACACCAACATACACACTCACTCACACCAAAACACACTCACATACTCACACACACATACACTCACACACACGCACACACTCACACCAACACTTACACCAACATATACTCACACACACACTCACACCAACACTCGCACACACACACACACACACACACACACACACTCACACCAACATATACTCATACACACACACACACTCACACCAACTCACACCAACATACACACTCACTCACACCAAAATACACGCACACACTCACACCAACACTCACACTCACACCAACATATACTCACACACACACTCACACCAACACACACACACCACACACACACACACTCACACACACATCTGTCTGGATGTTAGTGATGAACTCTGGGATGCCCCCCCCCTGCAGGAGAGACTCTGATGGAGGTGCAACAGCGTCTGCTGAAGGAGAGAGAGATGAAGATCCGATTGGCTCTGGAGAAACTCCGCAGGAAGAGGAAGCTGCTGCGCTCTCAGCGGAAACACAAAGAGTTCCCCGTCGTCTCCGTGCTCGGATACACCAACTGTGGTGAGAGGATGTACAAAGGCAGGCTCTGTTTGGGAATACATTACAGTGTACAGAATACAGGAGAAATATGGACGCGGGGAAACAGCTAAATAAATACATAAATAAACATCTGACAACACAGGTTCTCAAATATCGGTTAAATAATTAGAATTATTACTCAACGATAATGGCACTAGAATAAATATAATTATTGTATTACATATAATAAATATAATTATTGCACTTGAATGACAGTTTTTAAAGCTCTAAAATAAACTGCCTTAATTCCACAAAAATAAATGTAATAATTTCTATAGACTAAATCTAATCAATGCACGTATTGCACATGTATTATTGGTTCACTAGAATAAATAATAATTATCGGACTAGAATACATGTACATAATGTACTTAAATAAATACATGTAATTAATCTTGTAAAATAAATGTAGTTATTGCACTAGAATTACAGATTTAAATATCCTAATTCTGGGAATTGAAAAGAGAACAACTCTTACTACTTTTACTGCACTGTAACTTTTATTCATGTACCTGTGTTATTCGTGTTTTATTACCTTTGCTTTTTAATGTTTCTAATGTGTTTTATGCTCTTAATGTCTTTCATTTTTCTAAAGCACTTGCCTTGTGTTGAAAAGTGCTATATAAATACACGTTTTCCCTCCATGCTGTGTGCAGGAAAGACGACCCTGATCAAGGCTCTGACGGGGGACGTGGGTCTGCAGCCCAGAGACCAGCTGTTCGCCACGCTGGACGTGACGGTGCACGGCGGCCTGCTGCCCTGCAGGATGCCCGTCCTCTACGTGGACACCATCGGCTTCCTGTCGCAGCTGCCCCACCTGCTCATCGACTCCTTCTCCGCCACGCTGGACGACATCAAGCACTCGGTGAGCGTCCAGCCAGAGGAGAAGAAGCAGTGTGATTTATTTTATTTTAAAGGTCACCTATTATGCAAAATCCACTTCTTCATGTCTCTTCTACATCAACATGTGTCCCCTCTTCTTCATGTCTCTTCTACATCAACATGTGTCCCCTCTTCCTCATGTCTCTTCTACATCAACATGTGTCCCCTCTTCTTCATGTCTCTTCTACATCAACATGTGTCCCCTCTTCTTCATGTCTCTTCTACATCAACATGTGTCCCCTCTTCTTCATGTCTCTTCTACATCAACATGTGTCCCCTCTGTGGAAAGAGACTCTGAAAGTTTCAGGAACAAAGATTCTCTCTCTTTTTGATCCATTTCTATAAAAATCTGTCTGAAAATGAGCTGATCAGATTTTGGCCACTTTATGATGTCATAACGATGTTTTGGCTTGAGTAGCCATTAGCCAATCAGCAACCAAGGTAACTCCCCCCCCCCCCCACCTTATCACCTGAATCTCCTCCTAGAGCACCATTGAGTTCTTTGTAACCAAATGTCTCTCAGAGGGACGTGGAGAGGGGCTCTTTATTTTCATCTAAAGCAGTGACCATCAACTGGCGGCCCGCGGGCCACATCCGGCCCGCCAGACATTCTCATCCGGCCCGCACGACGGTGGTGACTGTGGCGTTAGTGCGTTTGCCCCCCACTCATTTTTTTTTTACAACGTCTCGTGAGTAGTGTGCAGTACCGGAGTCCAACAGAGAGGCAGCAGCTGCGGGACAGTAGACTGCGTAGCCTTCCCTGCCCTGAAGAAGAAGTGTTCCTTGTTGTGAAGAGCCTGCTTTATGCACTCCGCAGCAGTAGCCCCGACACACAGACAGACAGACAGACAGTCCAACAGAAAGGCAGGAGCTGCGGGACAGTAGACTGCGTAGCCTTCCCTGCCCTGAAGAAGAAGTGTTCCTTCGTTGTGAAGAGCCTGCTTTATGCACTCCGCAGCAGTAGCCCCGACACACAGACAGACAGACAGACAGTCCAACAGAGAGGCAGCAGCTGCGGGACAGTAGACTGCGTAGCCTTCCCTGCCCTGAAGAAGAAGTGTTCCTTCGTTGTGAAGAGCCTGCTTTATGCACTCCGCAGCAGTAGCCCCGACACACAGACAGACAGACAGACAGTCCAACAGAAAGGCAGGAGCTGCGGGACAGTAGCCTAGAAGTGATCCTTCGTTAGCGTGAAGAGTCTGCTAAGCTTTTATGGATTATTAGGTGATAATAATCTATAAATATATATATATATATATAAAAAAAGATGATGATTGCTTTTATAAAAAAGGAGAAGTTTATGTTTAATCCGTTCGTTCTTTGGTTTTTCCGTTTCAAAACCGAATAAGAACAAATTAAAACCAGTGTTGTTTTATTGTTTTGCTATTTTAAATCCAAAACGTAAAAACAAAAAAACAACACCGGTTTCTATTTTTCCCCATTCGGTTTTGAAACGGAATTTACTGACCCAGTTCGAACTGCAGGTAAGTGTTATAAATATATCTGTCAGCTTATTATTCGGGAGTAGCCTGGCCAGCCTGATGCATGAGTCTGTGATTGCTTCTCGGGTTGTGCAGTTACCTACAGGTGAAAATACAACCAATCTCGTCTTTGATTAATAGAATGCAGCTTGTTCAAAATCTTTATTCAAGAAAGGGGACTACAAACCTATAGCTGTCATTTTACATTTTGTTTTATTTTATTTGTTCACTTATAAAACAACTAAAACTTCTCCGTAAAAAAGAAGGTAATTGTTTACATTGCCAACACAGTAACATTACTTGAAAATAAATAAACACGGCCTATAGCACATTTGCGTGAACACGGCAAATGTAAATGACAGACACGTCTTAAATATGTTACCAGTCGAACAGAACCTCAAAAATAAAGCGGCAAGTCTCCATTTAACAATGTCTTGGCTACACTAGCCTGAATAAAATAGACATACTATGGCTGAATAACTCACAACTGGTGGTTTAATGCGAGAAGTTACATTTCCCCTCTGATACCAACCTCTTAATGTCGGGCTTGACAGCTGTTAGGCTTATACGCAAGCAGTCCTCCAACGACTGGTGAGACAGTCGGTTCCTTTCATTTGTTTTGATACTGTTCATTTTTGAGAACCCAGATTCACATGTGTATGTTGACCCAAACATGGTGAGCACATACATAGCCAGCGTCTTCAGTGTCCCATAGTCTTGGGGACAAGACACCCAAAAAGTGCTCAAGCTTTCAGCACCCCGGAGAGCAGCTTGCATCTCGCTGGAGGCCTGCATGTCAATGAGTTGAATCTGAATCGCCGCTTCATCCAACTGCAGCAGCTTCTTCGCATTAGCGGAGAATTCTCCGACTAGGCTGATCGAGAATGGGTCACGCACAAATTCGAGGACATCTCTGGTTATGGCAAAGTCATCAAATCTTGTAGAGAAGTTTTCCCTCAGCTGTGTCATGAATTGCTTCATATTACGAGTGACCTTGCTCTCCCCCACTGTCTTCAGTGTGTTGAAGTGCAGCAGTTTCCCTGATATCAAATCTGTGTTGAACAGATCCAGTTTCCTCCGAAAGGCATCAAGTTTTTCCTCCAAATTCACCACGGATTTTTCTTTGCCTTGTAGTTGCAGATTGAGTGCATTCAAATGTGAAAATATGTCTTCTAAAAATGCGACATTGCTCATGTATGTTTTGTCTTGCATGATGCACAGGTAGTCAGCTGCTCCTTTGGATTTACTTTGTTTGACAAACTCCACAACTTGATCCCTGAGTTCAATGAAACGCTCCAAGGCTTTACCTTTGCTCAGCCAGCGCACGTCATTGTGGAGTAAGAGGTCATCGTGGGTAGCATCCGATTCCAGCACGAATTTGCGGAACAGGCGATGTTGGGTACTTGAATTCCCTCTTATGAAGTTAATTATTTTCATTGTTTTGTCCATGACATCTTTCAAATCCCCGCTTAGCTTGGCGCACAGCACGCTTTGGTGGATCAGACAGTGAAGGGCATTTGTCTTTGGAGCAACATTTTTAAATCTGCTCACCATACCCCTGTTTTTGCCGACCATGGCAGGAACACCATCTGTCACAATTAAGTTGACTTTCTGTAATAACAGGCCATGTTTTTTAAATAGCTCCTCCACTTTCTCAAAGATGATTTCCCCAGTGGTATTACCTTCCAGTGGAATCAAAGCCAACAGCTCTTCTTTAAAACCTTTTCCATCAAAGTATCTGACAAAGACGGATAGCTGTGATATATCAGTGGTGTCAGTGGATTCGTCAATAGCCACAGATATATGTTCAGCTTTCTTCACCTCATCAAGTACAAGTCGCTGAACATCCTCCGCCAACACATGAACCCGGCGGGCGGTAGTCGAAGCAGAGAGCGGTACTTGCTTCACGGATGCCACAATCCTATCCATGGATTTGTCGGTGGCGAGTTCCTCCAAAACTGCCAACATGCACTCCTTAAAAACTTCTGACGTGGCAAATGCTTTATTATTTTTTGTCAGAACCCACACAGCCTGAAGAGACGCACTTGTTGCCCTCTCTTGCTCTGTTAAAGTCCGGGTAATAATTCCAGTGGCACGGGCATATCCAGCTTTCAAGGTGGACATTTTAATGCAACGGGCCTCGGACTTCTCAGGATACGACTCAGAGAAAGTTGCATGCTTTGTTAAATGATGACGCCTGAGATTGTACTCTTTTGGAACAGCAACCATTTCATTGCAGATAAGGCAAACAGGTTTAGCCTTACTGAACGATGGCATGATGAATGCGTATTTATCTGTCCATTCTTCATTAAAACTGCGGTTTTCCACTTCAACTTTGCGCTTGAGGCTCTTTGACAATGACATTTTTGAATGCCTGCATGGCAAAGCACATCCTTATATCCTGCAACCGTTTCCCACCAATCAGGACACGGTGTTAATACAAAAGTGAATTCCTTTCCCTGCCAATCAGGACTGCTTTCAGTTTTATTACCCCAGATACAGGCTTATTAAAAAAAAGATAATTTATTCAATAAAGTGAACATATTAACCCTCTGGAGGTGTGCATAACTTACGTAATTAATCATATATTTTCGATTATAAAGAGTAGAAATATGATATCCGCGGAATCGCTGGAAGGGTAGCTTTCCAGCGGTACCTCCTGTGAGACTGTAACCAGGGCACAGCAGCCAATATGCCGCGAAATACCGCGAAAATGAACAATAGGTTTATTGATATATTTTTTTATCGATGGTCATGAACTTTTTCTTGGGACAAAATATACTCTGCATTAGCAAATGTTTACTCTGTGTTAACGTTATTTTGGTGTGTAAAAGTGAGATTAGATGTGTAGATGATTAAATTAATCATTTATTCCTCCCACAACGGAGACATTTACAGACATGTTTTTGCCATCGATTATTGAATCATACTGTTCTGTACAGATGAGACTTTGTCATAGATTTATTTATATGTGTGCCTGTGATTATTTTACCGTCCTGTACAGATGAGACTTTGTAATCAGATGTATGTATATGTGTGTCTGTGATTTTATACTGAATGTAAAGTAACTGGAAATACCTGTGTGTGTGTGTGTGTGTGTGTGTGTGTGTGTGTGTGTGTGTGTGAGAGAGAGAAAAGTTTGAATGCTCAATTTGTATTTGTACACATCACATGAACCTTGGTATGTAATATGAAGTCATTATTCAGTTATATATATATATATATTTATATATAATTTATATATATATATAATTGATTATGATCTATATATATATATATAAAACAATCTCTGGCCCCCGAAAGCGTCTCTTGGATTAATTTTGGCCCTTGGACAAATGTAGTTGGTGACCCCTGATCTAAAGTAACAGACAGAGAATCAGCACTTTGGAAACAGGGCTGAAACAGAGGGGATTATGGGTAATGCTGCAATGATCTGTTTGGTGTTTCAGCCAATCAGAGACAGGTTTTGTATATATCTGAGACCTGTAATATATTGATGAAAAACAGTCTAATAGGGGACCTTTAACTGTCTCCTGCAGGATCTGTTGGTGCACGTCAGAGACATCAGTCACCCGGAGACGGAGAACCAGAAGCAGAACGTTCTGAGCGTCCTGAAGAACCTGCAGACCCCCGAGCGGCTGATGAGCTCCATGATCGAAGTGCACAATAAAATCGACCTTGTTGACGAGTAAGAGAATAAAACTGATATCCAAACACTTTTTAAAATCTTTTAAGAATTGAAAATAAGATGCAAAATAGTTTTTTTTTTAAAAGCAGAAAAAAAGGAAAGGAAACATAACTGTCTAATTGTAAGCCAATCAAATCTAAGTACTAAGGTTTCCTTGCATCACACACTGGATATTAAATACCATCTTTACAGAAAATATACCAAAAACTAAGACAATGACTCCAGATAACTATTGGAGACATAACAATTAGTTGTCATAAGTTTTCATTCATGGGTATACATCGGTTTATTGCCCCTTTGTTCGTGTGTGTTCTGAATGAATACGGTCACCTTGAGGATAATACTGTCTCTAATAATAAAGTATTTTCCGTCAGTTATGAGTGCCTGGAGCCCGACGTGCTGCCCATCTCCGCTCTGACGCAGCGAGGCCTCGACCAGCTGAGTGCGGCGGTGGAGGAGGAGATCCTGAAGTCCACGGGAAAACTCATTTTAGATCTGAAAGTCGACCTCAGCTCTCCTCAGTTAAGGTGAGAGATGATTATTTAAGAATAGTGTAAAGAGTCCTCTCCTGCTGAGGTTCAGGTTCATATCAGTGTGTAGTATCTCTACTGGGACATGTCTCCATGCTTTAATGTTCAAAAAGCTCTTTATCTTTCTCATACTGCCTGTGCTGCAGCACCTCTTTTCACCCTCTGTCTGAAACCAGAGCCCAGTCTGCTCTGATTGGTTAGCTGGCCGGCTCTGTTGTGATTGGTCAACCGCTTAGAGATGTTTATGTTTATTAAGGATCCCCAGTAGCTTTTGCTCTTGACAAAAGCTACTCTTCCTGGGGTCCGACACTTAAAACAATACAACAATACAACAACATTCAAGACATAATTCCTGACATCATTAACAACATCTCCAACATCATCAACAATTTCCAACATCATCAACAATCTCATCCACTTTCAATCTCAGCCAAGGATGAGTGCACAAGACACCCACCAGTACAAAGCATGCGATCAAATTCAATTAAGGACTCTATTTCAGCAAGGTAGTAATAATAATAATAATAATAATAATAATAATACAGCTTATCTCTAACTTCCGTCTTATGATTGTATTTGTAACTGTTTCTGGATAAATGAGTTGAACATCTGATGTGTCTGTCCTCAGCTGGCTGTATAAGGAGTCCACGGTGCAGGACGTGGCGGTGGATGCAGACGACGGCTCGGCGGTAGTGAACGTCATCATCAGCGCCGCGGCTTATGGACGCTACAAGAAAGTGTTCACTGATAAAGGCAGATAAAAGAGGGGGGGGGAATTCCAACTCAAATGCAAGAGAAGGAAACAATAAAGGGAGATTGAGCTTCAGGACAGTATTTGGCGCTGACCCTTTCCCTCATAGGACCGCCGTAACCTATTGACTTTTCATTTGTGTCACAGGTGGGGGGAAAAGTCATCAGGATCATGTTGTGTTATCATTTTGGTCACCAGAGTGCACCACTACCCTATGTGTTAAATACTAAGAGTTCATGTTTTTTTCCCGGTAATAGAAGAATACATGAAACTACTGTTTTAACTGGAAAGAAAGTGGCAGCGGCTCTGGGAGCAAAACAATTTTTTACGGATTTAATATCCTGGTTACATTTGATTTTTCACCTGTTCCTACGACAGGAGAGACAACCATCCAGATCAGACTTGCCTCTCGAGAGCTTCTGTAGAAAATTGTACTTGAATGTATTTATTGTACAGTATAATAAAAATATTTAACAATATAATTGTGTTAAAGAATGTCTTTTGTAGAAATAGTGCATGTTAGAGCTGTAGCCTTTGAACATACTGGACACATATTTTGTCTCAGACTCAGAAAATGGATCCTAAGAATTTAGTTTTCTCACCTGCCTGTGCTGGCTTCCATGGAAAACTTCATTTAAATATTTTTATAATGCAGTACATCAAAACAGTATAATAAAATATTCACTAATATGTTTCTGTAATAGGACATACGCTCTAGTAGATATATTGCACATTAGAGCTGTATAATAAAAACATACATAACGTTTTCTAGATACAGATACAGAAATATGATATTACAGATATTATTCTTAACATTTCCTTCACCTAGATGCAGTATATATAAAAAGAGGAATTCAGGGTCAGTTCACATGGAATACAAAGGTTTTTTTTCTGAAGTTAATTAGTATAATACAATATTTAATTAGAACATTTTCTAAAAGAATGATTTTGTAAACATATATTAGAGCTGTATATCCAAAACAAAAATGTTCTGGCAAAAAAAAACCCCTTAAATTAAAGTAATAGATACAGAAGTAAAAAAAAAATACCGTTCCTACTCTTAATGCAGACAAACGTGTACATACAAGTAGAAAATAGAGGAAGTGAGGTAAGCTGTACATCATAAAGGATCAGTTTTCCAGTTTTTTTATCTGGAGCTTTTCTTCCGTAGAAGTTTTTGGTTGAGAGCGATGATGAGGGAGCAGAGAGGCAGGGGCCCCACGAAGTCTCCTGCGATGATGTTGAGGCTCTGGGGGCCCGAGCCGGGGGTCTGCTTCTCCACCCAGCCCCGCAAACACTCCCAGTTACTGAAGGTGATCGTCCGCAGGGACTGCTGCAGGTTCTCCGTGATGAAGCACCGATCTGCCGTCAGGTTCAGGCCGCAGGCGAAGAAACCCTCTGCAGGAGAAACATCATTAAAGAGGCCCTGTTGTGTTTTGGGGGGGTTTCCCTTCCTGCACACAATGTTCACAATATCTGTTTTCTTTTTGTATCACTGCCGAATTCTATTCTATTCTATTTCTATCATAGATCTCATTTACATTGTTACAGCAGAAAAGAGCCAAAGACAGCTTAATGTTTCCTAAGCATGCATAAAAAGTAAAAGAAAAAATTATAATAAAAAAGTTACACATTTTACAAAAATACACATCCTGTAACAGTTCTGAGGATTTAGCAGTCAGGTATATATTGCACAGTTTTTAACGGCATTTATATATATATATATGTCGTTATATATATATATTGCACATAGTTGGTATTTAACAACAAGAGGTGTTATAGTCTGTGCTGTTGTGTGTGTATATATATATATGTATGCAGGGCCGTCCCTCCCTACAGGCCGATCATGCAGACTGCATGGGGCCTCACCTTGCGGAGGGGGCCTCACCTTGCGGAGGGGGCCTCACCTGAGCCAAAAATGCGGCACACCTATGCACTGCAATTAGTGTGGCGCGGAAAGGTTGGCCAGGGACGGCCCTGTATGTATTTATGTTTCTATGTAAATACTGCTATATTTTCTATTATTTAAAATATTTGTTTATGTTATTACAGTTTTCTTAAAATAGTTCTCTATCTGTGTTTTTTATTTTTGTTTTACTTTTATGTATGCACCACGACATCAAGTCAAATTCCTCGTACGTGTCAACCTACCCGGTAATAAACCTGTTCGGATTCTGTAGTGTGTAATATAGGTTTTAGTGCATGTAAATGGTCTGCAAAGGCTGAAATCCCTGTTCTCTCCAGAGGGAGTTTCTCTCCCAGCCTCACCTGGGCGGCCTTGCTCTTTGTTCCAGTCCAGGTAACTGATGACCTCCTTCGCTGTGCACTGATTGGCCCACCAGTACGGGATGTCCGGCCACAGCTCCGGGTGCCGCAATGGATGCTGGGAGTCATAGGAGAGGATGACCTGCTGCCCCGCGGCCCAGAGGCTGCGCAGTGTGGGGGCCGAAACCTGAGGAGGAGACACTACAGGTGAATACAAAATAACAGACATCATCATGAAACTTCCCTGGTTCATTCCTGACTTTAAGAATAATTCTATTTTGTATAATGAGTTTTCTGAAATGCTATGTTTGAATATGCAAACGAGGCATTCTCTTAATATGTGCTCATTTGCATATCTTCCCATAACTGAAATGTGAGTTCAACATTCTGGTTTTAATGTGTTGACAGAAGATAAGAGAAGATAAGATTGGCCTTTATATATCACCGTGGGGAAATTCAGTGAAAGACAGGACAGTATAGATTCACACAAGGCGACACATGTTGGACTCAAAGGATTTTACAAAGGAGATTCTGGATTTCTCTTCGTAACACTCCATATTTAAACAATGCTGTCGTTCTCCCATTTTCCCCTCGACAGCACATACACCGTGTTTTCTCATCACTCAAGGTCTCTCTGTGTCTCTGATGTAGCTCTGCGTCTCTTAGCGGTCGTTTCTTATGTGTTTATGTTGGTTTTGCTTCTACTTTGAGTCGTTAGACCCTGAAATGATCCATTAGCCTGATCAATTATCCATCCATGCTGAAATGAATTACATGCTCTGAGCTGGTTATTGATCTAATCTCTGATACGCTGTATAATATTAAGACAGTCCAACACTGACCATGTTTAGTTGGTTTGCTTTTCATTTACTTTCGGAGTTCTAAAGTGCTTTAAAATGTGTTTCCAGGTGCTTTCTCTGCACATTTGAGAGGCACCGTAGAAAGGGAAGCTCACCTTGTGGGGGCAGAGCTTCGACCCGAACATCTTCTTCAAGGAGAAGATAAAAGACTGATGCAGTTCGTCGCTGATTCCCTCAAAGTGGCTGCAGGCGAGAATAATGACCTCCTTCGGGTGAGAGTTCAGCCACAAGGCAACAGAGGACAGCGTTTCCTGAAAAGAGACACTTTTAATGTGGATCTGGAATCAAAACCCAAACTGAGAGTTTAACCAATAAGATAATTAAACTCACCAGGACGGTTAGATGTGTGTAAATGACGTGCGTGAAGTAAAGGTCGCTGGAGGGGTCTTTGAGTTTGTGTGCAACGCGGAGATCGAAGTATCGGATCCCCATGGAGAGCTGCTCCTCGATGCTTTTGTCCTGCAGAAAGGAACAAATCATAGAACATGGAAATACATTTTTTATTATATTTTACTTCATGCATTTCAGTTCATTTAGGTTTTATTCAAAGCGACTTACAATATGTGAATACTTTGAAGAAACAAACTAAAAAAAGAAAGGATAAGGTAAGTAAATTAGTTTAAACGTACCGAAGTGACGTTTTTAAATTTGTATTATTTTTGTTATTATTATTATTTTGTTATTTTATTATTTTATAACTGTATTATTATTATTGTTGTTATTATTTTGTTATTTCATTATTTTTTTGTTTTATTATTAATTAATTGTATTATTATAATTTGTTCTATTATTTTGTATTATATGTTTTATTATTATTTGTATAATTATTTGTATTCATCTGCATGATTATTATTCATTTTTATTATTATTATTATAGTTTTTGTATTTATTTTGACTTCCCAGCATCAACCCACGTGATACAGTACCTGTGTTGTGGCCCATTTGAAGATGGTGGGTCTGGTGAAACAGTAGAACAGTCCGTCGAGGATCCTGAAGCAGTCGGACTCAGACGGGACCAGCGGAGAGTTGATGTCGAGGCAGTAACTCATCGCATCATGGCTCCCTGCAGAAACACATTTTAATCATCGTTTAAGATTTAAAAGTCCCTTGTGTGAACTCTGAAATAAAAAATGAAATGTGTCCTCTGATAGGAAACGCCTACAGGATAGGAAAAAGCTGCCTACATTTAAACCAAAAATAATAATCAAGCTCTATGTCTCCCAATAATATTTACATTGTTACTTTAAAATGTACTGTTACATTGTAATCCTGGTTGTAATCCCCATTTCAAAACATTTAAAAGTAATCTGATTAAACATTTTATTTTTATGTAACTGCAAGGGAATGGGTCTATTTTTTTAAATCCTGATTACAAAATCCAGTTACATGTAATCCATTACTCCCCAAACCAATACAAGTACCTTAAAAAGGTACCTAAGGACCGTACTTGAGTAAATGTACTAAGTTACTATCCACCACTGGCTACAGTACTTGAGTACATGTACTTACTATCCACCACTGGCTACAGTACTTGAGTACATGTACTTACTATCCACCACTGGCTACAGTACTTGAGTAAATGTACGTTGTTACTATCCACCACTGGCTACAGTACTTGAGTAAATGTACGTTGTTACTATCCACCACTGGCTACAGTACTTGAGTAAATGTACTTAGTTACTATCCACCACTGGCTACAGTACTTGAGTAAATGTACTTAGTTACTATCTACCACTGGCCACAGCACTTGAGTAAATGTACGTTGTTACTATCCACCACTGGCCACAGTACTTGAGTAAATGTACTTAGTTACTATCCACCACTGGCTACAGTACTTGAGTAAATGTACTTAGTTACTATCTACCACTGGCCACAGTACTTGAGTAAATGTACTTAGTTACTATCCACCACTGGCTACAGTACTTGAGTAAATGTACTTAGTTACTATCTACCACTGGCCACAGCACTTGAGTAAATGTACGTTGTTACTATCCACCACTGGCCACAGTACTTGAGTAAATGTACTTAGTTACTATCCACCACTGGCTACAGTACTTGAGTAAATGTACTTAGTTACTATCTACCACTGGCCACAGTACTTGAGTAAATGTACTTAGTTACTATCCACCACTGGCCACAGTACTTGAGTAAATGTACTTAGTTACTATCCACCACTGGCCACAGTACTTGAGTAAATGTACGTTGTTACTATCCACCACTGGCCACAGTACTTGAGTAAATGTACTTAGTTACTATCTACCACTGGCCACAGTACTTGAGTAAATGTACTTAGTTACTATCCACCACTGGCTACAGTACTTGAGTAAATGTACTTAGTTACTATCTACCACTGGCCACAGTACTTGAGTAAATGTACGTTGTTACTATCCACCACTGGCCACAGTACTTGAGTAAATGTACTTAGTTACTATCCACCACTGGCCACAGTACTTGAGTAAATGTACGTTGTTACTATCCACCACTGGCTACAGTACTTGAGTAAATGTACTTAGTTACTATCCACCACTGGCCACAGCACTTGAGTAAATGTACTTAGTTACTATCCACCACTGGCTACAGTACTTGAGTAAATGTACTTAGTTACTATCCACCACTGGCCACAGCACTTGAGTAAATGTACTTAGTTACTATCCACCACTGGCTACAGTACTTGAGTAAATGTACTTAGTTACTATCCACCACTGGCCACAGCACTTGAGTAAATGTACTTAGTTACTATCCACCACTGGCTACAGTACTTGAGTAAATGTACTTAGTTACTATCTACCACTGGCCACAGTACTTGAGTAAATGTACGTTGTTACTATCCACCACTGGCCACAGTACTTGAGTAAATGTACTTAGTTACTATCTACCACTGGCCACAGTACTTGAGTAAATGTACTTAGTTACTATCCACCACTGGCTACAGTACTTGAGTAAATGTACTTAGTTACTATCTACCACTGGCCACAGTACTTGAGTAAATGTACGTTGTTACTATCCACCACTGGCCACAGTACTTGAGTAAATGTACTTAGTTACTATCCACCACTGGCTACAGTACTTGAGTAAATGTACTTAGTTACTATCTACCACTGGCCACAGTACTTGAGTAAATGTACGTTGTTACTATCCACCACTGGCCACAGTACTTGAGTAAATGTACGTTGTTACTATCTACCACTGGCCACAGTACTTGAGTAAATGTACGTTGTTACTATCCACCACTGGCCACAGTACTTGAGTAAATGTACTTAGTTACTATCCACCACTGGCTACAGTACTTGAGTAAATGTACTTAGTTACTATCTACCACTGGCCACAGTACTTGAGTAAATGTACGTTGTTACTATCCACCACTGGCCACAGTACTTGAGTAAATGTACGTTGTTACTATCCACCACTGGCCACAGTACTTGAGTAAATGTACTTAGTTACTATCCACCACTGGCTACAGTACTTGAGTAAATGTACTTAGTTACTATCTACCACTGGCTACAGTACTTGAGTAAATGTACGTTGTTACTATCTACCACTGGCCACAGTACTTGAGTAAATGTACGTTGTTACTATCCACCACTGGCCACAGTACTTGAGTAAATGTACTTAGTTACTATCCACCACTGGCTACAGTACTTGAGTAAATGTACTTAGTTACTATCCACCACTGGCCACAGTACTTGAGTAAATGTACTTAGTTACTATCCACCACTGGCTACAGTACTTGAGTAAATGTACTTAGTTACTATCTACCACTGGCCACAGTACTTGAGTAAATGTACTTAGTTACTATCCACCACTGGCCACAGTACTTGAGTAAATGTACTTAGTTACTATCTACCACTGGCCACAGTACTTGAGTAAATGTACGTTGTTACTATCCACCACTGGCCACAGTACTTGAGTAAATGTACGTTGTTACTATCCACCACTGGCTACAGTACTTGAGTAAATGTACTTAGTTACTATCCACCACTGGCCACAGTACTTGAGTAAATGTACTTAGTTACTATCTACCACTGGCTACAGTACTTGAGTAAATGTACTTAGTTACTATCCACCACTGGCCACAGTACTTGAGTAAATGTACTTAGTTACTATCCACCACTGGCCACAGTACTTGAGTAAATGTACTTAGTTACTATCTACCACTGGCTACAGCACTTGAGTAAATGTACTTAGTTACTATCCACCACTGGCTACAGTACTTGAGTAAATGTACTTAGTTACTATCCACCACTGGCTACAGTACTTGAGTAAATGTACTTAGTTACTATCCACCACTGGCCACAGCACTTGAGTAAATGTACTTAGTTACTATCCACCACTGGCCACAGTACTTGAGTAAATGTAGCCCACTTAGTTACTTTGCACCGCTGCTTTAACTTGAATACAATATCAAGATTCAAACTCAAAGGTTGTATTGTCATTAGCACAGTAGCTACAGTACACTTCAACAATGCAACAGTAACATATATATAAGACACAACACAATAAAAACAGTGATATACTTGTATTATTACTACCCCCAGCATAATGTGAAATATTACCCGGTATGGCGAGCTCCGTGAGCGGCGTGTCCCACAGCTCCTCCGGGAGAGAGGACATCCAGTCCGGGCTGCAGCTCATCTTAATCATGACTGCAGGAGAAACTCAACCCGGGAATAAACAAGTTATAACTTCCTTTATCTGGTCGCTTTAACCGATCCACCTCGCTCACACGCGGGCGCGAGCGCGCACACACACGCACACGCACACGCACACACACTACAAGGGGAGGAGGTTCCTCATTCCTGCCGTCTGGTGCTATGTCAGATGTTGTAGAATCCTCTGCAGGTGAAACACGTGACTTTCTGTTCTGTTTCTGTGGAATATTAATACGTGTCTTTGAACACTGTTTACACTTCCGCAAACTCGTGGCCATGACGTCAGGAAGGGGCGGGGCTAACATCATGCAGCATGTTCAGATAGATAACATTGACATTAGAAAAGAAGAAATTCGAGAAAATAGATAATAAAATAGAGAGGAATTAAACATAGAATATAGAAAGTACTAGTACATAACCAAACAGAGGGTAAAAAAGTGATTAGAAGTTATAAAATAAAGAATACAAAAGAGAATATAATGCAATAAAATAGGTATTAAAAATAGAGTAGACAAGAATAACATACAATAGAGAATAGATTAAAGCACTTTGACGCTTTTCAGGAATGTGGTTAGACCTGAAAGACCACAGAGACTCATGTGTATACCAGCTGACTGAAACTCAACTAAACAAAGTGCTGTGAACCTGTTTCACCTGTATATGCATGTCCTCTGAAGCTTGGTATACAGTTCACATATGCTGGTAATTCTCATTATATATATTGTACACTGATATGATACGAATAGCAGAAGCAAGTACAGGAACAGAGAAACTTTGCCAATGCAACTCAAGTATTTCCTGACTGTCTTAAATCACCAGCAGGAAGCGTTCACTTATTTAATTCATGCTCTACATAAATGCTGTTGTTACATCCTAACATGTGACCAATGTGGACATTATTAAAGAAGCTTTATTAATCCCCAAGGGGAATTTTTGACGGTTGATTGTCAGGAAATAAAACAAAAGGACTCGATTAAAAACGCTCATGTTTATTTGAAAAGCTCATCTCCACAGGCACAGTGGCGCAGCATTATTTAAAACAAGGCCTCACCTGTTGAGTCAGCTTGTGAGTAAAACAGTCAGAGGTTGGGTTCATGCAAATAAGTTTACCATGCATTTTGCATGAGTGTAGTCTACTCTACGTTCTCTGAGGATGAATACAGTATACCTAGCTGCTGCTGCCGACACGTCAGAGTTATAAAAGTGTGTGACTTACGTTACAATCACATGTGCTGCTTGAATACATCGCTTGTGCTTACTTAAAAAGTAAAAGGTGAGATTAGTTGCGTTGTTGTTGTTATTACTATTATTGCTCTGGTAACATAAAACTCCGCCGACTCGTGAAATCTGATACAGGACATTTGCATAAATAGTGAATGTAAACAAAAGTGGAAATATTAAAAAGTCTAAAATATACATCTTCCTTATCAGTGCATTTTATATGGAAAAGAATAATTAAAGTCCGTTCTCTGCCACTAAACATGCCGTGGTTCTTCCAGTGTGTGTGTGTGTGTGTGTGTGTGTGTGTGTGTGTGTGTGTGTGTGTGTGTGTGTGTGTGTGTGTGTGTGTGTGTTTAATTATTGGAGAGCAGTCATGAGGAGTGTTTTAGCAGTTTCTCGTTCAGAGAGACGACGGTGGGCACGAAGCCGCTCTCGGTGACGAAGTCTCCTGCGATGATGTTGAGCGAGCCCCCCCCACAGCCGGGGCTCTGCTGCTGCACCCAGCTGAGTAGGGGGGGGTAGGTGGACACCACCAGGTCCTTCAGGGACTCTGTGGGGTGGGTGCAGATGTACTTCAGGTCCTCCGTCAGGTTCATGCCTGTGACGAAGAAACCCCCTGAAACATACAGTATGGAAATCAAAATGACACATTTGTGGGCCAAGTTGGCACATACAACAACACATACATACCACATGAAAAGTTCACACATACAGTTCCCTTAAAAAACAAACAATTAAATAAATTAAATTAAAAAAAACACCCTCCACACAAGTTAATTGTTATTATAAAATGTGCAAATTACTTGTTTTTTTAAATGAAAATACATCAAGGATTTTTGTATTATTAATATAAAAGAAATACAGTAATAATAACCATAGAAATAATGATCAAATATAACTATTTTATTGTATTAATTATTGTGCTTTTTGCTTATCATTTTAGTTTTCTATTTATTCTATTTTAAAAAGAGACATTTTTAAGAAACCCCATAAAGAAATAAGTGTGATTCATTCCCACTCTTAATTACCCTGGCATTGTTTGTGAACAGTAGGAAATCCACAGTTTAATGAACCTTAACTTTAGTATTTAATAAATTAACTTGGAAATTAACTTGGAGAGGGTCCGAGTCCGACCCTTGTCAATTAACTACAGGGGTCCCTCAGGGCTCTGTTCTTGGTCCCCTCCTCTTCTCCCTGTACACAAACTCGCTCGGATCAGTCATTAGCCCGCATGGTTTTTCATACCACTGCTACGCTGACGACACCCAATTAATTCTGTCCTTTCCCCGCTCAGAGACCCAGGTCGTCGCACGCATCTCTGCTTGTCTAGCTGACATCTCTCAGTGGATGTCTGCTCATCACCTCAAGCTCAACCTTGGCAAGACTGAACTGCTTTTCCTTCCGGGAAAAGATTGTCCCACTCTTGACCTGACAATCAACATCGGCACCTCTGTTGTTTCCCCGACTCAGACTGCAAGGAATCTGGGTGTGATCCTAGATAACAACCTCTCCTTCACTGCAAACATCGCTGCTACAACCCGTTGCTGCAGATATACGCTGTACAACATCAGGAAGATTCGTCCCCAGCTGACCCAGAAAGCCACCCAGGTTCTGGTCCAGGCTCTCGTCACCTCACGCCTAGACTACTGCAACTCCCTCCTGGCTGGTCTACCTGCATGTGCCATCCGACCTCTGCAGCTCATCCAGAATGCAGCGGCTCGTCTGGTCTTCAACCTTCCAAAATGTTCCCACACCACTCCGCTCCTCCGCTCCCTCCACTGGCTCCCGGTAACTGCTAGAATCCACTTCAAGACACTGGTACTTGCATACCATGCTGCGAATGGATTTGGCCCTTCCTACATCCAGGACATGGTTAAACTGTACACCCCAGCGCGTGCACTACGCTCTGCATCATCCAAACGACTCGCTGCACCCTCGCTGCGAGGGGGACCCAAGTACCCATCAGCAAAAACACGTGGGTTTGCTATCCTGGCTCCAAAATGGTGGAATGAGCTCCCCATTGACATCAGGACAGCAGAAAGCCTACACATCTTCCGGCGCAGACTGAAAACTCATTTCTTTCGACTCCACTTCGAACGATAGAATTACTAACAAGGCACTTATATACTAATAAAAGACTGGCTTATCTATAGCCAGTTGAGTAGCACTTGAAATGTTTGGCTCTATGAAACCTGATGTACTTATATGATTCTGTTTTCTTCAGGGTTGTGTCTTCCTGGTCGTATGTACGTATTGTAAGTCGCTTTGGATAAAAGCGTCAGCTAAATGCAATGTAATGTAATGTAATTTATAGATGCCGTTACCCCAGAGTAATATATCTTTCCAACGTGTTTTTATTTACCTGGCCTGCCGCTCTGCTTGCGGCTCTCGAACTCCTGGATGAGCTCCTCGGCTCGGCACTTGTTGGCCCACCAGTACGGGATGTGAGGCCAGAGGTCGGCGCTGCTGCAGGAGAGCACGTGTTCATAGGATACGATCACACTGAGGCCCCGGGCCCACAGGTTACGCAGGGTCAACACCTCCTGAAATATTATTAAAGAATATAAGATTGTTGTTATTCTATTTTTATTTTATTAATAGACCAGATTATCCTTTCTTCTCTCTTCTTCTTGTCTTTTTTTTTTTTTCCTTTTTCCACCTTTTGTTATTTTATTATATTGACATTATTACTTAACTGTATTGTACTTTTGTATGTATGTATGTGTATGTACTGTGCAAAAAAAGTTCTCTTTACCCAACGCCAATCGCAAAAGATCTATAAGATATTATTGTTTAAAATAACACTTCACATATGACCTCAAATCAGCTTAATGGGTAAACAAAATGTCCTCTATAGACCAAAAGGTATTCAAATATATTTATTAAATAGTAACCAAAAGAGCGAGCACTTGTTTTATGCATTTACAGCACCAGAGTGGATAGTGGTGGTCTAATGGATAGTGAGGTGGGGTGAAGATCAGAAGGTTGTGAGTTCAAATCCCGCCAGGAACACCACCACTAGTGTGCCCTCGAGTAAGGCACATAGCCCTTAGTTACTCCAGGGAGAATGTCCCTGTCATTGTAAGTCGCTTTGGATAAAAGCGTCAGCTAAATGAAATGTAATGTAATGTAAAAGAGGGTTGTCTCCTCTCAGAAAAACATGGAAATGAATTCTGCAGCCTTTCTTTATGGGTCTATTTGCAACCATGCATTGACTTTGTAGGTCATTGACAGAAGAAGCATGCAGATTTCATGATTAACCTCTGCAGGGGGAGTCTCACCGTTTTGGGGCAGAGTTTGGAGGCGAACATGCTGCGGATGGTGCTGATCAGCAGCATGTGCAGCTCCGGGCTCAGGCCCAGGAAGTGACTGAAGGAGAGGATGAGCACCTCCCGGGGGTGAGCATCCATCCACTGCCTGATCTCCAGCAGCACCGCCTGCAGACAGGACACACGGTGAGGAGACACACGGTGAAGAGACACATGGTAAAGAAACACGCGGTAAAGAAACACACGGTGAAGAGACACACGGTAAAGAAACACACCACGCGGTGAAGAAACACGCGGTGAGGAGACACAGGTTGAAGAAACACACGGTGAAGAGACACAGGTTGAAGAAACACACGGTGAAGAGACACACGGTGAAGAGACACACGGTGAAGAGACACAGGTTGAAGAAACACACGGTGAAGAGACACACGGTGAAGAGACACACGGTGAAGAGACACAGGTTGAAGAAAACACACGGTGAAGAGACACAGGTTGAAGAAACACACGGTGAAGAGACACAGGTTGAAGAAACACACGGTGAAGAGACACAGGTTGAAGAAACACACGGTGAAGAGACACAGGTTGAAGAAACATACGGTGAAGAGACACACGGTGAAGAGACACAGGTTGAAGAAACACACGGTGAAGAGACACAGGTTGAAGAAACACACGGTGAAGAGACACAGGTTGAAGAAACACACGTTGAAGAGACACAGGTTGAAGAAACACACGGTGAAGAGACACAGGTTGAAGAAACACAGGTTGAAGAAACACACGGTGAAGAGACACACGGTGAAGAGACACAGGTTGAAGAAACACACGGTGAAGAGACACAGGTTGAAGAGACACACGGTGAAGAGACACAGGTTGAAGAAACACACGGTGAAGAGACACAGGTTGAAGAAACACACGGTGAAGAGACACAGGTTGAAGAAACACACGGTGAAGAGACGGGAAACACACGGTGAAGAGACACAGGTTGAAGAGAACACACGGTGAAGAGACACAGGTTGAAGAAACACACGGTGAAGAGACACAGGTTGAAGAAACACACGGTGAAGAGACACAGGTTGAAGAAACACACGTTGAAGAGACACAGGTTGAAGAAACACACGGTGAAGAGACACACGGTAAAGAAACACGCGGTGAAGAAACACGCGGTGAAGAGACACACGGTAAAGAAACACGCGGTGAAGAAACACGCGGTAAAGAAACACGCGGTGAAGAAACACGCGGTAAAGAAACACGCGGTGAAGATTAAGCGAGAGCTAGAAAATATTTAACATTCATTTCCACATCTGTGTAGTAATCCTGACACACCACCATACAGACTAAAGTGGGAACTATTAAGGAAGAAGGTTAAGTTATCCTCTTGCCTTGTAAATGTACAACATGTATTCATACACGTTTTGAAAATGCACTGAATGTCTTCTCTGTAATTTTTACACTTTGCAAAGTCATCCCACGAGCCGGATTGGACCCTATGGTGGGACGGTTTTTGCTGTATGTTTGACACCCCGGATTTAGTATGTTCTATAGGTTTTAGAGCATGTAAATGGTCTGCAAAGGCTAACATCCCTGTGTTTCCTTCAGAGGGAGTTTCTCTGCTTTCATTAGACTCCTTTGTTTACTTCCAGAACATAGATGTTAAGAAACCTTTGGAGCAAGGACTCAGAAGACAAGGAGGACACTGATGAGCTCGAACTGATTTTAGACGTTGAAGATTTAGAAGACATTTAACTGCAGCAACAAGGTGATACATTTCCTGGCCTAGTACCAACTCTGAAGCTCTCTTGCTCACTCCTATGCCCAATCCTAACAGAATAATCAGCATTTGATAACATGTCAAAGCAAATTCTGTTCGTAGCAGAGAGTGATTATCCACCTGATAAGATGGACTCCTGGTTGTCCTTTTCGTCTGACACAGTGCGTCAGCTTTGTCCTGTTATTATCTGAAGAAGAGATTGTTTTGTGAATGTTTTGGGCAAGACGCATCAACTTCTTAGGTCATACCAATACACTGCAGAGGGGAAAGATTGATAAAGCTCCAAGGCTGCAGGAGACAAGGGAGCGAGAGGAGAGGCAATAGATAAGAGGACTAGGACTAAACTGAAGGGCCATTTAGAAAAACCTGTATCAATAGTTACATCAATATGTAACACTTGCACTTCTATTGGCTATAGCTCCAACACATTGTACGCGAAGGCTAAGGGGCGGGACATCTATAAGCGGTTGACCAATCACAACAGAGCCGGCCAGCTAACCAATCAGAGCAGACTGGGCTCTGGTTTCAGACAGAGGGTGAAAAGAGGTGCTGCAGCACAGAAAAAGAGCTTTTTTAACATTAAAGCATGGAGGCACAAAATACTGAAAAGACACACAAAATTCAAAGCTTTATTTTATGTGTGTGTGTGTGTGTGTGTGTGTGTGTGTGTGTGTGTGTGTGTGTGTGTGTGTTACCTCCACAGTGAGCGCGGTGTACACTCCGTGGTAGAAGTAGAGGTCCGTGGACGTGTCATTGGGTCGGTGAGCGATCCTCAGGTCACAGTATCTGACCCCCGAGTCCAGCTGCTGCTTTATGCCGACCTCCTGCAGCACACGAGAGAGGAAGAAAATAAAAATGAACTTCATAATCATCATGTAAACAAATACTCACAACAGTGTAATTATATTGATATTAATGCTAGAAACGGTTAGGTCTTAGCCTGCAATTATAATTAAGACACACAATAATGATTTACATGCAGTGTGATAGTTATAATGCCAAAGAAGTGAGAGTAATGCATAACTTCATAATTTGACGGGTGGTTTATTCCCGGTGAGTCTCACCTGTGTGATGGCCCACTTGTAGACAAAGGGCCGGATGAGAGGCTTCATGAATTTGTCGAGTTTCTGCAGCAGGTCGGGCTGCGTGAGGTCCACCGGAGAGCGGTCGCTCATATCCAGACAGTACGTGATCGCATTGTGGCTTCCTGCACCAGAGGAAATATAACAAACAGAAATGATATGTAGACATTTCAGAGTTTCATGAAGTAGATTTGAGGCTATTTGAGGTCATAAATTACAATAGTATCCCTATCATGAACACAATAAGCATACATTTTGATAGGATGCAAGTATTTCAATTGCATCATAGATAGGACTTTTTTTAGGAGATCTTTTTTTAGTTAAAATCAAACAATCTTAAGTAGGCGTTTAAATGCAAGGTAAGAGATATTAAAATGTAAAAATAAGATATATTGAAGAATATTATTGAAAAAATGCATTGAGAATACATTTAAGTACTGTGAAAACATATTTTAAAAAATGTGGAAAAATAACATACACTGTTGTGTTGCTACTGGGTTAGTGTGGGAGAGAAACTCCCTCTGGGATTTTAGCCTTTGCAGACCATTTACATGCACTCAAATCTAAAGAACACACTACAGGAAAAAGAAAACAAAAAAGCATAACAAGGCCTCTTCAAATGGGGCGAAGAATGCGAGCTAGTTCAGGCAGTCAACGCGAGCACCAATGATACAATAACGACGCACCTCGTCCCATTTACCACCAACCTACCAATCACATTCTCCTAAATTTGCCGCTCTATTTAAGCTGCCAGATCTGCCTGCCTCGCTAATGCTGCTGTTGCTGCTGCTCGCCTGCCCCACCACCCCACCACCACCCCAGCTTCCACCCCAGCTTCCACCCCAGCATCTACCCCAGCTTCCACCCCAGCTTCCACCCCACCTTCCACCCCAGCATCCACCCCAGCTTCCACCCCAGCTTCCACCCCAGCATCCACCCCAGCTTCCACCCCAGCTTCCACCCCACCTTCCACCCCAGCATCTACCCCAGCTTCCACCCCACCTTCCACCCCAGCTTCTACCCCAGCTTCCAACTCAGCTTCCACCCCAGCATCCACCACAGCTTCCACCCCAGCATCCACCCCAGCATCCACCCCAGCATCCACCCCAGCATCCACCACAGCTTCTACCCCAGCATCCACCACAGCTTCTACCCCAGCTTCCACCCCAGCTTCCACCCCAGCATCCACCCCAGCTTCCACCCCAGCTTCCACCCCAGCATCCACCCCAGCTTCCACCCCAGCATCCACCCCAGCATCCACCCCAGCTTCTACCCCAGCTTCCAACCCAGCTTCCACCCCAGCATCCACCCCAGCTTCCACCCCAGCATCCACCCCAGCATCCACCCCAGCTTCCACCCCAGCTTCCACCCCAGCATCCACCCCAGCATCCACCCCAGCTTCCACCCCAGCATCCACCCCAGCTTCCACCCCAGCTTCCACCCCAGCATCCACCCCAGCTTCTACCCCAGCTTCCACCCCAGCATCCACCCCAGCTTCCACCCCAGCATCCACCCCAGCATCCACCCCAGCATCCACCCCAGAATCCACCACAGCTTCCACCCCAGCTTCCACCCCAGCTTCCACCCCAGCATCCACCACAGCTTCTACCCCAGCTTCCAACCCAGCTTCCACCCCAGCATCCACCACAGCTTCTACCCCAGCATCCACCCCAGCTTCCACCCCAGCTTCCAACCCAGCTTCCACCCCAGCATCCACCACAGCTTCTACCCCAGCATCCACCCCAGCTTCCACCCCAGCTTCTACCCCAGCTTCTACCCCAGCTTCCACCCCAGCATCCACCTGTAGGTTCGGGGGATAGTTATCCTGAGCCTAAACACCAAACTCAAACTATATGCTGCTTCTTATAAATATATCAAAGTTGTCAGACTGAAATAGTAATATGTGAATTATTCTTCCACCACCTGAATGAAACTACTCACCCACTGATAATAAATATATTGTGTGTGTGTGTGTGTGTGTGTGTGTGTGTGTGTGTGTGTGTGTGTGTGTGTGTGTGTGTGTGTGTGTGTGTGTGTGTGTGTGTGTGTGTGTGTGTGTGTGTGTGTGAGCCTACCAGGGATGGCCAGCTGGCTCAAGGGGGTATCGCACAGGGCGGGGGGCAGCAGGGACATCCAGCTCTCCATCGGCAGCTCCCCCAGGCTCGACTCCCTCTTCGGGGGGGAGAACATGCTGAACTCCAGGGTCTGAAAACATGATTGTCGAGGAAGGGGTTAATGATGTTTCCTGTTTCCATTTGGAAAAAAACTTTGAATGATGAAATGTGTTTTTAAATGTTGTGAATACATTCAAAAAATTCAGAATAAATCCAAACTTTAGACGGTTAGGCCAAATACCAATTGTCCAACTAATATTACAAAATTAAAATAATGATCCTCTAATACCATACATTCTGCAAAGGTACTCATTATTCAAAAGAAGTTTAGAACAAATCTAAACTTTTGAAAGTTAGTCCAAAATAGAAAATAAAAGTAGAAATTAAGAGAATAAAGTTAATTGTTGAAAGTCAGAATTTCCAAACGTTAAAAAAATAACAGGATAATAAAATATGACTTTGTTATTATTGTAGTTTGATTTGCTCTCAACCCTTCTTATACATTTCAATAACAAATCCTATAAAGTCAAAGACGTCGAAAATGCTTTTTATGTAGATTATTTCTCAAAATGCATTTAAATTTGTTTTTAGAAAACCTCAAATACCATGAAATTCTGAACATGTATTCTAGAAGTTTCAACTTTGCACTCAAATGTTCCACTTTATTTTCAAAATGCAAAAATAAATTAATAAAATAATCCTCAAATAACGAAAATATAGAAAATGTAACTTGGAAAGGTCTTCTTTATTCTCATCATTTTAACTTTATTCTCCTCATGCAAATTAAACCCTCCCTCCTCTCTGTGTATTCATCATGCATGGCCCTCACACTCTTCCGTACTTTCAGCACAGTCAGTTTCACTCTCACCTCTTTATCCTGCTTCCTCTCTCAGAACCTGCAGAACCGGACCGACCAGCACTCAGAAACACAGACACTAAAGGAGGTCCATCCCACACAACATGTCATGGCTGAGCAGAACAAAACCTGCAGGACAGACCCACCGCAGCTCAGCCTGGAAACACCTGCTCAGCCCCGGGGAGGAGGAGTACAGCGGGCCCGGTGCATCGTACCTCCGGTTACCGGGGATCCATGACGGTGTAATGTCCCGGTTATTCTGCTGCAGGTGATCCTCATGCACCGGCTGTTTGTCGGTGCTGAGGCGGAGCTGTGGAGCATGCGGGCCGGGGAGAGGAGGAGGGAGGAGGGAGGAGGAACCACGGATCAGCAGATGCAGAGCGGCTTCCTCCTCTTAAAGAGCCCGCGGAGAGGAGGGCAGGGGCGGACTCAGGCTGTCTGAGGACCGGGGAGATACAGCGGTGCGAGAATCAGTCAAGCATGAGTCAGCATTTTAGCACTAGCATGTATAGCAGCCGATATATATATTTATTATTTTAACCATAACCTACCTGTGGTACTTTATGTACACTGCTGGAAGAGGGGTCCATTAGCTACTATGCTATATCAATGGAATTGGAAAGGAACAGTATGAAGTTGACTTTTGATTTTGTTCTGGTTTTATGTTTCAGTATTTGTGACTGAAATCGTATTGCTTTTATTTAACTTCTTGATGGTTATTTCATTTTTTTTTTTTAAAGAAGGGGCAGGTAACATAAGATGTTCTTCTCCCTGCTCCTTTCCACCATGCGCTATAAAATAATTTAAAAAAAACCTTTAAGTGTACATGTTTTTGTTTTAAAATAACTGCCATGTGTGGAATAAACAAAGAAACTATAAATAAATTATCAATGGATTTTTTTTTAAACTTTACATGAATTTACATATTTTTTATTATGTTTTACATAATGTTCAAATAATAAAAAATTGTCATTAATCTATTTATGCATTGATTTATTTGTATTATTATTATTATTATTATTATAACATTTGCACAAAATGTAGAATTCTTTTAAAATATTTTTACAAAAATTTGATTTGATTTTTATTTTACAAAATATGAGATCACGTTTTTATTTTTCATTATGTTTTTTATTTAGCCTCTATGGCACTCTGTCAGCAGGTTCAGATATTTAAATTACCATTTAACCCTTGTGTTGTGTTCGAAAGCTGTTACCGTTCATGGTGTTCGCGGGTCAATTTTGACCCATGATTTATCTCAGTCCAAAGGACTATCATTCAATATTGTTTTAACTGCATCATAACTAACTTATTATGTATTCATATCCGTACAATCCTGTTGTAATTTTATTTTATGGCCCCAAAACACATTACACCACATATCCGGCAAGTCCCCGACCAGACCTAAATATGGAGTGTGAACTGCTACTTGGAGAGGTCCCAGTTCACCTCCTGCCCTGCCGTGGTGCCCTTGAGCAAGGCACCGGACAACCCCTTCCCCCCTCACTCCCATTGCTCCCCGGGCGCTGTACAATAGCTGCCCTCTGCTCCTAGTGCTAGACTCCTGGCACTAGGATGGGTTAAAAGCAGAGAACACATTTCACTGTGTGTGCTGTGTGCTCTGCATGTGTGACCATTAAAGAGGGATTAATCCCTCCCAATTCTTCTTCTTCTATTGCACACGTGCATGTGTGAGTTCAGGTTCAAGTGTTAGTCTACATATTCTTTGTGAAAGGTCGAGTTCCCGTGGGGGGAGGTGGGCAGAGGGATGGGAGACCAGGTGCATTTTGCGAAAAACTATTGTTACAGTGGATGAAGGGGGTGGGGAGGGGTGTCTAAAGTCAAAGATGAATTTTGATTGGGCAAAATTTGACCCCGAATGACCCACAACAATTCTGCCGGGTCTCCCCAGACCCCAACACCAAATTATACACTTTTTTTTTAGAGACCTTCAGACTTGGCTAAAATTGTCAAAATCAGTTTGGTAGTGTTTATATATCTGTTGTGGAGGATATGACGAAGCCTTGTTCAGATACAAAAAACTAGAGCGTAAGTTATTATATCATTTTTATTTGAAGCGGGTCACGGGAGACCCGAACACAACATAAGGGTTAGGAACATTCATGAGGGGGTCCCCAGGGTATTCTCCAGCAAATATATCAGCAAATAGGAAAAAGCCAAATTAAAGATTTTGTACGGGCTGAAAATCACGCAAAAACCACGATCTAGAGCTGTTTCATTAACATTCATACAGTACATTTCATTTTTGGAGAGAATCTGAGTCACGCTGATTATTCTTCACTTATTCTTTAGTATTTCTCCTTGTTGGTTTTGCAGAGGGAGCTGGAAACATGTCAGGCTAACAATGTATGGTGTTAGGAAAAATATCACTCGTCACCGGCTTGAGCTTCAATATCAGGATACATGTATTTATTATCATTGCAAGAATGGAAGTAGTCATCACATACAGACAAAATAGTTCCCCGAATAGTGTCCTTGACATGCCTTATATACAAGAGACGGTGTTACAGTCACACGATGCAAGAATACTGGTTCAAAGCAGTATTCAGGCCTTAGTTAAGATTAGCTCAAGCCTGCATAAGTATAAACAGAGGCGGTGCAGTGGTTTGTGCATTGGTGTTCAGATCAGGGGTCACAGGTTCAAACCCCACTGCAGTCAGCATGTCGTTGTGTCCCTGGGACACTTCACCCCAAATTGCTCCTGTGGGGATTGTCCACAGTGTTGAGTATGTAAGTCGCTTTGGATAAAAGCATCTAACAAGAGACATGTAATGTATTAAATTATTTTCATGTTCTGATTCTTCTCTAATATTGGCTTTTAAATGTGTAGTTTTGGATGTCTCTATGTGTCACATACATCACAGCTTGTTTGTTTTTTTCAATCTTTAAATGTACCTAAAGCAGTAAACATGTCCCTGACCTTTGCACAGAAACAGATAATAGATTAAGTCGTTCTGTTTGTTTGTGATATCGCGGCGCTCAGGATTTCTTTCAGCTTCTTCAGCAGCTCAATAATCCTGATGCAGCAGTAACGGTGTGGAAACCAGGACAACAACGCTGCTGATTTCCAATTCATCTCTTTCCCTTCCCTGCCTCTCTGTTAGATGCAGCACTCAGGTTTCACTGGACAGTAATGATCAGTGTACATGCTGGCTCACAGACAAACCTAGAGCCATCATTATTTCATTGTATTATTAATAACAGCTAACAATTAATGCATCACTTTCAAACAATCTCCTGTAGAATATTGATACTGATATCTGTTTATTATGAATAGGGTTGCAAAGGGGCGGAAAGTTTCCATGGGAAGTTAAGCTGGGAATTTTGGAAATATTCGATGCAAAATTAAACAAAAAAACATGACATTTCAACAGATTTAAAAAAGATAATAATTAGTTTTTAAGTAGAACTGAACAAGTTTTAATTATTTTATTGAACAATTATTTGTTTCATTGAAGAACGAAAACAGGAATATTAAGTTAAATGTTACTCATCCCCCCCAACCCCACTCATTAAAAAATGAACAAAATGCACCCCCCATCCAAAAATCCCCACAAAGTCCCATTCAAAATGTAAAATGAAAAGCGCCCTTCTCCCTCCACAAAGTCCCATTACACAAACACATCTTCCTTCAAGCAATCAGTGTCACTGTCCAGCCGTGTTGAGGATGGCTCTGTGTGTTGCCCGAATGCCAACCAGTGTTTCCACTCTCACATCTGTGAGCCTGTTGCGAACCTTTGAGTGGTCTCAATAGCCATGCAGTAAGCAGTGTGCTATGCAGGATATTCAAGTGTACTTGAATGGCATCTGTTTGTTTTAGTCAAGATTATGCTAAATATATACTTTCCCCAACTATATTTAAGTTCCCTACGAAGAGCCAACCTCCAAATTAGAAAATTCCCAGTTTATTCCCGTGGAAAGTTTCCATCTTTACCTCCCTCACAGACCTGCGAGGTCTGCACCACCATGCCCCTTCCCCCTACCTCACAGACCTGCTGCACCACCACGCCCCTTCCCCCTACCTCACAGACCTGCTGCACCACCACGCCCCTTCCCCCTACCTCACAGACCTGCTGCACCACCACGCCCCTTCCCCCTACCTCACAGACCTGCTGCACCACCACGCCCCTTCCCCCTACCTCACAGACCTGCTGCACCACCACGCCCCTTCCCCCTACCTCACAGACCTGCTGCACCACCACGCCCCTTCCCCCTACCTCACAGACCTGCTGCACCACCACGCCCCTTCCCGCTGCCTCCGTTCATCAGAAGCCAACCTCCTATCCATCCCCACCCGCACCAATTACCGGACCTGGGGGGACAGAGCCTTCTCCGTCGCTGCCCCCTCCCTCTGGAACTCACTCCCCCAACCCATCAGAGACTGCACTGACCTCACCACCTTCAAAAAACTTACAAAAACTCACCTCTTCAATCTGGCTTTTAATGTGTGATTGTTTTTGTATTATTTGACTTTAACTTTAACTATATATTTATTTGTTGTTCCTTCCTTTCCTTTTCCCTTCACTATATCTGTAAAGCGTCTTTGAGCACCTGTAAAAGCGCTAACAAATTAAATCTATTATTATTATTATTATTATTATCTTTGAAAATTCCCGGAATTTTGCAGCCCTAATTATGAACATTTGTTTTGAGGCTCAACACTACCCACTTATTAACTAAATGCACAAAAGTGTCATTGATGTATATTTTTACATATTTTCATGAATTGAAATCTTATTTATTTTCACAAAATGTTTATGATATACAATATTTTAATGTATTATTTTTTCCCCACTGCATTTTTAAATAAAACTGCAACACAATTTCTGAAAAACATTTACACATTTTCAAAAATGCATTATTAAAATCTGCTATATATATTAATAGTGTTCTTTGAGTGAGTTTAGTCTGATCTGAATATATTCATTAATTGTCCGAATGTTAGCCTTTTAACCCAAAAGGACCCACCGTGACACGGGGGTCACATGACCTTCTGGAAAGTTCTCATGCAGCTTTTGCCTTGTTTTTATCTGGATGATTTTAAGTGACACACACTGAGCAGTCTGGTGGGTCCTGGTCCAGGACATTTGATTGTGTGTTCCCATAACAACATGTCCAAGATGTCCATGTGCCAGACTTAACACATGTGACAGAAATAGCTACATTTCAAAAGCTTGTTTTTTGTTGCTAAAGGTAAAATTCAAGCCATTTAAGAATTAAAATGCTTACATAACATGTCCTTTATTACATTTAACCTGTTGTGGAAACATTTCTTGATCAAATTGATATGAAACAAATGAGACAAACATCACTGTGACACTGGTGTCACATCGGGACTTTAACCCTAAACTTTCACAGTAAACCCGGAGAGACATATCAGGGTTCATACACTTTTCCACCAATGATTTTCAATGACTTTTCCATGACTTCTCCATGACCTTTACCTCATTTTCCATGACCAGAAAAATGTCTCTTTCTCAGCGGTACCACTGAAAATGGTTTATTTGAACATGGAACAGGAAAATAAGGTCTGCATATGAAACATGTTGTGCCTCTAAAACAAATCAAATAGGCTTACTAGCTTCTACGCTAAAGCAACTCAAATCTCTCACCAGCAAAACACATCGACAGTTAAAAGCCATTTTGTTTCATTACTAAACGATACAGTATTTATTATCGTTATAGTATTACTATTTTGGCGATTAGATAAAATATAAATTATATTTAATGCAACTTTGGTTACATTTCCATGACTTTTCCAGGGCCTGGAATTTGTATTTTGAATTTCCATGACTTTTCCAGGTTTTTAATGACCGTAGGAACCCTGATATATGTACAATTAGAAATATTATTATGATCTGCTCAGTTAATTTAATTCATTAAGTTATAAATAAGAGTTATTTTACCATTAAAGCCGAATGTGATATATTTGTCCCTTTTCAGATATTTGACACCAGGGGGGGGGGGGGGTACTTGTCAGAAATGTGTTGTAGGTGGTCTATCTAGTCTTAATTACGTTCTCTTTAATTTCCCCAAAAGTAGAAATGGGTCCGGGTTCTTATCCAATTGTATTAAAGATAATGCATTATAAAAACTGTGTGCATGATGTTGAAGTGAGGCGCTGCTGCCATCTAGCCTTTCTCACAGGTAACTCAAAGGTAAACCCTATCGTAAGTATCCTGCTGTTTTTAATGTCCTTCTCATAAACTAAAACCATTAAACAACAAAATAAAGCTTTTGTTGTCAAAATGAGTCCACATAAAAATACTATATCGCCTCCTTTGACAGAATAACCCCAACACTGTAAACCAGTTATTCCAGGTCTTTTATTACAACAACAAAAAAGGTAACAGGAAACAGAAAAAGACACAGAGGAAGTGAGTGATAGTGAAGGCTGATCATGTGATAAGCTGAGGGAAGAACACATCTGAACTCTAACTAATGAACATGTACTTGATTATAACATTGTCTTTAAATGTCTTCATTTTGATTTAAAACCGAAAGAAAATCTCAAGGCTGGAAACATTTAGACATTTTCTGCATGAAAAATGACGTAATTACCAAAATAGCTTGCGAATATTTTCTGTCGTTCGTTTTATAAATGCTGCTTTGAGTCAGGGAATGATTCTTTTTCTTACACACATTTCTTTTCACTTTGACACTTCCATGTTTGTCATGCTCCCTTTGTTCTTCAAATGGTGTAAAACTGCACACACACATTCCTGTTTGTAAAACGACCCCCCAATACTTGACCAATATAAAAGTCAGTGCATCACCTGTGTGAACACAAACTGTAACAGACAAGTGTGTGAGAAACAGGTGCAGGACATGCTGGATTTCACTTTGCTTTGATAGTGGAACGTGAGATTCACAGTATTTACATCCCCTTTTGAACATGTCTCACACAGCAGTTTGAGTCAGAAATTCAACGTGTGCGTTTCATACAAGATGTTACCGTAGTCAGGATAAGGCAGTCGTGAAAATCCGACAGATTAACACGGGGCTATTTCTGTGATTTAATTAACAAATGGATGTTGCTGAAAATTCCCTTAATGCACCTTCATCTTCTCGTGCGTACAGTAGAGCTGCAATTATATTTATTGCGGTATAATATAGCATCTCTCTGGTTCCCTCCACAAAAAGCCAATGGGATTTTACAATTGGATTTTGGAGTATTGCAGACAAATGTTATTCACCTTGTTTTAACCACAGACCTTATTTCAGGCTTCTAACCAAAAGCACATTCAGAAAACCATTGACTTTAAGTTGAGGGAACAGGAAGTGCTACAATGCTGAGTCATGGCATGGTTTTAGGACTCATTCCTGCACCACCCATTAGCTTTTTGGTCCATCAAATGGTGAAAAATGAAGTTGTTTGGTCACCAACTCAAATATACTCAGTTTATTGTCAAAGAGGAGAAAAGAAAAGGAGAAAATATTCACATTTAAGAAGCTGGAGTTTCAGAATTTTGTCTTTTTTTTCTAAAAAATGAAATCTATCAAAATAGTTTTAACAGTTTTGAGGATGAATCTCTGCAGCTGTAGTGTACAGGCGTGTTCACAAAGACACTTAGGAAGACTAAACTGAAAAACGGAACCGCTGACTTTCATTAAATGTTTCATATCAACAGATTTCACAAACATGCATTAGGTTAGCAACAATATTAAGTTAGACCTAATTGCTTTCAACCAACCCAATACAATAATGTGAAATCTGTTGAGATCATTTATATAATTAAACTCAACATTTCAGGTTTTTCAGTGTGGAGGGGGGGTGCACACTGCCGTCACCTTTGCACCGGGTGTCTGGAGCCCTGTTTCTTTTGGGGGTCGGCCGGCGCCCCCCCCTGTCGCCGCCGGTGCCTCCCTTTGGCCTCGGGCTCCGAGTCGCTGAGCTCCAGGTCGGGACAGTACCCGTCGCTGTCCTGCCTCCCGCTCGCCACCGGGGTTTCCGACACCGGCTTGGCCCACAGTCTCTCTTTGCGGCTCAGTTTGTCGGAGACCCTCAGGTCCTCCGTGGTCCTCACCAGGTTGATGGTGGCCTCTTTAAAGGAGCGGCCAAAGTGCTCCATGGCGGACTTACGGAAGCTGCTTTTTGTAGCTTCCTGCTCGCTGGGAGTCTGGCAGGAACTGTCCTTCTTCTGCGACACCAGCTTCTCCAGCAGGCCGTTGGATTTGCCGTTGCTGTGGGAGGCGTGTCCGTGCAGCGCCGCCTGCAGAGCCAGAGGCTTCCCGCCGGGCTTCGTGACGGGGAGCATCGGGCGGCTAGAGGAAGAGGACGAAATACGCCCGTTTGAACGTTCGTCTCTCCGGTTGTGTCCGTGCATCTGAGGCTTCCCCAGACCCAACCCTTCCCCTGAATGATCCGTCACATTCACGCTATTGTCCGGGCACAGCGGCCCATTCCCGGATTTAGTACCACCGTTTCCCAGGCTGGAGGATTTGGGCATTTTTAGCTTCAGAGTTATTCTCGGAGGAGGACGAAACAGCACGCTCTCAGCTGAAGAGGAAGAAGGAAGACCTGGGGAGGAAGGAACACAACAAAAGGCTTGTATGATAAATGGACTGTATTTATATAGCGCTTTATAAGATAAGACTTTATTTATCCCGAAGGAAATTGTTGTGCCAGTTACAAAAATACAATAAACACAGCAGCATGATAGTAAAACTGTACACTAAAGGTGCAGTAACAAGAGCAATTAAATATCTACAGGAAACAGACGGTCACATAGTTAATGTAAATATTACCAGTATTTAGTAGTGCAAAAAAACGTAGTGGCAGATACGTAATTGCACGTTATCATAGCATCATAATAATAATATAGTCTTTGCATTTCCTCAAAGTCATCACTCACCCATTCACACCTCGTTCACACAGAGCAACGTGCCACCTTTTAACCAAGGAATCCAATATTCACACACATTTCATGCCATCGGGAGCATCTAGTATCTAGTATCTAGCATCTAGCATCTAGCATCTAGCATCTAGCATCTCGCCCAAGGTATCACAGCATATTATTGGCAGTAACATCAAAATGGCGGCAGATGGCTCACCAGCAGAGAGCTCCTGGTTCAGCAGCTTCATGTGGAGGTTGAACATCTGCTCCTGGGCTTTGCTCTGCAGAACCTTCAGCTTCTCACGACGACTCACCATGTAGCACAGATTCCTCACCTGCAGGACGAGAGGTTGAGACAATGAGAACAAGACCTGCACATCTTTACAACTGCATTATCTGCTATCTTTAAGTAAGGAATTCAGATTGGATTTTGGATTATTGCAGAAAATAATCTGTGCAACACCGCTCACAACAACATCAATAGTAAAGAACTACTTCTCCAACTTTATACCTTTCTCCAGAGTGCCGTGGTGCATTGTTTATTAATGTGGTTCAGCTGCATTACCGCCCGCTGCAGTGCTGCTCGTCTACCGGAGTTTATTCTCCCGTTAACTTTTAAGCCGCTGTAAAGTTTTCATTGTCTGACTGTCACAAGCAGCTGATAAATATCCCCCATCCCCATCAGTGAATGTGTTTTAGTCTGAAAGCTGTTTGGCATCACAACGCTGTTATGAACATTTCTCTGGCATTCTACAGGTGATGTTAGCATAGCAACCGAAGCTAATCAGACTATCTTGACTACTTGTTGCTATCATATTGTGGCATAAGCCGTTTTCTACACGCATATTTTACCGGCGTAGTTTTCGTTATGATTTTACTTGTGATGGCCACATGTAGCCCATGTATTGATTCCATCCGATAGCTGCAATAAACAAAATAGGAAAACGTCTGCCTTTTCACAATGGTCAATAACAGTGAGTGTGTGGTCGCGTTCTAGTCACTTTGCTCAGCGCTACTGCTTGTTACAACTTGTATTGGCCGTGAACTGTTATTGCTCAGGTTAATCCCGCCCCCTCCAATGTAAGCGTGAAATATTTGGTTCTCTGATCTTGCCGGGTTGCCGAGTGGGGCCAGAGAATAGACCAGACTCCAGCAAAGGTCAATTGTGTCTAGAGTGCGCTATCTAGTGGGATAAACTGAAACGCTGGGTATTGCAGAAAAAAAAAAAAAAAAGTCTTTACTATAATTTGGACAATTTTGTACCAATATTCGGCGGGCCGGATTCAAAAGCCCAACGGGCCGTATATGGCCCGCGGGCCTTAGTTTGCCCATGCCTGCTATAAAAGGAACTACAGCTATAGGCGGCTAATGTTGGGCTATAAAGGGACTACAGCGCGGTCACATGACTTCACGTCACCACCACTAAGCTAAAGGTGGCTAATGTTGGGCTATAAAGGAACTACAGCACGGTCACATGACTTCACGTCACCACCGCTAAGCTAAAGGTGGCTAATGTTGGGCTATAAAGGAACTACAGCACGGTCACATGACTTCACGTCACCACAGCTAAGCTAAAGGCAGCTAATGTTGGGCTATAAAGGGACTACAGCACGGTCACATGACTTCACGTCACCACCGCTAAGCTAAAGGCGGCTAATGTTGGGCTATAAGGGACTACAGCACGGTCACATGACTTCACATCACCACAGCTAAGCTAAAGGCGGCTAATGTTGGGCTATAAAAGGAACTACAGTGCGGTCACATGACTTCACGTCACCACCGCTAAGCTAAAGGAGGCTAATGTTGGGCTATAAAGGAACTACAGTGCGGTCACATGACTTCACATCACCACAGCTAAGCTAAAGGCGGCTAATGTTGGGCTATAAAAGGAACTACAGTGCGGTCACATGACTTCACATCACCACCGCTAAGCTAAAGGCGGCTAATGTTGGGCTATAATGCAACTACAGCACGGTCACATGACTTCCCGTCACCTCCGCTAAGCTAAAGGAGGCTAATGTTGGGTGTGATGACGTTTAGTAGTCTCATTTAGACACTTGTTAGCAACTGCCGTTTTTTTAAAATCCACCAGTGGGGTATTTACTGACATATTTTATGACGAGAACAAAATGTTAAAATCTCTTCAGCTTGTGTTAACCAGACCTTATTTCAGGATAACGATGAAAACCCACATTCAGAAAACAATTGAAAAGGGAACAGGAAGTGGTAAGATGCTAAATATTTTCAAGGTTTTAGGATTGATTCCTGCCCCACTATTAGAGTAATTATGTAAATCCCCACCAATACAGTCAAAATTAAGTATCAGTCAAAAAGGATCACAATGCTTTCCAAATCGTGCAGCCTAGCGCATATATATATATATATATATATATATATATATATATATATATATATATATATATATATATATATATATATATATATATATATATATATGAACTTCTGAAGTTTGCAACTCATATATATCGATATTCCAATCACTGTATATAGACTATTCTGCACTGTTTTTATCTGTGTAATTGTGTTGCACTGTTGGAGGAGCCTGTGACCTAATATTTTCATTATCATAACTACTTTCTGTCCCCAGAGTCAGAACTAAACATGGAAAGCAGCGTTCAGTTATTATGCTCCAAATATCTGGAACAAACTCCCAGAAACCTGCAGGTCCGCTGCAACTCTGACTACTTTTAAATCCAGGCTGAAGACTTTTCTTTTTGCCGCTGCTTTTAATTGAACTATTTACATCTTAAACTGCACTGAAACTTTTAATCATGTATTTTTTCTTTTAATGTTTATTTTATTATCTTTTCTTTTAATGACTCATTTTAAATGCCATTTTCTTAATGTCTTTCATTTTTGTAAAGCACTTTGAATTGCCTTGTGTTGAAAGGTGCTATATAAAGAAACTTGCCTTACACTGTAACTATGAACACATGACAATAAAAGCCTTGAAAGTATAAAGCAGGCAGCAGCGGCACCCACCCTCTCCAGGTCCTGCCTCAGGTGCATGAACATCCTCATGCGGGTGTGGATGCTGTCCTCCTGCGGCTGCAGCTCCAGGCCCTCCTCGCCCTGTCGGGGGGGCAGCAGGGCTCGGTTGAAGTTGGCCTTCCTCTTCAGCATCCAGTACTGGAAGATGAAGTCCACGAGGCGCAGCGACAGCCCCACGACCCCCACCAGGTCCTCCTGCTGCACCCGGGTGAAGAACTCCTCCTCCAGCTCCTGCAGCCTCTGAGCGCGCTGCCCCCCCTTCTGCGCCTCGGGGGGGGCTTTGGATCGAGCGGGGCTCAGTCCGGGCTCTTTGGACTTGCTGTGCTTCAGGCAGTAGGATTTGAACTTGACTTCGTCGCCCTCGTCCAGGATGGTCTTCATCTCCAGGCTGTGCTCGAAGGCGCAGGTCACGTGGAAGGGGGTGGTGCAGTTCTTCACCGAGCACTGAGGGGAGAACACGGATGATGTTGTTAATATGGAAGCAGGGTATATGCAGGAATCCTGAAGTCAAATGTAAAACCTTTTAAGACCTTTTTTAAGACCCTAAGACCTCATCGCCACTTGGAGTTTTAACCGGTTACATTGGCCCATTGTGATATTTATTTTTAAGGACCCTCACCTGGATACAGGCCCCTGTCTTCCACTTGCACAGACCGCAGATGAGGGACCACCGGCTGGGGGGGATGTGCGACACTTTGGTGATCGGCTCCATCCTCTCCGGACAGGCGATGCTCACCTGCAGAGAGAGAAGAGGACAAGTTCATATTTAAAGTTTACATTTTAAACTTCACAGTTTGAACATTTAAACATTAATAATGACCAGGTGATGAGATGTGTAATAATGTTGTATCTAGCTATACCTTATAAGTTATGATTAATTTTAGGGGTGCAACAACTAATCGACTTAATCGATTACCAAATTAGTTGCCAACTAATTCAGTCGTCGATTAGTTGGTGACGTCATCACGTGTGTTTTACACGCCGTTAAGCTCCAACGTTATCGGTCTTTTTATCGGTACTGGAGACATTTAAAAAATATATGTCATGTATTATTGCTACAAAAACATTATATCGCAGTCTTAGTGTCGCCAACTCATTTTTAATATGCAAAAAGACAAACAAATGCGTCTATGATGTATTTTCGATCTTTCCAATCGAGACGAGATCTCTCCCCGTCTGTGTGCGAGGGGGCGGGGCCGTTTACACACACGCAGCTGCTACATGCAGCAACACACTGCGGAGATGGCGGAGAGAACGCGCTCCGAGGTGTGGTTAAACTTTACCCGTCTCGATGCTCGTTGCCAAAAGTGCAATAACAGTTTAGTATGTCAGGGCGGTAACACGAGCAATTTGTCTAAACATTTATCAAAAGAGTCTTTCAAGACATCCGCGGTTGTTTAGTTAAAGACTGAGGCAGAATTAAGTGTTGAACAGTGTCGTGTAAAGTAAAAATTCTCCGTCAGCTACATAAAAGTAAGAACACCTGTCGTCGGTGAAACGCCCTCCTGACTGCAGAACGTCTCTCATTATATGTGTTATAATGTTTTTTAACGGACGTTGTCTGATTATATAACCATATGCGCGGGCCGCTAGTGTCTGTTGATCTCCAGATTAACAGCAGCATGAGAATAACCTGCCGAAAGTGCCGATGCTCCCTGGCGGAGGCTCCGGTAGAAATTGCCGGGATTTGCGTTTTTACCCCCTTAATGTCTGACCAATGGTTGAACAGCATTTCCGTGCACATGACTTGTGTTTAAAGTTTATAGTCCGTTTGAGTTTTGCCCGTGTGAACATATATATACATATATATACAGACTATGGTGTGAACCTATGGTGTGAACGCAAACCGAACCTTCTGAAAAATGAAACACTGTAACAAACTGTGGTCTGGTGCGCACCAGAAAACGGTCTATTAGGTGAGAATGCACTCTAAGACTTTGTTCTTTGGACTCACACCTCAAGAATGGACTAAAACAGACAAATATGTATTAAATATGTTGCTGGTGGCGAGTAAAAAAGCTCTTACAAAGAAGTGGTTATCACCAGATCGCCCAACTTTAAACGCATGGATGGATATTACAATAGACATTTACAAAATGGAGAGGAGAACATCATCTGTCAATCACAAACTGGAACTACTTGTGTCACGGTGGAGAAAATGGACTGATTTTATTTTTACAAATGTATGATTTACTGTGAAGTCCTGAACACTCCCTAATGTTCGTACTTTACTGTTTTTATTTTTGTGTAAAAAAAAGAAAAAGGCATTTCTTAAATTTAAGATGTACAATTATTATGTCTTCAAAAAACACTGTGTAGATGTTTTGCTGCCAAATGTCAATAAATAAATAAATCAAATAAATCAACTTCACTGCAGAATCACATAAAGAGGTTGGATTTGTACCTCTGGGATCCACAGGGCGCAGCTCACGTGGGCCCACTTGGTCCCGGCCCGTGTTGCCTTCATGGCCCCTCCCTTCTGAGGACAGAGGATACACTGCGGGTCGATGCCGAGGACACAGGTCCTGCAGAGCCAGTTCCCCACGGGCACTTTGACGATGCCGTAACACGCCTGGGAGAGAGAAGCATTTACGATATTATAGACTCAGTGTTTTCAGCAACATCAACAGGACAAATTCTATTCTGCTTGTTGTGGGTTTCCCTTCCCTGTAGTGTGCTCTATAGCAGTGCTTCTCAAAGTGTGGTCCGTGAGCGCCCCCTAGTGGTCCGTGAGTATATTGGTAACATTTCACATTTGAAATAAATACATTTATTTAAGTTTTCCGCACTCGCGGGAATTTCTCCGCAATGGAACGAGCTTAAGTTTCACTTTCGATTGCATGATAGAGCCCAGATAAACACCTTCATTACACATGTGGCCTCTTGTTTGTACCATTTTCAGGCGATTTGTAAAAAACGATGTGTTTTGGGATATTTGTGGAGTTAGGTAGCGAGTGTTTTTTTATTGGTTAAGTGGTCCTTGGTATGAAAAGTTTGAGAAACACTGCTCTATAGGTTTCTGTGCATGCAAACGGTCTGCAAAGGCTACAATCTGCGTATTAGGATAGGAGCATAAGACTTTATCGATCCCAATTTGGGAAATGTTTGTGTTGCAGCATAAAAGACATTGTACAATACAAATTAAAAAGACTAGAAATAAACAAGAAAAATATACATGTTGAATTTACAAATTAACAGGAACAAAAACTAAATATAAAGCAAGTTATTATATATACATAAGTGTGTGAGGGATGGAGGATATTCCCTCCAGATGGAGTTTCTCCCAGACACTCAAACTACATCTACAATCAGCAGAATACGTCATGTTGAAGTGGCTGACCCCCACATGTATGCTGCTGCGTGTGTTTACCTGGTGGACGCAGATGTTGCACTTGTCGCAGAACACCATGTCGTTGCCCTCCTCGCTGTCGGGGGAGCGGCACACGTCGCAGATCACGTCTTCGTCGTACTCGATGCCGAGCCCCTCCACCGTCTCCATGGCGTGCTTCATGTTCTCGTGGCACTGCGTCTCCAGCGCCTCCATCACGCGCTCCATCGTCAGCTCGTCGATCGTTTCCTCGCCTGAAGAACAGGTAGTTTTAGTGTGTTTAATATATCTTATATCTCCAGCTTTAGGGAGGCAGCTGCTGATTCTGTGGATGTAGTAACAATGCATTCTGACGTAGCAATACATTTGATTTGGTACTCGGAGACACTTTACATGCTAAAATTCATAAAAACAACACTTAAAATATATAAAACACAATAACTATTTGTGCCGTTGCTTTTAATTGACCTATTCATATCTTACACTGCAACTTCTATTCATGTATTTTATATCTGTGTTATTCTATATTAGCTCGTGCACTTTGAATTGCCTTGTGTTGAAGTTGCTATATAAATAAAATGGTTTTGCTCGAAAAACACGATAATTCACGAATTTCTTTGACAGCTAGTGAAGTTACTATACTACGCTGTTGCAAAGCTATTCTCTATTCAATCATAACTAATATTAAACGTGTCGCAGGTCCAAACTGCACAACTTGGATGGTGTGAACAGCTCTCCAGATTGTACATGTTCTCTTGTGCACGATATTTTCAGAACATTTTTAACAAATGATCCTAATGCAAAGTGGTGGAGACAAAGTCGCCCATTTCCAACAGTAGTGGGAACATGTTCTGTAATGTAATGGGTGCTCCAGCTCCAGCGAGCAGCCTCTCTCCTCACCCATGCGCTGCAGCTGCGTGTTGAGGCCGTGCAGCCAGTGCAGGTCCATGTCGTCCAGGTCGTAGCGGCACATGTTCTCCGACAGCTCCTTGATGTTCACGTATCCCGGCTCCGCGGACTCCTGACCGGAGCTCTGGATGAACTTCCTCTGGAGCGTGAACAGCAGCTCTTTGGGACTCTCCAGCACCGCTCTGAAACACAGGAAACAGAAGCATTCAGTGCTGCAGAGCCAACAAGGACTCTAGTTGTTATGTTGTAGGTGAATTAAGTTGTAGCAGCACAATAGTAGGGATGCTCCGATGAATCTGCAAGACATCGGCATTGGCTAGGAGCTCGAGATGCAGGAAGAAGTTTTTGGATTGGTAAATGAAATCCTGCTTTTCCTACAAAACGTTGCCGCTGCTGATTCAGTGTGCAGAGCAAAATAAACACGACCCTGAGAAGTCGCACAAAAAATACATTTTGTAAAACGGCATTGTTTATTTCTGCCCGTTTAGGCGCACTACGTTTTCAGTGGGCTACGCTGTCAACTGCAGGATAATTCTCTAATGTCTCCGTGTTGAAATGAAGACTCAGCGCTCAGTCTCTGTTCATCTCTGTTCATCAGCAATTTAATGTATTATTTATTTATGTACATATTCCCTATTTAAGTCCCATTTCTTGTTTTTATAGTGTCTTGTTGTTTTTATAGTGTCTTGTTGTTTTTATATTGTCTTGTTGTTGCGTGTTGGCACCTTGAGTTCATTGTAATTTCGTTGTACCTGTACAATGACAAATTAAAGATCTAACTATCTTGACTCTCTATGCATAAATTAAACAATGTTAATATACGAATGGCCATATAATGCCATTACAGGGTATATGCAGGAATCCTGAAGTCAAATTTAATACCTTTTTCAAGACCTTTTTTAAGACCCTTTCCATACATTTTAAGACCTCATCTCCACTTGGAGTTCTAACCGGTTACCTTGGCGACACACTTCACCTCACATTGACTATATACAGTATTGATTGTCCTTCCTCCTTATCTTCCAACCATTTGGACGCAGACTTGCATTTCCCCATAACGATGTTTAACAACCGGCGTAAACGGAGCTTCACGCTATCAAGCAGTGAGCGTGCGACGTCCTGTTCAGATGACGTCAAACCCAACGGGATGCCATCAATAAACTACAGAATCACACTACACACCTACGCCATGATTACATTCAGGCAGACTGTAGAACACAACCTCTTTGGACCATTCATATACTTATTGAAAATAAGATACAAAATGTAATACCTTGGAAAATGCCGTTTAATACTTTTTAATAGGCTTAATTTTCGCTAAATTGATTTATCAACTTTTAATACTTTTTAAGACCCCGCGGACCCCCTGAGATTAATACGTCTTATTATTATAAAAATAATTGGGCGATAATGAATTAGTGGAGCTAGGACACGAGCAAAAGAAGCGAAGGGAAGGCAACCACGAGGCCACATAAGGTTTTGGGATGATATCCTCGAGTGCTGAAGAGTAGTATTTAAGGCAGGGGTGTCCAAACTACGGCCCGGGGGCCAAATGTGGCCCGCGGACCATTTTGAACCGGTCCTCAGCGAATTCAAAAAGTATAATGACTTAAGTATAATAAACTATGCTTTTCTTATATTGTGCTTCTTAAATATATATGTTCAAATATATTACACAGTAGTATTCATGTGTTAATAAGGCCACTTCAAGTATCAAGAATAATTTACCTACATTTGATTGACTTTTCCAACTTATAACTGAACTTATGAGGCAGTATACCTCGCCTCTAGTGAGTGGCCCAGCCCTTCGTATATTTGTCTGCATGTGGCCCTCGGGGAAAAAGGTTTGGACATCCCTGCTCTAAGGAATGAAAGCATATTTCCACTGAAGTCAGTAAATGTAGTGTTACCTGACGGAGGCCTGAGGGATGGTGTCGGGGCTCGCCAGCACCTGAACCCCCTTCTCCCACTCCTGCTTCCAGGTGTCAGCCAGCAGGTAGTAATCCTCCGGAGACACGTGGTGCGAGTCGGGAATCTTCATGGCGCTGATCAGGTCTTTTCTGAACACCTGAGAGGGGAGGGGGGGGGGGGAATCACAATCAGACATTACAAATACATGGTTATTCAGTCCTGTGTTTATTGACTTCTGTTGGTTTTAATGGTCTCCTATTATACTGTTTTAATCAATATATTATAGATTCAGATATATATACAAAACATGTCTCTGAAGTGTTTGGCTCCAAACACCAAACAGATCATTGCAGCATTACCCATAATCCCCTCTGTTTCAGCCCTGTTTCCAAAGTGCTGATTCTCTGTCTGTTACTTTAGATGAAAATAAGGAGCCCCTCCCCACGCCCCTCTGAGAGACATTTGGTTACAAAGAACTCAATGGTGCTCTAGGACAGGGGGGTCAAACTCAAATACACAGTGGGCCAAAATAAAAAAAAATGGGTACTAGTCGAGGGCCGGACTAGTTCAATGTTTATTGCAAAACTTATTGAAATGAACTTATTGCACATATTAAACCTGGGACTAACAAAGGTTGGTACCTTGGTTGCTGATTGGCTAATGGTTACACAAGCCAAAAAAACCATTGTGACATCATAAAGTGGCCAAAATCTGATCAGCTCATTTTCAGACAGGTTTTTATAGAAATGGATCAAAAAGAGAGAGAATCTTTGTTCCTGAAACTTTCAGAGTCTCTTTCCACAAAGGGGACACATGTTGATGTAGAAGAGACATGAAGAAGAGGGGACACATGTTGATGTAGAAGAGACATGAAGAAGAGGGGACACATGTTGATGTCGAAGAGACATGAAGAAGAGGGGACACATGTTGATGTAGAAGAGACATGAAGAAGAGGGGACACATGTTGATGTAGAAGAGACATGGAGAAGAGGGGACACATGTTGATGTAGAAGAGACATGAAGAAGAGGGGACACATGTTGATGTAGAAGAGACATGGAGAAGAGGGGACACATGTTGATGTAGAAGAGACATGAAGAAGAGGGGACACATGTTGATGTAGAAGAGACATGAAGAAGAGGGGACACATGTTGATGTAGAAGAGACATGAAGAAGAGGGGACACATGTTGATGTAGAAGAGACATGAAGAAGAGGGGACACATGTTGATGTAGAAGAGACATGAAGAAGAGGGGACACATGTTGATGTAGAAGAGACATGAAGAAGTGGATTTTGCATAATAGGTGATCTTTAAGGCATGTGTTGTTGTTGTTGTTGTTGTTGTTGTTGTTGGAGGGTACTGGTGTACTGTCGCCACTTTTTTTCAGACTCTAATTACCCACTTTTTTAGAGAGGGTTAGGGAGAGTACATTTTTGTGAGAAAGTGGCGACAGATAACCCACCAGTACCTGTTGTTATTTTTTGAAATAGAGGAAATGAACGTACTTCAGCCGGTTTCTTCGGGTCGGCGGCGGGGGTTTCAGGTTTGCCGCCATATTTGTTTGAGGAGCAGAAAGAAGTAGAGGGACCTAAAGGAAGAAAGAGGGTGTGAATAAAACCACATCACCTTTTGAATAGTTTATGTTATGTGTTTAGCAGAAGACTTACTCTCATTGTCAGAACTGTCGCTGCTGCTGGAGGAATGGAGACGTTTCATCCTGTAACATCCTGACCAAGAGAAAGAGAGAAACATGTCAATTTAAGTTTTATTTGGAACGGGGAAGTTTCATATAATCCCATGCCTTAACATCATAATCATAATAATAACACATTGAATGTATATAGAGCTTTTCAAGACACACAAAGACGCTTTACAAAAGTCACATATAACAGTCGGAAAAAAATAGGTACTTTTCCGTTAAGATAAAGTCACTGTTTTGGTCTTTTATTTTGAAAGAATCAGATGCCAATGTGGGTTTCCGTTAACATACATCCCTTTTGGGGCTGAATGCCCATTCCACTTTATTGTGAAATATTTCAGCATCTTATAAAATCATAAAAACTGAATTCTTAGTGGTTAATGCCGACACATTTTGATCGTGTTCTGGTTTTATGTTTCCGTATTTGTAAGCACCTGTGAAAAGAATATTGCTTTTATTACCGGACTTTAACCGGTAAAATATGCTGAAGACGGGCAAATCTAAATCTCTCCAGTCAAAATAATTTCCCTTTAGCGCAATACCGCATCAGTTGCCCCACTTATGTGACAGACAAGAATAGTCAATTCTAATGTCTAACACTTAATGTGGAGAAAGAGATGTCCTGTGTGGGTTGATTGTGCGTTGATCTGTTGGTAATGCCTCAGGGTTCCGGTGGGCATGTAAACAAATGCATAATGCTGCGCTATACTTTGTGGCCTCACCCAGTTGCATAGCGACACTTATTGTTTAGGTGTCTTTTAATAAGCAGGTAGTCCTATCATTAGCTAGAACTAGCTGGATCTGATCGATATGGACATAAACGCGAGTAAAGTCTAATCTGATGGGAGAGAGAGATCAGCTGCTGCTGACGAGTCGACACGCAGCTCTGCATGATCACATGCAGCGGTGAGCGGACAAAACACACACTTCAGGTTAGAATATCACACGTAGCTATTTTAATTACCTCTAAAACTACCGTAACTAGTTATAGATATGTTTAGTTTTACTGTCCGGTCACTCATTACTGATCCGCGAGCTGCATGATACTGACGGGCTGTCAGGAGAGGGAGAGAGCGCTCCGTTTATTATTCCCGTGTTATTATAAGTTACTGTTCACTTTTGAATAATGTAGTTAATCTACTATCATTAGTTCGTTTAATATGGAATCATATCAATTAGTTTTAAAGCTCAATAAATAACAAAGAAGAGCTTTGACCAGCACTTTTCTCATTTTGTCCGGAAGATTTAAACTTTAACGGACATGTTGACCGCGAAAAAGATATTCTAACGGAAACTCTGGCATGCGCTATACAAAAAACAGTATAAGTGTACAGATAGGTTTTGTAAAGTGTACATGTTCTGTTTTAAAATAACTGCAATGTGTGGAATAAACAAATAAATAAGGAAAACTGAGTCTCTCCGGAAAATAATCCTGCACCACTTTAAATATTGTGTTGACAACAGATCAAAAGTTGAAAATAAACGACGCAATAAAGAAATCTCAGTCCGTAACGACGACCTGAATGAGAAGCAGCTTTGGTGAGCAGACAGAATCAGAGTCTAGCTTTAGAGAGCGAGGAAAAGCAGTCTCCAGCCTCCTGAACTGAACTCATTGAAGGTTTTAAATGCTGCAGCTCTGAATACAGTTTCTGTCTCACAGACAGGACATGCCTCACATTCCCCATGAGGACAGGAGGGGTCGGGGGGGGCAACCCTCGCTGTACGATAAGTAAATTACACTAATGCAAACTGTTCGGAGAAACAGCAGTCTGTTAGCGGTTAGATAATACAGTGTGATCACCAGGGAGGGTTACTTTTAGATCACGAACTTCACTTTTTAAAAAGGTCCCATGCAGGGCTCGACATTAAGGACTGCCCGATGGCCCGGGGCCATCTAGTGTTTAGCTCGGGCAATGAAGCCTCACCTGCTGGTTGCCCGATCGGGCAATGAAGCCTCACCTGCTGGTTGCCCGATCGGGCAATGAAGCCTCACCTGCTGGTTGCCCGATCGGGCAATCTATTATGCCAGTATCATGCAGCTCGCGGATCAGTAATGAGTGACCCGACAGTAAAACTAAACATATCTATAACTAGTTACGGTAGTTTGAGAGGTAATTAAAATAGCTACGTGTGATATTCTAACCTGAAGTGTGTGTTTTGTCCGCTCACCGCTGCATGTGATCATGCAGAGCTGCGTGTCGACTCGTCAGCAGCAGCTGATCTCTCTCTCTCCCGTCAGATTAGACTTTACTCGCGTTTATGTCCATATCGATCAGATCCAGCTAGTTATAGCTAATGATAGGACTACCTGCTTATTAAAAGACACCTAAACAATAAGTGTCGCTATGCAACTGGGTGAGGCCACAAAGTATAGCGCAGCATTATGCATTTGTTTACATGCCCACCGGAACCCCGAGGCATTACCAACAGATCAACGCACAATCAACCCATCCAGGACATCTCTTTCTCCACATTAAGTGTTAGACATTAGAATTGACTCTTCTTGTCTGTCACACACTCTTCTTGTCTGTCACATACGTGGCGCAACTGAAGCGGTATTGCGCTAAAGGGAAATTATTTTGACCGAAGAGATTTAGATTTTTGCCGGCTAACGGGAACTCTGACGTCGCCATTTTGTGTGCTTCGCGGATGCGCTCGACTCCTCTCGGGTCTGCTCGGTCAGCTTCCGGATGAGGAGGCATTCGTTCGACCAACTTACAGTAGACAACTTTACAAACATTTTGAACAGGGGCCATAATAGTGTAAATAATGTTTGTTTTGGCAGTTATAACTGAATGTAATGTTTTTTACTTTTTTACATCTGGGAAGGCAGTTGCCTTCATCAGATGGAAAGTGTCTTGATCAACAACTTAAGTATTTCTTATAGCTATGCAGGGCATGCAAGCGAGCAAACATAAACAAGAACAAACAAGTGAAATGAAGAATAAAATTGAAATTGAACAATATAATATTGTGGTGGTTCATCTTATAATTCAGTCTAGAGAATGCACCAGACAGCACCTAAGACCTGCAAACATCTAAATGTTCTAGGGGGAGGCCCCCCAAACCCTTCGTGCGTAATTTCGTCCGGGCGCATTTTTCAGGGCAATCTCTATTGGGCTCAGGGCCATCTGTAAATTAGCTTAGACGGCCCACAGGGCCATCTCCCAAAATCCTTAATGTCATGCACTGGTCCCATGTCATGCTTTTCCGGTTATTACCCGTCCCCTTGTGTTATGAAGGTGTTTCTGCATGTAAACGGTCTGCAGAGTCACAAACCCTCAAAGTACACCCTGTAGCGAGTAAAACTCTAACACAGAAAAGACCTGTCTGTGCTGCCCCAGAACGCCTCGTTGGACATTTCTCTTTTTCTTCCTGGGTACAGTGACTTGCCCATACCCAAAGGAACCAATCCGTGGAGCCGTTACGTCAAGTCTGTGGATTGGACCAATCCGCGGACTCCCTCACACACACTCAATCTTTTCTCAGCTGCAGCTCCGCCGATTTCTCCTCCCTGAGACGGCGGGACGCGGCGAGGCTGTGAGTCTGTGTGTGAGCACACACACAAACTCCCAGCAAGGCTGCAGGTGTGTGTGTGTTCAGGCTGGGTTTCGCTGTCTCGCAGACAGCCACTGGGCTCATAGGGGGGGGGGGGGGGGCAGGAGCTCCAACAAGCCGCTTAGGACAGAGAGTGAATACACATACTTTACAGAGATGCTGTGAGAAACCAATGTGAGTTTGGAAAATTGCACAATTTAAATGTATTCTAGTAGACCTCAACAATGGAATTATGATCAGTAGAAATGGCCATGACATGGGACCTTTAAGACTCTATCATCACATCTCAACGTTGGTTTTTAACGCAATGGGGAAATTAAAGTGTAGAGAACTCCTTTATAGCTCCAGAAATCAATGTTTTTTTATACCAGATGTTCATTTTAACTGTGATGGCATGTTTTCATCAGGTTTAGACCAACTCACGTGTTATTTTCCAGGTTAAGGGATCAACAGTGGACTTTAATGAATCATTAGAGAAACATCTTTAAGAAACGTTATTTAACGTTAATTTAAATATTCTGCAGTCTGCTATTTTTTGCAAGCAGACCGTTGCTAAGGCGAGCAGACTGTTGACATCTGATTAATGGACTATGTGCAACACTAAAGAAGACAGGAAGTAAACACTAACGGGAACAGCAGAAGAAGACAGAAAGTGGGTGTTTCTCAATCTCAAGTAAAGCTGCTCCAGAGCCACTATTTCAAGCATACTACGTCATTGAGTGCCGCTGAAGGACTGTTCCAATGTGCAGCATACTTGGAATTCTACCGAGCCCGGCGTACTTCGTTTGGAGACATTTCGAGGCTGCACATGTGTAGACTCCGCGGTCTTAAAATCCCCACAATGCTTTGCGCACGGACCAATTTCCCCAAATGTAAGGCGGGGTCTCTGATATGACGCACACCTGCACACTTGCTCGCCTGTTCCACTCTTCGTTTTCCGAATGCCAGGAAGGATTCTTGCCTCGCTTCTGAAGCAAGTGACTCGGAAGACATGTGCTACCAAGCAAGCATACTCGAGATTGAGAAACACCCAGGAAGTAAACACTGAAGGGAACAACAAAAGACAGACAGGAAGTAAACACTAAAGGGAACAGCAGAAGAAGACAGGAAGTAAACACTGAAGGGAACAGCAGAAGAAGACAGACAGGAAGTAAACACTGAAGGGAACAGTATATTTCGCGACTCATTTAGGTTTGTTTGTTTCCGTCCGTGATCACGACGTCATCTGCGATCGATTAACTTGTGGACCACGATCCCTCGCTCTACGCCTCCCGTACCCAGTCCCGGACTGGCCATCGGGAGGACCGGGGGGGTTTCCCGATGGCCAGGCCTGTTAAGTGGCCTGCCTCACAGGGCGCCTGGCTGTCCACATGATGTGGCCTGCCGACATGGCCACTGTCATACAGATCATAAACCAAAGCCCTTGATTGGTCTCTGTGAGTCCTTCAAGCTCAGGATAACCCCAGCTCAGGCGAGGTAAAGGACTCTGAGTGTTTAGATAGTTAACTTAGTCCAAGTTCTCAGTGGGTCTCAAACGGTTTGTTCACCATTTATGTAAAACACATATTTCCATTTGAGAGGGAAGTGATTAGTCAAATATGCATGAATAAATAAATAAAAAGTGAAAAAAGGTAAGATACACTTTTAAAACTTGTTGAGCTAAAACGAGTCTTTGCTGCTGCCTCAAAGAGGAGCAGGGGGAGAGGGGGGGAGACAGGAGAGGCTGGTTCAGGAGCCCAGACACACTCACAACTGTAAATGAACCAAAAACAAATAAATAAGTTTCAGTGTTTTTTCATATTGTAGGTTATCTGTTATGGCCATGTATTTATGATTATTGAAATGTATACAGTTCTGTTTCAGATGGGTGTTCCCATAGATCTAGTCTCTTTATCTTCCCCTCAAAGTGCACCAGATTGATGCATTTAACTCCAACAGTAAAAAAAAACAATCTTACCGCCCCCGGACCCCCCTAGAGGATTTGAGGTCCACCCCCACTTAAAATCACATGGATAGGTTCCTAAATACATTTACAGCAACCCATGTCCATGTGTTTATTTGTGGGTAGATTTAAACTATAGGGCTATCACTATGGGCCCTGCCTGTACCTGTTCGCTCTGCCATGGCGTGAAGGGTCTGCTAACAAGCGACCCCCCCCCCTGCTACCACCACCCCCCCAAGTATATGTCAGATCTGTGGGAGACACTGATCAGACATTGTGGGGGTAAAATGTTGCAATAATAATACACCTCAAAACCACCTCAGTAAACTCTGCTTGGAGTTGTATTTATAGAAAACGTGTTGTTGTTGTATGCAGCGGGGAAAGAGTAGTAGCATGATGTGGTTAAGGTAATTTATCTGGCATCGCACGTCCTGCGATGCGAGTATTGCAACATCAATGCTGGAACAACTCATCTGTTCGAAAACAACAACAAAAGATGAAATAATCAAAATGATCAGATCATGCTGGAGGAATTTCTCCATGAGGAAATGCTTATCGAGTTGTTTTCACGAGACATTCAATGTTTTAGGTTTTAGGTGAGGGTCTTTGTCGAATAAACAGCAGATTACAACGAATATCAAACATTGTTCAAGGAGATCTCAGGCACATTTCTAACCCTTTTTCCAAAGTTTCACTTGGTTCAAACTTTGCTGGGTGTTTCTGGACTGAATCTATTTTTAAGATGAAATCACACACAGAGCGCGCTGTGTTTCTCTGCAGAGTGGCATGTGTTCCTGACGTGAAGAGCGTCCCTCCCGCAGCAGCAAACAGCGCTCAGGGCGGAGGTAAACGATGGATGAAGAGACGTCTAAAGCGGCAATTCTTACAATAAAAATGCAGAACTGGATCAACCTAAAAGTTACGCATACTGAGACTTTTCCCTGTTGCTATTCAGCGTTTTAAATCTTATTCGATTTCAATTGTGTGTTGTTAAAAACAATTAATTGAGTGACAAATTATCTGTTGATTTTTGACACGTAAAAACTCAAATGCCTTTGAACAATTTCTACTTCTACATTTTCTGGGTAAACTAGGGCTGCAACTGTGTTCTGATTATCTGTCGATTATTTTATTTATTGTTAGTTTGGTGCATTAACTTCAACTATAAATCCATCATGATACTTTTAAAGGTGGGGTAGGTAATTCACTTCAGAAACACGTGTTGTTATATTCCATGGAATGCTCTTAACATCCCGATAGCAATGAATACATTAAATACTTTGACAATAAATACATAAAAAACATCATCTGTGGAAGCCGTGGTGCTGTAAAAAGCACGACCAATCATCTGAGCCGGCCCGGCTAAAATAACTGGATGGCCTACCTGCCTGTCAGCCTTCCATCTGGGCACAAACTTATCTCGTGCCCTCATTGGTCATGTGCGCGTTCGTGTGTGTAGGAGGGGGGGCTCTGTAAGGAAGTCTGAAGATTTTTTCCGGCTGCATACTTTCAAATTCTAGCGCACTTGAGCTGGTTTCTCCATTCTTACCTACCCTACCTTTAAGAAATAATAATTTAGAGTAGATCCTCGACCTCGACATGATCCCTTTAAATAGATTTTTGCCGAAAATGTGTATTTCTTTAAATCTTATTGCAATTAGAATATATGTTTAAATATGTTTTCTAAACATGAAGCCCTTAAGTATTATAGGTATAGACACCCAGCAGTGTATAACGTACTTAACATGAGTGCCAGCTTTACAATAAAGTGATAAACACATAAATGCATCAGTAATCCAGAAATATAATATATTTTTTTAAATGAATACTTTCACTTAAGTAATGTTGTGAGTACATGAATGCACTTAACAGAGTATTTATACTTTTGAGTACGAGTACACACTTTGTTTACATGCATTTCCTCATATATTGTGTTGTTTTTCATCCACTAAAGTCAGTAGTGGGTGAATTGGGAGCTTTTTCAAACATAAACCCTGAACCTGCTGCCCTGCCCAAAGAGCCGAGTTGGCGCCAAACACACACCGAAGTCAGCTTCCGGTTGGGCAGTTAAGGGGAAATGTAAGGGGAAGCTTAATATACAGTACTAAGGGTAGGATCCCAGCTTCTTTAAGCATCATTTACATGTTAGACATTGTATTTAAAGGCTGTCTGAAGCACACTTTACAATTAAAACTATTTTATTTATTTTTTAAAAAGGTTGGTTTTATTTCTCTTTCTTATTCTATAGCATTTTATTAGTCTGTATTTATAAAATCAGATATGTATCGCACCTTTTATTTCTGCTCCATACTACCTCTTTTTAAACAGGTTATATTATGTGTAAATATTGTCTTTACTTCTCATTTGTAACAATAGTCTTTCAAATAAAGACTGTTTTTAAACACTATTTTTTGCTCCTTTCTTTAAAAAAAGCATTCTTCTTCTCTGTGTGTTTGTTAGAAACATTTACACCAAAGCAAATTGCCCATCTGTGTAAACCTACTTGGTGAAATCTGATTCTCATTGTCATATAAAGTGTTTTTTAAAAGAGACAATGTGGTTGAATAGGAAAAAAAGCTTTTTAAATCTCCCTTTTTGTTACTTTAACTAAAAGCTTCACAAACCTGACAGTGTTTCAGACGTCTCACAGGCTTTAACAACAGAGGAACATAAAAAAGGAGAATCTGTCCTTTAGGAATGTTTTAAATGAACTTTCCCCTTAAGTGCCCCTATTGTAAACTCCCATCCTGAGTCTGACTTCAGCGCCGCGGCCTGCAGGCTGTGGAGAAATCAAACGTGGGCGCCACCATCACACAAAGATGTCACTTCCTTCCTACACACATTAACACAAAGTATTCCCCTCACAAACACCGGCTCCATTATCCACAGAGAGGGGGACAGGAAAACATTCTTCATTAAGAAACATTAGCGGGGTGAATAAGCCGAAATACAGGCAGGAAAAGGGAGCAGGCCCCGGCTAAATCCTGGAACACATATTGTTTCCATTCCACCCATTTTACCTTCAGTCCACCGGCTGCTGTCCGCTCTATTCCTGCCACTTTTCAGTCCGGATCAAACCTCCAGAATACGGGGTGATATACACGAAGTCTCCGGTGATTTTAGAGAGGGGGAATTTGGGGTTTTTGTATCCGAACCACAGAGGGAGATCCTGGGCAGCAGTCTGTCCACCACCACGGCACAACAGCTCTATTGTACCGAGACGCCCGCACGGTCCTAATGCCCGCCGGATTCCATACAGCCGGGGTGCGCTCGATTTACTCACCGATATTACCCTCTATCTCTTAGACCACAATGGAAAAAACAAAAACGTTATTTATTTTTGCTTTAACACTTGAAAATAATTATTTGCAAACTCCGTGTATAATTCAATGTATTTATATTTTACATATTAAAATATACTTGAAAATCAATGACTTACTACACCACAATTGTGAAAAGTAATCTGTTTGTTTTTTTTACATTAATGTCTATTTTTACGTTATCTTAGTATATATTATTTAATTTTGTAATAATTTTGTCAACTCTAAGTTGCCCCGCTGCTCTCTAAAAAAGAGATGGACAGAAACACAAACTCACCATAGAGTTAAAGTCAATGGAACATAAAACGTATTTGATAAAATATGATTACAAATTAGATTGAATTAATAAATACAAATAAAATGGAATGATACCCTTCAAATGTGTAACATAAGGAAATCCTACCTAATAATTATAATAATAATATTTCACATTTTCCTCATCCCCCTCACAGTAACCATGCTAGTCAAATGTATGTGAGTTGTGGAAAGAAATATCGCCACAGTCTACAGTTTATTATTGAAATTGGTTTCTTTTTTTTAACAACTTACACTCCATGAAGTCACTGAGAATTGAGAAAAACGTTCCTTTAAAAATCGTTTTGTGCAACTTTAGCACGCTTTACTCTGCTTTCAGGCCATCATTTGAAAACCTCCTTTATTAGTTATCAGGTTCATTAAGTCCTGAATCCAGAGTATTTTTCATCACACAAATCAAATCATGAGATACAGAAAGGTTCACATCTGTCCTCGACATTTATTAAAAAACAGTGATATTAAATAAGCAGTCAGTGTCCATTGTGTTTTTTTAGATATCCTACGCTTTTAATGTAAAGACAGGGTGTCAAATTGCAGACAAATTGAGCATTCATAAGTTAATAGCTCTAAAAAAACGATGCTCGAGTACAAAAGGTTTACAAATACAAAATCACAGAATGTTCCTATTATATACTTCTTAAAGGCAACTGTACAAAACTGCTTTAACTGAAACTGCCTTGTGTTGCAGGTTATTAATGATTAAATGAATAATACAGACGGAGGGATGTTGGCCATCGATTGGAAAATCATTATCAGTGTTTTTTAAGTAAGTGGAAGTGAAAGCTGCTTACTGTGATCAGAGGAAGACGTTTCTTCTTTGAAACATCACAATTCATTGAGATTAAATGTTTTAAAACCAAAATCTGTGCTTCTTTAACAACATGAAGGAAAATAATTAACCTACTTAATGAACTTTGTTTCCAGCTTAACACAAACAGAATTTAAATATATAGCTTGTTCAAAAACATCAAATCGCACAAAAGAATCCTTTTATATCAAATACCTCAAAGGGGTGCTACATCTCTCGATTCATGTTTTGGACGTGTCTCCATGCTTTAATGTTCAAAAAGCTCTATTTTTCCTCATACTGCCTGTATTTCACCCTCTGTCTGAAACCAGAGCCCAGTCTGCTCTGATTGGTTAGCTGGCCGGCTCTGTTGTGATTGGTCAACAGCTTAGAGATGTCCCGCCCCTTAGCCTATCACGTACAATGTGTTAGAGCACTAGCCAATACAGCATGAGTGTTTGATGTCACTATGTCCCTGAAGTAAACAAAGGAATGGTTTTCTTGGTCCTTCGGTCCCCGCGGAGTCATGAGAATATCACGGGGCCTTTTGAGGGCGATATAATCCTTTACAATTAATCAGTTTAGCAAATATCAGTAGCTAAATGAACCCAGGAAGAGACTATTTACCCAATTGTTCTAAATGTATGTCTTTTAATGTGTGTCCAGCATCACTGCAGTGCGTCTTCTAATGGTGTTTAAAAAGCCTCGTGACAAAATAAAGTCAGACGTAGCGAAACGTTTTACTAAAAACAATGATAAAGACAATACATGTGTTTCCATAGAAAAACATTCAGAGAGTATAAAACAATTATCAGGAAATAAAGATCACATGCCTACATCAACCAAACGTTCATGATTAAACAGAAACCAGTAAATATGTGATAAACATCGACACAGCAGGTCTCGAATATACATTCATAACAAGTCCATTATCTAACACACAAATAAATCCTTTGACGAAATAAAAATATGGTTTCTTTATATAAAATATTTTCCCTCAGGCGCTCGTGTGCTCATGGTTTTTCTGCAGCGACATTAAATTAAACATTTACAGCAAAGCTCTACATTCACAATCGATAAAAGCGACATTCATAGAAATAGAAATATTCACAGCTCGCTCAGCTCCGAGCGTCACGGCTGCAGACTCGCTGTGGGGCGAACTGCAGCCTTTCTACCTATCTCCTTTTCCGCCAGGCCGACCCGAGCCGCAGTTTGGCTTTCTCACAAACCCATCTGCATGTCGGCGAAGTTGAAGAAGTTGTCGACGTCTCTGGAGGAAGAGTTTTTATTTTCAGAGACGAAAACCTGCAAAGGAAGAAAAACAACTTGTTGAAGTAAACAACAACAGCCAAGTAAACAACAACAGCCAAGTAAACAACAACAGCCAAGTAAACAACAACAGCCATTACTTTTGGTCAGAGGGGGGAGAAGTACTCAGGTCTTGTACTTTAGTAGAAGTACTCAGGTCTTGTACTTGCGTAAAAGTAGAAGTACTCCGATCTTGTACTTGAGTAAAAGTAGAAGTACTCGGGTCTTGTACTTTAGTAAAAGTACTCAGGTCTTGTACTTGCGTAAAAGTAGAAGTACTCCGATCTTGTACTTGAGTAAAAGTAGAAGTACTCAGGTCTTGTACTTTAGTAGAAGTACTCAGGTCTTGTACTTGCGTAAAAGTAGAAGTACTCCGATCTTGTACTTGAGTAAAAGTAGAAGTACTCAGGACTTGCACTGGAGTAAAAGTAGAAGTACTCCAGTCTTGTACTTTAGTAAAAGTAGAAGTACTCAGGTCTTGTACTTTAGTAAAAGTAGAAGTACTCAGGTCTTGTACTGAAGTAAAAGTAGAAGTACTCAGATCTAGTACTGGAGTAAAAGTAGAAGTACTCGGGTCTTGTACTTTAGTAAAAGTAGAAGTACTCAGATCTTATGCTAGAGTAAAAGTAGAAGTACTCAGGTCTTGTACTTTAGTAAAGTAAAGTACTCAGATCTTATACTTGAGTAAAAGTAGAAGCACTCAGGTCTTGTACTTTAGTAAAAGTAGAAGCACTCAGGTCTTGTACTTTAGTAAAAGTAGAAGCACTCAGGTCTTGTACTTTAGTAAAAGTAGAAGCACTCAGGTCTTGTACTTTAGTAAAGTAAAGTACTCAGATCTTGTGCTGGAGTAAAAGTAGAAGTGCTAATGTCTTGTATTTGAGTAGAAGAACCAGAGTGTAGCAATACTCTGGTACAAGTTGTTTCTCAGGTTGGAAAGTATCAGCATCAAAATATACTTAAAGCACCAGAAACATGTAATGTGATTGATAGGTAAAACATAACACATTAGTTTGTAGATGGAGTTTTAGTTTGTAAACCACACTGCGTTAGTGAATCGTAGGGCATGTGTAAAACACGTTGAGTTGTTTGTGGAGTCTCAGCAGGAAATGAGCTTCATCCTTTCTGTGTTTATCTTTCAAAGCGTTCACCTTGGTGCCGGGGAACACCTGGTCGGCGATGCTCCTGCAGGCGTCCACCACGCCGCCTCCGCTCAGCTCCAGGGCGATAACCGGACCTTCAGAGGAGAAACAGGACGGGACGGATTCACATGGGCTTTTTGTTATACTTTCTTTTTATTATTACTATTTATAAAAACGTTGTATTTGACAAATATTTTATTTAAAATATGACTCGTTTGTTTTTTATTTGTTTACTTCGTACGTGTACCTGTGTAGCACTGATGTCAATGTCTTATGTGTATATAATGACCGATGTTCATATGTTTTTTGAATAAATAATGTTGAGACAATAAATAAATATAAGTAATAATACATTATATTTCAAAGTGCCTTTCAAAGCACACAAAGTATTCTAAGAAGGGTTCAAAACAGTTCAACAGGACAATGACAGGGAACATGTAGCGTGTCATTTCCATAACTGTAACATCCACTTCCTCCACCCGTCCCTCACAGCTCACCCTGCTCTCTGCACACATCGACCACATCGACCGCTGCAACCCTCTCAAGTCCATCCACAAACTTCAACTGGTCCACTTTTAAGGCTATCAACAACCTCCCTCCTCTCTACCTCTCCGACCTCCTGCACATCAACACAGCCACCCGCACCCTTAGGTCTTCTGCTTCCATCCCCCTCACTGCACCACCACTTGTGAAGTGTCATTTTGTAAAGCACTTTGAGCTGCATGCGTTGTATGAAAAGTGCTGTATAAATAAAGCTTTATTATTAACCACCATAGGATCCGGAGCCTTCAGCCCTCGCTCTGCACCCCTCCTCTGGAGCTCCCTCCCACCTGACATGAGGGATATTGACTCCGTCTCCATTTCAAATCACGTCTGAAAACACATCTCTCCACACGGGCATATCCACCCTGATCACATGACACGTCCTCTGTTCTTACTGATTTGAATGTCTTGTTTTTCTGCTGGTGTTTGGTTTTTGATTGGTGCTTTTGTATCTTGTACGGCGACCATGACAACCAAATGAATAAAATGCATTATTAAGTATATTAAACAATCTCTCTAGCACGACAATACTTCATTCAAAATGTATTCTAACTCGTATTCAGCCTTTAAGAAATACTGTGATTCCTACAATTTGGATATAGTCTCTGTTGTGTTTTGGATCAAATGTACCACCCTACCTTTGGTGATCCAGTCCACCAGCTCGTCTGCGCTGTTCTGGAAAACCCTCTTCACGTCTTCAGGTCTCATCGACACCTCCTTGGTCTGGACCAGCACGAAGCCTTTAGCCGCCACCTGAGAACGAGAAGGGAAACGTTATTTAATCAAAATCAGCAGGTTTGTAGAGAACTACTTCAAGACTCCTGCGGAGGAGATGAACTGGATTACACCGCCTGCTACACATGCTTTAGTGATGGAGTCATGCTTTTTCTGGCAGCAACACAAACATCACAGGAATTTTAAAGCAGCAGAACAGCAGGCTTCAGATAGTGAGTAGTACAAACTCAAAGTCAGATCGAAAAGAAAGTGATAAAAACATGTCAAGATCAGGAAGAATAAAACACAAAATGACATTTGATCCCTTCTTTCAACTTTGCATAGTAATTATATATATTATAAATTGAACAATAATTAATGAAGTCAATATGTTTCAATTCATAAATAACTATGTCACAATCTGTATATAGTTAGATAGTTAGTTAGGTAGGTAGGTAGGTAGGTAGGCAGACAGACAATGTCACAATCTGTATTTTAACGTCATGTACGCACATATTACATTTTTTATAATATGTTGTTAAAAATCCTGCAGGCTGTGCTGGTTAACATTGTTTTTATTTTATTTTAATTAGTTGTGTAACCTTTTAAAGAAGTGGCTGAGCGCACTCAGATGTTATCAGTGTATTATTATCAGTAGGTCATCTCTGATACCACCACCACCACCATGTTTCCATGTACGTACTATAAACACTTCCTCCATTTGTTTAGCACTTCATATCTAGTGGTAGTAAAAGTCAGTGGGATTATAAATACGGTTTTACGAGTAACTCCTACACAGACCTACAGCAGATGAATAAAGGATTTCTTATTCTGATTTCCACCAGAGGCTATTTCAAAAAGAAATGTAATTTGACCTTGTGGAAAAAGGAAGTTGTTGGAATACCGACGCCTTTTTCGGTAAGTTAGATTGTGTAACTTTGGAGTTTTAAAGCGTTGATTCAGTTTTACCAGGCAGTCACATTATAACCTGTATTTTAATTCAAAAGATAATTATAAGGGTCGTAAAAAAATGGCAAAAAAACGATAAAAAAAAAGAAAACTGTCATTACTTTATATAGTAAAAATAAAACCTTTAAAAATGTAAAATAAACATTTCATTAAAAAAAATCCTAGTATGGAACAAAAAGTCTTAAAAATGTATAAAATATTGTTTAAAAAGTACCAAAAAGGAATCAATACATTTGATATTAGTCTTCTGCAAAAAACAGTGTAGGCAGACAGACAGACAGACAGACAGACAGACAGACAGACAGACAGCTTAGCTTCCTGCGGTCTGTTTCTACTAAATGCACTGCAGTAATACACAGACTATAGAGAAGTGCTTTATACAACCTCTCTTCCAAACTCCAGCACTATCCCTTTAAAGTGGACCTATCATGCTATATTTGAAACGTATTGTAGGGCCATACCTATATAAAACATGTCTGATCATGTTTTAGCCTCATTTCGCTCTTTTCCAGCCCTGTTTTTGCAAGGGCTGATTCTGCTTTTGTGGCAGACTACAGCGCCACTTACAGGCCTGGCATATGTACTACAGCGTCTCCAGCTCTTTCCAGCGGTCTCCCATTCCCCTGATAGGTGGAGAGTTGCCCATATAGGCGGAGCACCCCTTTTCTGACGTCAGAAAAATTCAAATAATAATCAGCTCCGTTGCTGCCCCGTTTTTAGAGATTTGTGGGCTGGAGGAAAAGAGAGAGGGTTGTGTTTTCGGACACTTGGTGAGTTCCCTGACACACCGGGGACACATATTCATGTATAAAAGACATACAAAAGTGCATTTTGCATGATAGGTCCCCTTTAAACTGAGCCTCCTCACACTGATTGGTCGTCTCCTCACCTCATCGATGAGCTTGCGGGCGTTAGCGGTGGTGTATTCCCCAGCGAAGAACACGAAGAGGCAGGACTCATCGCTGTCCTTACGCCGGCCTCCTTTTGTCAGAGGCACGATGCTGCGTTCAGGGTCGCCCGAGATCCGAACCGACTTGAATTCAGACTCTGGGTCAGGGACGGGCACAAAATCCAGAACCTTGGACGACTCCGGCAGCAGGCTCCAGTTGTTCTCCCCAGAAACGGGCGTGAAGTCGTGGATGTTGCTCCAGTTGTTGTTGAAGATGCTGAGGCCGGCGTCCTTGAAGTGGAAGGCGAGATCGGGGTAGAAGTACTGGAAGCAGCCGAACTTCATCCCCGTGGACGACTCGATGATGGGCTGTGTGGCGCAGCACAGGAACACCTCCATCTTTTTACAGTCCCGCGTGCGAAACTGCTGGCATGCCACCACGCACTTGATGTCCTTGCAGTCCCTGAAGAAGACGCTGCCCTTGATGGGGCCCAGCATGATGCGGCAGTTCACGCAGTCGTCGATGGTGATGGTGGCCGCGTGGTCGAACACAAAGATGTTGCAGTTCTCGCAGTCCTGGATTACAAACTGCTGGCCGTTCAGTTTGCCCGGATGCCGGCCCACCGTCACGTCTTTGAGCCCCGACAGCATGTAGTCTTTGGGGTCAACCTGAGCAGAGAGAGGGGGCGCCATCAGTCAAAGGAGAATGGACAGTATTTACAGAACAGTATCGGATATATTTCAATTTTATCATCTACTTAGCATGCAGATATTCTTGTAAGCGTCAGTAGAAAACATTAAAAAGGCCTTATTATGCTTTTGGGGTTTTTCCTTTCCAGTAGTGTGTTTTCTGTAGGTTTTTGTGCATGTAAATGCCCCCCCCCCCCTGCCTGAAACGCCTCAATTGGACTGCTTTGTTTACTTCCTGATCATAGCGACACCACTATGTAACACTTGCACTTCTATTGGCTAGCACTCCAACACATTGTACGTGATAGACTAAGGGGCGGGACATCTCTAAGCCCTTGACCAATCACAACAGAGCCGGCCAGCTAACCAATCAGAGCAGACTGGGCTCTGGTTTCAGACAGAGGGTGAAAAGAGGTGCTGCAGCACAGACAGTATGAGAAAAATAAAGAGCTTTTTGAGCATTAAAGCACGGAGACACTAAATACTGATATGAATAATAAGGACCCTTTAAATCCAACTCACGTAAGAGTGAATAAGCTGCTTACATAATAAAGCTCTGTTGTGCAACCAGCTACATTTTAAGTTGAATTTATTATACTTTCTGGATAATTTGATACGTTTCTTTGCACACCCTTTGAACAGTGTCCTTCTATTTTGCAGTTCTTGAGTTTTGTTTTGAGATTATGCTCTCCATTAAAAAATGAATTTAAGAGATCCCATTTTAAAAACTGCTTTACGAATAAATGTATTAAAATCAAAACATTCATTCCGCGTATCTTCTCTTTGTAAAATGTCACTAACATTACAGTAGTTTCTCTTCTCTAGAAATGAGTCATATTTCAACTTGCAGTAGGCATTAAGCTAGTTTTAGACAACACACCGGATACTGATGGCAAGTGTGTCATTTTGGTGAACCACTGTTATAAAAAGGGCGACATCCTAAAAACGGAAGTGGAACCACGACTTAGTCCGCGCCTACATAGTCTGAATAAATCATGCTCTGTGTGGTCAGCTGTGAACAGTGTTGTAATCCCATAATGAGATGACGCCGGCTGGATACATGGGGGACGCGCGCAGAGCGTTGCATGCATCTTAAGCAACCGTCGACACGTAAAGCTGAATATGTTGCGACTGGGTGATGTAATAAAACGCTGCTGAGCTTGGCTCTGTTATGGAGACAGATTCAGAGCCAACGAGCTGATTAATGGGTTCAATAAGACAAATATTATCAATAGGAATTAAACTTACAAATTAAAAAGCTTTAAAGAATATGTATACAAAAATATATCGGCCCTATTTACATTTGCTCCAGGACACTAATGCCAAGTTTTAATTTCTTTATATACGCCTTTCACCTGGTTAAATACATGGAGAGGTGGATTGGTCTTCTTGCATTTGCTATTAAAATACTCCATTGTGAAAATATTTTAAATATATTTGTCATATTTTCGGGGAATTTTTAATTTTATAATATATATTCCTTTATATTTTTCTTACAAAAATGATCAATACTTCCTCACTTTGACTTCAATGTATCTAACCCTGTATATAGTACTACTCTTTCACTCTTAGAGTTTATTTTGTTATGGATCTGAAAACTTCCTCCAACACTGAAAAAAACTGGCATTTGTAAACATTTAATAATCAGTTCACATTTTTGTAAACTGAGTATTTGTACACTGTAGTACTGTTAGAGTACCTCTGCATAGTGCATACCTGTGACAAAAAGCGTACATTTTAATGTATCTTAGCGTTTACATTTTCACAAGACAATATCCTTGTAAATGAAAAACCTATTTTTCTTTATGTTGTGTCAATGCAGCAATTTAAGGTTGTGTAATATATTAAATGATATTTTATTAATGTAAAAGGATGTACTTCATTGCATTAGGTGGGTGTAAGCAATGAGTACAATAAACATGTGTTGCGTGTTAAAAGGTTTTTTAAAAAGGTATAATGTTATTTATATGTGCTATATAGTCGTGAGTTAATTGTGCGTATGTTTTTCATGTGCTCTTATATGTTTTCTTTAAATGCCTTCAACCTGCCAGGGACCTCAGATGAAAATTGGCCTCTCTGGCTACAGTTAAAGAATGTGCATTGTCCCTTCTTAAAATAGAGAACTACAAATATTTCCATCTAAATGTAACTCCCTGTGTTTATATGCACCAACACACCTGAGAAAATCCCTTGTATGTGAGAACCTAATGAGGGTTTTTTCTAAAATTCCTAGCTGGAAACCTCCTAATAACACAACATAAAAGACGTTAAGGGTGTCATACTTGTTAGGTAAGACTTCCAGGAACCAAAAGGTATAATTTCATTTAATTTTATGACTGTATTGAGAATGTAATGACGTTTTCCCCTTTTCTCTCTTGTCCCAGCTGTAGGTTACTGCTATCAATTCATTTGACAAAATGTGAATGTCCATATAAGGGTTAAATATTGTCTTTTTTCAGTGTTACCTGTTAATTTCACATCTAAATGTATCTCGCTGTGTTTATGTAAGCAACAATACACCTGAGAAAACCCCTTGCACGCGAGTTGTTTCTAAATAGCTAGCTGGAAACGACTTAATGACACAAATGAAAAGGCATTAAGCATCTCACACTTGTTGGGTTTTGTTAGGTAAGACTTCCAGGTGCCAAAAGGTATAATTTCATTCATCTTAATAATTGTATTTAACGTTAAATGTCATGTTTTCACCTTTTCTCTCTTGTCCCAGCTGTACTGCTTCGGAGGCTCCTCGCTGTTGTTGCCAAGGGGAACCGAGCTGTTTGTCGTCGTCGTAGTTTCAACGGTCGTTGTTGTCGGTGTACGTTCATCTTTTTCCGAGGACTTCCTTTTGGATTTTTTAGAGAAGAAGCACCCCATGTTGCTTGGAGTTTTTCGTCAACCCGTAACGAAGGAGAACACGATCAAATGTGAGAGAGAGTGAGAGGCTTATGAGCTCTTGAGTTGAAAAGATTTTTTTTTCTTTGGCTTCCTGTTTCTCTGCTTCGTTTCGCAACCAATCGCAACCGTCCCAGTCGTGTGAAGAGCCAATCACAAGGCTGATGTGGAGTGACTGGGTGACGTGAGAGAAGCGTGAATCCCATGAAGCGTTTGGGGACAAAACAAACTACTTCCGCAGGTTGCTTTTATATAAACATATTTTAATAAGTATTTAATTGAACATAAATCAAAACAGAGACGCACACATCTATCTACTGGTGCATGATGTATTGAATTCAAGTTAAAGTATGATTACCTGCACATTTAAATGTATGTTTAACCTGTATACATAGTGTGTATAACTCATGCCATTGTTGTCATTTCTATTCATACTATTACTAAATGTTATTCTTATTTTATTTTGTATTCTTATTCTCCCATGTGTACTATCTGTGTTTCTGTCTTGTTCCGTTGTTGCTACAACACCTGCATTTCCCTACAGGGATCAATAAAGTTCCATCTTATCATATCTTATCTCACCATGATATAGCACTCCTGACTCCACTACAAGTAGCTCATAATTATGCAATCAAGATCTTACTCAAGTAAAAAATACACATTTTTGCTTAAAGTGTAATGTGTAAACGTACCTGGCAATAGACTTGATTCTGATTATAGTGTATTCTTCAAATTAACTATTGTATTATATAGATATTCTCTAGCAATATCTCTTATCCGTGTTGGTATGTATATTTACTCCGTATTTCTTTACTTCTGTGCAATACTTTTGTTTATTTGTTGACATGAGAGTATTCTTAAATGAAAGGTGTTTTTTGTTGTTGATACATATACTCACTCACTATCAAATAGTGCAGTAAAATGTACAATATTTTCCTCAGTAGTAGAAAATATAAAAAAAGTACCATCAATATGCACTTAAGTACACTACAAATTACCTTGCAGCAACGTTCAGGAAAGAGGTGTAATTTACCAGCCTACCCTGAACGCATCGTTACACTGAAGTTGGCTTCCGATTCAGAGCATCCGATTCGGCAGTTAAAGGGAAAGTTAAGGGACATTTAATTTACAGCGCTGAGCGAACAATCCTCCGTGTTTGAACCTCTTACATCGCTGCATAGCCGATTTATTTGGACTGGTTTATCCCAGAGAGTCTAAAGATTCTTTATAACCCAGTTTGAGATTTGTGAAACCTTTATTCTATTTTTGAAAATACAAAAAGGGGAGATTTCAGTGCTTTTTTCACATGTAGACCACATTAGACCAGGTCCTGATCTAAAATCACTATACATAGACTCATCAAATCTGGACTGGATTATCCCAGAGAGGCTAAAGATTCTTTATAACACAGTTTGAGATGTGTGAAACCTTTATTCTGTGTGAAAATACAAGAAGGCATAAAGGCTTGCCCAGCTGGGAGGTTCACTCTGCTGCAGCACCCTCAGCCTTCCACCTGTGTTTCTATTTTCACAAATAGAATAAAGATTTCACAAAACTCAAACTGTGTTATAAAGAATCTTTAGCCTCTCTGGGATAATCCAGTCCAGATTCGATGAGTCTAGGTATAGTGGTTTTAGATCAGGACCTGGTCTAATGTGGTCAGGATGCAAACAAAGCACTGAAATCTCCCTTGTTTGTATTTTCACACATAGAATAAAGGTTTCACAAATCTCAAACTGGGTTATAAAGAATCTTTAGACTCTCTGGGATAATCCAGTCCAGATAAATCGGCTATGCAGCGATTTACGAGGTTCAAACACGGAGGATTGTTCGCTCAGCGCTGTAAATTAAATGTCCCTTAACTTCCCCCTTAACTGCCGAATCGGATGCTCTGAATCGGATGCTCTGAATCGGATGCTCTGAATCGGAAGCCAACTTCAGCGTCGTGCACACCTCTCTGGTCGGGGTCAAACTACAAAAAGCTCATTATGCAAACTTGTTAATTACATATCTTATATCATAAAAACAATAATTGTATGCTCATAATATTAAGGGAAATAACTGAAAAGAGTGCAGAGTAAAAAAAAGGCAATCAAAATGTAAGTGTATGTTTATTTTTTTGAACACCAGGTTTATTTATTTATACTATATATAATATATTTACATCTCACTCAACAACAAAACCACAAATAACTTGTTACATGTCGGAGCAGATTTCAGATTAGCTAGCACCTTAAGCCAATAGGCCACGCTAATAATAGTTAATCTCCCATCATGCATCTGTGAGAGATGCTTTGAGGAGATGGCCTTCCTGTACGTGCCTTTTTCACCCTGCGTTACCTCATATTATATATAGACATACTAAACGGCAGAGTAGGTAATGTATGGTAATGCAGGGTTGCCAACTTTGAGTACCTGGCTGGAGTGAGATTTTGATATCATGGGTTTAATTACACATATGCGCACTAAATGACTGCTCTCGTGTCAGCAGCGGGACCTTAGCATATATATAGGATATAGGATATATATACAAATACACAAAATTGGACACAGACTATAAAGGGCACAAAGTTTAATTCACTAATGAAAGTCAAACACATCTTTGTTTCCACTGTTTTATTGTGTCCCTGTCGCGATAAGCAATTAATTGACGTATCGTACGATAAATAAAAATGAACTCGATAAATTGCCATTTACATGAGGATGTGACTAGCAGTTTGAAAGGATGTACTTCAATCATTATTATATATTATCATTATGTCAGCGGTCTAAAATGGTCATACAACGGTGCCGACAATATTATCGTTTATCGCAATAATTTCCTGGAAAATGTATCCAACCAAATTAATTATCGTGAGAGGCCTATACATGAAACACACACACACACAAACAAATCTACAGACTTACTCCAAACTGCCAAATATATTAATTAACACACTCTGACTCTCATATACTCTTTGACTCTATTTTGGCCTAGTAGAACAATAAGCAGCAGACTTCTACTTTTTATCATTTCTACTGGATCTTAGATCTGCGCTTGCGCAATACGTGTCGGCAGTTGCCAGAGAGTATTTGTGTTGGGTAATCTGTGGTAGGGCTAACCCATACAGTGGTGGGGTAAAGTCAGTATTTGCATTGTAATTACAGACACGCTCCCCTTGACAGCGAAACGCCACGCGTGAGGTTTAGATTATCTCCCTGTCTCAATCCAAATTGAACTGTATGAAATAAAAAGGCTCTTTTCTCTTGTAGTAAATAAAAAGGGCGACCTGGAGCCAATCCTGCAATTTCCCCACAGGTGAAAGAGTTGACCTGCTGAAAGCCCAACCCCTGCAGGGGGTCTGGGGGGATTCTCCCCCAGGAGATTTTTTGAAATACTAACATAAAATACACATTCTGGTACTCCCTTGAGAAGAACAATAAATACATCTATTACTACACGACATATTTAAAAAAAAATGAATGTCATTTTAGTTTGTTGTTACTTTGTTCTGAAAGCTGAACCTGCTGCTCCTCACAGAGAGAAGAGGGAAGAGGCTGTGAGTTACTTTACTTTGTGGATAAGGGTGGATAGCCCCCATTGTTCTGTGTGTCAAAATGAAAGACAGCCCACACACCTATCAATCATCAAACCGTGGGGTCTGATTTCATTACGTGTTGATTTCTATCAACACGTAATGTTGTATCGACGCATAGAGATGTACTACAGCAAAAGTATTCTCCGTGGGGACTTCCTGTAACAACACCACGCCGTTATCGTGATTCTGATTGGCCAGAAGACATTATCAAAGATGTTCTATTGAGAAAAGACGATCACTACGTGACAAAAGTTTTCAAAACCGTTTCTAGTCTTCGGTATTCTTGTTTTTGGCGTGAGAATAGTTTGGGCAGCGTGAGAGCGTGAGATTGAGAGTGAAAGCGTGTGTCACACGCCAGATGCGTGAGAGTTGGCAACCCTGGGTAATGGCTTTATTAAAAGAGCAGTGTTTACTCAAGGCTATCTGCTCTTAAGTACACATTTGAAGTATTCGTTTATACTTGACTTCATCTCAGAGGGAATATTTGTACTCTATTACATCTATTTGATCACCTCAATCATATTGAAGATTCAGATCAAAAATACAAAATACGAGAAATAGATTAGTAGAAGTGATTAATAGAGATACATTGCACTTTATTGATACCTTTGTGAGATTCACAAGCTGTAAATGCAGTACAAATAAAGTCTAATTAACATATTATGCTCATTTTCATGTTCAAATGTGTATTTTGTGCCTCTACTGTGACATGTCTTCAAAGCTCTTTATTTTTCTCATCACCACTTTTCACCCTCTGTCTGAAACCAGAGCCCAGTCTGCTCTGATTGGTTAGCTGGCCACCTCTGTTGTGATTGGTCAACCACTTAGAGATGTCCCGCACCTTAGCCTATCATGTACAATGTGTTGGACTGCTAGCCAATAGGAGCGCAAGTGTTAAATAGTGAGGTCACTATTATGAGGTGTTTTTGCTGGGGGGAGAGAAATAAAAAACAATACTAAAATGCTTTAAGTTAAAAAACAATATAATAAAATAACCATAATAATAAAATACTGGGAAAAGATATGTTTGTAATTCTACTTGACACATGAGTAACGTTTGGAAATCAGGACTTGAACTTGTAATGGGGTATACTTCGACCATAGTATTTGTAATGTTATTTAAATAAAAGATCTAAGTAGGGGAGACCAGGGACAGTTGCAACACTTTTTGGGTTTTTCCCCAATAAGTAACATTTACAATAGGATAGCCATTTTGCTATATTATACATCATCAATATGTCAGCTACTGAAACAATGTATTTAAGATGTTTTTATGAAATAAGTATAGGTTGAACATTTTATTTTTTTTAAAAATCTCAACTGTTACAACTGTCCTTGTGTACAGGGACAGTTGTAACACATGCCAGGCACAGTTGTAACATGTTAATAACGGTTACCTTTTTCACACTACATGACAACAAATAGGGAAAGCTGTCAAATTCTAAGGCAACAAGATTTTAATGGGGTTTCACATTTATATATACAGTCTATGGGTTTCACACATCCTCCAACAAACAATGAACAGGATAACAGATAACACACACAGCATCATCCTCTGGGAAGGATTAAACTGTTCTCCGAGAGGTGCTTCTACCTTAATTATGTAGACCTACCTCCTTTGAGCTGAGACCATAATATAAATCAGCTGCCTCCATCAGGTAGTCTCTCAAAAGCATCTCCTGCTCTGTTGAGAACACCTTCTTTGGTGTCTAGTAGCCTACTCTTGGGGGTGTGTGTGATCCCTGACTCTCCAACCTCTGCCTCTTTGTATGGAACCGGTACAGGGTGACATGGCATATATCCAGGGACTTTGCCACTTCCCTGGATGATTTGCCCTTCTCAACTTCATTTGAGGCCCTCTGCAGCAGAGCAAGTGGCACTCCCCTGTCGGTCTTCCTCTTTCTGACATACTGTAAACACACGCACACACTATAGGCCTACTGTACAGTATTATATTCTGTTTATTTTTACAGGGACAATGCACACCAACCAACAATACAACTGTATGCTTGAATGAACAATTGATCATTCAAGCAAATAAGCCATCATTGTAAATGTGCCATGTTACAACCGTCCCATTACAACTGTCCCAGGACCACCAGTCTTGCTTCCTCCCCCTGTGAACCTGCCTGATTGCTAGTGTAAAGGAGGGGGAGGGGTAATAATTTAAGGAGAGGGAAAGGGTTCTTTTAAATCAGGTGGAGAGCAAAACTGGGTAATCAAGGAGCCAACTACTAACTTTAAAACACAATCATTTATTTATCGGAGCTGGAGCCTGAAAAGTGCCGGTTTTTCCTGTTCACACCGCAGCGGCGCCACCTCTTAGCTCCGGAATCCGGTTCACTTCCAGCTCCAAAAAATTGTCGGTCTACTCTAGAGGCAAGAGCTTCGGAGCTAAGAGGTGGCGTCGCTTACGTCTCTCTTACGTCGAGGCATGCAGGAAACTATACCCACCTCCCCTGAACATGGGTCGACTGTCATTGTGGAGAGAGGCAGACGTGTTGTTTTGTATTATAGCAGCTATCGGATGGAATCAATACATGGGCTGCACAGGTTGTCGTGTCCGACTATCACAAGTAGAATCATAATAAAAATACGCCGGTAAAATGTGCCTGTCGAAAACGGTTTATGCCACAATAGGATAGCAATAGCAAGTAGTCAGTTTAGCTTCGGTTGCTATGCTAACATCACCCATTTTATACCAGGGACACTTTCATAACAGCGTTGTGATGCCAAACAGCGTCAATTCAGACTGACACACATTCACTGAGGCTAAGGGGAACTGGGGATATGTATCAGCTGCTTGTGTGAGTCGGACAGTGAATACTTTAGAGCGGCCGCTGCAGTGTGAGCTAACCGGGCGCTAACGGGAGAATAAACTCCCGTGGAAGAGCAGCCAACACTGCAGCGGTCGGTAAATGCCGCAGAAACACATTAATAAACAATTAACCACGGCACTCTGGAGAAAAGTATAAGGTTGGAGAAGTCGCTATTCAATTTAATCTGGCTTCGTGTGATTAAAAGCAACACGATCATCGACCCGACGCAGTTCCCCGTTGTTCTTGTTGTTGTTGTTGTGAGCCGTAACGCCGTGGGGGAGCAATTCAGCGATGTAAACAGTGACGTAGCAGCGGCAGCACCAGTCGGGCTCTGGGCGGTGTGAACAGAGCAGGAGCAGAAAAGGGAAACCGGAGCTGAACCAGAAAAGCTCTAGCTCGGAGCTAGAAAGGGAAAAGCGCTGGTGTGAAAGCCGCATTTGAGTCCTTTTTCAATTGCTTCAGAGGTTTCCCCCAAGTATTTCTTAAAACACTGAGTAGAGGTATATTTAGCACAACATCAAAACACTACTTTGTTAGTTCCCACAACTTGCATTCCACTACTGCTTTTTAACGACCAAACCCAGTCCCTGTGCACTTCCGGTTTTAAATCCTCAGCTCTGCACATTCTGACCGTGACTCAGGGGGTTTAGCTTTACCTCTGCTTCAAGAGTTCAAAGGTTGTATTGTCATATACACAGCTACAGTCATGCAATGCAATTCCATAAGTCACAGGCTCCTCCAACAATGCAACATAAACAAAAAAGAAGAAATAGAAATAAAATACTGCAAGAGTGTTGCAAGACTAATGTACAGTACATTACAGTACAGCAGGAGAAGTTAACTATATGCAAGTTAATAAAATTAGCTAAATATAAAATCAGAGGTGGGAGAAGTACTTCTACTTGAGTAAAAGTACCAGAGTGTTGGAATACTCTGTTCTGAGTTAAGGTTCTGCATTAATCAAGTAAAAGTACAAAAGTAATAGTATCAAAATATGCTTAAAGTACCAAAAGTAAAAGTAGTCATTGTGCAGATTGGTCCATTTCAGAATAATATATATGATGTGTTTTATAATTATTGATGAATTAAAGTGTTATCAAAGCTGGCAAAGGTGCAGCTAGTTTGAATGACTTTGTAGACTGCAGGGTAGCTTGTGAATATTACTCCAGGTGGAAGTCAAGTCTGATTTAACACTTGATTATATTTCACATCATTAATCCAAATCTGTAAAGTAACTAAAGGTATTAAATACATGTAGTGGAGTACACGATTTACCTCTGAACTCAAGTGGAGTAGAATTAAAAAAGTAGCAAAATATACTCAAGTACAAGTATTTCAAAATTGTTCTTAAGTACAGTACTTCAGTAAAAGTACTTAGTTACTTTCCACCACTGCGCATGCGCAACCTGAGAGCGGACCGGCGGTGTGATTTCGTCTCCAGCAGCAGAGCAGCAGTGTTTCTTTAAAAGGCTGAACCTGCAGCAGCCAGCAGACCCTGGATCTGTTTCCTCTCTGCGAGCACCGTGCAGTGACATGGCATCATCATAGCGGCTGTCAGCAGCAGCAGCAGCCGCAGCATCATGGAGCCTCTCCGGCCGCAGAGACGCACTGCAGCCCGGGTTCTGGACACCCTGACGCCGGCCCTGATCCTCCTGAGCGCCGGGGCAGTGACGGCGGAGGACGGAGGAGCAATGGAGGAGCTCACCACGGAGAAGGAGGCTGAGGAAAGTCACCGCCAGGACAGCGTTAATTTACTCACATTCATTATGCTGCTGACCTTAACCATTCTCACCATCTGGCTCTTCAAGCACAGACGGGTGCGATTTCTGCACGAGACCGGGCTGGCGATGATTTACGGTGAGATCAAATACATAATAACAAATAAATAAATAAATAAATATATATATATATATAGTTGCACACACGTACATACAGCCAGTGGCGGATCTAAACCGATTTTACTGGGGGGGGGGGGGGGGAGATTCAAAGTCTTTGAATCTTTTGATCAGATTCAAAGACTGAAAGCTTTATTGTCATATGCACAGCTGCAGTTTAGATATGGGAATGGACATCTTAATACCTAGGATCCTCTAAAAATGCAACATAATATATATATATATATATATATATATATATATATATATATATATATATATGAATTAATATATTATATAACATAATTTCCAAGAAAAATAATATGACTCCATAATAGTAACAACAAACTATTAAAGGAAGATGCAATGAATATATATATATATATATATATATATATATATATATATATATATATATATATATATTAAAATGAGAAAAAGAGGGGACTCGTCACCAGCTAAGATAATGTTTTTGTTATTATTTTGATAATAAATTCATTCTTTTCATTCATTTTTAAATCAGAAATGGGGAAATAATTCCCACATTTTCTGATTCCAGCCTCTCCAATGACAGGATGTCCTGCTTTTTCTTTATTGATATCATTGTAAACAAAATATTTTTGGACTTTTCTGGAACAAAACAAGACATTTGAAGACATCACGTTTGGCTTTGTAAAGATGTGATAGACATTTATTGACATTTTAATAGACTAACTGGTATTGACTGACTAGAATCAGCAGAATAATGAATAAAGAGGATAATCAATAGTGGCTGGTCTCACCCTGCGTTTTAATTGGCTGTTCAAAATCTAACAAACATCATGCATCTTAAAAAAATTATGATTTCCTTAAAAACAACATAATAAGGAAAGGTAACGCAGGGTTGTCATCAGCTTCATCTATTACCTGCCATTTTATTCCTATTGTGACAACTATATGAGCACAGAATAATCCCTGTTGACTCTAGACCCCACTCTTCGTTAGAGCTCATTATTTCCCATTTCATGGCGTGTTGAGCCACCCTTAGATTTTTTGTGGCAATAATTTTTTCAAAACAAATTGTATTTTTAATCTCTTCAAACACCTTAAATTAACATTACTCCTTGATTGACTTTTAAAAATATGTATTTTAGCCAGAGGAATAGTTGTATTTTATTTGTTCTACTGGATTAACAACATGTCACATGTTCTGAATCGACCAATCAGAACTTTATTTAGCCTCCGTATTGTTTATGGTTGAATGTGGGCCGCGAACAAATGTTTGATTCTTAAGTGAGCCCTGAGTTGAAAAAGGTTGGAACTGCTGATCTAGACTAATGGTTTGCAACATAAAACAACATTATCATTTTCAAAATGGTCACTTTATATGGTATTATAAAGAGAAAAGCAGCACATCCCCACATTTAAGAGGCAGATTTCCGCATTTTAGGTAAATTATGGCATTAAATATTACTTTTAACCTTTAATCGATTATCAAAAAAGGAAAAATAGGGATTGTTTTTCTGTTCTTCAACACTAGGTAATGCATCCAAGCAGATATACATCTATGGTATTGGGAAATAAATAAAAGTATTTTACCCTCTGACTACATAATCCATTTATACGAGTAGATTTTCCCGGCTAATGATTTATTTCAGTCTCATCTGTGTTTAGTGTCTCTGCAAATGTCCGTGATTAACCTGAGATTATCACATGAAGGACAAACTTTGAATTGTTTTTCTTGATTAAAAAGCAAACCGTGAAATGACAGAAAGTGACATTTATATCACAGCACATATTTATGTTTTACTTTACTATGGGAACACATTTTTTATTTTTTAAGTTGGTTTAATTGGAGTTTCAACACAACTCCAGAATGATGGGATGTTTGTGTCTGGACTGTCACCAAAAGTGCTGCCAAGTGGAACCATGTCAAATATTGATTTTCTGAATAAACAGCTGGCTCCACAGAAACTGTTTGCAGGTATTGTGGGAGTGTAATCGGGACAAATCAGAATACTTTAAGGCCAGATTTTGGTCGGACAAATCAGGCAAAACAAACAAGACTGTTTGCTCAACATTTTAAAAGGTCCCTGGGAGGTAATTTTAAAATATGCCCTTGAACCTCAGACTATGAGTGAGCAAGACATTACTGTATACACAAGGCCTTATCATTTAAATATCTAAATTAAGGTTATTTAGCACACATTATTAGCTGAGACTGTACGAGTGAATACATGTCAACACATATTTTCTCCCCCTTTTCTCAGGTTTGCTGGTGGATCTGATTCTCTAGTGCTAAACGTTTCATATATTATTTATAATAGATTTTCACACCTTTCTTTGAGCTTGTTAGTGGATGAGATTCTCCAATGCTCTCATTTCCTATAATATTTATCCCCCCTTTCCCTAGGGTTTGCTGGTGGCCGTGAATCTACACTTATACACATTTTATAAATTGTGTTTTTATTACTTTTCTTTTTTACCCAGGTTTGCTTGTGGAGGTTATCTTTTGGTACTGCATCCCGGCCACCAGCTACCATTGTTCTCCCTTTACCTCTGGTTTGCTTGTGGGTCTGATTCTACAATGCGACACAGTTTATACATTACCTTTTTTAATCCTTTTTCTGCCTTTTGATCCTGCAGTACGACATCCCGGCCACCAGCTACCATTGTTCTCCCTTTACCTCAGGTTTGCTGCTGGTCTTGAATTGACAAGGCTACACATTTCATATAACATTTTTTGAATTATTTTCCCCCAGGTTTGCTGGTGGGGGTGATCCTGCGGTACGGCATCCCGGCCACCAGCTACCACAACAAGACCCCCCCCAGCTGCTCACTGAAGGAGGGGCCGGTCAGCACCGTCCTGCTGAACATCAGCGGGAAGTTCTTTGAGTACACGCTGAAGGGAGAGATCAACTCCAGAGAGATCCACAACGTGGAGCAGAACGACATGCTGCGCAAAGTAAACACTTCACTCTCGTTTTTCATTCATGTTCTTACTTTTTCTCACATTATTGACATATACATGCACACTTTACCTACTGATTGTTGAACAGGCATGCACTTTCCCCGTATCCTCATACAATCCTACACCTTTAGAAACATTTAGTCAGAACTTTCTCTAAAGACTTGTGAAATGTGATGTTGTTAAGTGTTAGGGAGTAGTGACCTACATGTAATTTAACAGTTTAACTTTGCAGAAGCTTTTTGTTTAACTTCTTCCCTTTGTGCATAGTGATTCAGGTATTTGTGTTACTTTTTCGATTTTTGTGGCGTAGATATGACTGAAACTCCGAGCAATTTGGGGCCTGATGTTTAGATTTTCTTACAAATAAAAGGATAGTCTGATGAAGAGCAGAAACACTGTAGATATGTAAATGCTTTCATTGTCTTCTCCCCTTTAACACAGGATGTGCTAAGTATAACTTAAACTTAACAAATGTGTGTCCATTTTATTATGTCTATGCTGTGTAAAAAGGTGAACGTTGAAGACTGTTTTAGACTCTACAAATCACTCGCTAAAACACTGACGAGTACAACAACTGACGGCATTTCCATTGTTTTCAATTTAAACATAATACTTCATTTTGCATCTGTTTGAGCCAATTGTTTTGTTTTTGTGAAAAGGTCAAATAATATTGTCCCCTAGTGGTAACCTCTGTAGTCAAGGGAATACAGAAGACTGCAAATCTCACGGCGCCAGTGTTTAAGAGACACAGAAATTGGCAACCTGTGTGAAGACATTACATGACATGTCACTTGTTAGACGCTTTTTTCCAAAGCGACTTTCATACTCAATACTGTGGGCAATCCCCACAGGAGCAATTTGGAGGGTAGATTTTTCCTACAAAAATCTACTAGTACTGTTGTATTGTATATTTATGTAATGTATTTTTTTTCAGTCGAACCTCTCTTTTTTTAAATGTGCAGATAAAACATAAACTAATGAATTTCCTAAAATCCTTTCCAGGTGACATTCGACCCTGAAGTGTTCTTCAACATTTTGCTGCCTCCCATTATATTCCACGCTGGATACAGTCTGAAGAAGGTGAGTGCGGCTTGTTCAAATCATTATATCTAATGCTCAATGTGTTTCAACTGGCAGTAACGTAATATAATGCATATTATGACACAACAGGCCCAAAAGACTCTACTATAGCAGGATACAGGACCGGACTGGGACAATAAGTCAGGCCGGGAATTATACACCCAGCCAGGCCACTACCAGTTTTTTGTGCCATTTTGCTGGATTTATTTGTCAATATTTACAGCGTTGCTGCCCATAGTGATAGCCCTAGTTGAAATCTACTACCCAATAATAAACATATGGACATGGGTTATTATTTAAATAAATGTGCAAATCTATTTAGGAACCTTTTCATGTGAACATATTTTAAGTGGGGGTGGACCTCAAACCCTATAGGGGGGTCCGAGGGCATGCTCCCCCGGTAAGATTTTTTTTTAAATGTTGGACTTAAATGCATCAATCTGGTGCATTTTGAGGGAAAAAATAAATAAAGAGACTACACCCATATGAAACAGAGCTGTATACATTTAAATAATCATAAGAACATGGCCATAACCAATAACATACCATATATCCAATATGAAAAAACATTGAAACTTATATATTTATTTGTTTTTGGTTCATTTATAGTTGTGAGTGTGTCTGGGCTCCTGAATCAGCCTCACCTGTCTCTTTCCTCTCCCCCTGCTCCTCTTTGAGGCAGCAGCAAAGACTAGTTTTAGCTCTCAACAAGTTTTAAAAGTTTATCTTACCTTTTTTCACCTAGTTAACATTTTATTTGTATTATTCATGCATATTTTACTAATCGCTCCCCCCTCAAATGGAAATATGTGTTTACATAAATGGTGACCAAACCGTTTGAGATCCACTGAGAACTTAGACTAAGTTAACTATCTAGATTCTAAACACTCAGAGTCCTTTACCTCACCTGAGCTGTAGTTATCTCTCAGTCTGACAGCAGAGGACTCTCCCCCCCACCTTGTTGTTGAAACAGCTCCTTATATCTGTTAGCGCAGCTAGCTAGCACCAGATGCTAACAACAACAATACACGTAACCGGTGCACGCGCTTTCTCTCTCTCGCGCCACACACACACACACCCTCCCGAGCTTGAATGACACACAGAGACCAATCGAGGGCATTAGTGTATGATCTGTATGAAAGTGGCCATGTCGGCAGACCACATCATGTAGACAGCCAGTCACCCTCTGTGAGGCAGAGTCAGACCCACATTTGCGCAGCGTTGCGTTCACAATACGTGTAAAAAAAAATCCTCAGGCCAGCAGGCCACTTAACAGGACACGCACACTTTGACACACTATCTGTTGATGTTTTGAGGCTGTTGTCTCTTTGTAGTCATTTTGTGTCTCCTTGTAGTTTTGTTGCGTCTCTTCCTGGTTAGTATTTGTCTTTTTTAAGGGACATTTTGTAGGTTAAGGCCACGATGGGACCTGATCTGCTCCCTCATTATATGTTATGTTACCCTCATGATAAGTTGTAGGTCTTTGTAAGTTTTGAAATGCATTGGATTTCATGCATGTGGCCATGCTCAGGGTTTACACTCGCACTACTAGCACATGTTATTTCCAACATCCGAGGTTTACTTCTAGTATTTATTGTAGTCATTGTGGTGCTTTGCAGTGATTTTAAGTCTCGTTGTGCAGTTTTTATAGACTTTTTGAATAGCTTTGTAGTCATTGAATGTCTTTCTGTTTCAAGTTTGTAGATATTGTGTCTTTGAGGTCATTTTGTGTCTCATTGCTGTATCTTTAGGCTTTTTGTAGTACAGTTTCCTCCTATTCAAATGACAAGGCCATGTCTTTTTTGTAGTCGTTGTGTCTCTTTGCAGTTTGGTAAATGCCTCCTTTAGTGATTTTTAGTAAGATAAATCCAGAAGGCCCTTCAGCTTGTGGCCCTATCATGACTTGCCCTGTAGTCAGGTGGATAACTGATTTTGCTGCCACTTCCTGCTGCCTCTCACACACTGAGTGCCTCTGAGGGGAACTCCACTGCAGATGTCTTTCGTTTCCTCTCTGGCTTTTACAAAAGAAACAACCAAAAACGTCTGACAGTGAAAATATGAGACGGTTCTGCTTCCCATTGTTGAGCAACAGTAGTGTGGTGTATAGAGACGGATCATCATTAATACATCACCATGTTTACAGTATTCAACTGCAGCAGCTGGTGCAGTTCATGCAGGAGGAGTTTTCTGACTAAATATCAGACAATTATGTTTATGTATAAGCCCATTCCTCCTATGCTGCAATATATGTTTTAAACGGCATTAAAAAAAAACCATTTCTTTAAGCGTTCTTCTTGCACCCCCCGCTACAATGGGCATGCTTCACAGGCTTTTTTTTAAAGATGTATTGTTTAGCATTTTTGCCCAAATGTAATAGTGTGGAAATTGGGTTGGGGAGACAATTTAAATTCAATGGCATGTGCTTTTAAATGACCTTTCATGCCTTTTTTTTAAGTTTATTTTTGTATTATTTAATATCTTAAATTGCTGGCTTTCTGATTCATTTTGCCTATTTATTCCTTTTTATTATATATATATTATATTTACCTGAGGATGCAAAGCTGTACTGAGTTTCTAAATAATGACACTGCTATAAAATGTCCGTTTTTCCTTCTTACAAAAGTGATAGAAGTGAAGTTTTATGGATTGTCTTTCTCCTAAAATTAAAAATCTTCGAAATAATTGGCAACATATATTTGTTTAGGTATGTAACTGAACGCCTCTTGCATGAACTAATAACCAACAACACTCATATTGTTTGTTGTTTTCAGATGAAGTGCGATCTAGCAAAGGCATAAGAACACATTACATGCTTTTATCCAAAGCGACTTTCATACTCAATACTGTGGACAATCCCCACAGGAGCAATTTGGGGTGAAGTGTCTCAGGGACACAATGACATGCTGACAGCAGTGGGGTTTGAACCTGTGACCCCCTGATCCCAACACCAACGCACTAATGCACTGTGCCACAGCCTCCCTATTGTTACAATCAACAATACAGTTTCAATGTTTTCTTTAAATGTACCCCATGGCACAGCTGGTTTTAAATAACCGTCCGAGTGATGTTAAAACATTCTTAAATGTAAAGTAAAGTGAGAACTTCTTTTTTTGTTTTTCTGGTGAAATTGTGATTAAAGCTGGAATGTGCTGAGTCGGATCTAAGGAACAGGAAGCAGGAGGTCATGTTGGGAGGGATTTTAAACGCAGCGTTAACAGATTTTCTTCAGTTCATAACAAGCTTTAGATCTCTGTAATGAAACACACAGTATAGTAATGAATAAATCCTGAAGACAACGTGCTACACACTTTCTATTTGAATCACTCCTCTCAGTCACTGAACCAAAGGCACTTTTCATCTCAGTCAGTGTTTTTGTTTCTTAGATCATATAGAACAGGGGGGTCAAACTCAAATACACAGTGGGCCAAAACTAAAAAATGGGTACTAGTGGAGGGCCGGACTGCTTCAATGTTTATTGCAGAACTTATTGAAATGAACTTATTGCACATATTAAACCTGGAACTAACAAAGCTTAAATTATTGCCTATAAAAACAACATTAAACATTAAATAATCAGTTGCATTAATTTCTTATGGCTCTATCTGCAGCTTCTCCAGAGTCATTTCTTATGATCACATTTTCCCACAGGCCAACAACAGCTTCAACAAAACTATTTCCCTCAAAGAGAAAACCAAACCTGCCCTGTTGTCGTGAGAGAGAAAGTGCAGAAGGAACCATCCATTAAACTCAGTGTGCTGCTCTGTGATGCTAGTTCAGATACTTGGCATCTCATCTTGGGTGCAAGGTCATCAATGTTTGGGCTCAGGCTCTGAGCTGAGGAGACCCTCAGGATGGAGTGAAGGTGTGCGTGCAATATACCGGCGGGCCAGATCTAATAGAAATCAAACATTATCCTGCGGGCCGAAATTAAATCCACCACGAGCCTGATTTGGCCCCCGGGCCTTGAGTTTGACACATGCGATCTAGAAGGAGTAATGTGGAGACTCAGATCAGCAGAATCAGTGTTTGTAGTTCAACAGGATGTTCCTCCCAAACATGCCGCTGCTACTGACCTTATACCTCTATGGAGAGTGTTTATAGACTTTGGTTTGTTAAAGGAGAGTTAAATAAGTGAAGTTTATACACTTACTTTCTTTAAAAATATATATATTTGTATGTACATTTGCAGTGTTTACAGAGCATTTCCAACAACAATCTTTCAAAATACCTTAAAAAAAATACACAAAACAATCAAAAACAGACGCATAATGAACACAAGAAGTTACAAAATGACCACATGGAGACATAGATATTGACGGAAGCAGGCATAGTTAGTAAAAAGGGACAAATAGATGTCTACCAAGAGATGATAAAGTCTACAAGGAGACACGCTATGACCATAAGGACAATCTAAACTCCTATACAGTCTATGTTTCCAGCTGTAGGAGAGGTCTTATTGTCTCATATGTTCCCACAGCAGCAGTTTGTCTTATCGTCCTTGTCTCTTCGCAGAGACACTTCTTCAGGAACATGGGCTCCATCATCACCTACGCCTTTCTGGGCACGGCCATCTCATGCTTCGTCATCGGGTGAGTGGAAAATAACGAAGTAGATTGTACTTCAATGTCCATTTAATGCTTCTTTATACTTCTAAATAATGTATTTTAATCCACTGCATTTATTTTAAAGTAGTTTCTCTCCAGATGAAGATTTAGCATTAACACAACATGTGATCAACTTTTAACATGAGGCATCCTCCAGTGTTGCAAAAGGTGCTCAACATGAATGCTTAATATATCATGTGTCCACAAACGCAGTACAATGATACTACTACTACTTAAAGTACATTTTTCTGATAATGTACTTTTTCTTAAGTGAGATTTTGAAGTTAGGACCTACTTTATATTTGTAATGGAGTAATTTGACATGAATGTATTGGTACTTTGACTCTTAAGAAATGGATCTGAATACTCCTTCCACCTCACGCTTTTATTCTCCTCTTCTTTGCTCGTGTGTCTGCAGGAATCTGATGTACGGCGTGGTGAAAACTGATGCAGGTTTTGGGACAGCTGACGGACAAGTTTTACTACACAGACTGCCTCTTCTTTGGTGCCATTATGTCCGCCACTGACCCAGGTACACACACAGACAGACAGACAGACAGACGGACAGACAGACAGACAGACGGACAGACAGACAGACAGACAGACAGACAGACAGACAGACAGACACACGGACAGACGGACAGACGGACAGACGGACAGACGGACAGACGGACAGACAGACAGACAGACAGACAGACACACGGACAGACACATGGACAGACGGACAGACGGACAGACAGACAGACAGACAGACGGACAGATAGACGGACAGACAGACGGACGGACAGATAGAGACAGACGGACAGATAGACGGACAGACAGACAGCACATTCTTGTAATCCACAATTTTTTGTATTCATACCCTTTTACTTTTTTCACATTTTGTTATGTTACTGCCTTATTTCAAAATTGTGTGTTGAAATAAAACAAAGTGATAAAGTGTGTGTGTGTGTGTGTGTGTGTGTGTGTGTGTGTGTGTGTGTGTGTGTGTGTGTGTGTGCGCGCAGTGACAGTGTTGGCCATCTTCAACGATCTGCACGCTGACGGAGATCTCTACGCTCTGCTGTTTGGAGAGAGCGTGATGAACGACGCCGTGGCCATCGTGCTCTCCTCGTACGTTCCTCATGATTTATTATCAAACTCTCTTTGACTCCTGCTGATGAAATTCCACAGTGAGGTGTGAGACAGGTCTGTCTGCTGAAACACACACTCTGCCTCCCTCCACTGGCAGAATTAACTATTAATCCACTCAATTCTGTGTTATTTGTATTATAGCGTACACTACTGCATTGTCAGTGAAAGGAAAACAAAACTATTCAAATTTGATCATACTAACATAAAATAATTTATATATTTTGGCGTCATTGGAATCCATATAGCGGAGAGTCCCTCTAAATAAATATATTAAATTAAATAAGTGTCTTCTTATCTCATCCTCTAATTTATCCAAATTTGGAGTTTCCAAATTGTCTACTCACACTTATACATATTTGTATTCTAGCAGACACCACTACTTTATCAGGGATAAAGACTTTTCACATTTCACAAACAAAAAAATTATAATTTAAAAATCATTGCATCTTGTGAATCCACATACAAAGGTGTCACAAAAAAACAATACAATTCTAAAAAAATATATATAATATATATTTGTGCAACAACTAACAACAGTTAATATCTAAATAAATAATTAAAACAATAATATAAATATTTGTTTTTATAATCGGAATAATGATATATATATATATATTATTACGATTATTATTGATTAATTAATTTTTAAACCGAAAAAGAATATGGTCAGGTAGAATCCATTCAAACAAACAATGGACTATCTGAAAATATCAAGGTTTTTTTTTAATCCCTGTTTCTTTCCTGTGTGTCTCCAGCTCCATCGTGGCGTACCAGCCCAGCGGAGCGAACACTCACATGTTCGACGCCGCCGCCTTCTTCAAGTCCGTCGGGGTCTTCATCGGGATCTTCAGCGGCTCCTTCGTGATGGGAGCCGCCACCGGAGTCGTCACCGCCCTCATATCCTCACACTCAAGTCTCAGAATAATGCTGTTTCTTTCAGACAAAATGTTTGTTTATATATATTTAAAACCAGACTGTGCTGTTGTGTCTTTAACGTCACTCTCACGTCACCAAGTTCACGAAGCTGCACTGCTTCCCGCTGCTGGAGACGGCGCTCTTCTTCCTCATGTCCTGGAGCACCTTCCTGCTGGCCGAGGCCTGCGGGTTCACAGGTGAGCTGAAGGGCAAATAACAAAAAGGTAGTAGGCTTAAAACAGCCGTGGTGAAGAAGTCTGCACATTCAGAAGTCATGTCAGAATTTAATTGATCAACAATTGTTGTCGTTGAGGTCATGGTAGACGTTAAAATGCTTACACAAAGTTGAATTTACTATGTATTTTAGCTATGTGGTTGCACAAAACCAATTTATATAAATACAGATAAAGTTGACCGTACTTATTATTTTGTACCTTTATAGTATTTATTACTTCAGCTGAATATATAGTATTTGAGTAGATTTCAATCTTATTTTATAATTAATGGTTATTTTTTGGTTTCATTTCTTCATAGCTTTATTTAACTGAACATTATTAGCCACTATAAGTATTTTAAATGTCAGTATATTCAAATATATCAAATTGTGTGTGTTCAAAAAACTCTTACTTCATTATCTCTAATAAAATGTACAAATATCATCCATCAAAAAGGAAAAAGTACCACTAAAACAAGATGTGCCATTTATAACAACACAAACAAACCCATTTAAAAACCACCTGATTGTGTTTAAATCCTTTAAATGTATTGTATCTTTAGTAAATCTGCCTATGCCTTGATTACATGTGTGAAATGCAATGAAGTACATTTACCCAAGTTCTGTAGTCAAGTACAATTTTGAGGTACTTGTACTCAACCTGAGTATTTTGTGTATGTTTTCCTGCAGGTGTGGTAGCCGTGCTGTTCTGCGGCATCACTCAGGCTCACTACACCTACAACAACCTGTCTGCAGAGTCCACTCAGCGCACCAAGCAGGTACAATGACCACTTCCTGTTCCTTCATTCTGTTGCTGTTTACAATCTCACCCCCCGAAATGCGACCTGTAGTCGAAGGTTTTAGCACGGCTCGCCATGGCTCGGCTAACTTTATGCTGCGTTTCCATTACAGTTAGTAACGAGGGTAGTAACTATAGTAACGACGGCGCGGTGTAGGCGGGGCGATCGGCTGGGTTGTCGAACATAAATGTAAGGATAAAATAGGCTTGTTTGTTAGACGTGAGCTAACAGATATCTAACAGATAACACAATGCTTTCAAGCAAAGAACAGAGCGTTACCAAACACGTACCATCCTGCATGGACTTCAGCCGTTCCAGTTCTTATTCCACCGTCGAGCTCTCGCTGTATTTTTTCATCTGCAACGAGACGGAGGACGTCTGTACCTCGTCCAACGACCACGGCATGCTTTTATTTGCTGCCATTTCTTTATGGATTTGTTGAAATTAAAAATACTTTGTTGAAATACTTGCTGACGGTAGCTCGTCTGTTGGTGCTTATGCAACGCTTGGGGTCTCATGCAAGAATTGTGACGATTCTCTCTGACCAATCGGCGGTCGCCAGTGTTTTACGTCACTAGCTAAACATATTTTCAGCTCGCTTGGAACCTCGACTGAGGTGGTTCAAAAAAAGTACCAGTCAGGCGGTACTACACCTGGTGGAAAAGCAAAAAGAGCGAGTCGAGCCTTGCTAAAACCCTGTAGTGGAAATGCGCCGGGGCCAGATGGTGAGCTTAATCCGGGTCGATTGAGGACACATTGTACTCTGTTTCTCAGGGGGGGGTTCATTCAGTCTGTTGTCTCCAGATTAAACACACAGACAACACACAGCGGGAACCTTTAAATATCTGTGATACAAGTATTCAAGCTCCTATAGCTCAGTTTCAAAGAAAGACACACATTGCTAAAAAGACAGGAAGACAGGAGGAGGGTTTCTGCAGGTGCTGGAAATCCTTAAAACACTTCAAAGGTTTCCAGCACCTGTAAGAATTGGAATGCAGTGTTTCCAAGGTTTGAAAAGTGCTTTGATTTGAAAAAAGTGCTTGAAATTGCACTACTGTCTACTTACAAACATGCAACACATTTGAAAGCTGGTTGTATTTTTACGTTACTTGTGATTTGATGTTAGGAGGATGTGAATTAATCAGTATACTGTTTATATTATGGTTTCCACAAAAGATGTAAAGGCCATGGAAAGTGCTTGACTTTGAAAGAAGTGTATGAAAAATAAGGAAAGAAAGAGACTCGAATTGAAATGTTTTTGTTTGTTACAGAGGATTCAAGTCTTCTTACAAACATGGGACACATTTGTTTTAACTTAGATTTGTGTTTACTTTGTCAACATTCTGTGTATTTGCCATCACGAAACATCATTTTGGTTATCAGTAGCTCAAGAAATGCATCTTAAATGCACCTTTCAATATACTAATTGGAGATACGTTTTGTGCATAACACTTTAAAATACAGACAAGCAAATTGAGATTAAAAAAAGTCAATCAAAGTCAATCTATAAAAAGTACAATGGCCATGTTAGAGTGCATTTCAGTGCAGTGCATTGTGGGAGACTTGCTGAACCTGAACATTAAATCTCTTGCTGTGGACTTTTCACTGTATTCTCTCTGCAGTAATATCTAAATCTGTTTCCCCTGCAGCTGTTCGAGGTGCTTCACTTCCTGGCGGAGAACTTCATCTTCTCCTATATGGGCCTGGCTCTGTTCACCTTCCAGAACCACATCTTCAGCCCCATCTTCATCATCGGGGCTTTCGTATCCTTCTGAACAAACGTCCACTTATAATAATAATAATAATAATAATAGCTTGGATTTATATAGCGCCTTTCATGAGACCCAAGGTCGCTTTACAAAGCAGAACAGGAGTAGGAACAACCATGACAAAGCAAAAGGCAGTCAGACAAACAGTCAGACAGACAAACAGTCAGATAGACAAACAGTCAGACAGACAAACAGTCAGACAGACAAACAGTCAGATAGACAAACAGTCAGACAGACAAACAGTCAGACAGACAAAACAACACATAGATTAGGGGCCAAAGGCCTTAGCAAACAGATGGGACTTGAGGGCCCTTTTGAAGGCGTCAAGCGTGGGGTTGTCCAGAGGGTGGGGGCTGCCACACTGAAGGCTCTGTCTCTGAAGGTTCGCAGGTTGGTGCGGGGGGTGGTTAGCAGGCCAGAGTCTGAAGACCGCAGGTTCCAGGGTGGGGCATGTGGGCGGAGGAGGTCCGATAAGTACTGGGGGGCATGAGAATGGAGGGACTTGTAGGTAAGGAGGAGGACTTAGTAGGATATGCGGGACTTGCGGCAGTCAGTGGAGTTGGATGAGGGTGGGAGTGATGTGCTGCCACGGCTTTGTATTTGTGAGTACCCTAGCAGCACAGTTTTGAACATACTGGAGCCTGACCAGGGTTTTGTTGGGGACCCCAAACAGGACACCATTGCAGTAGTCCAAGCGGGAGGTGACAAAAGCATGGACTAGGGTTTCTGCAACCGACTCCGAGAGTGACGGTCGGAGTCTGGCAATGTTCCTTAGATGGAAAAAGGCCGATTTGGTAACAGACTTGACGTGGGAGTGGAAGGAAAGGGTGGAGTCAAGGATGACACCCAGGTTGCAGGCCTCAGGAGATGGGGAGATGGAGCAGCCAACTTAAATCTACTTCCATTCGTAGAGTTAAGATATTCCCTCCCCTGCAGGCTAGTGATGCTGGGATGATGGTTTTCGCCGTCTATGTCTTAAAATGTTCCTGCTTTACAAACAAGTTACCTTCCATGTTTTACTTTAAATTCATATTAATAATGTCATTTATACACCACCTTTCATACAAGGGGGTATATTTGTATAGTAAGGGCTTTACAATAAAGTTAAGGAACAACAATACAAATAAAAAAGGTGCAGATACAAAGCATAAGAGTCAAACTTAATTATAAACATATATATATATATTCACTCCACCATCTGCCCCCCCCCACGTCACGTCACAACCTCCTTAGAAATGTATTATTATTTCTGTGTTTTTCTTTTCACATTTTAGATATAGATTCAACTTTATTGGCATTACACAGAGTACTTAAGACAACGAAATGTAGTTAGCATCTAACCAGAGGTAACAGCAGAAAGTATTTGTTAAAGTATTTAAAATATAAATATATAAAGAGACTGAATGTATTTAAAGTGTGAACATTATGAGGAGGTATACACATTATTAACAGCAGTATAGGCATTGGAAATGCTGTATATCAGGTATACAGATATACAGTATAATACAGACACCACTAAATATAAACCGATATTGACATTTTAATTAATATGAGGTCACTCATCAAATTCAGTTGGACACTGGGTATCCAGGCGGGGGGAGTTTGTATATGTGCGGGTCGGGGATAAATGACAGTTTCTTAAATGCGATGGAAAGATAAGGAGCATGTTGACAAGTAAAACATTTTGTAAATGATCACCCCAGCTCCCTGAATCTTTGCCGTTTTTTGAATCCTGAACACCACCGTCAGATTTCCATCTTCATCGGCCGAGCGTTCAACATCTACCCGCTGTCCTTCTTCCTGAACCTGGGCAGGAGGCACAAGATCAAAGGGAACTTCCAGCACATGATGATGTTTGCAGGTTAGATTATATTATGACGTCCCTCAATAATCTACTGATATTATGCAGCTCTAATATTCAGTTAGTCTGAAGTGTTTGTCAGTATATTTGAAATGACTAGGTTAGCTACGTTAGCTAGCTAGCTTACAGCAGATCTGCAGTAATATCAGACATGATATGCGCTGAACACACATGCAGAGGTGAACACAGAACACACACACAGAGGTGAACACAAGACAACATTAGCACGACCGGTAATCCTACAAGCTGTCATCACTACCCTCCTGACTGTTCTCCTCACTGTCTTCCTCTGTCAGACATGGTAGCTGATGATGTAGGCCTACTTCTTTCTCTCTGGTTGAGTCTATGATTAGCTGCTTGCATCCACAAGTCAACAGCTGGTTTTGGTTATGTTCACATACTTATTTGATTACATCCACTTGTCTAAGATGACAACAGAGCTGTCATCTTAGACAAGTGGATGTAATCAAATAAGTATGTGAACATAACCAATAACCTACCATAGCCAATAACAAATTAATGTAACTTGTTTTATTTTTGTTGTTCATATGTTATTTTACCAGTTAACATTTATTTATTTATGCTTTTTTTTTATCTTTCCAGTTTTAAAGGATATTTTTGGTTTACTGTCCTATAGTATACATTGGAATGATTTAAAACCTGTTTATCCCAATAATTATAACGGAGTGCCTTGAAAATATGTGTTTACATAAATTGTGATCAAAACGTTTGAGACCCACTGAGAGAACTTAGACTAAAGTGAACTATCTAAACACTTTACCTCACTGAGCTGTAGTTATCAGCCTCTCAGTCTGACTGGAGAGGACTCTCCCTTCACATTATTGTAGAAACAACTTCTTCTTATATCCGTTAGAGCAGCTAGCACCAGATTCTAATAACAACTGCGCCGGAACCGGTGCACCCTCCCTCTCTCCCTCGCTCCCTCGCACTTTGGCTGTGAGCTGCGGGCGCCAGATAAGCCAACATCCCCCATTTTCATCACTTACAGTGCCCATCGTGCAGGGCAAATGAAACGTGTAACCGGGGTGAAAAGGGTGTTACATTTACTTAATTATGAATATTGTTACATCAAGGCCGAAAATTAGGATGAGCCCCAACGGTCAAAAATGTTTTTTTCCCTCCCAGATCTGGCGCCCTAGGCGAACATCTATAACGCCAGTGCTACGGGCCGGCCCTGAGTTCATAAGCAACTCGCAAATATCTTTCTCTCTCTTCTCTCTCCTCTCTCCTCTCTTCTCTCTTCTCTCTTCTCTCTTCTCTATTTTCTCTTCTCCCTTCTCTCTCTTCGCTCTCTCCTCTCTCTCCTCTCTCTCTCTCAATGTTGGTACGCAAATGCGCCTTTTTTCAAATGACCCGCACCTGCGCACCAGTTATGTGCAGCCCTGTATATAAGACCTAAAACAATAAAACTCATGTAAGAACAGAAATTAAATGCAAGTGCGAGACCATGTTGCAAGTGACCAATGTCCAGGTAAAAGCAATAAGTAAAATATGTACGTGTAAAATAGCATAAGATGAGCTAAACTGAATATAATTAAATACTGTACAAGGATGAACTAAAGCTTATTGTAGTAAAAGTGAAATATGTGGGATGCAAACAGATGAACCTTCATGTGCAGATATTTATTAATTTGCAGATGTTTTTGGCACATTTGTGTTTTTAGTATTTGCATAGTTTCTGAACTTGCAGAGCTGAAAATGTTTTTGACCTTGGAGCTCGTTGGCACATATCGGCCACCATACTCTAATATGATTGGCTGATTCATGTTTTTTTGTTTTTAACGTGCAGGTCTGCGTGGAGCGATGGCGTTTGCGTTGGCGATCCGCGACACCGCGACGTACGCCCGGCAGATGATGTTCACCACCACGCTGCTCGTCGTCTTCTTCACTGTCTGGGTGTTCGGGGGGGGCACCACGCCCATGCTGTCCGTCCTGCACATCAGGTGAGACATATTGTTTTTGTACATCTGCATCTCCTTTGCATTTGGATAACATCTTTACAACTCAACTTTTTCCAGCTGTGAAAATGAGCCTGGGATCTCAAAATAAACCCAGAGTTTTGCCTCTCGAGGAGATCTGAGAGATGGTTATGAAAAAGTGAAAGCTGATCAAGGGACTTTTATTTGCTAGGGACAAAACACTTAAAACAGTGCAGAACACACAACATTGAAAACAGTGATATAACAACTCATGGAGAGATGCAGGTAAACAGATTGAATAAACGCAGATATACTAAAGCAAAGTATGCTTTGGACCTTGGACTGAAAAAAGGGTAACACAAACTCCTCTGTATTTCAACATGTTCCAGATATGAAAATTATACTTCTTATAAAATAATGTTCTCAATAATAAATAAAGATGAAAAAAGTATGAAAAATACGAAATATATCACTTACTTTTGTCTGTTACAGTTTTATTTTATCATAAAATATTAAAATGAAATGTGCACATTGTACTGGTGTTTGTGTCCAGGAGATGGAGCCAGAAATCTTTAAAATCACAGCGCTTTATTTAACGTGTGTGTGTGTGTGTGTGTGTGTGTGTGTGTGTGTGTGTGTACCATGGTAACGGGGGCATGTGGTGCGTGGCAGGCGGTGAATGGGCTGTCTGTATACATTTACATATTTGTACACTTTTATGGGGGCCCTGAAACATTTCATTTCATTTCATTTTTATTTGTCCCGCTCATGGTACGCAAAACCAAATGTACAATAATTGCCACAAACATGACTCTACCATTGAGCGAAAAGGAGCAGGGAGAAGAATACAATCTTATGTGACCTGCCCCTTTCTAAAAAAACAAATAATTACAAATAGATGGTCTGCCCTTCATAATAATATATATATATTTTTTTTCTCACAGCCAAACATCACAGGATCTTAGAACACTAAGAGAAACATACATACAACATAGTGAAACATCAGGTTATATCAATGTTAGGATATACAATTACAAATATGTTAACTGTATTAAATATAATGAATATAAAGAAAGTGGGACTGAGAGCTTTGCCTTCTGGCTCAGCTCTCTTTTCATCACTTCTTTGTTCCTACCCTCATGATGGATGGATTAAAAAAAAAAAACTGCTGACGTTAAATCGACGGGACTTCTTTCTGTGGATTGAAATGACTGCACTTAGTCCCTTGATCAGAGCATCCTCCTTGGCAACGGTCTGATCTCCTTAGCAACGGTCTGCTAGCAAAAAAATATCAGACCTCCGGAATGTCCAGATTGACCAATCAGAAATGAGTATTCAACTGAAAGAAAATGACAGTTTGCTGATAACCACTCACAGCTGACGAGCGGTCATAAACAATTAGAGATTAAAACATAGAAGCTGTTGTTGACTTATCAGTTTAGAAAGCCGTTTAATCGCCATTTGGGTTTTTGTATTATTATATTTGCCTGTACATCTCCTCTGTGCCAAGTCTGAGGATTAGTGCATGTCCCATATTCAGATCATATTTGTCCAACTGTGTTTCAAATGACTGGACAACCATGTTGATCATTACTTTAGGCAAAGGATCTGAATACTAGATTTTATATTTAATCTTGACTGTGCACGATGCTGAGTGTTTATGATGTGACAGAGTTTGGGACAGTGAAGCTTTGCAGGAAGAGCGGCGGCAGGTGTCGTATCCGAGTCTTTACGAACTCTGTAACTATACCTGGTGCTGGGAAATGGTTTCACCTCTTCTATCTAAACTTCTGTTTTTCTGAAGAAGGGGAACTGTGTGGCTTTGGTATAAAGGTCAACAGAGAGGGTTGAGACCATACAGTCTATGGTTGAGACCTAGGGTTGAGACTCATAGAAATGTATATTTTTCACAGTTTAGCTTCATGGCATGTTGTCTTTCAGAGTAGTGGAAAGAAAACCTTAAAAAAATCCATATTTTGAAGTTTATTTTATTGTCTGTTTATGTCAGTAGAGTTCGCCAAAGGTTACCATTACATAATGCCTCATTTGCATATTTAAACATAACATTTTAAGAACTTGTCTATCGTCTGAATAATGAACTGGGGAAGTCCAACACTGATATCTACTAGTTACATTATTTACCCTATTCTCCCGTAGTGCTTCCAAAATGTAAGAATGTTATGATACTTATACTTTAAAGCAGTGGTTCTCAACTGGTGGGTCGCGGACCCAAAAGTGGGTCGCGGACCCGTTTCGAGTGGGTCGCGGATACATAGTGATCATCTTCTCAATAAAATATCTTTGCTGATGTTTTTTCGAGTCTTCTGGCCAATCAGAATCAAGATTGTTGCCGGAAGTCCCCACGGAGAATAACTTTGCGGTAGAACTCTTCTTTATACATCCATGGTTACAACTTCAGATAGAAATGAACACATAATGAAATATGACCCCCGGTCTGATGACTGACAGGTCACAGAACAATGGGAGCTATCTACCCTTACCCACAATTTAAAGTAAGTCACACAGACTATCTCCTCTTTACTCTTCTCGCAGCAAGATGTCAGAACAAAGTGAAAAACAAACAATGGCATAAAATATTATTAATATGTCGGGTAGTAATAGATTTATTTATTTTCTTCTCAGAGTGTACCAGAATGCATAGTTTATGTTAGTATTTCTAAAAATCTCCTGGGGCAGAATCCCCCCAGACCCCCTGCTGGGGTTGGGTTTTCAGCATGCGTGCCTTTTTATACAGTTCAGCTTTGATTTCATCATCTCATTAAACCTTTTTTAAAAGCATACTTTAGTTCTGTGAAGGGATATAAGGGATATATGCACTGTACTTCCTTTTTATTAATATTGTATGCTGAAAAGTGTATATATATTACAGCACCATTTTTTGTTGAATAGATTTGAGTGCTTCAAAATGTTGGGTCGCGATGTATTGACCAAGTAAAAAGTGGGTCCCGAGGCCTGACCAGTTGAGAATCACTGATCTAAAGGTTGGTTTCTCCAAAATACATGTATCTCCTCCCCTCTCAGCAGAAAGGCCTTTTGCACACATCATTCACAGCCTCATTTATGCACATGTTCTTCCCCAAATCATGCAGGAAATGCTTTTTTTATGGCAGTATTTTCTGATTTATGGCATGTTACGCATGTTGTTAAGGAGATATCCCTCTTTATGCACCATTTAGTCTAATATGTCAACAAGTAAAATAAAAAGATTGAACCTGGCTTTATGCACTGTTCATGTTCTGGAAAAGTATGCAAATGAGCACATGTATTAACATAATGCATAATTTGCATATTTAAACATAATATGCAACTTGTAATAGAAAAAGTAATTGTCTTAAAGTCAGTAATGAATTTGGGAAGTTTCACAGAGATATCTGTTAGTTAAAAATGCAACCCCATTCACCTGTAGTGTCTCCATCAAATATTTTACCAACTACTTAATGTGTTACGTATGTGTGGACCAGCTTCTCACACAGTGGTGCAAAGCACACACACTGTTCCAGAGTGTCAGAGAAGTGTGTGTGTGTGTGTGTGTGTGTGTGTGTGTGTGTGTGTGTGTGTGTGTGTGTGTGTGTATAGACATAAATCTGTTTACACAGTCACGTGTGGGGACTCGCCTCCCTTATGGGGACAAAATGGAGGTCCCCATGAGGGGAATCATTAATTTTAGGTTTAGGGTTAGGCATGTGTTGGTCATGGTTAAGGTTAGGATAAGTCTCCAGGAAATGCATGTAAGTCAATGTAATGTCCCCTGAAGTGACGTGTGTGTGAAGAGGAAGTGAAGAAGAAGCTCTGTAGGGATGCTTCCTCCTTTCAGCATGTCTTCTCTCAAAAACAAAAATGCTTGTGAGGAATATTTGATGGGTTTAAGGAGAGGGGGGGGATTAGGATTAAAGGTTAGTCAGTCAGTGGAGCGGTCTGTCTGTTTCTTATTTCTTCTTGTGTCTTAATCTCAGCACCTTCCTCCACCTCTTTGTTTGCAGGTTTCTTTGACCTTGTGTATGTTCATAGTTTTACACAGTTTGTCCAATGCTCATGGACACACTCACACACAACCCAGTAAATGATATGTTAACGTCCGTGGAGCACCTGAATGCACCATGGGCCTTTTTGTCCTCTGCCTCTCTGGTGTGAGATGTGTTCATGAGAGCATCTGCAGGATTACACTCTGCTGGGAATTAAAATCTGCTGGTGTGGGGTCTAATCCCTCTCTGTTAGTAACAGACACAGGGGGGGGGGGGGGGGGGGTATCCAGCTATGAAGGCTGAACATATGTGTAATTTAAAGTTAAATTGATGAAGCTACAGTCAGCAGCTGGTTAGCTTAGCACAAAGAAGAAGAAGCTAGTGTGTGAGTGCTATATGTTAGCTTTAGCTTCATATGCTAATACCGATATCTCATCTTGCTGGAAAGCTTGTCAGACTTTTACTAAATATTTGAATTACTTAATTGATTTATTATAATTGTATTTATTATACTTTTTTTATTTTACAAAAAAATGTGGTTTTCCCCCCAAAATCCCCTTTTTTATTATTATTTCTACTTCAAACTACTTCTTAATATAATTACATTTACTTCTGATTATGTGTAAATGTTTAATATTCCAACTAATTACATTTCTTATTTGGTTGCTGTAATTACCTTTTCTTTACCTATTTTATAGAATCTTTTTATTTAAACGTATATATGACAAAGCCAGTCTGTCGGCATCAAGAGTCATCTAATACAAAGTATGAAGTATATAGACATCCTTCATGCACATAATACAAAATCCTTACACTTATTTTTATTTGTTAATATATAAAACACCTTGCAGAACATATATTATATTCCTGCAACAGTCTTTTACATACTTGTACACATAATGGTATATTCTTTATTAACTTTATTTGTGCAGCTTTGTTGTCCTTGTTTTTAGCTCTTTTCAGTTTGAGGACACAAAAACTAGACGAACATTCCTGGGATTTGAAGTCTAATTTGATTTATGTCAAAATTATAAAAACGCAGCTTGTTTTTCATGCGTCACACTTAACCATTTCTATCACATGAGAGTTGTTTTAGTTCTTGCATGATGAAAAGTGTCTCTGTTTGGTGATTTTACTGTTTCCTCCACATCGGTGAAGCTTGTTTAAGGATGTGGTTTTCTCTTTAGGGTCACGAGCCAAAGAATTTAATATAACTCATTCCTCCTCCACTCCGCTGTGTAATGAGCTTTATCATATCACTGTTGTTCTGTGTGATGTTGTCTCACTGCAATTTTCAGCATTTTTCGCCCTTTAAAGGTCAACGCTATCGGCCCTTTTACATGTTTTATGTGTGGGCTTTCTAAAAACCTCCTGGCGCAATAAGAAATCATGCCGTTTCTCCACAAGCCACAGAAACATTTGTTACGGTGTCGAAGTGACCACAAAATCACAACAGCCTCAAACGATAAAGAGGTTTCAAACAAACAGAGGTAGATCCTTTGCTTGAGTTGAGTAAAAAATACTCCATTACAAGTAAGAAATCCTGAATTTAAAATGTTATAAGTAGAAGAACAGATGTATTATCAGGTCAATGCACTAAAAAACGTAAAGGTCCCATGTTTGGCCATTTCTACTGATCATAATTCCATTGTTGAGGTCTACTAGAATAGATTTATATTGTTCAGTGTTCCAAACTCACATTGGATTCTCACAGCATCTCTGTAAAGTATGTGTATTCACTCTCTGTCCTAAACGCCTTGTTCGCCTATGAGCCCCCTGTGCTCTGATTGGTCAGCTCGCCCACTCTGTTCTGATGAGTCCAGCACCGTTACAGCGGAACATCAGTGATTATTTGTTACAACGGCGTTTGTTAGCAATCAGAAAATGACACCAGTGAGGACAAAGAGATGAGAATGCTGCGTGGGGTCTGGGTGCCGTGTTGGCGGGACGTTGCACGGCTCGCTGCTGTGAGGAGCGGACAGTGTGAGCTGGGTTCATTTCCTGCCTGCTGCGTGGGGTCAGCGAGAAGGAGGGGGGGGGGGGCTGCAGCACCCCCATCTGCGAGGCTCCACTAGCACCCGCACCCCCATACGCGGCGCGCTTACAGTGTCAGCGCGCCACAGTTTAGTTGCTGCGAGATTTTCCATTTGGGTATGGGCACGTCACTGTACCCAGGAAGAAAAAGAGAAATGTCCAACGGGGCGTTCTGGGGCAGCACAGACAGGTCTTCTCTGTGTTAGAGTTGTACTCGCTACAGGGTGTACTTTGAGGGTTTGTGACTCTGCAGACCGTTTACATGCAGAACAACCTTCATAACACAAGGGGACGGGTAATAACCGGAAAAACATGACATGGGACCTTTAAAGGTTAATGTTTTCACGGTACTATTTCATCATAGAATATTTCAAATGTTCCTGTCTTTATCACTAACACATACATGTAAGAGCATTTTGATATTGTGGTCTGCCAGTGTGGAGGTAATATTAGCACGTTTTTTTATATGTGAAAAGAAAATGTAGTGAAGGTAAAGTGTTATATTTGCTAGGGCTGCACTATTAATCAAAATGATATCTTAGTAAGGACTAGTGCAATATTGAAATTGCAGTGATTGTGGAGCTGCAGACAAGAAATGGTTACAGACTTAATAGAAAAAACAGTTTGTTACAGATCCTCTCAAAACATCTACATTTTGCAATTGCCTTTAAAGTAAAAGTACTTAATTACTTTGCAGCAAAGTGGCTGAAAGATACTGCTGATTGGCGTCAAACACTTATGTTGGTCTTAACTGGGTTACGTCAGTCATTTTTATTGCATTCTTCATGAGGTGTAAATACTGACTCCCTCTTGTTTCAGGGTGGGTGTTGACCCGGATCAGGACCAGCAGCCGTGCACAGACAGCTTCCAGGTCCTGCAGGGGGTGAGGAACTCTTTTATTATTCATTATAAAGAAATATACATATTTTCCTTTCTCCTTTTAATGCCAATTAAACTCCTTGATGTAGTTTGAGAAATGGCAGAAAGGGATTTTAGGGCGCACACTTCCTTTAAGTTACTGCTGAAACTCTTTTACTTCTGCAATTTAAAGTCAGTCAGCGAGTCTGAAGAAACCCTTTAGTTTGTCGGATACAAATTGCTTATTTTCTGAGAGCTATTGAGAAATATATTGAGTTTTAAGATGAGAAACGGAAACAAATAAAGGAACTACATTAACAGTATTGGAATGAATTCCTACATATCCACGTGTCTACAGTATATAGTACGGTTCCATTTTATATGTATATTTTCTATTCCTGCAACTTACTTATTACCTGTTTTATTGCACTATTTTAGGTCTGTTTCATTCCATGTTTTTAAGTATATTTAAGGTTGCAATGGAGATTTCTGATTTGTTTTTCAAAAACTGTGCTGTAGCTTTTGTGCATACAACAAAAAAAGCTTTTTAATATTTTGTGTTGAATCAAATCTTGAATATGCATGATGTATTTCCCGCTGTGTGTCTGCAGGAGGGGCCTCAGGCTGAAGGACAGAGTAAAACCAAACAGGAGAGCGCCTGGCTCTTCAGACTGTGGTACACCTTCGATCACAAGTATCCTTTCTGTACCGACTGTCTTTTAAAGGGGCTATCCTGCTGATGTTCAGGTGTATATCAGTATGTAGTGTCTCTACTTTAAAGAGTCCTCTCCTGCTGATGTTCAGGTGTATATCAGTATGTAGTGTCTCTACTTTAAAGAGTCCTCTCCTGCTGATGTTCAGGTGTATATCAGTATGTAGTGTCTCTACTTTAAAGAGTCCTCTCCTGCTGATGTTCAGGTGTATATCAGTATGTAGTGTCTCTACTTTAAAGAGTCCTCTCCTGCTGATGTTCAGGTGTATATCAGTATGTAGTGTCTCTACTTTAAAGAGTCCTCTCCTGCTGATGTTCAGGTGTATATCAGTATGTAGTGTCTCTACTTTAAAGAGTCCTCTCCTGCTGATGTTCAGGTGTATATCAGTATGTAGTGCCTCTACTTTAAAGAGTCCTCTCCTGCTGATGTTCAGGTGTATATCAGTATGTAGTGTCTCTACTTTAAAGAGTCCTCTCCTGCTGATGTTCAGGTGTATATCAGTATGTAGTGTCTCTACTTTAAAGAGTCCTCTCCTGCTGATGTTCAGGTGTATATCAGTGTGTAGTGTCTCTACTTTAAAGAGTCCTCTCCTGGTGATGTTCAGGTGTATATCAGGATGTAGTGTCTCTACTTTAAAGAGTCCTCTCCTGCTGATGTTCAGGTGTATATCAGTATGTAGTGTCTCTACTTTAAAGAGTCCTCTCCTGCTGATGTTCAGGTGTATATCAGTATGTAGTGTCTCTACTTTAAAGAGTCCTCTCCTGCTGATGTTCAGGTGTATATCAGTATGTAGTGTCTCTACTTTAAAGAGTCCTCTCCTGCTGATGTTCAGGTGTATATCAGTATGTAGTGTCTCTACTTTAAAGAGTCCTCTCCTGGTGATGTTCAGATGTATATCAGTATGTAGTGTCTCTACTTTAAAGAGTCCTCTCCTGCTGATGTTCAGGTGTATATCAGTATGTAGTGTCTCTACTTTAAAGAGTCCTCTCCTGCTGATGTTCAGGTGTATATCAGTATCTAGTGTCTCTACTGGGACATGTCTCCATGCTTTAATGTTCAAAAAGCTCTTTATATTTCTCATACTGCCTGTGCTGCGGCACCTCTTTTCACCCTCTGTCTGAAACCAGAGCCCAGTCTGCTCTGATTGGTTAGCTGGCTGGCTCTGTTGAGATTGGTCAACCGCTTAGAGATCACGTACAATGTCTCGAAGTGCTAGCCAATAGGAGCGTGAGTGTTCCATAGTGATCTCCCTATGTTCTGGAAGTAAACAAAGGAGTCCAATGGAGGCGTTTCATGTTTTTGGGTAGTCAGGACAACGTAACATAAATCTCAGTGCCCCGTGATAGGCGCTAATCAAAGAGCATGGGCATGGAAAAGTTGCTTTCACAACATCCCCATATAGTATAGAAAAATACATAAAGGCTGCAGCCACAGGTTCCTATGTGGCCTCGAAAGAAAACAAGACTTGTTTCTAAACTTCTATTTGTTTCTAAACTTCAATTTAAGTCAACAGGAAAAAGCCAAAGCATCTCTCTTGAGAATTTATAAACAAAGATAAACACTAAATAAATAGCTGCTGTTTTTACTACATCTGTTAAATAATGTGAGTTGCACTTTACCTCCTGAGAGTGAATCCACCCTGCTCGCTCCAGCTGCTCGTCAGGGAGAAAGTCTCGGGTGTGAAGCAGAGAAACAGGAAAACAGGAAATGTGCACATTAACTACAGCCTGTTGGAGCAGAGGCAACAAACGCTTCATAGAACAAACTCCTCGAGACTCCCAGAAGTCTCCCAGTTTGTTTTTCAGAATCAACGATTTTTTTACGCCGGAAAAAAACAGCAATGTGGTGTTTTTAGTAAACATGTAATGCATTACATTACATTACATTGCATTTAGCTGACGCTTTTGTCCAAAGCGACTTACAATAAGTACATACGACCAGGAAGACACAGCCCAGAAGAAAAACAGAATCATATAAGTACATCAGGTTTCATAGAGCCAAACATTTCAAGTGCTACTCAACTGGCTATAGAGAAGCCAGTCCTATGTTAGTATATAAGTGCTTTGTTAGTAATTCTATCGCTCGAAGTGGAGTCGAAAGAGATGAGTTTTCAGTCTGCGCCGGAAGACGTGCAGGCTTTCTGCCGTCCTGATGTCAATGGGGAGCTCATTCCACCATCTTGGAGCCAGGATAGCAAACCCACGTGTTTTTGCTGATGGGAACTTGGGTCCACCTCGCAGCGAGGGTGCAGCGAGTCGTTTGGCTGATGCCGAGCGGAGTGCACGCGCTGGGGTGTACAGTTTAACCATGTCCTGGATGTAGGAAGGGCCAGATCCAGGTACAAATATTCCCAAACTACCAATTTGTATTATACATTGCGTGTAAACAATCCTGCTAACCATGCTACGCTAACACAGAGCAGCAGCCTCTTGACGGCAACCGGGAAAATCCCCCAAAATCACCAACATCATATTTTTCCAATTCTTTGAATAAAAAACACATTTCCTTTTCATTTCTACCTCTTATTAATTTCTCCCCTATGCTTGTAATTAATCTCACACTGATGGAACATGTATAGCTGTTTTCCTCAACAACTGCCCAGTTACCTGAAGCCCATCCTGACGCACAGCGGCCCCCCCCTCACCTCCACGCTGCCCGCATACTGCAGCCCGCTGGCGAGCTGTCTGACCAGCCAGCAGGCGTACGAGGTGAGACACACTTTTACAGATCATTTACATGCAGACAAACCTATATGACGACTACAGGAAAGGGAACACCTGGAATAAACATAATTATGCCGCTTTAAAGGTCGCCTATTATGCAAAATCCACTTTTCCATGTCTCTTCTACATCACCATGTGTCCCCTCTTCTTCATGTCTCTTCTACATCACCATGTGTCCCCTCTTCTTCATGTCTCTTCTACATCAACATGTGTCCCCTCTTCTTCATGTCTCTTCTACATCAACATGTGTCCCTTCTTCTTCATGTCTCTTCTACATCAACATGTGTCCCCTCTTCTTCATGTCTCTTCTACATCAACATGTGTCCCTTCTTCTTCATGTCTCTTCTACATTAACATGTGTCCCCTCTTCTTCATGTCTCTTCTACATCAACATGTGTCCCCTCTTCTTCATGTCTCTTCTACATCAACATGTGTCCCCTCTTCTTCATGTCTCTTCTACATCAACATGTGTCCCCTCTTCTTCATGTCTCTTCTACATCAACATGTGTCCCCTCTTCCTCATGTCTCTTCTACATCAACATGTGTCCCCTCTTCTTCATGTCTCTTCTACATCAACATGTGTCCCCTCTTCTTCATGTCTCTTCTACATCAACATGTGTCCCCTCTTCTTCATGTCTCTTCTACATCAACATGTGTCCCCTCTTCTTCATGTCTCTTCTACATCAACATGTGTCCCCTCTTCTTCATGTCTCTTCTACATCAACATGTGTCCCCTCTTCTTCATGTCTCTTCTACATCAACATGTGTCCCCTCTTCTTCATGTCTCTTCTACATCAACATGTGTCCCCTCTTCTCCATGTCTCTTCTACATCAACATGTGTCCCCTCTTCTTCATGTCTCTTCTACATCAACATGTGTCCCCTCTGTGGAAAGAGACTCTGAAAGTTTCAGGAACAAAGATTCTCTCTCCTTTTGATCCATTTCTATAAAAACCTGTCTGAAAATGAGCTGATCAGATTTTGGCCACTTTATGATGTCATAACAATTTGTTGGCTTGTGTAACCATTAGCCAATCAGCAACCAAGGTAACCCCCCCCCCCCTTATCACCTGAATCTCCTCTAGAGCACCATTATGTTCTTTGTAACCAAATGTCTCTCAGAGGGGCGTGGGGAGGGGCTCCTTATTTTCATCTAAAGTAACAGACAGAGAATCAGCACTTTGGAAACAGGGCTGAAACAGAGGGGATTATGGGTAATGCTGCAATGATCTGTTTGGTGTTTGGAGCCAAACACTTCAGAGACATGTTCTGTGTTTATCTGAGACCTGTAATATGTTGAGGAAAAACCGTATAATAGGGGACCTTTAAATGATACTATAAAGTCTTTTTTTATCTTGTTGAAATGTGTTTTTGTTCTGCTAAGGTTTAAGATCTAAGGATATATTTCAAATGGGCTTAAACCGAAGTGCTGATTGTGTGCCTCAGGAAGTCTCTCTGTAAATACTGAAGGCTTTTCTCTAAGGAGAATTGTAATACCGTCAAAGTATTCGTCGAGCCTGCCAATAAACGCACAAAGCACCGAGGTCTTCAGTCAGAAAAAGGAAATGGACAGTGGAGACAGCTTATAAAGGGACACAAAAGGCTCTTTTACAGCGCTTTGAATAACACTCTTATATTTAAACACTGAAACACACTGACGGGTGGTCACACTTCTCTTTTTCATTTTATGTTGAAATACTTTCATGGCTTTTGCTTTCTCGACTCTCCTCTCACTTTTAGGGTCACTGTCTGGTTTCAAACTGCATTTAAATGAGATTTATTTTCTGAGAGTTTTTTAGCTCTGCATCCATACATGTTTAGCTGCTGGTTGAGTTTAGCATGTTGTTCATTTATCAGCAGCGCTCAGAGCTCTGTGCTGCCAAGTGAGCAGAGACGGGATTAAATGAAGCTCTGATTCCTCTACTGTTATGGATATTCTAAAAATGGGGGAGGGAATATAAAAACAACAACCCAAAACAGGATGTTGGTTCACATTGATCTCAGATTGTGTAACATTTAAAATGCGGTAGCATAAAATACTTTTTGAAGGAATTTATTGGTACATTTCAACATCAAGGCAATTCAAAGTGCTTTACAACCACACATTGAAATCATTAAGATATGTTCAAGAAACTGATTCGAAAATTACATTTTAAATACAAAAAAAATACAGGTATAAAATATAAAAAGAAAAGTAACTAATTATTATATTTATTTTAAGGATTATTATCACCATTTATTTAATAATATACATTTATAATTTAATAAGTATTTATTTATTTATATATTAATTTATTATTTATTCACTTTTGTTTTCACTTACAGAAAAATACTTGTGTGTGTTTCTTTGTTTTGTTCATACTGTATTTAAAGATGTAGGAATTAACATTTTGAACGAACTACATGTGAACAAACTGAGTCTATAAGTAACAAAAAATAGATGGAAAGCCCCTAAAGTCAAAAGAACAAAAAACACTGGGCATTATTCCATATTTTTCTTATTGTCAACAAATCCCATTTCAGTCAGACAACTCACGTGTATTTATTAGAAGCAGCATATAGTTTGAGTTTGGCGTCTAGGCTCGGGCCTCATCACTCCACAGATTTACATAGAACATTGAGTGATGATTAGATAACTAACCCGAGCTAACCCGAGCCTACAGGTGGAAGCTGGGGTGGAGCTGGGGTGGTGGTGGGGCAGGCGAGCAGCAGCAACATGAAACACAGCATTAGGAACATGAACGTAGCAGTAGCAAGTGAACACAGCAGCAGCAGCAGCGAGGCCGAGGCAGGAAGACCTGGCAGCTTCAATAGAGCGGCATGTTTAGGAGAATGTGTTTGGTTGGTTGTAAGAGGGACGAGGTGCGTCACGTGTTAATGTATGATTGGTGCTCGAGTTGACTGCCTGAACTAGCTCGCAGGCTTCGCCCCATATATGTGAAAAATACATGCCCCTTGGTTCCTTCTGAATCTTACAAATATAAAGTTACTTTTTTAAAACAGACGTAACTATTTCTTTTAACAGCTGGGGAGAAATGCTCTTGTCAGGGACTACTTTCAACGGCGGATTAATACCAATTTGGTGCTCTAGTGAGGACGGCCTAATTCTATGATAAAAAGAGAAAATATCTTACTATTTTTACTTCATTATTTATGTTTATTTTGACTTATCCTCATGTGTCACTATTTAAATTGGAAAGGACCCCTTTTGAGGAGGGATTATGTAATTTATCCCAGTGCCTCTCTTTTTTATGTGTCTGATCTGAGTAATCCCTCCTGACCCGACAGTAACTCGTCCTGTTTTGCCCCGGGACACGAGCAGAGTATTGATCGTCAGCCGGTCAATTAGGGGCGGGAGAACCTCATGCTGTAACTGCAGAGCTATTCATTACTTACCCAGCATGCAGTGTGTGCTTTTAGACAAAAGGCAATACAACTTCCTGGAGAGAAATGTCTCATCGCTGACACAGTTTCATTTAGATCATGCATCGGGGGGGGGGGGGGGGGGTGGTGAGTGTGTGGGAGAGAAACTCCCTCTGGAGGACACACAGGAAGAGAAAGAACACACAATAGGGAAGGGAAAACTCCAATGCTCAAGACCCTTTAATGTACAGTGGGGCAAAAAAGTATTTAGTCAGCCACCAATTGTGCAAGTTCTCCCACTTAAAAAGATCAGAGAGGCCTGTAATTTTCATCCTATGTATACTTCAACTATGAGAGACAGAATGAGAAAAGAAAATCCAGAAAATCACATTGTCTGATTTTTAAAGAGTTTATTTGCAAATTATGGTGGAAAATAAGTATTTGGTCGATAACAAAAGTTCATCTCAATACTTTGTTATATACCCTTTGTTGGCAATGACAGAGGTCTAACGTTTTCTGTAAGTCTTCACAAGGTTTTCACACACTGTTGCTGGTATTTTGGCCCATTCCTCCATGCAGATCTCCTCTAGAGCAGTGATGTTTTGGGGCTGTCGCTGGGCAACACAGACTTTCAACTCCCTCCAAAGATTTTCTATGGGGTTGAGACCTGGAGACTGGCTAGGCCACTCCAGGACCTTGAAATGCTTCTTACGAAGCCACTCCTTCGTTGCCCGGGTGGTGTGTTTGGGATCATTGTCATGCTGAAAGACCCAGCCACGTTTCATCTTCAATGCCCTTGCTGATGGAAGCAGGTTGTCACTCAAAATCTCACGATACATGGCCCCATTCATTCTTTCCTTTACACGGATCAGTCGTCCTGGTCCCTTTGCAGAAAAACAGCCCCAAAGCATGATGTCTCCACCCCCATGTTTCACAGTAGGTATGATGTTCTTTGGATGCAACTCAGCATTCTTTCTCCTCCAAACACGTCTAGTTGAGTTTTTACCAAAAAGTTCTATTTTGGTTTCATCTGACCTTATGACATTCTCCCAATCCTCTTCTGGATCATCTAAATGCTCTCTAGTAAACTTCAGACGGGCCTGGACATGTACTGGCTTAAGCAGGGGGACACGTCTGGCACTGCAGGATTTGAGTCCCTGGCGGCATAGTGTGTTACTGATGGTAGCCTGTGTTACTTTGGTCCCAGCTCTCTGCAGGTCATTGACTAGAGGCGCATTCACACCGCAGTACTTTTCCCACAAAGGTTCATGAGAACTTAGTTCATGAGAACTCTTTAGTTCTCATGAACTAAGTACAGATCGCGTTCACACCGGAATAAGTCCCTGGGGGAGGATTAGGCAAATTAGGCAGAACCGGAAGTCCCCGGAGTTGGGGACTGGCTTCAGTAGAAGCTGCTGGGACTCCCAGCAGCTTCTACTGAAGCCTTCCGAGTAAATCGCCAGAACGCCGACACCTCCTCATCTCCACCGCTCCCATGTTTTATTTTGTGTTGCCATAAGTTAGTCTCTCTGCGTTTCTGCGCTGGGCTAATGCTAATGCTAATAATGCTAATGCGAGGATAATAAAATGGCGGCTTCACAAAACCTTTTGGGAGTTTTACGGGGCTTTACGGGGCTCTGCTCTCTAGCAGGGACTTTCGAGGGGGTAAAAAGGTTCACATGAACTAATTTTAGTACCGGCTCTTTTTGGTGTGAACGCGACAAAAGAGTTCTCATGAACTAAGTTCTCATGAACCTTTGTGGGAAAAGTACTGCGGTGTGAATTCGCCTTAGGTCCCCCTGTGTGGTTCTGGGATTTTTGCTCACCGTTCTTGTGATCAATTTGACCCCACGGGGTGAGATCTTGCGTGGAGCCCTAGATCGAGGGAGATTATCAGTGGTCTTGTATGTCTTCCATTTTCTAATAATTGCTCCCACAGTTGATTTCTTCACACCAAGCTGCTTACCTATTGCAGATTCAGTCTTCCCAGCCTGGTGCAGGTCTACAATTTTGTTTCTGGTGTCCTTTGATAGCTCTTTGGTCTTGGCCATAGTGGAGTTTGGAGTGTGACTGTTTGAGGTTGTGGACAGGTGTCTTTTATACTGATAACGAGTTCAAACAGGTGCCATTAATAAAGTTAACAAGTGGAGGACAGAGGAGGCTCGTAAAGAAGAAGTTACAGGTCTGTGAGAGCCAGAAATCTTGTTTGTTTGTAGGTGACCAAATACTTATTTTACCGAGGAATTTACCAATTAATTCATTAAAAATCCTACAATGTGATTTCCTGGATTCTTTCCCCCCATTCTGTCTCTCATAGTTGAAGTGTACCTAGGAGGACAATTACAGGCCTCTCATCTTTTTAAGTGGGAGAACTTGCACAATTGGTGGCTGACTAAATACTTTTTTGCCCCACTGTTCATTTGATTTGGGATTATATTCTGCATTTAATTTTAGGGTTGAATAGTGCAGTAAATGGTGCTTCAGCCTAACATTATACATTGTGGGACCCTGTATCTCAGATTCGATGTGTGTGTGTCCTTTATGCTCTTAAATCACACTCATGTCCCCATTTTGTCTCTTGGTGTGTATGTGTGTGAGACCTCCACCCCCTCCTCATGTCTCCTCTGTGTGTTTTCAGAACCAGCTGAGGGACGACCCTGACTTCATGCGTGGCGACGGCGGCGGCGACCTTTCCTTCACGTTTGGAGACACCACCATCACGGCCAACGGGGCGTCTGGCAGCGGGGGGGCGGGTGGAGGAGGGGGGGAAACAGCCGGAGCGTCGGGCTGGAGCATGAACGGCAGGAGGAGCGGCAGCACCTCGGAGGAGGCGCTGGAGCGCGAGCTGGACTCCCGTGAACAAGAACTGCTGAGCCGGGGAACTCGACTTGTTTTCCCCATCGAGGATCACATCTGATCGCCATGTTTGTAGTCCTTCAGAGATGAGAGGTATTATGGGAGGATAAGACGGGAGAGTGCCCCGGGAGCAGAGCTCGAGAAGATATTCATGCTCCAGGAGACGTGCATCCTCTCCATCCACCTTCACTGATTGTTTCCTTGCATTATCAGAAGGACAACAAATATCACCGTGCCAGATTCAGGCACTGCGCGTGCAGCCCAAAAAGAAGAAGACTCATCCTGAGATCCGACCAAAATGCTTCTTCGCCATCACGCCCCATCTATGCCCTGAAACCCAAACTTTGATAGTTTCTCTTCGTACCATTCATCTGAAGCTGCTGACAGTGTTTGGTCTGTCTGTGAGGATGCCCTTTTTGCTTCACAAACACGCTCTTGTGTGGAGGGGATTGTGGGGACCGTGAATGTGTTCGGCCGACACCGCTCATCATGGGTGAATCAGCGCGGGTGGAGAATGTAAATAGCTACAATGCAGAGCTTTGTTCCCGCTTCTTGTCCGCATTTCGTCCCATGACTGTTACAAAAAGTATCTGTTGTGTCCAAGTGTCTGAGCTGGATCTTTGTCTGTGTCCCGGTCTGGTTTTCATTACAACAACATGGACAAGCTTTGATGCTCATTGTCTCTGCCAAGGCATAGTTTGTCCATTCGTCTGCAGAACAACGACTGGCCCGATTTTCATGAAACTTGGTGGAAGGTTGCAACACGAGACAGAGAAGAAAACATTTAAATTATGATTTAATCTGTATAATGGGGTTGAAACACAAACTAAGATTAACTTCCATTAGCAATGGAAGATCAAGCATTAATGCTGCTTTCATGTAGAACGGTGGTAATCATAACAAATTAGTTAGTCACATAAAAGTTTAAAAAGCAACACTGAAAGTCAGGGGGCATTTTGGTACGCATTTTATATCTTACCCGATTCCTCTGCTCCCCACTGTTATGAATAAATACTGGAAACACTAAAATAGGCCTTCAATACATCTTCTTTTTGGAGTCAATGTTCTTTCCCCATTTCGATTTTAAACTCATGCACTCTGCCTTGGTGGGGGTCTGCATCTTCTAGCTTAATATTAGCATGTTGCACAGGCTGAGCGTGAAGTTAGCATCACATGGGCTCCCTCCACAAAAACCAAAAAGGATTTGGATTATTGCAGAAAATAATCTCGGTTTCAAAATCCCATTTATGATATTTACACATTTTGCTCAGCAGGATAATCTCCCCATATTAACACCACTTAATGAACATTCAAGTAAAAAGCTAACGTTAGGCTATAAAGGTAAAACAGCGTGGTCACATGACTTCACGCCACCACCGCTAAGCTAAAGGCGGCTAATGTAGGGTGTGATGACGTTAAAATCTCTTCAGCTTGTGTTAACCACAGACCTTATTTCAGGTTAACAACCAAAATAACATAACAAATAACCCTTGACTTCGAGACTAGGATACCGAAAATGCTAGAATGAAAAGAAATGTCTGATATATTTCTGCACCACTCAATGAAGGCAAATTCAACATTATAAAAGTAAAGAGCGCAGACCTCCTCTCAGTACATCTATCTCACATTGGCTTGCTTCACCTTCACACTAAATTTCATGAAGAGTGGGTTAGTCGTTTTTACGTAATCCTGAACACAGTTAAACAAAAAGTAAGCTTCTCGGCGTAGTTTTTTTTTTTCATGCATCAATTTGTGTTCGACTTTAACTAACAATCATTTTCATTATCAATTAATCTGTTGATGATTTTTCAAATTGTATGGATTTGTTGTTTAGTTCATGAATGAGAGAAAATAGTAAAACATCTCCATCACCATTTATAAGAACTTGTTCAAATCGCTTGTTTTGTTCAGAAGTCTTTCATCAAATTCTCCATCAATAAGAGTTATCCAACAACTTTAAATGTAACTGTTATAACTTTCTGAAACCTATAATCCCAAATAAAGAAGAGCAGCCACTTTTAACAAATACTGACCATGGTGCCAAGTGCTCGAAAACAACCTTAGAATCAGCGTTATTTACGTTATTTCCCCCATATAGAAATACACGGTAATAAAGACACTTCCGTAAACTCTGATTACATTAAACCTGATTCCCCATTTATCTGATAATGCACATAATAAGTAGAAACACAGGTTTTCTTATTAGGCGCTCTTATTTATTATGAAAGGAAGCATCTTGATTCTTGTTTGAATTAAGTTACAATATTTATCCCGCAGCAAATCTGAGCAGTTTTTAATGAGACGTTAGAGAGCAACTTGTGCATGAGTCTCTGTATTCATTTGACATTTTTTCACAACTGATCAATATGGTTTGCATCCTCACTCCATGTGAATTATTAATTATTTATACTGCATAGATAAAGCTAATATGACCTTCTGATTACAGAGGCTTTCTGCAGGTTTCTAAATGTTTTGGGGTCAAACGGGCTCCAAGAAAATGAGTATGAATGAAAATATGTCCTAGACTAACTTACGTACATGCATATATTAAAATCTGTCAATAAAACTATATTAATTGATATGGGGTAAGACCAAAAAGCTGATTGTTAACGGCTTTTCATCCAGCCAACTGTGTATCCAACAATAATAAAAATAACAACAATTTAAGTACATTATATTATAATAGACTTCTCTTATAGGTCATGGGTTAAAATAGTTGTAGCATTGTTTAATTGCAGTTACACAAAACAGTAAAGCATTCAAGACACTCTGACCTTTTAAAACCTACTTATCAATAGAATATAAGACTATTAAGGACCTGCAGACGCCCTGTTTCGTTTCCTCAATTTTTGTTGGGAATTCCAGCTGCGTAGCATGATTTTGAGGGCAGAGTTTTATATTTTTAACTCTCATCCTATAATGTAAATAGTAGCATAGTAACTGACTAAACCTCCCTGGGTTTGGGAGGTTTTTATTTGTCCAGACTCATGTTGTGTTCCCTTGTTTTACCGCGTCAAGAGTCTAGACCCGTTTTAAATGCACCACAGAGCACATGTCGCCTTTTTGTTTTTTTACATTCCTTAACACAGTGGCTGCTGCATTAATGAGTGACCCCCGAGGGCAGGTGTGAAAGACGTGATTGTCAAAGTCCAGTGACCGAGGACCTCCGCTCCGAAGTGGAAATCTAGTTATGTAAGCTGTTGCCAAGCTGCGTGCACTGAGGGTCATTGAAATTCTTGATGGAGTGAGACGCTAACGTTTTCTTTCACAGTCTCATGATAGGGGAGCTCCTTTTAGTCTCAACAAACTGTTGCTGTTAGACCTGGGCTGCGGTGGAATAGTCCCAAAACATTACGTAGGCGTACTGTGTTTCCTCAACTCTTATTCTTGCAATACATTATTAAAAAAAGGAACAGTGACAAACTCAATAAAGCTCAAGATTCATGTCCAAAACAGAATTACATCGTCTAAGAAAGGATGTTTCCAAAGTGCACCGTCAAACAGAAGCGTTCAATCTTTTAAAGCCTTATTGCTCTAAACCAGGGGTGTCCAAACTACGGACCGACGGCCAAATGCAGCCCGTGGGACATTTTGAATCGGCCCTCAGCAAATTAAAAAAGTATAATAAAATATGGCTCACAAATGAAACTTCTGCTCGTCTGATATTGTACTTCTTAAATATATATGTTAAAATATATTACACAGTAGTATTCATGTGTTAATAAGCCCAATTTTCAAATAAATGCCATCAATTCAAGTTGAAAACATTTTCTAACAAATCTTAGTTGATAAGAAAAAAGCCCAATAACTTATTTTCATAACAAGCTTGAAATCTACCCTTCATATTTCCCCTTATTATAGGCAATCTGAGGCTTCTGTTTTAAGGAATGAGCTGCCAACAAAATAAATGAAACCCTATGGAGAGCTGTTTTTTTCTTAAAGAATAATTTTCCTACATTTGATTGATTCTGCTGACTTATAATGAACTTGTGAATGAATGAATGAAAACTTTATTACAGACTCAGGGTCCAGATGTGAGGCAATATACCTCTAGGAGTGGCCCAGCCCTTACATGTTTCTGTATGTGGCCCTCAGTTAAAATAGTTTGGACATCCCTGCTCTAAACTCACATGTGGAGCCAAAGCCCTAATTATATATAATAAAGGTTGCTTAAAAGCTGAACAAGTTTGACGTGTATAAAAATTCCCGGATCTTTTGATGATCCTCCGGTTCCCTGGGAGACTAAATTACTTTTGGTTTAGCCCTGCACATAACTTTATTGAGGGTAAATATATAACAATGTCATGCAGCTTTCCAAATGTTATCCGCATGACTGGTACAAATTCCCAAATAATTATCCACAAATGTATAGTTGTCTCTTTCCTTGATGTAATAGTCTAAAAACGTTTTTGGATCCCATGTCATCACGTGATGGTCCCTTTAATTACACGGTTGTGCACCATTTCAAATTGGCTTCAAAGCCTGGTGCTTCTTCTGCGGGGTTCATTTAAAAATATTCCGGCTGCAGAATATCGTGGGCCAGCATTATCCCCTTTATTTTGGATAAAATGTGGTGCATATATATATATTCGAATATGAATGTCCTTAAGACCGGACGAGGCAGGCTTGTAAACAAATACAAGTACACGTATGGTGTTTTTCTGGATAAATAGCTCCATACATTCAAAATGTCTTTAGATAATTTGTTTTTCTATCCATGGTCTATGAACTAGGTCAGTGGTCCTCAGAGTTACTGCCCAATTTAAAGATATTATGGATGGTGGATGGATAAATATTATGGTTATTGTTTTGATGTTTTTCTTCAAATACAAAAATCTATCTGAAAATACATATTACATGAATCAAAGATACTATAAACAACTATAACAGTCTTTCTGTAAAAAACATTAAATCCACCAACATTGATGTCTATAACCCAGGAGTCCTTTTGCAATCACGCTAGCTAGCTAAACTGTGCTAAATCACTGTGCTTCACCTATTCATACATGCTAACGAGTTAGCTACAGCAACTAGGGCTGAACGATATATCGTGTCATGGCGATAACCACGATATGCGCATGCGCAATATTCACATCGCAGGGACGTGCGATATTAAGTAGGTAAATGAACTCAAACACGTCATGTAATAAATATTTTGCTGCTTGCTACGAAAGGAAAACTTGCGCGGCTCTCATGTCAGTGAGTGAGTGACATGCAGGCTCTGCATGCACAGCAAACCACCAATCACAATCATTCTTGATCAGATCACAGCAGGCCCCGCCCCGCTAGTTTGCAGACCATCAAAACACTGGTAAAAAATGAGCGAGGCACAGGAGGACAACACCGGGGAGAATGAAGATTTACTTCCAAAAAGAAAAGCAACATCTGCCATCTGGAACTATTTTGGATACATTACATTACATTACATTGCATTTAGCTGACGCTTTTGTCCAAAGCGACTTACAATAAGTACATACGACCAGGAAGACACAGCCCTGAAGAAAACAATCATATAAGTACATCAGGTATCATAGAGCCAAACATTTCAAGTGCTACTCAGCTGGCTATAGGTAAGCCAGTCCTATATTAGTATATAAGTGCTTTGTTAGTAATTCTATCGCTCGAAGTGGAGTCGAAAGAGATGAGTTTTCAGTCTGCGCCGGAAGATGTGCAGGCTTTCTGCCGTCCTGATGTCAATGGGGAGCTCATTCCACCATCTTGGAGCCAGGATAGCAAACCCACGTGTTTTTGCTGATGGGAACTTGGGTCCCCCTCGCAGCGAGGTTGCAGCGAGTCGTTTGGCTGATGCAGAGCGGAGTGCACGCGCTGGGGTGTACAGTTTAACCATGTCCTGGATGTAGGAAGGGCCAGATCCATTCGCAGCATGGTACGCAAGTACCAGTGTCTTGAAGTGGATTCTAGCAGTTACCGGGAGCCAGTGAAGGGAGCGGAGGAGCGGAGTGGTGTGGGAACATTTTGGAAGGTTGAAGACCAGACGAGCCGCTGCATTCTGGATGAGCTGCAGAGGTCGGATGGCACATGCAGGTAGACCAGCCATGAGGGAGTTGCAATAGTCTAGGCGTGAGGTGACGAGAGCCTGGACCAGAACCTGGGTGGCTTTCTGGGTCAGCTGGGGACGAATCTTCCTGATGTTGTACAGCGTGTATCTGCAGCAATGGGTTGTAGCAGCGATGTTTGCAGTGAAGGACAGGTTGTTATCTAGGGTCACACCCAGATTCCTTGCAGTCTGAGTCGGGGAAACAACAGAGGTGCCGATGTTGATTGTCAGGTCAAGAGTGGGACAATCTTTTCCCGGAAGGAAAAGCAGTTCAGTCTTGTCAAGGTTGAGCTTGAGGTGATGAGCAGACATCCACTGAGAGATGTCAGCTAGACAAGCAGAGATGCGTGCGACGACCTGGGTCTCTGAGCGGGGAAAGTACAGAATTAATTGGGTGTCGTCAGCATAGCAGTGGTATGAAAAACCATGCGGGCTAATGACCGATCCGAGCGAGTTTGTGTACAGGGAGAAAAGGAGGGGACCAAGAACAGAGCCCTGAGGGACCCCTGTAGTTAATTGACAAGGGTCGGACTCGGACCCTCTCCAAGTTACCCTGTAGGTACGGTCTTTGAGATATGAGGTGAGGAGGGAAAGTGCAGAGCCTGAAGCTCCAAGTTCTTGGAGAGTGCGAAGGAGGATCTGATGGTTCACCGTGTCGAATGCAGCTGACAGGTCCAACAGGATGATGACAGAGGAGAGGGATGCTGCTTTGGCAGTGTGCAGTTCCTCAGTGACAGCAAGGAGGGCCGTTTCTGTGGAATGAACTGCCTTGAAACCAGACTGGTGCGGATCCAGAAGGTTGTTCTGATGGAGATAACAGGAGAGTTGTTTAAAGACAGCGCGTTCAAGTGTTTTAGACAGGAACGGGAGGAGAGAGACAGGCCTGTAGTTTATAGCATCAGACGGGTTGAGAGTGGGTTTCTTTAGGAGAGGGTTTACTCTTGCCTCCTTGAGACTGTTTGGAAAGTGACCAGAAGTTAGAGAAGTGTTGATGAAATACAAAAAGGTTCTTCTCTTCTTCATTCACAGATGAACCCCCTTATTTGAGGGTAAGCAACATGCATTATCATGACATGTTAGATCATGATGAGTCAACCAGTTGAGATCCAGACGTCCGTGACTAAAATCCTTCATCCGGTTAAATATAGTTAAAAAAAACGCAATATATATCGCAGGGGAAAAAAATATCGCAATGTCAGTTTTTTTCAATATCGTGCAGCCCTAACAGCAATGTTTTACTATTTTAATAGTACAGTATGTTTTATATGCACCACAAGGTCTGTTTATATATTGCACTTGAAGCTGCCCCATGGTTATTGTTGTCCTAGTTTAAAAACAACAGTTTCATATGTGGAAAAGCTAAGTTTCTCTTTCATTGAAAACCCTGATCAATGTGGAGTGATGTTAAGATATCAAATATAATCCAACATATTAATAAGTACAAAACAGCCTTGTATAAATAACACTCAAATCACCCAACATTGATGATAGTCAGCTAGCTAAACTGTGAAAAACAGTGAGACACCTAGCCATACATGCTAACTAGTTAGCAACAGCTACATTTTTACTATTTTTGTAGTACAGTTTATTGTAGCACCATAAGGTCTGTTTATAAATGTTTGGCAATTTAAGCCGCTCTATAGGTTATTCATTTTAATATAACTTATAGTTTATTAAGCAATTGTATACTGTATGTAAAAGAGGCTCTGTGCTCCCTTTTTCTCTTTCAGTGGAAACTGTGATTTATGTGGATTAAGATATTTTAATCTTTTATCCAAACTTTTGTTGAAAAATAATTCTGCTTCAGGGTGCATTGAGCAGCTTTCATTAGCATTTAGAGAACTCAACGAGCCAGAAGACACTTGAAAAAGACTATTCCACGGCAGCCTTGGATTCATGCATGTTTCTCTTCAGCATTATTGAATTGTTACACAGTTCCTACATACAATTTATTCACAGCAGATGTGTTAACTAAAAAAAAAAATGTAATTTCTGACCAAGTACGTTGGAGGATTTCCTTATAATTCTGGCTGCATCTACTAGCAACATGCAGAAAAAGACCCTCACAGATGAATGAACCCTGTTGGCTGCAGATAAATAAAGACGCAGAGTTGTTGGCACTTTACCTCGAGCAGAGGACACCGACGGGACGTATGTAACCTTCATGTGTGTCTATCTCCAGACTGTTGTGCTGTCAGTTGTCTTGCTGCTATATTTAAATGCACTCTGTACCTGATAAATATGAGATGTAGCTCAACTGTTAATGTGTGCACCTGTTGTCCTTGCAGCAACTGGTTCCACCTACCATGGTCTGCATGTCAATACAAATTATGAGCCACCCGTTTCGGATAATATTTGTTTTGCATTCTTTACGGTTGAGGGGAGAGGATAGGGTTAACATGTACCCAAATATATCACCGTGAAACTTTCCCATTCCATTAGTGACATTAAGACAATTCTTTCTGAAATAAATAGTATGTATACATTTGCAAATGAAGCTTTTTCTAATGCTAATTTTGTGAATTTAGGAGAAATCTACATACATAAATAGACATACTTAGTCAAATAAACTCCTAAATGGGTGTTTTGAATATTTTCTGTCCACTTGCATGTATTTTCTTGCCCCAGAATGCAGTATTTAGTCAGATTGCAGTTACACTCATTGACATTCAAACTTTTTTTTTTTTTTTTTACTTTAAACTATAAGGTGTTAATACTTGAATTGAATCCCCGCAGGTCCATATTGTATTTATATCTCAGCCGGTGACCAGACTACATTCAAATTTCATACCAATCAACAGTGAGAGAGACATGTAACCTAATGCAGATGTTTTAGACTCGAGGCCCTTCTATAACTCAGCCAATACATCAAAAGATAATATGAAACATGTCTGCATTCAAAACGCCTATAGCCGTATGTTATATATTTAGTAGTATTGTATAGTTTCAGTGAAAGGAAGGTAACGTTTCCTCTTGTCTCCTGTACTGGCATTGTTTTCCCTTTGAGCATGCTTCAGCTGTCAGAAGATTTCATAAGACTTTTTATCCAGATTTTAGCCACGACTTTACCATACACACTTTTAACCGAAAGAAGGGTTTTAATCTGCTAACTGAGCAAACGCTAGCCTATAGCTTGTAGCGGTTATCATACCATAGAACATTTGTTTTGCAGAGTAGGAGAGCTTTGCAGATAATTTGTCTTCGGATAAAAAAAAACCTCAATGACTTCTGGATCTGTAGTTATAGGAGAACTTGGCTGCAAAAACGTCAGCAGCGGCCGAACAGCATGAAGGGAGACACTCTGATTTTAAACATCAAACTGATACCGCTTTAAAACCTCCTTAACCATGAAGTAGTAAAAATAAGTTATAATCTAACGTTTGGCTATAAAGAAACTACACCACTGCTAAGCTAAAGGCGGCTTATGTTCGGAAAGATCTCATTTAGACTTTTTGGCAACCGCCGCTCTTAGGACATAGAAGCTTCAGCGTAAAGCTAACCACAGACCTAATTTCAGGTTTGTAACAAAAAAAACATTGCTTACAGAAAGCGCTTAAATGCTGACTCATTTCAGTGTTTTTGGACTCATTCCTGCCCCACTACATTACATAACATAACAGAATATTAGTGTGTTTAAGGTTCCTCCCAATGAATAGCAATAACACACGTGTTTTTCTCTTTTCTAGTTTTCACAAACTCTTTATTGAGGTCAGTTTAAATAATCTAAACATTATTTCTTGCAGGTTTTCCCCCCAGAACCATTACAGAACCAACTTTTGAAGTTGAACACATGGATGCTGGAAAACATCCTTTAGCTTGTAGCGGTACCATAGAATATTTGTTCTGCAGAGTAGGAGACCTTTGTGGATAATTTGGCTTCTAATAAAAACCTCTGATGTCCAAATCTGAAGTGAATTATCAGAGAAAGAAAACTGTAAAAACGTCAGCAGCGGCCGAACAGCGTAAAGGGAGAAACTCCGATTTTAAACATCCAACTGATTTATTTACTGTCCTTAACCATGAAGTAGTAAAAACAAGTAAAAAGCTAACATTAGGCTATAAAGAAACGACATCACCGCTAAGCTAAAGGCGGCTAATGGTCGGGAAGATTGCGTTTAGTTGTCTCATTTAGACGCTCTTAGGACACTGATACCTCATTCACACCAACGGTGTTTCAGGGCCGGTTCGGAGCTGGAGCTTGAAAAGCACCAGGTTTTCCTGTTCACACCGCATACGTCACGCTTACGTCGAGGCGGGGGCAGGGGCAGGAGCGGATCAACTCCTGAACAACAACAAAAAGCCCGCGTTTTATCCAGTTTGTACACAACGATGGAGAAACTTAACAAGCAGCAGTGGTCCACTGAAGAGACCAGCTACCTGCTGGGAATCTGGTCTTCCGAAGAGGTACAGAGGAAGCTGGAGCACAATCGGCCATTGTTGTTGTTGTCGGTGTCAGCTGTGAGGGGTTTCCACGCGGTTTGGCTTTATGAAGCAGGCACGCAAACGGTTACTCATGACGCAAACGGTTACTCATGACGCAAACGATGACGCAATGACGCAGCACCAGTCGGACTCCGGGCGGTGTGAAAAGAGCCGGAGCTAAACCGAAGAACCGGTTCTGAACCTGAAAAGCTCTAGCACGGAGCTTGAACCGGAGTTGCGTTGGTGTGAATGAGGTAGGCCTAATAGAAGCTTCAGTAACGCCAACATGCTCAGGGTTTTAGGACTCATTCCTGCACCACGATATTGAATTGATTGAGAGAAGATTACATATCGTTTAAGGTTCCTCCCAATGAATAGCAATAACACATGTTTCTCTTTTCTATTTTTTACAAACATTGAGGTCAGTTTAAATCATCTAAACGTTATTTCTTGCAGGTTTTCCCCCCAGAACCATTACAGAACCAACTTCTGAAGTTGAACACGTTGATGCTGGAACACTTCCTCCATCTTTAACCCAGAGGCATGTCGCAGCATTTTTTAAACATTATAGATAAAAACTATAAAAACAGTAAGAATCAGTACCGTGTGTTTGTGAAAACGTTGCTAGGAAAGTTCCTCCAGACACGTCTGTGTGATATTAGAGGATTTCACACTCTCGTGAGTGTTTTGTCAGCGGGGTGCTGCAGCTGTCTGGATTCCTCGGGCCGGGGGGTGAGGGGGGGGGGGGGGGGGGACAACGGCTCCTCAGTCCGGCCTCTTTTTTCCACACACATACTGTAGTTTCTTCTTTCAAAGCACTTCATTGGCATTGTTAGAGAGCCAGCTACAGCGAAGTGTCAGTAATGCTGCAGATTACCGCACGATAAGCCTCGCAGGTGAGAGAGAACCGACTCTCTGCACCCCCCCGCTCCGACGTCGCCATCTCGGGCTTTTTATGGCACTCGGCTGCCGGGGATTTGAGGAGGATTAGTGCTACTAAAAAGGACAGAAGGGTGGAGGCTGGCCAGCGTTTATCCCCCTCCCACACTCTCTCTGTCTGCATGGTGTTAAACATGTAACACTGCCAAAATAAGCGGCCTTCTCCCCCGTTCTTCAGTTCCTCTGCTCTCCTTGTTTTTCCTGCAGTTCGTGGAGCCTCCTCGTCTGTAGGGCTCGACTCTCCCAGCGGAGCACATTCCTGCTGCCTGTTTTCTTATTCCACCTTCTGCCTTCAGCGCTGAACACCAGGCCCCTGCAAGGGAAAATAAAGAGTCAACTGAGGATTTCAAAACATTCTTTAGGATATAGTTTACAGCTGCACACTGAAAATAACTGTCAATATGATGAGATCTCCATCAATAGCTCCGTCAGTGAGTCTAAAGCCGGAACAATCAGTTATCTTCACAGATTTAGTGAAGGAAATGCAATATTCTCCGATCACAGCCTCTCAAATTAAACAATACTATTCTACTCTTGGTCAAATCATTGTAAACAAAACAAAATGTTTGATTTTGGCCGCAACAAGTTTTACTGTGAAATATGTACGGCCATTTTTAGACGTTTCATTGTCTAAACAATAATTAAATCACTTGCGGCTCTTCTTTTTGGGGTTGAAGTTCTACAAATATAACAGTTTGAAGAAGAAATACTTTGCAACCTATTATTGTTTTGGGATTTTTAACTCTAGTTTGGACAAAACGGGCAAATTTGACCTTTTATAGACTAAACAACAGCCTGATTTAAGATTTTTGACGATGTCCCATTAGATAGCTGTGTCTGGAGCTGGGCAACATATATGAATATTTAAGTGATACATTAATATGCAACAAGACATAAACTTGATTTGATCATTTAGTAATATTTTCTAAATTGTATTTTCTGGCTTTAAAAGCTGCACTACTGTCCTTATATTTGAACTGAAAACTATTTGAACTGTACTAATATTTGACTTTACCCATAAATCCACATTACTGAAGCCGTTTCCTTTAACAGACACATTGTCCTGTACTTTGTATAATGTGCTGAAAGTACCATGTATCATGATATGTGATTTCCTCCATACTCTCAACCGTAGTTGTTCTGGCAATTTTTTTAGTCAGTATTTGCAGCACTATCAGAGTCATGGAGGGGTCAGTGAGACATGAATCCCCCCCGTCAGGCGGCCAGCTGCTGGAGAGGCTGCTGCTGACGGCCGGTGGTAACCAGGGAGCTGTGCCCTGTCATGGACAGCCGTGCACAATGACCCCCTTCAGAGGAGGGTCTGCCAGCCCCCCGAGGTCCAGCAGAGGAGGCGGCACTGCCAGGAGGAAACAATGAGGCCTCTATCAAACCACATTCGTGGATCATCAAGGAGGGAGGAACATTTCTGAGACTGCCTCGCTCCAAAGGCTCTAAAAATCTGCTACAGTGGTCTTACTTGTGTTTAAAATGCCAGTGCTGGAGGCCTAGAATTGAATGAATGTGCTTTATTTGACCCTGAAGGAGTGGTTTTTATGTTTTGAAGTCAATGCTTCTCTATCGGTTTAGATGGCGGTCAGCACGACGGAAGTTTCGAGAAACAACCAGGCCACTAGACTCCATGAAAGAAATCATTTTACCTTGCAGGACACAGGAGGTGCTTTTGTTTACGGTGCCTCGATCAGTTAGTTATTTTGTGACTTTGGTGAACCCAAAACAAACTTTCTTAAAACGCAAAAGTCACACAACACAAATTACTATTGGTGGCCTTTCTCTACTAGAACTCCCTATTAATAAAAAAAAAAAGCAACAGCAACACGGTGACATATTAATAGGTTATGATTGTTATCTATAAAAAAAAAGAGCAGAGTCCATAATTACCTGACAGCTAGCAGATAATATGCAGGGTATATGCAGGAATCCTGAAGTGAAATGTAAAACCTTTTAAGACCTTTTTTAAGACCCTTTCCTACATTTTAAGACCTCATCTCCACTTGGAGTTCTAACCGGTTACCTTGGCGACACACTTCACCTCACATTGACTATATACAGTATTGATTGTCCTTCCTCCTTATCTTCCAACCATTTGGACGCAGACTTGCATTTCCCCATAACGATGTTGTTTAACAACCGGCGTAACGGAGCATCGTGCTATCAAGCCGTGAGCCGTGCGATGTCCTGTTCAGATGACGTCAAACCCAACGGGATCCCATAAATAAACTTAGAGCATGCTTGAGAGGGGCAGGGCTGCAGGCACGGCTGCAGTGCAGGGAGTGGAAGCAGAGCGCTGAACACACACGGCTCTTATTAAAACGGCGCTTTCTCACCGGAGTACTTTCCCCCGTCATTCTTAAAGTACCGATACTAATGAAACGGAGGAATCGTAACATTTTTAACGGTAGGGTATCGCGGTACCTTTCAAGTATCGGTACACCGTGCAACACTAGTCAGGAGTCAGTGTCTCTCCCACAAACTCACACATATAAAATTCGATATGAACTGAAGAGCCGCATGAAACTAGGCAAAGAGCCGCATGCGGCTCGAAAGCCGCGGGTTGGCCACCCCTGCTCTAGAGGGAACACAGGGATTTTAGTCCTTGCAGACCGTTTACATGCACACAAACCTGGATAACACACTACAGGAGAGGGAAACACCAAAAAGCAGAGTAGGGCCTCTTCCTCCTCATACTTGTGAAAGTTGCTGTTGCAACATGAATGGGCTCGCCATGTGTTTGTGATGTCACTAAATCATTCTTGTGTATACGTGTATGAAAACGTTTGACAGAGAAACACCCGGCCCTCAGCCGATGGAAGAAAACACTGCCTCTGCACAGTGAACTGCAGAAGGCTTTCAAATACATCAAATTATGTTGTGTCTTTTTTTGTGTTTAAGTATCAGTATTCAGGGAGGCGTGTGGCGTAGTGGGCTAGTGCGTTAGTGTTTGGATCAGGGGAGCACAGGTTCAAACCCCACTGCAGTCAGCATGTTGTTGTGTCGCTGAGACACTTCACCCCAAACTGCTCCTGTGGGGATTGCCCACAGTGTTGAGTATGTAAGTCGCTTTGGATAAAAGCGTCTAACATGTAACATGTAATGTAATGTCTAACAAGTCTAACAAGTAACATGTGATGTAATATTCAGTGGTGAGTTTGAACTAAACGTACAAAATAAAAGATTATAACAGATGATAAAAAAATGTGTAGAGCAGTCAAAGTGATTTTTAAAAAGGTGATGGAAATGTGTAATAAAAGTAATAGAAAATAATCAATAAATACAAATAAATTCACAAATATGAACCTGACATAACAACACTTGTGTGTAAATAAGAAAAATTGAATATTTGCATTTTGTTCTTTACTTTCTGTATGTTTTGGGGGTATAAACTGTATCTTAAGAAAACAGTAGAAATGAAATGATCAGTGTTACAGTCTATAGCTTCAGCCTACATGCGGTCTATCGCTAACCCTTTAGGCACGGTGACTTGTGTGTGAACCGAGCTCTTTAATTAAATTGCCTTGCAGCTTTTCGATCCGCATAAATCTGCTTTTGTTTGTCTTCGCTTCAAGGAGTAATAACTTGTTATTTGTGTACGTGTGTTTGAGTGTTATGCATTGAACACGAGCGGTTAGCCTGCTGGCTGAAATGGAACACAGAGTGATCTTTTACTGATCCTCCCGATGCACACTCTGGTTTCAATTGGCAGCGAGGTCAAAGGTCAGGGATCAGCCTCAGAGCGGTTTCTGTTAAACAGCGACTTCCTGCTCTAACTCGAGCGTACCGTTAAAACGCTCTCACTGTCAAACTGAGGATCTTAACCCTTTTTTCACTGCTGGATTGAATCCACTTTGTGAACTGGAAAGTACTTTTTATTACACTGTGTATCTGACAGCTTTAGTAACTTGCTTTCAATCAGATTCATAATGTAACTAATAAATACTTTACAATGTATAAATATAGGTTAAGATAAAACTGTATTGATCTCTTTGTAAGATTCTTAAGCTAATTGGCATATCTTGGTAATTCAATATATATATTATGAAACAATCACATGTTAATGTATATGCGTGCAAACTCCTGCGTGACTTAAATACCTCAAATATAAAGTATGTTGTCATTTAATCAAGAACTTAAGTGCAAAATAAACCGAACAGTACATTCATTATATATTCTAAAATATATATAACGCAATAGTTCCTGCGCCATCATGGCTACTTGTACTTTTACTAAGGAAATATTAAGGAAAAAGTATTGCATTGTAAAAGCTTCTTCAGTATGATGAGAAGGGAAATGTGTTTAAAGTATTAGAAATATAATGCAGATGTCCACTATGACTGTACTATAATATATTATATAACATGAGGTGCTCAGGCACTAATGTAAAAGCATGTTTTTACTGTAGTTTATGGTACTTTTGGTACATTACGTATATTGTGACTACTTCAAGATTTTGAATGAAGGACTTGTACACGTAACAGAGTATTTCTAGACTGTGGCTGCTTTGAATGCAGTTAAATATCAGATTATTCCCCCCCTCTCTGCTCACCTGCACCCATGCGTTGCACCTCTTCATGTGGTTTTGTCCCCGCTGTTCTTGTCGTAGCCCAGCTGCCTCATCACCTCGCTGCAGTACGCCTCCACCTGGTTGATCTGCTCCACGTTCAGCCTCTCCCTCCAGGCGTAAATGGCCTCTTTGGCGTCCCTGGAGGAGATGAGGAAGGGTTTGTCGGAGGAGTATCCGTGTCCGTGCGTCATGTTGAGGGCGAAGCGGTCCAGCGCCGGGGAGCTGGTGAGATTTGAAAAGAGGAAGAGCCTCTGCAGCTCCTCCATGGGCTGCAGAACCAGGTCCTCGTAGCGGACCCGGAGGTAGTTCCTCCTCACCCAGGGGGGGGCGTTCAGCACCAGCATCATGTCGCTCAGCCAGTTGTCGCAGATGAGCTCCATGGCGCTGGAGACGTAGCTCTCGGCTCGGTTCACCCTGTTGTTCGGCACCAGCAGCCGCTTGTATTTATCCGTCTGCTTCTTGCTCCTCAGCACCTGCAAGATAGAATAATAATAATACAAAACATGTGGTGGAGCCTGTTATTGTTTACTCCGGGTTGGAGGGTTACTTTAAAAAGGGGCCTGAATAAATGTGCTTTATTTTACCCTGAAGGAGTTGTTGTTTTTGAAGTGAGTTTTGCATGCGATGCTTCTCCATCGGTTTAGATGGTGGTCAGCACGACGGAAGTTTGGAGAAACAACCAGGCCACTAGACTCCATTAAAGAAAACACTCATTTTACCTTGCAGGACACAGGAGGTGCTTTTGTTTACGGTGCCTCGATCAGTTAGTTATTTTGTGTTATTGTGTGACTTTGGTGAATCCAAAACAAACTTTCTTAAAACGCAAAAGTCACACAACACAAATTAACTATGTCAGAGATAAACAAGCAACTCCTGTTCTGCAAGCTGAAGTTAAAAATGTTTTCGAGTCTGGTGGTTTACTTTAACAAGGGGCCTTATTCTGCTTTCAGGGGTTTTCCCTTCCTTGTAGTGGGGTATATAATATAGGTTTGTGTGCATGTAAATGGTCTGGAAAGGCTAAAATCCCTGTGTTCTGACCAGAGGAAAAAGCTCTTATATTACACTACAGGTATTTACCACAACACTGCCTGCTGTGTTTTCCAGAGCCTGAAAGGAAAAGCTGCACCTCTTGACACACAGAAGCTGGAGCCATGGGATGTTTTGGTATGAGTTAGTACCTGGATGCTCTCCTTCACCAGGGCCTGCTTGGACTTCAGCCGGGAGTTGTGCACGGCCCGCGGGTCTCTGAAGAGCTGGATGATCTGCAGGTTGATCGCCGGGTCTTTCATGAGAGGAACCAGCGTGCTTAGATCCAGAACACGGACTCCTTTGATCACCATCACCGGGTACTTCTTACACTCCCTCTCCAGATCTCTGATGTCCCTCTTCTTGCACTTTGCACACTGATCCTCCTTCACCAGCCCGATGTCGTGCCTCTTGTGAGCATCACACAGCGGCTCGGAGCAGATCACCTTGTTCATCTTCCAGCCGAATATGAAGGCGGTGGTGATGTTCTGAGAGCCTGCGTAGAGCTTGAGCACGGAGAAGTCGCACCGGTACAAGGCGTTCATCATGTCCCGCACCGCGCCCTGCAAGACAAGGACATTTATATATCACCTTTTTAACTAAGTGCTTTACAAAAAAGAAAAACATTTAGAGCATAAGAAATAGAGCAGTGAAAAACAAATTATGAAATGGCATTTGAAAACAGTCATTAAAAAGCAAAGAGAACCAGAAGTGGCTCTTTACCCCCCACTTCTGGTTCTCTTCGACTGTTTTCAAATGTCATTTATAATGGGTTTTTCTAAGTACTTTGAGGTACCTGGATTCCTCGTCTTGTTACTTATAGACACATCCATTTTCAAGCATTTGGACTACTCATGTTGTAAATGTATTATCTTTTTAATTTACACACAACATCTATTGCATGTCTGTCCGTCCTGGGAGAGGGTTCCTCCCGCTGTTCTCAAGGTTTCTTCTATTTTCTCCCGTTAACTGTGGGGTGTTTCCTTGTCCTATGTGAGGGTCCAAGGACAGAGGGGGTCATATTGGTTGTAAGCCGCTGTGATTGACACACAGTCTATTTTTGAGTAAGGGGTAAAATAAGATTTCTTCTCCCTGCTCCTCTCATTCATGAGCTAAAAAAAAAAGGCTTAAAATGTACAACGGATTACAAGAAAAAAGTACCTGTATTCTCTTACAGTTACATAAAAAAATGTGTAATCAGATTACTGGTACATGTTTAAAAAGGGGGATTACTATCAGGATTACAAGATTGATGTATTGACTAATTTCCTTCTTCTTTATTGTAAATGCAGTTGATGGAAACCTGATTTATTGAACTAAAACAGCATTTTTAAACCGTTCTGTAGGCATTTACTGTAATTTAAGAGGGCACATTTTTTAACCTAAATATCTTGGTTTCTTCTTTTTTAAGGTCACATTGTTCTGTTTTTACTTGGACATGTATGTGAGTTTTCAGTAATGAACTTACTATGTATTGTGGGCCATAATATTATGTGAGAAATTGTCGTTTTCTTGGACCTTGATGTGAAGTTAAGATGTGAGATATAAGCTTTGGGTATTGCAATTTCACACGTGTACACAAGTAGTTTAATTCAGCTGATGAGTGCTATGTGAATAAATGTAAACGATGTGATGCAAGTAGCTCTTGGCCCCTTTCATTTTGTCAAAGTAGCTCTCAGATGAAGTAAGGTTGGAAACCAGTGTTTTACACAATAGGCCTACACTGATGTAGAAAAACCTCACATTCATTTTTGCTCTATTTATTTGCATTTAATTTGATATTGAGGTAACGGAAAGTAATCAGGTTACTTTTATATGTTGAGACTGATTAGGCTACTGATTACAGTTGTTGACACGGTAACACTGGTTATAATAATGTCCATAAGTGGAATAACACTAATAATAAAAACAGTAAGCAGACCTGCAGGCTTGCAGCGTCCCCCGGGTACAGAGCCTGCCATATGTGCCACATGGGCTCATACAGGTAGAAGACATCGGGGTGTTGGTTGAACAACTCCCCCAGGAACGAGGATCCGGTTCTCCAGGTGGCATGAAGGTAAATGTGTATCCGAGTTTGGCTCCTGTTGACGGCGTGCTGCTCCGATGCGTTACCGTTATCATCCCAAAGCTTTTCCAAATCTGGGCATCTGGGTTGTTGCTGCCGCAGTTTGTTATTGTGGTGCACGGATTTATCCCCGTAATCCAACACGTAGGGGATTAGCAGAAGTAAACCTGTGTATGCCAGGATCAAAACCAGGTATTTCTTGTGCAACCGCCTCTTCATTTCCTCTCCGGAGGCTACAGTTGTTTCCTTTTGGAGGTTCTGCGTTTTGTGAGCTGCAGTGGAGATATGTGTGTGTGTGTGTGTGTGTGTGTGTGTGTGTGTGTGTGTGTGTGTGTGTGTGTGGGGGGGGGGGGGGGAAGGAGTGTGTGTGGGTTTTAACCACGCCCCATTAAAGACAAAACTACCAGATTATTTCGTTTTCTTGTTCCCAGCTAAATACATGTAAAAAACCGTTACAAAAGGCGTTGAAATGCGTAGGTTGTGCTGGCATGGTTCTTAAACAGTCGACAACTAAACAGATTGAGAACTCACAAAGAGCCTTAAAGGAAAATACGGCCCAACGGATACTACCTACCCTAACAGTGCTGTAATAGTTATGTCCGTTAGAAAATAAATTGTTTGTACTGTCTCTTGTACCTTGTGCTAAATTAGCTGTGAAAAATTATGTGAACCATTATATCACATACCGAAATATAAAAGAATCTTGTTAGAGAAGAGGGTCAAATGGCTACCACCGAGATTGATGAGAAATACGTAGTCCTTTTGATTAGTGCTTTTAGTCAGTAGTGTATTCTTATCATAAGGCATTGAACGTACCCACGTTTCAAGTTTTAACTAAAAACGTTAACATGTAAGTAATGCATAATGAGAGTACCGTTAATTTGGAAATATGAAAAGAGCCTTGAAGGTAAGAGTGTCTAAAGCAGACCTTCTACCGTAACCTAACCGGTGCAATGAATTCTGGGAGATTAGTGAGAAACTAGTGCTCCATGTGAACAACATTTTTGAACAGTGTATTTATAGTATATATTATATAGAGTATACTATCTTAACCCGACAGTGTATTATCATCAGTTCAAAACAAATAATCGCTTGCCCAAATTAAAAGTTTTAAACAAGAAAAAACAATGTCTATTTTCTCTTGGGTGTTGCGCATGCGCCCAGTTTGTTGTCAGTTGGAGGTAACGACGCTCCGTACTGAATGAATGAGAGGAGAAATAGCTCAGACTATCATGCATTTGCAACAAACATCATAATGCTGATGTCATTATCTAACATTTTACATTTCGAGCAAGCTCTATAGCTTGCAGCATCAACAGGACTGACATACAGCTAAATCTACTACATCTACATGCTAACTTGAAGCTAACTGCTGTCAACAACATGGCGCACTGGACCACCTTCGAGAAAGAGACAGAGAGGGAAACTAAGAGGCTGGTAGCATGTATCTCCGGGGTGGAGGACGAGGAAGACCAGAACTTTCAGCTGGCCCTCAAATTTGCCTGGTCCAACTTCAGGTAAAAGGGACGAGGAGCTAGCTTGTTAGCTGCTAGCATGCTAATGTGATGCTAATAATAACAATGTGGTTTGTTGACAGGTTCCATCGTTTCCTGGACGTGGACAGCCACAAGGTCCAGCGCAGTATAAGTGGGTGAGTGCTGCTCTTGTTGTCTTTTACAGGAGCATAACAATATCTATTCCACAAATGAAGGATTTGCTTTAATAATCAGTGCTGGGGAAGTATTATAGGTTATATACTTGCTTATATTTAGGCTACTACAACAGAACAGTACAAATATTGACTCTAATGAGTTTCATGAGGGAAATGGGTTTAAAGTACAATACAAAATACTTTTCAATGCATACAAATGTCCCCTATGACTCACACTCAAACTTAATACTGTATTTATCATGTACAAGCAGGATTTTATTGTTGTAGTTGATTGATTGAAACTGTACAAATATAAAAAAATTGAAATTAGAAAGTAGTCAACATCTCCACATTATTACACACTTTTATATTAAGAAAAAACCCTCACATGTGAAGCTTTTAATGAAAAAGAGCGGTTTGATTTAAAAAAAAAGAAATATTCTAATGTTATCTCTAAAAAAGCATAAATATTTTGGATACCTGTAGTGGATCAAAACGTTTCATTTGTATATGTATATAGTTGCATGCAAATTGCTCTAAGCTACAGTAATTGAATAAATATTGCATTTCTCTGCTGCTGTGTTTTACAGAATCTATGAGAAGCTTATGGTGCACTCGGACGTGGTTAAAGCAGAGAGCTGGACGAATCTGACTGAAGAGTTCCTGAACTCACCGTTGCCTAACACAGATGGAGTAAAGGTAGGCAGGAGACGTGGGCCGACAGAAAACTCAATCATTAGTGAAGTTAATTTTTCTCCTGGCCCGCAAAAGATGTGACACATTATTCACATGTTGTGTTTTACCCAGAGTGATGCACACTACAGTCTCGTGTCCCTGCTGCTCTTCCTGTCGGAGTCCCCCTTGCACACAAACTTTACAGAGAGACCCAGGATAAAGGAGGCCGGTGAGTCAACGTCTCACAGATGCTTCGTTCTTTAAACCATTTTAAATGTCCATGGTAATAATTATCGCTTCCTCTTGTGTCTGCAGAAGCAAAAGACGACTTCGACTGGGCTAAATATCTGAGGGAGGATGAGGACATAGACGATGGACCATATCCAGACACCCCTGTGAGTTAAAACCCACTCTTTATTGACATCAATGTTTACAACAGCTGAATATAGTGTATTGTATCTTAAGTGTGTGGGAGCTTTAAATGAATTAAATCAACAGCAAAGTAAGCAATGCAGCCGAAATAGACCCTCTCAGCGGCTTTATTAACACAGTGAATCAGAAAGAGAGAAAAGGGGAAACGATCAATTAATACTTTTTTATAAATAATTGAATAAATAAATACACAGTTTAAGATAGATGATTAAAAGTTGACTCTTTATAATAGTACTATATACACAGTACAGAATCTTGTTTTCTTAGTCTTTTGAAAAAGTGAGATATTCATAGATCTTTCAGATGGATTAAAACAAATGTCATGAAACCTGGTGCAGATATTGAGATGAATTGAAGTGAAACATTTTCCTGTAACGCGGTGCAGTTTTAAAGAAAGAAGATTTACATTTAATTTTAAAGTCAGTGTTATGTTTACGAATTTTCCGTAAAAGAAAATATTCAGAAACAAAAGGTGTCAGAAATTTGAAAATGGCAAAAATCCAAAAAATAATCTGCAGTAGCCAAGAAAATTATAATCAGTGCATCTGTAGATTTCTATCTAAATAACATCTTATTAAAACGATTTTTTAGGAGTGGTCTGAGGAGGAGAGCGAGGACGAGGACAGCCAGCAGCCAATCAGCAGAGAGGATTCTGGGATCCAGCTGGACCGGACACCGCAGGAGGATCAGGACAACAACAACAAGACGGTTCCTGTCACATGGACAGGTGCAAACACATCACACTGCATCGACACACACAAACATGGAGAGTGTGTCTACATTTAAAGGTCACCTATTATGCAAAATTCACTTCCTCATGTCTCTTCTACATCAACATGTGTCCCCTCTTCTTCATGTCTCTTCTACATCAACATGTGTCCCCTCTTCTTCATGTCTCTTCTACATCAACATGTGTCCCCTCTTCTTCATGTCTCTTCTACATCAACATGTGTCCCCCTCTTCTTCATGTCTCTTCTACATCAACATGTGTCCCCTCTTCTTCATGTCTCTTCTACATCAACATGTGTCCCCACTTCTTCCTGTCTCTTCTACATCAACATGTGTCCCCTCTTCTTCATGTCTCTTCTACATCAACATGTGTCCCCTCTTCTTCATGTCTCTTCTACATCAACATGTGTCCCCCTCTTCTTCATGTCTCTTCTACATCAACATGTGTCCCCTCTTCTTCATGTCTCTTCTACATCCACAATGTGTCCCCTCTTCTTCATGTCTCTTCTACATCAACATGTGTCCCCTCTTCTTCATGTCTCTTCTACATCAACATGTGTCCCCACTTCTTCCTGTCTCTTCTACATCAACATGTGTCCCCTCTTCTTCATGTCTCTTCTACATCAACATGTGTCCCCTCTTCTTCATGTCTCTTCTACATCAACATGTGTCCCCTCTTCTTCATGTCTCTTCTACATCAATATGTGTCCCCTCTTCTTCATGTCTCTTCTACATCAACATGTGTCCCCTCTTCTTCATGTCTCTTCTACATCAACATGTGTCCCCTCTTCTTCATGTCTCTTCTACATCAACATGTGTCTCCTCTTCTTCATGTCTCTTCTACATCAACATGTGTCCCCTCTTCTTCATGTCTCTTCTACATCAACATGTGTCCCCTCTTCTTCATGTCTCTTCTACATCAACATGTGTCCCCACTTCTTCCTGTCTCTTCTACATCAACATGTGTCCCCTCTTCTTCATGTCTCTTCTACATCAACATGTGTCCCCTCTTCTTCATGTCTCTTCTACATCAACATGTGTCCCCTCTTCTTCATGTCTCTTCTACATCAACATGTGTCCCCTCTTCTTCATGTCTCTTCTACATCCACAATGTGTCCCCTCTTCTTCATGTCTCTTCTACATCAACATGTGTCCCCTCTTCTTCATGTCTCTTCTACATCAACATGTGTCCCCACTTCTTCCTGTCTCTTCTACATCAACATGTGTCCCCTCTTCTTCATGTCTCTTCTACATCAACATGTGTCCCCTCTTCTCCATGTCTCTTCTACATCAACATGTGTCCCCACTTCTTCCTGTCTCTTCTACATCAACATGTGTCCCCTCTTCTTCATGTCTCTTCTACATCAACATGTGTCCCCTCTTCTTCATGTCTCTTCTACATCAACATGTGTCCCCTCTTCTTCATGTCTCTTCTACATCAATATGTGTCCCCTCTTCTTCATGTCTCTTCTACATCAACATGTGTCCCCTCTTCTTCATGTCTCTTCTACATCAACATGTGTCCCCTCTTCTTCATGTCTCTTCTACATCAACATGTGTCCCCTCTTCTTCATGTCTCTTCTACATCAACATGTGTCCCCTCTTCTTCATGTCTCTTCTACATCAACATGTGTCCCCTCTTCTTCATGTCTCTTCTACATCAACATGTGTCCCCTCTTCTTCATGTCTCTTCTACATCAACACGTGTCCCCTCTGTGGAAAGAGATTCTGAAAGTTTCAGGAAAAAAGATTCTCTCTCTTTTTGTCCTGATCCATTTATATGAAAATGAGCTGATCAGATTTTGGCCACTTTATGATGTCATAACGAGGTTTGACAATATTAAAATAACCCCACCGTGTGTCTCTGCAGTGGGGGAGCCGGGGGCCCGGGTCTGGCTGGAGCAGAACGTGGTGACTCCGTACTGGGTCACTCACGCTCCTCGGTTTCCTCACAGCCTACATCTACACTCCAACCTCCTCAACGTGTGGTAAGACTTATCTTTATTTTAATTTGATTTTTTACTGAACACTTACAGCCGTGCTGGGGATGCATGTGCAGGACAACTGATACAAAATGAGCTTCAGAAAAGTAGTTGGGCCAAATTCACAATGACTAGGTTAAAAGGAATATAGCCATAACATTTCTCAAAATACTTCCCCCCAAAAAAGGTCTAGTCGTGATTCCTAGGATTGGTATACAGCTAAAATACACAATATTATTTACCATGATATTTCAATTTTACTATCAAAATATGATATCTTGTTTAATAATATATATAACATACAATTTTTTCATGTTTAATTATAGCATCAATATTCAATATGCCATAGGCCATATCAAATGAAATATAATGAGGTGTTATTTCAGATGGGTAGATATATACACATTTCCCCATGATATTAAGACTTAGTGTAGACATACAAGTATACAGCTTTACTTTATAATATGACTTACATTTCTTTAAGGCTAAATGATTTATTATGACTTAATTCTGGCCATATTATAGATTTGTTTAACATTTTTTATTGACCTGCCATTATGTTTGTTTCCCTAAAGTATAGCAATTTTACTTAGTGATAGCATTTCAAAGCTGGTATCAATATTCAATCCAATCCACTTTATTTATATAGCACATATTAAAAACAGAGGGTTTACCGAAGTGCTTCACAGCAAACATAACATTATAATAAATATAATATTACAATAAGTTGAAATGACTATAAATGCTAACAGTCAGCGTCTCTCCTCTCAGGGATCAGCACCTGTACAACACTGATCCATTGTATCTGCCTGAAGAAAAGGCCTTTGTGACGGAGACCCAAGTCATCCGGGAGACACTGTGGTGAGATGTGATGACGCTGTGTGACTGTGCTCTTTGTTCAAACCCCTATGGTTCAAACTCACAAATAAATCATTCCTGCTCTCGCACAGGTTGGACATTTTTATAGAGCTGTGCAGAACGGGTTCAAGCTTCATTTATAACCTGACATTTAAACTGTGAATCCAATGTTGCACAGTTGTTGCATGTAAATGGTCTGCAAAGGCTAAACCCCTGTGTTACACTCTAAATCCCCCCTTCCTGAAACATAAAGTGTGTGTGTGTGTGTATGTTGTTTTGCAGGCTTCTCTCCGGGGTTAAGAAACACTTTATATTCCAGCACCACGATGGAAAAGTGATAGTGAGGAACAACGTGGTGGTGACTCACCTGACCAGTGTAAGCTCAGGTCTAATATAGCTTGTGTTATATCTCAATAAAAGTGTTATTTCTCACTGTGTGACACAGTCTTTCCGTCTGTGCTGCAGAACTGCCTGCGCTCGGTGCTGGAACACATCGCCGTGTACGGCCAGGCGGTGTTTCGTCTGCAGAGGTTCATCGACGAGGTGACGGGCTACAGCTCCGAGCCCTGCCCCCCCAGCTCCGGTTCCTCCCACGGCTCAAAGAAGGCCTCCGAGCCGCCCTTCAGGACCTACCAGGCCTTTGTGTGGGCGCTCAACAAGTACTTCACCAGCTTCAAAGAGGAGCTGACCACCATCGAGAGGGAGATCATCTGCAACGGTGAGCGGAGGATGTTAAGAGGGGGGTGAAACGGTGTCGCAGTGATCGATAGATAGATGGATAGATAGATGGAGGCTGTGGCGCAGTGGAGTTCGGATCAGGGTAGCACAGGTTCAAACCCCACTGCAGTCAGCATGCCGTTGTGTCCCTGAGACACTTCACCCCAAATTGCTCCTATGGGGATTGTCCTCAGTATTGAGTATGTAAGTCGCTTTGGATAAAAGCGTCTAACAAGTAACATGTAATGTAACGTCTAACAAGTAACATGTAATAGATAGATAGATCTAAAAAAAAAAGAAAAGAAGAGTTATTACGTCACAGCGTATACTTCAGCGGAATATCAAAACAACGGCCCGGGGTGCAAAACGCATCAATGAAAGCGACCCTCTACCACACAAAACAACACCTGTAAATAACCCTATTTGTGTTCTTTGAAATTGAAAAGGATATTGCATTGTTTTTGTTACTTTCGCGAGTTTACGCTGTTGGGAGGAAGTTGTTGTTGCTATGGAAACAAGAAAAGCTTCACAGCGGGCGGAACTTGTCATATAGTCCGCGATAATAAAACCCACCCACTTAGAAAAAAACCCACCCACTTAGAGGGAAGATATGATTGGTCAATTGTACTGTCATTTGACATTACTCTCTCGTTGAGTTACTATAGCGGGCCCTCTGTGAATTCATAGCTGGACACCAATCAGCTCCTGTCTTCACAGTAACTCGCAGAGACGAGCTTCTTTCATTTAACCCTTCACATTCAAACTGAATAGGCAGATTCAAAGGATTTATTTCTTTGGAAATGTTATTTTAAATACAATTAAATCAAGTTATTTTGGTAAAACTAATGAAAAATATAACTAAAAAATCTATATATTTGAATGTTTTTAAATATTATTTTGTAGAATATCTTAGGCCCTCAGAGAGGCCTGAGGGCCCTGACGGCTCGCCACTGCAATCAGTTTTAGTGCTGCACATACCCGGCCGCTTTCCCAGCCTTGGCTCTCTGCGTCTCCATTTGCCGTCTTCATGAGCGCAGGTGGGGACAATCTCCAGTTGATTGTGGCGCGTTGTCCAGCTGATCCGGAATGACGTGTCAGTTATGCAATAATCCAATTGTTGTCCGGTGAAAACGATCCTTAATCCATTGTGAGGTGATTCTTACTGTCCAGTTTCACTCGTAGAGTGAATTCACTTAATGTAATGGCAATTTTAATGTTCCAATGTCCTATATCCTTTTGCCATTACTTCACAGGAGGGCTGGAGAGTGACCCAGACGCAGACACAAACAGATGATTTCCGGTCTTTTGCTGCAGTTAATTATGATGTTTATTTAGCTTTACATACCAAGGTTTAATTACAGTCAATAGTTGTGTTGAGCATCTGCCTGGCTGGTGACATATAAATTAAATAAACTGACATGCCAACAACACCCATAAAATGGTTCTTATTAGGTGGGTGGGTTATTGATCCCAATTTGGGAAATGTTTGCGTTGCAGGAGCATAAAAAACACAGGGCAATGTACATAAGAGAAACTAAGAGACAGAAATAAACAGTCCAATATATTTCAGAAATAGAAATAAAATAGCAGTAAAAAGTTAAAAGATAAAAAAAAATATATGTAGCGCTTTTCTTTTTAAATAATATTCAACATTAGACCAAAACATAGTTAAATACACACGTTGGTAAAATAAATGACAGGTAGTTTCTTCTTGTAACATCAGTGGTTTGTTTCTGCTCTGTTGCAGATGAGACGGTGACCCTGTCTGCGGTTCTGGAGCGGCTCCACCCTCACCTGGTTCAGATCAAAGTCCTGCACAAAGTGTTCTGCACGGGGGTCGCCGAGGTCCCCCACGAGACCCCCAACGTGGTGCGAGCCTCCCACCTGCTCAACACGCTGTACAAAGCCATCATCGAGTACGACAGCGTGGGGGAGGCGTCGGAGCAGGCCGTGAGTTATCTATAGAAGAATAAAGCTCAGAGAATCAACAATCTCTACTTAGAACAGGCAGATGTTAACATTGGATAATGTGTATGCTTTATGAATACGTAAATATACATAAAAGGGACATGTATGTCATGAATATTTGGTAAAATATACTTTAAACAATCATTTTTAATGGTTACAGTGCTTTGTTTGTGCAAAATAGTAATTTCATTTCAGATTATATTAGTCAGATACATCCAAAGACCAACAACACACATACATAACCAGGGTTGTAACGGAATACATGTAACAGTGTTACGTAATCAGAATACAAAAATCAAGTAACTGTATTCAGCTTGCGTTATATTTGAAAAACGAGTAATCTGATTACAGTTACTTTCGTAAACCTGAAGTGAATACATTTTGGAATGCTTATTGGAATTATTGGTGGAAAGATTTCCTCACAACATTTAATATTCATTACTAAAGGTACAGCCGAATCATCACAGCGATGATCCAAAAAAGGGGCGGGTCCGCTCAATGAAACGATAAGTGTGTGTGTGTGTGTGTGTGTGTATAGAGAGGTGTGTGTGTGTGTAGAGGTGTGTGTGTGTGTGTATAGAGAGGTGTGTGTGTGTGTGTGTGTGTATAGAGAGGTGTGTGTGTGTGTGTGTGTGTATAGAGAGGTGTGTGTGTGTGTAGAGGTGTGTGTGGTTAAAACACATCAGCCTGCGGTCGCTCTTTAGCCTTATGATTCTGAAGGTAAACACAGCGAAGGCGGTGCGTGAAAGGCACTGCGCGCTCCTCTTCTCAGAGGCTGAGTTAACCCTCCCGCTGCCTCCTGGTGCTGCAGAGATTTCATGAAGTGAAGGAGGTTTTCCTTCTATAAAACAGCTGTGGGCAGCAGATACTGTGAGAGTCACAGACATGAATACATAGATCAAGGCAGACTGGTGCACACACTCTCCCGTTTTGCCAATCCGGTGCTTAAACAAATATAGCTCGACTACACCCCTGGCCGACATGTCCTTAAAATGAAGTCCGAGTTCGACATTTTAATTCATGTCCTGCCAACACTGGCAGGACAGAAGGCGACACGCCCGTTCTAAGCCGTGTCCCTCACTCCTCACATCCCAAGCTGCATCCCCAACAAGTTTATTATGTTATCACATCGTTTCAGATGTTATGTTTTAGTTGTGCTCTTGATAAGCCATTACAACAGTAAACACACGTTCAGTTTCCTTTTGCTTTTTGTGTCTCCTGTTCACCAAAACATACCCATCTGTTATGGAGAAAGAAAGTAATCCAAAAGTAATCTGATTACGTTACTTTTTTAAGACACGTAACTGTAACTGTATTCGGATTACTTTCAGAGCCATGTATTCAGTAATCAGTAACTGATTACATTTACAAAGTAACCCTCCCAACCCTGTACATAACATATTTTATTTTCCATATAATCCCATTTATAATGCCACACATTTGGTCCCATTTTACTGTTGTGTTTGTAATAGTTTGTTCTTTATTTCATTTCAGTCAGAAAACACGGTCATTGAGCTTTAAAAATAAGAATCATATGTGGCTTTAGTCAGTTTTGAATATTGGTCCACAATATTGGTTCGATGTAAAATGTGTTTTGAAAGAACAATCTGTATTTCTGATCATGTCTGTGTGTCCCCCCCTCAGGTGGCCTTGTTGTTCTCTCTGTGGACGGAGACAGTCAGACCGTACCTGGAGATCGTGGATGAATGGATCTTCTACGGACATTTGTTCGACCCCGCCAAAGAGTTCATCATCCAGAGGTACGAAGCAAAGGCCGAGCGAGGTTTTTATATGTCACATTTCACATCCTCTGAGAGATATGTGGTTAAAAGAACACAATGGTGCTCTAGGAGGAGATTCAGGTGATAAGGGGGGGGGTTACCTTGGTTGCTGATTGGCTAATGGTTACACAAGCCACAAAGACATTGTGACATCATAAAGTGGCCAAAATCTGATCAGCTCATTTTCAGACAGGTTTTTATAGAAATGGATCAAAAAGAGAGAGAATCTTTGTTCCTGAAACTTTCAGAGTCTCTTTCCACAGAGGGGACACATGTTGATGTAGAAGAGACATGAAGAAGAGGGGACACATGTTGATGTAGAAGAGGGGACACATGTTGATGTAGAAGAGACATGAAGAAGAGGGGAAACATGTTGATGTAGAAGAGACATGAAGAAGAGGGGACACATGTTGATGTAGAAGAGACATGAAGAAGAGGGGACACATGTTGATGTAGAAGAGACATGAAGAAGAGGGGACACATGTTGATGTAGAAGAGACATGAAGAAGTGGATTTGGCATAATAGGTGACCTTTAAAGTAGAAAGAGTGGACTTGCATATTGTGTAAAGAATAACACGTTATTCAAAAATAAAAACATGACATAAGATTTTCCTTTCTCTCCCGCTCAGGAACAAAGACGTGCCGGTGAACCACAGGGACTTCTGGTACGCCACATACACGCTGTACAGTGTGTCGGAGACGGCGGACGGCCAGGAGAAGCTGAGCGACGCGGCCAGCGGCAGCTCGGGGGGGGACCCGGGCTCCGGCAGCAAGCAGCTCACCATGGTGTCCTTCCTCAAACCCGTCCTCAAGCAGATCATCATGGCCGGGAAGTCCATGCAGCTGCTCAAAAATCTGCACCGCACAGAGAGGGAGCCGACGGAGAAATCCTGCAGAGGTCAGTGGTCAGGCTTCAACTGTTTAGGGTTTCAATGAAGTGAAATCATGAGCCAATGCTGATGTTTAAAAAGCCGTCCGGGCACATTTAAAAACAACACTATGTTTGAATGATGAACCTTTATTCTATCAAGCTGAATAACGACAATACAGGAGGCTGAACTCTCTCCCCTCCCTCCCTCCTCACCCCCCTGCCCCCACTGGACTTTAACACCCCACACACTCAGACACTCCAATCCAGCACCAGACACCTTTTTACGCTGCTATGGACAGTCTTCCACTAATGTACATTTCCCAAAGATATTGAAGTGACGTATTCGTGATTGTGGGAAACGGTATTTCCACCCCTCTGTCTGTACACACAAACTGAAAGATTGACGATAAACTTGACTTTGATATGTGATGGTTGTGTTGCAGACGCAGAGAGGAAGAGTTTGTACACTCTGTTCCTGGAGTCGGTGCAGTCCCGGCTCTGCAGTCAGGAGGATTCTCCAGCAGAGGGCGTCACAGAGCAGCAGGCCACCAGGAGGAGCCTGATCAAGATGCAGTCCATCATCAAGCAGCACCTGCAGATAGAAGACGTGCACGACCCCCTGCTGGCCATCAACTTCGCCAGGTAAGATATTACATTCATGTGAGGGATGTTAAGCAGCAAGGCGATTTATATTTTATAATAACCATTAGCCAATCACCAACCAAGGTAACCCCCCCCCCCAACCTTATCACCTGAATCTCCTCCTAGAGCACCATTGTGTTCTTTGTAACCAAATCTCTCTCTGAGGGGCGTGGGGAGGGGCTCCTTATTTTCATCTAAAGTAACAGACTGAGCTGAAACAGAGGGGATTATGGGTAATGCTGCAATGATCTGTTTGGTGTTTGGAGCCAAACACTTCAGAGACATGTTCTGTGTATATCTGAGACCTGTAATATATTGATGAAAAACAGTATTGTAAGGGAAACTTCTGTGTAGCAATGCAGTGGGAGTCACCGACTCAGGAAAGAGACACGGGAAGAGCAGGAGCTTTGATGTCAAACACTGATGGTTTATTTGGAGCTTCGGCCGGAGAATTCACATCACAAGTCACAGCAGCCACGGTGAGACTGCTCTGGAGAGTTGCCACGTCAATTCTGGAGCGCCTCTCTCTCGTTAGCCCATTTAACTGGTTTCACAGAGAGTAATCAACATATTGTGATAAGATAGCTTAGACAGTTGGGCACACTGAGTTACTTGCGTCCTTCACTTATGGCCTCCAAGATTTCATACCTTGGAGTCCACAAACAACAAAGAAGGAAGTGTCCCAGTGCACCCACAACAACAGACCATCTGTGACCTAGGGTTGCCCGGTCACAGAATGGGAACAACAACATTATGGCTGAAGCAGCCTATCTCCTTAAAGGAGATAACAGACGTCAGGGTTGGTCATGCACTTCATATCTAGGAGTCTAGGACAATTATTTCCCTAACAGTATTTGTAAGGGAAACTTCTGTGTAGCAATGCAGTGGGAGTCACCGACTCAGGAAAGAGACACGGGAAGAGCAGGAGCTTTGATGTCAAACACTGATGGTTTATTTGGAGCTTCGGCCGGAGAATTCACATCACAAGTCACAGCAGCCACGGTGAGACTGCTCTGGAGAGTTGCCACGTCAATTCTGAAGAACTCTACCTCAGACCCCTGTATTTAGCTAGTTCAGAGAGCATCATCAACATGCTGCATAACAAAATAAAATCATAACACCTCTATCAGCTGACGCCAACAGGCAGGAACATAGAACCATAAAACCTCTATCAGCTGACACCAACAGGCAGGAACATAGAACCATAAAACCTCTATCAGCTGACGCCAACAGGCAGGAACATAGAACCATAACACCTCTATCAGCTGACGCCAACAGGCAGGAACAGGGAGACAGAACACTGAGAGCACAGCAGCCAAGGTTACGAAGTGCGTGTGCTCAGTCAGGACAGCATGAACTGATAAACTGGGTCAAGGTTATGGGCCTTGGAAAATATTCCCCAACAAGTATAATAGGGGACCTTTTAATGAACAGAAGAACACCGATGGGGTGTTGATAAATCCTGAGAGTTTGAATGTGTTTCCCTCAGGTTGTATCTGGAGCAGAGCGACTTCCACGAGCGTTTCTCCGGAGGCGACTTCATCGTGGACCGCTCGTCGCAGGCCGTCACCTGCCAGACGTTCGAGCTCACGCTGCGCTCCTGCCTCTACCCGCACATCCAGAGGAGGTACATCGAGTGCTGCGGGAACCTCATGCAGACCCTGAAGAAGGACTACAAGTACGTAGCACTGCCGACAAATCGTCTAAGAAATCAGGTCCGATGTCTTTTCCTAACCTATTGTCCTTAACCTCAGTGAAAAACATCATGGGGTTTAGGAAAGAAGTGAAGAAGGAGTCAACAGGACTTAAGAGAAGAGACTGCACTGACACTGAAGGATCATCTAGAGCAGTGTTTTTCAACCTTTTTTGAGCTGCGGTACATTTTTTACATACCAACAACCAAAAAAAGTTACACAATGACATTGTAGCATAATAGAGCACAAATAAGATATTAAATTACCAGTATCTCATTTCGTTTTGAGAGCTCTGTCCTTGGGGTTTTTCTCATAATTGTTACCTGTTTTACAGTTTGTTTCTGCAGGCAGTATAATGTGAATCTGTCTTGCCCCCACAACCTTTCCCTCGCACCACTTAATGCTACTGTCCTAAATTAACGGCCATTATTGCGCTATCTACTCAGGGTGTTCGCGGGGTCTTAAAAAGTATTCAAAGTTGATAAATCAATTTAGCGAAAATGAAGGCTATTAAAAAGTATTAAATGGCATTTCCCAAGGTATTACATTTTGTAGCTTGTTTTCAATAAGTATATAAATGGTCCAAAGAGGTTGTGTTCTACAGTCTGCCTGAATGTAATCATGGCGTAGGTGTGTAGTGTGATTCTGTAGTTTATTGATGGCATCCCGTTGGATTTGACGTCATCTGAACAGGACATCGCACGCTCACTGTTTGATAGCGCGAAGGTCCGTTTACGCCGGTTGTTAAACAACATCGTTATGGGGAAATGCAAGTCTGCGTCCAAATGGTTGGAAGATAAGGAGGAAGGACAATCAATACTGTATATAGTCAATGAGAGTTGAAGTGTGTCGCCATGGTAACCGGTTAAAACTCCAAGTGGCGATGAGGTCTTAAAATGTAGGAAAAGGGTCTTAAAAAAGGTCTTAAAAGGTATTACATTTGACTTCAGGATTCCTGCATATACCCTGCTACTGCTATTTACTGGCATGGAAGAGTATTTAGTTAAAGTATGTTGCAGGCACAGAAGCTCAACAATGGCAGATTATTAACATTAACCAAATCATGTTTTTTTGGACCGATTTAGTAAGATTGGGCAATCTCTCACGGCACAGTGGTTGAAAATCTCTGAGCTATTCCAACCGCTCTGATCCTGGCTGATACTGAGGGTCATTTTACTCCTTTAAAAAAAACGTGACCTTAACCCTGATCCTTGTTCTCCCTGGATGTCTCCGCAGGCTGCTGGAATACCTGCTGGCGATGAGGAACTACTTCCTGCTGGAGGCCGGAGACACCATGTACGACTTCTACACCTCCATCTTTGAGAAGGCGCAGGAGAAGGAGTGCTGGCAGCAGCTGTCCTTCCTCAATGTGCAGCTGCAGGAGGCAGTGGGGCAGCGCCACCCGGAGGACAGCAGCAGGTACTGCGGCAGCCTATTTATCAGGGAGGGAGAGGCAGGTTCAGAAATTCTTTATTCATCCCACAGCAGGTTATTTACAGCAAAGAAATAGAGCAGACAAAAGGCTAAATTAAAAGTTGACTAACATATTAAATAAAGAGGCAAGCACACTTTAAAAAGTCATAAAAGGTACACACATTAAAATTGGATAATCTGACCCAGTGGAGCATGAGATTGATGTACGATGTGATGATTAGAAAAGGTATTTTTCATCATCGAACAGTACATTTTACACTCGTGTATTTTACAGGTTGTCCATCTTCTTGGAGAACATGGACCCTGCCAGGAAGAAGCATCCAGTGAATAACCTAGAAGTGTTAACCCTGTGTTACAAGGTGAGCATCACACATGTATTAAATAACATTTTAAAAAGCACCTTCGATCTGCTGCTCACTGAGTTCCCTCTCCTCAGGTTCCCTGGCCGGTGGACATCGTGATCAGCTCTGAGTGTCAGAAGATTTACAACCAAGTGTTTCTGCTGCTGCTGCAGATCAAATGGGCCAAATACAGCCTGGACAAACTGCGCTTCAGCGGTACGAAGGGAATGATCGTGAAAAATGACTTGTTCTTTTTATTATATCAACTTTCTTAAGGAATATAACTTGACTGTGTGTGCGCCTCCTTTTGTGTGCAGTTTTTAAGCAGAACGAACATGTTTTGAAATGTTAAAAATCAACATTTGTGTGTTAGTGTTTGGATCAGAATATTTGCTTAGATTGAAACATGTTGAAACATGTAGACCTATCTTTTTCTTTCACTGTGCAAAAATACCAGCTTGAAAGACTTGCAACATCTCGTCAGTAAACGTTCATTGTGATTTTCTAATGTGTGAAATATGTTTTGTATCTTTCAGATTTCGAGGACGTCTCTAAGAAGCAGGAGGGCGCAGCGTGTGAGGAGGTGAAGGTCAAAGACTCTAGAAACCAGCAGATCCACAGGATGTGTCTGCTCAGAGTCAAACTCATGCACTTTGTCAACAGCCTGCACAACTACATCATGACCAGGGTGAGAACACACATCTTATTATTTACTGTAAACCAGGGGTGTCCAAAACCTTTTCACCGAGGACCACATACAGAAAAATGTACGAAGGGCTGGGCCACTCACTAGAGGTATATCGCCTCATGAGTTCAGTTATAAGTTAGCTAAATCAATCAAATGAAGGTAAGTGATGCTTGTGAGTGTTGGCAGCTCATCCCTTAAAACAGAAGCCTCAGATTGATTATAATAAGGAGAAATAGGAAGGGTGTATTTCAAGCTTCTAAATAAGTCATTGGGCTTCTTTCTTATCAACTAAGATATGTTAGAAAATGTTTCCAACTTGAATTGACTGAATGTATTTGAAAAGTGGTCTCATTAACACATGAATACTACTGTGTAATATATTTGTACATATATATTTAAGAAGTACAATATAAGACAAGCTCAAGTTTCATTTGTGGGCCATATTCCATTATACTTTTTAATTAAAAACAGATTATAAAGAGATATCAAGAGTTAAATGTGTCTGCGTTGTCTCTCTGCAGATTCTGCACAGCACGGGTCTGGAGTTTCAGCATCAGGTCCAGGAGGCCAAGGATCTGGATCAGCTGATCAAGATCCACTACAGATATCTGGCTACGATCCACGACCGCTGCCTCCTCAGGGAGAAGGTACACACGGTTATCTTGTTTTGTTATTCATAAATGATGAAATGTTTTATTTTAAAGGTCCCCTATTCAGTGGCGAGCCGTCAGGGCCCTATTTAAAAAATTTTTTTTTTAAATATTATTTTTTATATATATTTTTTGTTAAATGTTTCATTCGTTTTACCAAAATAACTTGATTTAATTGTATTTAAAATAAAATTTCCAAAGAAATAAATCCTTCAAATCTGCCTGTTCAGTTCTGTTAGAATGTGAAGGGTTAAATGCAGTCTCTGCGAGTTATGTGAAGACGGGAGAGCTTGTTGGTCCCTCTGTAGATTCACAGAGGGCCCGCTATAGTAACTCAATGAGAGAGTAATGTCAAATGACAGTACAATTGACCAATCATATCTTCCCTCTAAATGGGCGGGCTTTAGTTTCGCGGACTTTATGACAAGTTCCGCCCGCTGTGAGAACTATGCAAGTGGTGCAGTAACGCGTCCTAAAACCCAGAAGTAAGCTGCGCTGGGATTCCCTCGACAGAAAGCAATGGGATTTCTCCATCGGGTTTTGGAAAATAGCTGGAAATAAGGTCTGTGGAAAACGAACCTGTTTGATAAATGCACGTTTTGTTCAGCCGGATAATATCCACATGTCTACCCTACTTTTATTATTTTCTAATCATAAATCTAATCGATAGATTTATGATCGATAGATTTATGATTAGCATAAGTTCGTTCATGATGGCTCACTTCAGTGATAGTGATGACATCGTTGCGAAATTATTAGTCATTTTCAAGATTGAGTTACGATGATAAACTGGAGCGGGAAAGGATCAGCTGAATGACTTTGACAAATGGACTTTGTGTTTCAGTGATTTATCATCACAGGTAGACCTAAGTCATTTTCAATGTGGGCCGCCGTGCCGACTTAATTCATTTGTAATTGTTACTTGGCTGTGGGTGCCCTGTCATGATAGGTGTTTATATAAATGGTGTTGTTTTGTGTGGTAGAGGGTCGCTGCCATTGATGTGTTTTGCATCCCGGGCCGCTGTTTTGATATTCCGCTGAAGTATATGTTGAGACGTAATAACTCTTCTTTTTTTTCGAGGGTGGGGGGGGGGGGGGGTCAGAGGGCCAAGGTATAAAAGTCACGGCTCGCCACTGCCCCTATTATACTGTTTCTCATCAATATATTACAGGTCTCAGATTAGGGATGCCAGCGATTATTCGATTATTCGATTATTCGTTTCAGTCTCCATAATCGAATATTATTTTTAAAAATCGATTTTATTTATATATATTTTTTTATTATTTATGTTTAATTTTTTTTTTTCTGGCTTAGTTTCAACCAAAATATAGACTAATGCTAATAACAGTAATAGTATTAATAATTGTAAATGGCCATTGGTCACACCACCAGTTTGTTCTACTGTAAACTTGGAGGAAGCCTGCGTGCAGAGGAGACTGCTGCTGCAGCACGCTACACACCGACCCCGCCCCCCCCCCTCCTTTCCCTCACACGTGCGACTAAAGATGAGCAAAGCGGCAGGTAAAAAGAGTTCCTTGTGGAACTACTTTGAACTTACAAGTCCAAAGGAAGTGAAATGCAAGCTCTGCGAAAAGACGTTGGTCTATCACAGCTCAACCTCAACAATGCGTTCGCATTTGAGTGCGAAGCCAAAGTGGTTACAGAGAAAGACGCAGCACAGCCGGCCATTACCAACTTTCCTTCGAGGCCACGTCGTTGTGATGACATGCGTGCAGGTGAAATAACTGCACTAATCACCAATATGCTAGTGAAGGACATGTATTTCAATGCTGCTATTATTAATACAGGCTACATGATGGTAGTTTATTTTCTAAAGTGCCTGTCATTGCCTTTATTTGAAGATGCGCGCACAATGTATTTATTGCAATGCTGCTATTATTAATAATACAGGCTACAGCATGGTTTAATAATAGCATTGCAGTAAATAAATTGCTATAATAATATGTATTGCAATACTGCTATTATTAATAGAAGCTGTAGCCTGTATTTAATAATGGCAGCATTGCAATAAATACATTGTGGCGCATCGCGCATCTCCAAATAAAGGTGATGGCAGGCATTTTAGAAAAAAAAAAAAAAATTCTTCTGCGGAGGGGGGGGGGGGGGGGGGTCGGTCGAATAATCGATTATTATTCGCCAGGGCTGCCGAATAATCGATTTTGATCATGGTCAGTTTCTGGCAACCCTATCTCAGATATATACAAAACATCCCATATCCCATAATCCCCTCTGTTTCAGCCCTGTTTCCAAAGTGCTGATTCTCTGTCTGTTACTTTATGGTGCATTTCCACTGCAGCGCGTAGCACGGTTTAAGCGTGCCTTGCCAAACCCGCCCCGTTTTTTGTTGCGTTTCCACTAGGGGTAGTTCTGGCTAACGGGTACTTTTTCACAGTTTTTCTGGCCCTACAAAATCATGGTTCTTTCCGGGCCAACAACCGGGCTAAATATGCTAAACTAGTGAGAGAATTGCTGGCAAGGGGGCTACAACTACAACACAATGAACATATTTGACCGTGATTTAATTGTAATACACGTTTCTAAATGATGCCAAAGTAACAACATACTGATACCGGTTAGTAAAAACCATGAATTAATGCTTTGACGAGTTTGCAGACAGACAGCAGACGACAAACCTTTTAAAATGCGTGTTTTCTGAATAGAGATCGGATCGATCAGGCTAAGCCAGTGGTTCTCAAACTTTTTCTGTCAGCCCCCCCCTCTGGAGAAAAAAAAAAGTCGGGCCCCCCCCACCACGTAAATAGTCAGGCTCAGTGGCGGCGCCAGATATTTATTTTGGGGGTGCTGTGGGGTAGCTTGACGTTTCATAGAGGGTGCTCAGACATTTAGGGTTTCCCATTAATGTACCGGGCGCTACAGTGGAACTTTCTACTGCAACACTCCCCACGCATATACACAGTGTACCTGCGACTGTTACAATGAAGGCTCGATAATCAGCTCACGGATTATAGGTGTAAGCAGGGGTCAAGTGTTATTTTTTTATAGGTGGTGTGTGGACCTCACATAGGGGGGTCCGGGGGCAAGCTCCCCTGGGAAGATTTTTAAATATTGAAGTTAAAAGCATCAATCTGGTGCACTTTGAGAGCAAAATGAAGAGATCTAAGGATACATCTCTCAACACAGAACTGTAAACAGATTTACTATTTCTTTATGGATATTTTACAAATCACTCCCCTTTTAAACTTTATTCATTTTTTAATGTCCTATAGTATTTCATACCTGTTTTTAATTTATTCTCTTATTTTTTTATAACTATAATGATCATATAAACGTTTGCCTCGGAAATAATTGTTTACATTAATGGTGACCAAAATGTTTGAGACCCACTGAGATAACACTGATAACACTCTCCTCCACTTTGTTGTTGAAAAAACTCCTTATATCCGTTAGCGTAGCTCGCTAGCACCAGAAGCTAGCACCAGAAGCTAACATCAACGATCTCCGGTACCGGTGCTCTCTCTCGCTCGCGCACGCACACAAAATGGCTCGTTCCACACACACAGAGCTGAGCTTTAAAGAAACACAGAGACCCAGACGTAATAGTACTGTATCATATTATTTTCAAATCAATAATTTGAGAACCACTGGGCTAAGCTAACGTTGTATATGCTCCGACCGTCCACACTCACAACAACGGCCTACAGACATAAATAAACCAGCAACTGTATTCGCCATGACACAGAAGGTCTGTTACCTTGGTTGCTGATTGGCTAATGGTTACACAAGCCAAAACATCGTTATGACATCATAAAGTGGCCAAAATCTGATCAGCTCATTTTCAGACAGATTTTTATAGAAATGGATCAGGACAAAAAGAGAGAGAGAATCTTTTTTCCTGAAACTTTCAGAGTCTCTTTCCACAGAGGGGACACGTGTTGATGTAGAAGAGACATGAAGAAGAGGGGACACATGTTGATGTAGAAGAGACATGAAGAAGAGGGGACACATGTTGATGTAGAAGAGACATGAAGAAGAGGGGACACATGTTGATGTAGAAGAGACATGAAGAAGAGGGGACACATGTTGATGTAGAAGAGACATGAAGAAGAGGGGACACATGTTGATGTAGAAGAGACATGAAGAAGAGGGGACACATGTTGATGTAGAAGAGACATGAAGAAGAGGGGACACATGTTGATGTAGAAGAGACATGAAGAAGAGGGGACAGATGTTGATGTAGAAGAGACATGAAGAAGAGGGGACACATGTTGATGTAGAAGAGACATGAAGAAGTGGATTTTGTACAATAGGTGACCTTTAATTACATACATCATTGAGGTGTCTCACAATAACCAGCTCCATGTATTTATGTCACTAAATATATTCACTGTTGTCAAATTTTGTTTTGTTTTCTCAGGTCAGTTTTGTGAAGGAGGCGATAATGAAAGTCCTCAATCTGGTCCTCATCTTCTCCGACCGCTGGCAAGCCGGATTCGGAGCCTGGAAGTAAGACATTAAAAATAAAATGCTGTATTAAAAAAATTCCTTGATTGTTTTTACATTTTGTGTTTTGTTTTTTTTCCTTTCAGGATTGAGTCCATCGATAAAATGGAATCAGATTTCAAAAACTGTCACATGTTCCTCGTGACAATTCTCAACAAGGCCGTCTGTCGAGGATCCTTTCCTCACTGTAAGTAAAACACAAAGAAAAATACTTATTTATTTTCAGCTTGTTTTTAACCCTGTGTACAGAATAATAAGGCTGCCATCTTTGGACCTTTTACATAATGGCAATATTCCCCTTTGAGGCAAGGCAAGTTTATTTATATAGCACCTCAAGGCAATTCAAAGTGCTTTACAAAAATGAAAGACATTAAGAAAATGGCATTTAAAAACAGTCATTAAAAACCAAAGATAATAAAATAAACATACAAAAATGTATTCATGAAAAAACACATGAATAAAAGTTACAGTGCAGTTTAAGATGTGAATAGTTCAATTAAAAGCAGCGGCAAAAAGAAAAGTCTTCCAATTTTCCATTCCATTTTTAAAAACCTCATGTATTTATGAGAAGAGTATTCTCTGAGATTATAACGTTTTCCAAAAAGACACTAATTGTGAGTTATTTCTCGCAGATTCAAGACATTTTTCTTGTACATTTGTACAACTTTATATCAGAGAATGAATATCAACTGGTAATTTGTCTTGTAAAATTACCACTTTAAACAGGGTGGGGGTAACTTAAGTATTCCCTTAGATTAAGGGGGTTACATTCGGTAGGGAAAACTCACACATTTACGAAAAATAAAACATGATTAATGTCTGAGATTATAAAGTTATACAATTTCTTCTTCTTCTTTCTTAGTCTTCTTCGTCTTTCTTCTTCTTATTCTTCGTAGATTCGTTCTTTTCTTTTCTTAGTATTCTCTTCTTCTTTTCTCTTCTTTTAGTCTTCTTCTTTTCTTCTTCTTATTCTTCTTCTTCTTCTCTTCTATTCTTCTTCTTCTTCTTCTGGTTTACTGGCAGGCCGCAAACAACTTCACGGCGTATACTGCCACCCGAAGTCCCCGCCTTTTATAGTTCGTTTGAATCGAACCCTGGTGCGTCTAGCCGCTTGGTGCGGTTCATTTAGGTCGGTGTGAACCTTTTCACCCCCTTTTCAGTCCCTGCTAGAGAGGTGGTACTTTCTTGGGGAGGAAAAGGTTCCCATTTCTGATTGGTTGGGCGAATTGCAAACCACGGCCCGTAAAACTCTGAAAAGTTTTTGGTGAAGCCGCCATTTTATTTGCTTTATTAGCATTAGCATTAGCCCAGCGCACCAACGGAGAGAGACTAACTAATGGCAACACAAAATAAAACGGTATCGGTGGAGTGATGAGGAGGTGTCTGCGCTTCTGGCGATTTACCCGGGGCTTCCGGTGGCGATTTACTGCCACTCGAAGTCCGGGGGGGCTCCGGGACTTCGGGTGGCAGTATACGCCGTGAAGTTGTTTGCGGCCTGCCAGTAAACTCAAAGCAGAAGAAGAAGAAGTTACGTCAGCGGCTTCATTTGCGTAATCCTCCCTCAGGGACTTATTCCGGTGTGAACGCGATTTACTAAAAGAGTTCCGAGGGACTAAAGAGTTCGGTGGGACTAAGTACTGGGAACTAAGTACGGCAAAGAACTTGGTGTGAAAGCGGCTATTGATAATGTACATGAAGTACTGACTCTCTCTCTGCTTCTCCTACAGTGGAGTCTCTCGCCCTCTCTCTGATGGCCGGGTTCGAGCAGTGCTGAGGAAACATTGTTCGCTCTGAAGTTTTATTTATGTTTCTCTGTCTGTCTGCTGTCATTGTTCACGATGCAACACAATAAAACATCCGCTGTGATCTGTTGGAGACGGACTTTGTGACGGTCGAGGACTACCTGCGACTTCAAGCTGCCTGTGAACATGCATCAGCTTCTATATTTAAAAAAACCTTTTGTATAAATATTTTCTTTACATGCTGTTATGTTGACTGTTAATAATGTGTATATGTGAAGCACAATAAATCTTGCACAATGCTGAGAATACAGTGTAATGTTATTCAGGATAATGCTCTACAATAAAGTCGTATTAAGGTTTGTAAAGAGTAGAGAAACTCAATGCACTGTTTTAGCACAAGGTATACACTCATACTGTGTGCAAGTTATGTATGATTACTTTTATGTCACTTTTTTGGATAGAAATTAATTGTAATATGGTTTATTTGTCAATTTTAGGACATGGGGTAGTGCTGCACTTCAACCTCTTGTGGCCAGAAATAAATGCATAAGCACAGGAGAGAAAAGCACAAACACACTTTTCATTCTATTTGTATTCCTCCCTTATTATTATAATGATACATATATATAAACAAAAAACTACTTGCATTATATTCAAGACGTACTGTATATTATAGTTAATGCAGGGGGAGAGCAAGAATCTGTCCAGATGAAGAAACCAAAAGTGGCAAAATGCTGACTCACTTCCATTTTTTTTTACTTCACTTTTTAGTCACCATTTGTCTTTTTTTAGTTCTTGTGTGTCTCATTGGCAGTAATGACCCTCCATACATCACATCAGTGGTCATTAAATGCATTCAATATGAGGGCATAATGAACAAAAACTGAACCAAAATTGAAAAACAAAACACAAGTGGTCAATCAGAGGTGTGTAGAAATCTGTACAATTTTGGACTTTTTTACTTTTGCAACATTTAATTGAATTTCTCCAGTCATTTTTATGTCATAAAGAACACCTAAAGATACTAGAGACATTTTGAGTTTGAAATCATTTGCTAAAATAATCAACTAATTGTGTTTTGTTTTTTTCATATTATTCAAATGTTATATTATCTTATGTTAAAGGTCCCATATCATGCTTTTCCGGTTATTACCCGTCCCCTTGTGTTATGTAGCTTTTTCTGCATGTAAACGGTCTGCAGAGTCACAAACCCTTAAAGTACACCCTGTAGCGAGTAAAACTCTAACACAGAAAAGACCTCTCTGTGCTGCCCCAGAACGCCTCTTTGGAGATTTCTCTTTTTCCATTGTTCGCTTCTTGCGTATAGTGACATATTTCGGGTATAGTGACGTAACGTAACGTCCGCGGAGCTGTTACGTTTGGACCAATCCGCGGACTTCCTCACACACTCACATTCGGCGGGACGTTGCGAGGCTCGCTGCTGCGAGGAGCGGGACACTGTGAGCTGGCTCACTGGTGTGGGGTCTGCGAGACACCGCGGAACTCAGCCTGAGCACACACACAAACTCCCAGCCAGGCTGCGGGTGTGTGTGTGTTTCGGGCTGGGTTTCGCTGTGTCTCGCAGATGGCCACTGGGCTCAGGCTCACAGGGGCGTGGGGGGGGGGGGGCAGGAGCTCCAACAAGCCATTTAGGACAGAGAGTGAATACACATACTTTACAGAGATGCTGTTTGAGAAACCAATGCGAGTTTGGAAAATTGCACAATATAAATCAATAATGGAATTATGTTCAGTAGAAATGGCCATGTCATGGGACCTTTAAGACTGGAACAAGAATCTGTATGTTACTAAGTAAATATATAGTTTAGTTTATTTAATTTTTTTCGAGCGTGTAAAACCAAAGAAAATACAAATGAAACAAAAGATGATACAGACATGATACAGAACTATACAAATGAATGCAATAACAAAACGAAATATTTAATTAATAATTGAATAATCTGTAGTATCATTGTCTGATATCAATATATATAACTTTATTGATTTACCACTGCAATCTACCCGCTACCACACAGTATTCTACACTTATTTTATTTAATAAATACTGCTTACTTACTCATTTCCCCTGAATGTGTACTTCTGTAAGTTTTTTTATTTTATTTTAAATACGATGTGCATGCCTTTTTATTTAATAGTGTGTTAATTTTTGTACTTTACTTGTATTTACATGTTATTTTACTTTGTACTTCTACCCCACTACAGTTCAGAGGTAAATGGTGTACTTCTACTCCACTACATGTATTTAGTACCTTTAGTTACTTTACAGATCTGGATGAATGATGTTCAAGGTTCAAGGTTCAAGGTTCAAGGTTCTTTATTGTCAAACTAACATAGCTACAGAGTAATTATGTCGTTGAAATCTTAGGTCACAGGCTTCTCCAACAATGCAACACAATAATACAGATAAGCAGACAATATTAAAACAATATTACAATATACTATATAAAATATACATATATGAAATATAATCAAGTGTTAAATCAGACTTTAGTTCCACCTGGAGTAAATCCACCAGCTACCCTGCAGTATACAAAGCCATTCAAACTAGCTGCACCTTTACCAGCTTTGATAACACTTTGATGATCAATCATTATAAAACATATGTATATATTATTCTGAAATGGACCAATCTGCACAATGACTACTTTTACTTTTGGTACTTTAAGTATGTTGATGCTAATACTTTTGGTAGCCTACTTTAAGTGTTTTTAGATGCTAATACTTTTGTACTTTTACTTGAGTAACATTTTGAATGCAGGACTTTTACTGTAACAGAGTATTCCTACACCTAAGCATCCCATAATGTGGAAACTGTAGGGTATGGAATGCCGTTTAAGCCAAAAATATATAAATAAATATGCCTATGAAATAAATAAATGTAGCTATGAAATACATTTTGAAATAAATAAATGACGCAATAAATATATGTAAATGTACATTTAAATACACATTTATTTATTGCAAGGGACTTTTATTTCATAATGCTACATTTATTTAATTCAAGACATTTTATTTCATAACCATATTTATTTAATTCAAGACATTTTATTTCATAATGCCTCATTTATTTATTTCAGAATTCATTTCATAACCATATTTATTTATTTCATGGGCATATTTATTATGTATTTATTTCATTTTGGCTTAAACGGCATTCCATACACTACAGTTTACACATTATGGGATGCTTAGTAGAAGTACCAGAGTGTAGGAATACTCTGTTTCAAGTAAAAGTCCTGCATTCAAAATGTTACTCAAGTAAAAGTACACAAATATTAGCATCAAAATATAGTTAAAGTAGCTAAAGTAAAAGTAGTCATTGTGCAGATTGGTCCATTTCAGAATAATATACATGATATGTTTTATAATTATTGATCATTCAAGTGTTATCAAAGCTGGTAAAAGTGCAGCTAGTTTTATTATTTATGTATTTATTTATGTATTTAATTTTGGCTTAAACGGCATTCCATAGTAGTGCACCCAGGGGCAGCTTCTTACTGTACATTCCTCCCCCCTGCAGGAGGAGTCCCGCCCCTAACCCTCTCTGAGTTTCCTGTTGAGTTTCCCTGTTTCAGGAACTCCCTGCTTCCCTCCCCCGCCCAGGATAATAACACCGATAAAAAGATTCCTCTGGTCCGAGGAGAGGAGAAACTAAACACACTTGTTCATGTTTTAAGGACTTCAGTGAACCCAGCTGTCCGGATACATGTCGCTGTAGTTGGCTTATAAACCGCACAAGTTCCCCTTCCTAACCACACAGCTCCGGGTGAGTAAAACCATCAAGAATTATTTAAACTAAACTGTGCGAAAACAGTTTATATGAAGCGTCTAGTAACATTGGTTCAACCCAAGCTTTTAATTAGCATGTCATCCGGTTAAAGAGGCTACAATGTGGCAACGTAAAGCCGTGTTCCTGGCTCTTAGGCCCGGGCTGTGACTAATCTCAGGCCGCGGCTCGGAGCAGGGATTCGGCCATGATCAGCTACATGCTGCTGGAGGACTTCCACACAGCAGAAAAGTCACTTTACACTAAGGGTTTCTGCCTCTTAAGCTCAAATGAGAAGCAAATAACAAGTTTGTAGTGAGTTGGAGTTGAGAGTTATGTGTGTCCATGAGTTGTGATTGCTGTTGGAAAAAGTTAATAAAAGTTATACATTTAATAATTAAGCTAATTAACTTTCAGTAGGTGTTTAAAGTGACACTGAATGAGTCTTTATCATTGTTTTAATTGGATTTTTGTTTGATCCTTTGGGATTTACTGTATTCGAAGACAGTGTTGTGTTCAGGAACCAGACTGTATTCCACACCCTGGTGATGCATTCACTGCCCTGTCTAAATACCAGTTCACTTCAGCCTCTGCATCAGTTTGAACTTTCTATGTTAGGATATTTAGGGAAATACCTTGTAATGTTTTTCTTTGTACTTAATCACATGTTCAGATAGATAATAATAATAACAATGGTTGGCATCATTTTAATAAAATAATAGGTATTATTATAAATCATATGTAGGAAAATGTATATAGAAAAAAAGATGTTTCTGAATTTAGCATATATCATTTACATACAAATAAAAATACTTAGGAAAATAACTTTTAAAATACATGTTTTAGAGAATTAAGAATATATTTCAAACATAGAAATAAATAATAATGATAATTAAATATAAAATACTGGAACAACATTCCTAAATACTACATGTGTGTAGTATTTAGTATGTATGTAGTTTATGCAAATTAATATGTTCACTTTGGATTAAATTGGGTTGGGTTTCCATCAAGTGCCTTTTAAAGAGGAGTGTGTGTGTGAAGTCTTGCTTTTAGTTTACAAGTCTTAGATATGAGGACACGAGGAAAGGAAGGAAGGAAGCAACAATAGTGAAACCACATCTGTTTTTATCTGGTGCTGCTTCTTCCGGTGGTTACACAGATGCTGCAAAACAATTTAACTTCATACTTCAGGTGTTCTTGTTATACTTCAGCGGTGAAGCCACTGAAACTGATTTTTTGGGTTTCTATTTTTCATTCAATGACTTTTAGGATTGACGTGCATTTGTTAAAGTATACAGAGCAACGTTTGTTGTCCTAATTTCCTGCCTTTTTGGAGATTTTTGAACCTTTTTTAAACTTTTCTTTTACCCCAATCTTTGAGTTTTTGTTAGCAAGTTTGATCATTTAACTCTAACCCAATGTAGACCCGAGTCCTATGAAAACACTTGCATAGAAGTCATTGGAGAAAAAGGGAAATGTCATGGATCTGTGTAGCTTTGCTGTTGTTTCGTGTCTTTCTTAGTAGGGCTGCACGATTTGGGGAAATAATCTAATTGCGATTTTTCTGACAGATATTGGGATTCGATTTGCGATATTTGTTTTTAAGCGACCCAACGGAAGTTTATTGTAAAATGCGGCCATATCACCGGCTAGGAAGGTCGTATCAACGTGCTCCCGTCTCCAGCACCCCCGCAGCCCGAGCTACGAGTGAAAGAACTAAACTTACATGAAACTTCCGTTGGGTTGCTTTAAAGTCAAGCTTCAGTTTAAGAGTCACCCTGTAATAGAAACATGTGATGGAGCATTACTAACCTGACTCAGATGGTTCACCAAACCATCTAGGATCATCTGGACAGGATCTCCTCTCCACCCCCCGCACCAGGTTGCGGACTTTCGGTGACAGAGCCTTCAGTGTGGCATCCCCCACCCTCTGGAACTCTCTCCCCCCCCAAATCCGCAGTGCCCCAACCCTGGACAAATTCAAAAAAGCCCTCAAAACGCACCTTTTTACTAAGGCTTTCCCCACTGTATAGATAGTTTAATAGGTTTATTTTTCCGCTACATCCCCCCCCCCCACCCCCCTTAACCTGTCTGCCTCTTTACCCCTACTCCCCCCCCCCCCCCCCCCCCCCCCCCCCCCCCCCACCCGAATTGTAAAGCGACCTTGGGTTTCCTGAAAGGCGCTATAAAAATATTATTTATTATTATTATTATTATTAGGAAAGCTCCATTGGAAGCCATTTGGAAAGGGCAGGCACTTTCAAAAAGGTGGCAGGTGATTGGATCAATCTGTCTATCACCTTCTATCATGGGTCACTTCTGATTGGTTAACAATGGCTGGTGCATGTGGAGCACAGCACTTCTGATTGGTGTGGATGACTGACACGCAAGAAGAAAAAAGCCCTACTTCTTAGTCACTTTGTGGACATTTTCTCGTCAATGTTGGTTACATTACATTACATTGCATTTAGCTGACGCTTTTATCCAAAGCGACTTACAATAAGTACGTTCAACCAGGAAGATACAAACTTGAAGAAAACAGAATCATATAAGTACATCAGGTTTCATAGAGCCAAACATTTCAAGTGCTACTCAGCTGGCTATAGATAAGCCAGTCCTTTATTAGTATATAAGTGCTTTGTTAATAGTTCTATCGCTCGAAGTGGAGTCGAAAGAGATGAGTTTTCAGTCTGGAAGGTGTGTACTCATTCCACCATCTTGGAGCCAGGATAGCAAACCCACGTGTTTTTGCTGATGGGAACTTGGGTCCCCCTCGCAGAGAGGGTGCCGCGAGCCGTTTGGCTGATGCAGAGCGGAGTGCACGTGCTGGGGTGTACAGTTTAACCATGTCCTGGATGTAGGAAGGGCCAGATCCATTTGCAGCATTGTATGCAGGTACCAGTGTCTTGAAGTAAATTCTAGCAGTTACCGGGAGCCAGTGAAGGGAGCGGAGGAGCGGAGTGGTGTGGGAAGATTTAGGAAGGTTGAAGACCAGACGAGCCGCTGGTCATTGTGATGTGTCCCTGTGGTCATTGTGATGTGTCCCTGTGGTCATTGTGATGTGTCCCTGTGGTCATTGTGATGTGTCCCTGTGGTCATTGTGATGTGTCCCTGTGGTCATTGTGATGTGTCCCTGTGGTCATTGTGATGTGTCTCTGTGGTCATTGTGATGTGTCCCTGTGGTCATTGTGATGTGTCCCTGTAGTCATTGGGATGTGTCCCTGTATTCATTGTGATGTGTCCCTGTGGTCATTGTGATGTGTCCCTGTAGTCATTGTGATGTGTCCCTGTGGTCATTGTGATGTGTCCCTGTGGTCATTGTGATGTGTCCCTGTGGTCATTGTGATGTGTCCCTGTGGTCATTGTGATGTGTCCCTGTGGTCATTGTGATGTGTCCCTGTGGTCATTGGGATGTGTCCCTGTGGTCATTGTGATGTGTCCCTGTGGTCATTGTGAGTCCCTGTGGTCATTGTGATGTCTCCCTGTGGTCATTGTGATGTGTCCCTGTGGTCATTGTGAGTCCCTGTGGTCATTGTGAGTCCCTGTGGTCATTGTGATGTGTCCCTGTGGTCATTGTGATGTGTCCCTGTGGTCATTGTGATGTGTCCCTGTGGTCATTGTGATGTGTCCCTTTGGTCATTGTGATGTGTCCCTTTGGTCATTGTGATGTGTCCCTTTGGTCATTGTGATGTGTCCCTTTGGTCATTGTGATGTGTCCCTGTGGTCATTGTGATGTGTCCCTGTGGTCATTGGGTGGTTGTCCTCTCTTTTAGTAACATTTTGCAGGTGAAAGCCCTGGGGGCCTCTGACACTTTTGGCCCCTGAGTTGAGTCTTTTTCCTTAATTCAACAACACAGGCTTTTTTTTGGGTCCAAGTGTAATTTTTTAGATTTACTAGTGGCACTTAAAGTTCTGAAGGTCTGAGAAACGTAGAGATTGTTTTGCGTTGATAAGGAACTGTGTGATATCCTGCCGAAGAAGGCTTTCACACCTCAGTGCAGAATCCTCCTTCAGTGTGTCGTGCACGGCATGTTGTTGCATCTCTTCAGAGGAATGCAGCGGCTTCCTCAAAGTCTTTAGATATGAAATCTTCTTTGATGAATGTGATATTCTTGCATTTCATTTAGGCAGAGCTTACATAAGTGTCAAATCTTAAATATGACACATTCTGCTAATTTTCAGCTTCATATCAGTATTTTAGTAGTATCTCTACTGGGACATGTCTCCATGCTTTAATGTTCAAAAAGCTCTTTACTTCTCTCATACTGCCTGTGCTGCAGCACCTCTTTTCACCCTCTGTCTGAAACCAGAGCCCAGTCTGCTCTGATTGGCTAGCTGGCCGGCTCTGTTGTGATTGGTCAACTGCTTAGAGATGTCCCGCCCCCTTAGCAAATGTAACAAAGTCACTATGTTCAGAAAGGAGTCGAATGGAGGCGTTTCAGGCGGGACGGGGGGGAGTGTGTGGGAAATAGTAATAACTATAATCTTATTTAATGTGCTAACTTTAGATAACTATGCTTTAATCTTCATTTTATTGAAGGAAAGTCATTATATGTACAAAAGTTTATGAATGACAAGGATTGAACCCTCCAGTCCCTCCCGAGTGCAGAGGTGTCCCCGTTAGTCATTTCACAAACGTCTGAGGAGCTTAAGTGAAACACTCCTGGTTTGATTCTAGCGGTTGTTTGCCCTCAGCCTGACTCACCTAGTTACCTGCAGCAGTGTAAGCTCCTTACTGTGTGATTACAGACGGTCAAACACGCGCTGTGCTCTCTGAACCCTTTTATAAGCAGCATGTCTTTTCTAATTTGTCTTATAAGAGCAGACACATCTACAGATTAAACAGGAACTGTGAAGACGCTCCGCTTCCTTCTTTTTACATAATGCACTGGCCGTCCAAGTGGATGAACTCAAGAATGGAGTTGTCGGGTCAAATGTTTGTCAAAGCTCCTTTATTTTCTCTATCTATATTTATAAATGTATGTTTTGGGAAAAGCAGGACAGTTTGTTTCTCTTGGTAACTTTCAGTTTGTCTCTCAGTCACATGTCTGCGATTCTTACTTCACTTTTTTGTCACAGACTTTTAATGATTTGCCGTCTGACATCCCCTCGTGTCAAACTAAAAGAAGAAGATGTTTTTTCTGAGTAATTACTGAGACAGAGTTCGCTCTTCTTTCTGACTTCCTTCCCTCTTTAAAAAAACATTATTTCCCAATTTAGCGCCTATTTTTACCGCCTCAGCAGCAGAACACTTCTACTTAATAATACTGATCACTGCAGTCAGTCAGCAGTAACACAACACCACCGTTTTAGTTTGCACTTTGTGTTTAAAGCTGCTATTCGTGCACAGTGTCAGATCAAGGCAAGTACTCTAAAATGATATGCTAGAAGTAGAATTATATTTAAGTAGTGTTTGTGTAGAATAACTACTAGCGTGGCAGTCCAAAAGTCAACATGTTAAAGCTTAATTTACCCGGTGTAAAAACAACGAGGGTCAGGTCCTCAGTTTGGACTGTGACACATTTTCTGTTGTTTCAGCTCTGTACTGAATTTAGGTTTAAGTGCATTTTAGGATGTTAATGTCTTAATGTTTTTTTATTAAGATATAGAAGAGTTCCGACACTTTTCTCCTAATAAACACACTGAGATGAAACCTGAAAGTCAGGGCTCATAATTAGGGCTCCAAGTCCCTCCAACAAATGCTTCTTCAGGCGACGCTTGACTCGACTTAACTTGAGACATTTCACCAGCGTTCCACGTTGCAGCAGATCCTATTTTCATACATTCTTCGTACTCCAATAAGAGCTTCCTGTCGATGTGGTGGAGTAAAGGACTTGTGTTACCTCCTCGGGCAATCGTTTGGTTCCACAACATTTGCAATAAATGTTAGTTCGGTCCAGATTTTTAAAAATCCCTTCTTACTTCTAAACTTAACCACTCAGACTTTATGCCTAAACCTAAGTTAATATTCATCAATTAATGGACTATCTTGTCCTTAATTTAACCTCTAAACCTAACCATTCTGGCTCCTTGCCTAATCCTAAAATACTTCTCCATTAAAAGCTATCTGACTCTTAACTCAAACAATTAAAATCCACTTATGTCAAATATAACCTGTCTTTAAGGCATGTTTATAATGTTTAAGGTTTAATCTTTAGAATATATCTTTATTTATCTATTTATGAGTGTACCATTTTGACTTTGCTCTTATATAGATACATACAATAAGATTAGAATGAGTTCAAAATAAAATAATATTTTTTCATAAAAATTCAGATGCTAATTTGATGCTAACGCTAAGCTCCAGACGACAGACACAGCTCCTCTCCTCGGTCCTCTTGTGTGTCGTATGTATCTCCAGCTCCAGTCTCTCTCTCTTCAGGGTCCATCTTTACATCCAGCTTCACATCTTATGCTACTGCGGCTACGCTTGGCGCTGTACCCCAGCATGCATTTCAGCGTGGGGACTCCTTTCACTGCCGCACCGCTCATTGCCCGTCGCTACGATTTCAACGGTGTTACGGTATAGGAAAAATGTATATCATATGGTATAAAGTTCACGGTATTCGGGTTGAAGCGGTACCCCGCCCAGCACTACTCATAATAATTTTACTTCAGATGTAATGTGATGGAGGACATAACAAGGCTTTCCTCTTATTTGAAGCTTTCAATACGATTGATTATTTATCAATAAAAGGGATTTTTATTTATTTGACAAAGTAACTTTCTACTGAATATAACTTGTTAGTTTGTACAAACAGTGTGTTGTGTTAAACAAAATAGTTGTTTTTGAGGCTTAACACCAACAAATATGAAGTGGAACTGAATATTAGATATGATAAAATAATAATAATCATAATATGCATGTTAATTATTATGCAAAATAAAAATCCATATTATTGAGAATGGGTACAGTATTACAAAACATAAAGACAATATATTTTAAAATGTTCTTACACCCCTACATTGAAAAACTACATATCCCATGAGTCAGTGGGGTTGGACTTTGAGTTTTTAGAATCTAAATGTCTTCCGCCTGCAGTGATCTGTCAGCTGTTTCTCATCTCCTGACGTGTTCAATGACCTGACAGTGACCGTGTGTGTGTGTGTCCGTGTGTGTGTGTGTCCGTGTGTGTGTGCGTAATGTAATTATTCAGACCCTTTATCTGCAGCTGGGGGTCACTGACCCCCCCCCCCCCCCCCCCCACGACTACAGGCTTTGTGTTTCTGTCGATTCTGATTGCAAACGTGTTTTTGATTGTTCGCTGTCAGCAGCATTGTGAGAATGCAAACAGCAGAGCTCACAATAAACAGGTCTGATGTATTTCACTGGATCCATGTTGGTCATCAGTTTGCTCCTGGACCTGTTGAGGAACGGGGCAATATGTATTAATATTATGTATACGACAACACAAACACTCATTTATATTTAAGTATTGTTTAAAGAGCCCATTAGTTTCTCTCCCACAATCCCCTCTGCCTGAAATGCCTCCATTGGACTCCTTTGTTTACTTCAGGGACACATCGACATCAATATGTACCACTTACGCTCCTATTGGCTAGCGCTCCAACACATTGTACGTGACATCTCTAAGCGGTTGACCAATCACAACGGAGCCGGCCAGCTGACCAATCAGAGCAGACTGGGCTCTGGTTTCAGAGAGAGGGTGTAAAGAGGTGCTGCAGCATGAGAAAAATAAAGAGCTTTTGGAACATTAAAGGTCATGACCATTTCTACTGATCATAATCCCATTGTTGAAGTCTACTGGAATAGATTTACATTGTTCAATGTTCCAAACTCACAGTGGTTTCTCATACAGCATCTCTGTATAGTATGTGTATTCACTCTCTGTCCTAAACGGCTTGTTGGAGCTCCTCCCCCCCTCCCTATGAGCCCCCTGTGCTCTGATTGGTCAGCTCGCCCACTCTGTTCTGATGAGTCCACCACCGTTACAGCGGAACATCAGTGATTATGTGTTGCAACGGCGTTAGCAACCAGAAAATGACACCAGTAATGACAAAACAGATGAGAATGCTGCGTGGGGTCTGGGTGCCGTGTTGGCGGGACGTTGTGGGGCTCGCTGCTACGAGGAGCGGACAGTGTGAGCTGGGTTCATTTCCTGCTTGCTGCGTGGGGTCAGCGAGACATCGCGAATGGACGCGGGAAGGAGGGGATGCTGAGGCCCCCATCTGCGAGGCCCCACTAGCACTCGCATAGCCCCCCCCCCCCACACCCCCAAACGCGGAGCACCTACAGTGTAACCACGTTACAGTTTCGCCGCAGAGAGAGAGTGTGTGTGAGGAGCTCCACGGATTGATCACCAATGGGTCCATTTGGGTATGAGCACGTCACTGTACCCAGGAGGAAAAAGAGAAATGTCCAACGAGGCGTTCTGGGGCAGCACAGACAGGTCTTCTCTGTGTTAGAGTTTTACTCGCTACAGGGTGCACTTTGAGGGTTTGTGACTCTGCAGACCGTTTACATGCAGAACAACCTTCATAACACAAGGGGACGGGTGATAACCAGAAAAGCATGACATGGGACCTTTAAAGCATGGAGACATGTCACAGTAGAGAACGAGCAGAATGTGTCCTCTTTAAACTCGGCCAGTAATTCAACATGTTTAGCCTACAGTTTATATTCTGGTCTGTTAAAAACGTTTGTTTTAATTGCACTGAAACCTTCCCCAAGCGGGGGCTTAGCAGCATATTTTCATCCAGCCCTAACCCTAAATGGCATCGTGCTGTTACAAAGGCTATAGTGCCATTAGGATTTGAACTATAGTCTCGCTTCTTTTGATATGATAGGACTATTTGTAAATTGATTCAGAATTTGTGAATGTTTTTTCTAATGCATGTTCTTAATTTAAGAATATAACCAATGATTTCAAGATTCTAAGGCTTAATTGTCAAAGAAACTACAGCTTATCTTAAGTCCTCCAATGATGTAGCATACTATACTTAAGACATAGAAACAAATCAAATGGTGCAAGAGACATAAAGCTGCAGGTACAATACAGGAGTAAGAAACATTATCTTACATCGAATGATCTTTGCTTTGTTTTACTCTGTGTTTTATTAGTTCTCTTTATTCTCTGTATGTTTTTAAACGTGTTCTGTTATTACCTGAAAGGCGGCCATGCTTTTGAAAGGCCCTTCCTTCCACAGACTAACCTCTCCTCTTCCTCTCTGCAGCATCATGACGTCCACGGTGACTCTGGAGGATGCTCTCTCCAACGTGGATCTGCTGGAGGAGCTGCCGCTGCCGGACCAGCAGCCCTGCATCGAGCCGCTGCCGGCATCCATCATGTTCCAGGTCCGGACACACACACACACACACACACACACACACACACACACACACACACACACACACACACACACACACCACACACACACACACACACACACACACACACACACACACACACACACACACACACACACACACACACACACACACACACACACACATTCTGTGTATACATCACTTCAGGGGACATTACATTGACTTACATGCATTTCCTGGAGACTTATCCTAACCTTAACCAACACATGCCTAACCCTTACCCTTACCCTAACCAAGTCTTCACCCTAAAATGAATGATTCCCCTCATGGGGACCTCCAATTTGTCCCCATAAGGGAGGCGAGTCCCCACACGTGGCTGTGTAAACAGATTTAGGTCCCCACAAGTATATTATTGCTAGGACACACATACACACACACCGTTTTTTATCATCAACATGCACTTAAAATACTGTACATTTGGCGATCAAGGAGGAATCAGGAGGTCGTACTCCAACCCACATTTTAAGAAGACACTTGACTTGATGCAACTTAAAATCTGTTTATTCATCCAAAGTAATATCTTGTTATATACTCAACAAATAAATAGCAGATTTTTTGCAGTATCCTGCAGCTACACTATACACACTTCCTCTGCTGCAGGGAGCTAATGTATCATATTACACACAGACATCAGTCTTTATACTAATCTAGTTTAGATGCATTGGTTAATTACGGCACACAAATAGACTTGATGTGACATTTTTGGATTATTTTTACACAGTTTTTACGAACATTAAGACGTCTATATGCTGCAGTTACATAGGATACAAGAAAAAATAATTCATAGACAAACAAACTAGTGATAAAGAAGATAAATGGCAGACACACACACATACAAGCGCAGTGGTTAGAGCGTTGGTCATCCGATCAAGGGTCGTTGGTGAACTCCAGTTCGAATCCCGCCTCGGCCGCCACTGCGTCAGGCCGTTGTGTCCTTGGGCAAGACACTTGTAATGTGTACTTGTAAAGCGCTTTGAGCACCTGTAAAAGCGCTCTAATAAAAAATGTTAATGCATTATTATTATTATTATTAAGTGCGGACATTACTATGTAGTTCATTTATCATAATATGCACATTGTTTTAATTAACCAATGCATTTAAAATAAATTAGTAGAAAAGAGCAAATGGACTTGATGTGACATTTTGGGAGTATTTAAACGTTTTTTAACGAGCACAAAGACGTTTTATATGCTGCAGTTACATAGGATAATTCATAGAACTAGTGATAAAGAAGATAAATTAGTGACATTAACAAATACAAGTGCGGACATTACCATGAACATACCGTATGTACACGTTTACATATGATATCAATTATATAATATTAGTGTTGCTCCTTAATTGAAATGGTAACCTCTGTTCGTGGATACCTGTAGCAGACACACTATGATTCTCTGTGATGTAAAATATAGATATTACTCTTGTGATTTCTGTAACATATGTTCCCATCTTCCCACAGCCGAACTTCAACACCAACTTTGAGGATCGGAATGCGTTCGTCACCGGCATCGCCCGATACATCGAGCAGGCCACCGTTCACTCCAGCATGGTACACACACCTCCTCTCATCTCTCAGTTTCTTCTTGTTTACAGGGAGTACATAAACCGAAGAAAGAAAGAAAGAAAATACCATAATCATTCGTTTTACCGGCACCATTTACACAGCACAGGACTAAAGAAGATGTGCCTTTGGTCTCGCTCGTCAGTTTCATAACATCTGACTTTCAGAATCTAAAATCACCTTTTAAACGTACAGATGTCACCATGAAACACCCCCAGTTGATAACTTACAGTTACTAGTATAGCTTGGTGCAGAAACAACTCCTAAAACCATAAACGTTTGTTTGACACAGATTATCTTCTGCTATAATCACACGGAGAAATCCTATAGTTTTTTGTCCCCTTTGCTACCTTAAGGGTTGGACTACACAGATACGTCATCACTGCAAAACTCTTATTTGTAATGCAGGTTTTCTGAAATATAATGTCTAGATATGCAAATGAGGCATTATCTAAATAAATGTGAAGTGCGTTCTATACATTTCCAGAACTAAAACGCTCTCTTAATTGCACTTACAGTATTTACACAGTATAAAACAAGCTTGCTGGACTACAATATGTCAAATCAAGTTAACAGACTAGTTTAAGTACATATAAGTTACCACTACAATTGAATACAAGTTAGCAGACTATTTGTATTATTATTAGTGGTGCTTTTTTGGCTGAACCTTTTTTTTATGTTTGATGTGTTCACATAACTAATCATGTTTCAGAGATTTTGAAATATGGCCAGAATGTAATTGCTGTAAATAGTTTTGTCAGAACCGCCAGAGCGCGTCTCCCCGTTACCCGCAGAAGGAAGCCATGCACGCAGCGCAGCCCCGCTCTCTTTAACTCCAGGTGACTTTCTGCCGCTTTCCTCCGTGGTGCTGATCGTTTCACCACAGAGGAAAGCACTTCACTAATTGCAGTAGCCTACCCATAAGGAGCTGTACAAATGCCGCAGTTTTTGCGTGGCTGTGTCTTTAGTTGAAAGCCCAGTGGCGATCTGCTCATCTCTCATCGAAATAATATGCTACAAAGGGGCGGACTGGCCATCTGTGTGTTGAACTTTCCTGTCGGCTCCCAGACCGTAGTCGAGGAGGGCAGAAGCAACAAGCTTCAGGTTCAATAACCCACTTTAGCTTCAATGACTGGAGAGAGGCGAGCTCTTCTTGGGAGGCCGTTGCATTTATTTAGCTGTTCTTCTGTTTCACAAAATACATCACAGTCCTCTGTTTTTCTGCTGCCTCGTTTCACTTCCAGAAACATACACACGTTCCCTCACTGTCGCTCTACCATCCACAAACACGTATGCACAAGCCACACCCCTCTCTCTCTCTTAAAGGGACAGCGATCTCATCTCACTCTGCGTGACCCTAATATCATAACATGTGTGTTCTGGAGAATCACAGAACGGACGATCGTCCTTATTATTATGCCGTTTAAACCAATAATTTAAATGTCTTTGTTTAATTCGGCATCATGTAAGTTGCGCTGACAGGTCCACACACTGCTTCTCCGCAGCGAGGCTCCCCCGCCCTCCTGCTGATAGTTGACGAGCGTCAAGCTCCTCCCCCCCCTTGATAATTCTCGATCGTTGGCACGCTGATAACAATTTTTTTTTTACATGGCACTTCATATCAAAAAGGTTGCCGACCCCTGGGTTATGGTATGGGCAGGCGTATGTTATGGACGACGAACACAGGCCACTCGATTCACAACATTACCCTAACCCTAACCCCTAACCTTACCCCTAATCCTAATCCTAATCCTACGCCCCCAATAAAGCAAAACTGCACGTTTCAGAGTGGCCTTTTATTGTGGCCAGCCTAAGGCACACCTGTGCAATAACCATGCTGTCTAATCAGCATCTTGATATGCCACAGCTGTAAGGTGGGATGGATTATCTCGGCAAAGGAGAAGTGCTCACTATCACAGATCTTTTCAGATTTGTGAACAATATTTGAGAGAAATGGTTATTTTGTGTTTATAGAAAATGTTTTACATCTTTGAGTTCATCTCATGAAAAATGGGAGCAAACACAAAAGTGTTGCATTTATATTTTTGTTCAGTGTATTTGTGTTTGGATTTTAATTCCTGAAGATTTTAACGTATTTAATGTGTGTAGTTCAGGCGTAGTCAGGCCAAACCCAATTCTGTTTGCTTTAAAAAACATATTAGTTTCTTCTTCAACTTTTTCCTTTTTAAAAAAATGCTATCATCTGTGTCCGCACCACATGGGGGGGACATAGCTTTCGAAGTACATCACTTATTGGAGACCAATCGTTAGTTCTCTGTAACCTTATCTCTCACCAAAGTCAGACAGATTCAGAAAGATGTTGTCTGAGTTTAGTTCTGAGCAGGAGAACATTTAGTCCGTGGGTCTGCGGCTCTGGAGGAAGTTTTTCTCCTGCAGAATGGCTGGTTATCTGGATCATCTCGTTACAGAACAGTATAAAGGAGCTTTGTGTGTAATTAGTGAGGGATAATTGCTCTGAATCAAACGGCACTCTGTGTGAAGCTCCAGAGCACTGACGCTCCGCCTGCCACCCACCGGGATCAATGATTCAGAAACACTCTGTATGTTGGCTGGATTGAGGTCAGCTGAGTTATCAATGAGGCTTTTCTAAATACTTCATACACACTAGCACACATTAAAAGGATTACATGCAAACATTTGAACTCCCACATTATGGTCTTTCAGAGTATGTACTAAAGCTAAGGATGCTAAATAATGCTCCAATTTCAAGCGTATCCTTTTCACACTTTAATTACATTCTGGAGGAATTTCTGATCATTTTTATCAAATCTCAATCAAATCAAATTGGTGTAACAAATGGTATTAACCCAAAGATTGCTGCAACAATTTATGAGATTATTAATTTCATAGGCACCGAAACACAATCTGTTAATTACAGATGTATGACTCGAACAATTTCACACACCGTGCTGGGCTGCATCTCAAATGGTTCTTCAGATTCCCAGCTTTCAGACGATTTAAATCCCATCTGTGTGGAAAATACTGTTGACCTACTATCTCCGTCTGAAAAAGGGTCTATGGTGGGAGTGAAAAACGAGACATGAGCTTTGATAAAAAGTGGAGAAAGTTTACAAAAAAAGGGTTGCAGGTTAAAACATTACTAGCTGATATAGTATCCTAATAGGTGTGTGTGTGTGTGTGTGTGTGTGTGTGTGTGTGTGTGAAAACAGAACGTGATGCTGGAGGAGGGGGAGGGGTACGCCATCATGCTGTATACCTGGAGGAGCTGCTCTCGAGCCATCCCTCAGGTAACATCCCATCATCAGATCATAAATATATTTCATCTTTCACGGACTCATGTCTCCCCTGTCGGCAGTTAGGACCCGTGCAGTACTGTCTTAACCGTGTGTGCTACAGGGGATCTCAGTGAGCGAATGGAGAGACATGCAAAAGCTTCCCCAGGTTTGACTGATTGCTTATGGATTCTTCTCGTGTCTCAGGTGAAATGCAACGAGCAGCCGAACAGGGTGGAGATCTACGAGAAGACGGTCGAGGTGCTGGAGCCCGAGGTCACCAAGCTCATGAACTTCATGTACTTCCAGGTGAGTTTACACCCCCCCCCCCCCCCCCCTCACTGTGATGGAAACCTCTGAAGCAATGGAGAAAGGACTCAGAGAGACACGAGGAGAGCAGACACTTTTTAATGGCAAACACGGATGGTTTATTTGGAGCTTCGGCCGGAGAATTCACAAAGCTAGTTGACGTAGCGGTTGCCAAACCAATTCTGAATCTCTACCCCAGACCCATGTATTTAGCTGGTTCTGAGAGAAGAATCAACATTGTGCATATCAAGATAAAGCCCTCTATCAGCTGACGCCAACAGGCAGGAATAGGGAGGCAAACCACTGAGAGCCCAAGGTCGCAGGCAAACTGGGTCAAAGGGTGTGGGCCTAGGAAAGTGTTTCCCCAACACTCACCTGCACATAATCTCCTTCTCTATGCCACAGAAACACTAACCCTTTATTTCCTCTGTGTTCCAGCGCACGGCCATCGATCGTTTCTGCGGAGAGGTGCGGCGTCTCTGCCACCAGGAGCGCAGGAAGGACTTTGTCTCCGAGGCGTACCTGCTGACGCTCGGGAAGTTCATCAACATGTTCGCCGTGCTGGACGAGCTGAAGAACATGAAGTGCAGCGTGAAGAACGACCACTCCGCCTACAAACGGTACAAGACACATCTTCAATCTTCAGATCATTTCCACTGATTCAGAGATCTCTGTTGGGCTGCTTGTTCAATCACCTGAAAGCAGAACACTTGTTAGGGGAAGGAAATGTTTAAATGAAACTTCAAAAAGTGGCTTTTATTTCAGATAATTTACTGGATTACATTTCATATCTGAAATCTGTTAACACAGAGGTCAAATGACATGTTTAAAGTAGACCTGCAATGATTTGTGGATTGGCAGAAAAATACAAGTTAACTATTTTAGTTATTGGTTAATATTTGAAGCACATTTTCAGGCAGAGAATGATGCAGGGGACGTAGTAGGACAAAAAAGACTTGCAGCAGATCATGACAGAAGCAAAACAACAATACAAGAAACATCTTTGTGTTTCTGTTGGGATAGATTAGATGAATTGTGAGCAGAAAGTGAATTTAGATGGAAGGTAACGATAACCTTTTGTGCAAATGAAGCATCACACTAGGACACATTTAAACTGTAATCTAGAAACACTTGTTATATTCCATGGAATGCTCTTAACATCTCGATAGCAATGAATATATTAAATGCTTTGACAATAAATACATTAAAAAAATCATCCGTTGGAGCCGTGGAGCTGTAAAAAGCACGACCAATCATCTGAGCCGGCCCGGCTAAAGTAACTGGATGGCCTACCTGCCTGTCAGCCTTCCATCTGTGCACAAACTTATCTCGTGCCCTCATTGGTCATGTGCGCGTTCGTGTGTGTTGGAGGAGTAGGGATGGGTATCGTTAAGGTTTTAACGGTATTACTACTTTTATCGATACCGCTTATCGGTTCGGTCTTTAAACGGTACTCTTATCGGTTCTTTTGGAGAACAAAACAAGGTAAACTAACTAAACAAATTGTGAACAAAACTAACATTGCTTTTTATTTAAATTAAATAAATAATATTTCACATTTGCCCCGCCCCCTCGCACACAGATGGGGGAGAGAGATCTCGGCTGGATTGGAAAGATCGAAAATACTAAAAATAATCATAGACGCATTTTGCAGTCTTTTTGCGTATTAGAAACGGAGTTGGCGACACTAAAAATGCAATATAATGTTTGTGTAACATAATACAAGGCAAGGCAAGTTTATTTATAGAGCACTTTTCAACACAAGGCAATTCAAAGTGCTTTACAACAAATGAAAGACATTAAGAAAATGGCATTTAAAATCAGTCATTAAAAAGAAAAGCTAATAAAATAAAAATTTAAAAGAAGAAATACACGGATAAACACTAAAAGAAAAAATACATGGATAAAAGTTACAGTGCAGTCTAAGATATGAATAGTTCAATTAAAAGCAGCGACAAAAAGAAAAGTCTTTAGTCTGGATAGAAAAGTCTTTAGTCAACTACAATACAGATATGACTTTTTTTTTTACATGTCTCCAGTACCGATAAAAAGACCGATAACGTCAGAGCTTAACGGTACCACGGTCTTTAATAATTCAGCCCCGGGGCCCGTTTAATTCCCGGGGCTCGTTTAATACCGGGGCTCGGTACCCACCCCTATGGAGGAGGGGCTATGTGAGGAAGTCTGAAGGAAGGGGCAGATTTTTTCCGGTTGTGTATTTTCAAATTCTAGCGCACTCGAGCTGGTTTCTCCATTCTTACCTACCCTACCTTTAATTATTCCTGTATTTAAGGAACATTTAAAGTTAAGCTTCATTCTCAAACTTGATTGTGGACACTAGAGGGCAGCATTGCTCAGCATTTCTATATAATATATTGATTTGAATTGATGTGAAAGTGTGTCAGTGTACCAGGAATATGATGGACTTTCCAACTACAATCCTGATCATTTAAGGGATGTAAACACATGATGTTGATTCAGTGATTTCTATTGACAACAACCCAAATGAATTATGTAACGTCTGTGTTTGACTGACAGGAGAAAGATGACCTAGTATCTGCTTGTATTAAAAGCAATGTGTCTCTCTCTTCCTGCAGAGCTGCTCAGTTCCTCAGAAAGATGTCTGAGCCTTCCTCCATCCAGGAGTCTCAGAACCTGTCCATGTTCCTGGCAAACCACAACAAAATCACTCAGGTGGGACACACACACACACACACACACACACACACACACACACACACACACACACACACACACACACACACACACACACACATACCATGTATACATCACTGGGGACATTACATTGACTTACATGCATTTCCTGGAGACTTATCCTAACCTTAACCATAACCAACACATGCCTTACCCTTAACCCTAACCCTAAAGCTTAACCTAACCCTTATCCTAACCCTAACCAAGTCTTCACCCTAAAATGAATGATTCCCCTCATGAGGACCTCCATTTTGTCCCCATAAGGGAGGCGAGTTCCCACACGTGACTGTGTAAACAGATTTAGGTCTCGACAAGTATAGTAATGCTAGGCCACACACACACACACACACACACACACACACACACACACACACACACACACACACACACACACACACACACACACACACACACACACACACACACACACACACACACTTCATCCTGTTTATCCAACATTACTTTGATTGAAAACCTTTCTCTACAGACAGTTTGGTTACAGGCAAATTTAAAGTCTGCTGATCGCGGTCACAAAGGGAAACATTTGTTCTTAATATAGCGTACACGTGCACTCAAATTATAATAATAGCTTTTTTCTAATAAAGCGGACATTAAAGAGCAAAGAGTATAATTCATCTTCAAAAGTACAATGCATTTAGGACAAACTCCAAAAGGAAACACAACAAAACAACATTTCAATATCATTTGACCGTCAGAATAGAAATTATTCGTTATTGCAACACATTCTGTCATTAATAAGAACCAATAATATCCCCTGTTGTCTTTCGGACTATGAGAACATTTTCCGACCAGTTTTTGTATTCATCACCTCAGATTGGCTTTTGAAAATGTGGTTATGCATCCTGTTCAACAATTAGACTCTTAAGGCTAAGGTGAAGTAAGGTCATGAAAACATTGATAGCTTTAAAAATAAAAAAAGTGTGAATTTTAGTCTAATATTTGATGTTATCTTTGCAGTCCCTGCAGCAGCAGCTGGAGGTGATTAACGGCTACGAGGAGCTGCTGGCCGACATCGTGAACCTGTGTGTGGAATACTACGAGAACAAGATGTACCTCACTCCCAACGAGAAGCACATGCTGCTCAAGGTGAGTCAACTCTCAGGAGTGTAGAGTCAAAGATTATTTATAGTGTTAGAAAAATCTCACTCGTCACCGGCTTGAGCTTCAATCTCAGGATCCATGTGTTTCTGATCCTCTCCAGAATGGAAGTAGTCATCACATACAGAGCATCAACTAGTTCCTGAACAGCGTCCTTCACATGCTGATATCCAAGAGAGGGAGTTACACAGTCACAAGATGGAGGAATAGAAAGCAGTATTCAATGTTTACTTCAGATTAGCTCCACGTCAGAAATGAGCATGCTTGATGTCTATCTCCATAGAGGCTGAATCATCATGTTAATCACATAGCTATCACATGCCTCAAACAGTCCTGATGCTCTTCTAGGTAATCACACATCCTGCCATGTTCACAGCTACAGTTGGGATACCTTTGTTATCATGTGTACTCTGATATTAGAAGAGTACATTCAGTATTTTCCCAACACGTATTTACCTATATCCCCTCTCTGCTCCGCCTCCAGGTGATGGGGTTCGGCCTGTACCTGATGGACGGAAACAGCAGCAACATCTACAAACTGGACGCCAAGAAGAGGATCAACCTGACCAAGATCGACAAGTTCTTCAAGGTACGGAAATCGGCCAGATATCTCAGAATCAGAATCGGGTTTATTGCCAAGTTGTGCCCACATGCTAGCAATTAGCTTTAGTGTAAAATGGTGAATACATAAACACAGTAAGATGAATTTGCTGCTACAGAAGGTGCAGATATATTACAAAATTAAAAAGTCAATGATTATAAGAAATATGAATTAAGTATAAAGCAAGTACTAAAATATAAAAAAAAATGTGCCGTGTGTGGGGGAAACTTCTGAAGCAATTGGAAACAGGACTCAGAGAGACACGAGGAGAGCTGGACCTTTGATGGCAAACACTGACGGTTTATTTGGAGTTACGGCCGGAGAATAGACGAGACAGGTGGTGTGTCAGCGGCTGCCAAACCAATTCTGAAGAACTCTTCTGCAGCTCGAGGTTTTAACTAGTTCAGAGTGTAATAATCAACATTCTTCATCAGCGAGACTAAACAAATATGGAGCCTGAATCTAACTAGCGCTCTCGTCCATAGGAAACAATGCGCGCCAGGGAACCTTCGTCCCTGAACAGTAAACTACCTCATGGCGGCTTGTGCTCCGTCACAGACTGGCAACAACAATGTGCCCAAGCGGCTCCTCCTTAAGCGAGATAGCAGCAATACCCATAGCCGTAGACCTAGGCCACGGGAAAGGAGGCAGTGAGAGGAGAAGACGATGACCTGGGTCAAAGGTTGAATACCTAAGCAAATTATTCCCTAACACCGTGTATAAGAGTGGAAGTGCTGTGCAGTTTTAGAAGAGGGAGCATTGAACAGCAAAATATCCAGAGAGAAAATCTTTATTTAGTTTTAAATGTTAATCCATTTCCTGACTCTTTATTTCATCTCTAATATACCTTTTATTGCATGTCATCCTAAATGCTTGTTTGGACGTAATGGTTAAATTACTAAAGAGAAAACCACCTGCCTTGACCCAATATTTATCGTTATCTTTTGGGGACTATTTTCATTTGATCAATCAATTTAGCAAAATGTTTTCTTGCATAATGGCTCGTTTGCACCCTATATTTCGCGGCATACACAGTTTGATAGAATATGAATAACTCAGATGTGTGTGTTGATGTTTACAGCAACTTCAGGTGGTGCCTCTGTTCGGGGACATGCAGATCGAGTTGTCCCGCTACATCAAGACCAGCGCTCACTTTGAGGAGAACAAATCCAGGTGAGAGGAGAAAAGTGTTTCCTGTAATCAGAATTTGCCATCAGTGTTTGTGTGTATTACATCTTTGTATTACCCCCCCCCCTCCCCAGGTGGACGTGCACGTCTATCTCCAGCAGCCCTCAGTACAACATCTGTGAGCAGATGATCCAGATCAGAGAGGATCACATGCGCTTCATCTCAGAGCTCGCCCGCTACAGCAACAGCGAGGTACGTGAGGAGATGTACAGTCACTGTATTCAGGGGAAATACATAAAGGGAAAGTGTTAGACCCTCTTTGAGGTGAGACTATGCATCACCTCGGGACATGCAAACGTTCACTTATCTCTCAGATATAAGCACATTAGAACATATTTAAAGTGTGTTGTGTTGTTTTTATGTTCTTAAAACATATTCTTCTAAATCTCAGAGCTCGTGAGGTACGTGAGGAGACAGTCAAAACGTCAAGGAACAGTTCATTCAATTCACATTGATGTTTTACTATTGAGGAATGCAATTAAGTACATTTACTCCAGTACTGAATGTAATTAAAACGATGAAGTACTTGAATTTCATAGGGAAATATTCAAACAGCTTTAGTTACTTAGCAAATTGTGATTTTTGCAGAGAAAACATATTAGAGGAGCTACCAGAATAATATTTTGTGGTATTACTTAAACGACTACTGTACAAATCAAAAGAAGTTGATCTCCAACTGTTTTGATAATCGTTTGAAATCATTTTTCATTCATGAATGTCTTTACATGCTGTTTTCAGACTTTTTCTTTCTAATACGTTTTATTTCATATTAAAGTGAATATCCGTCGAAATCTAAATAGATCACCTCGGACTCTACATTAATCACTATTTTCTGACATTTTATTGACCAAACAATAAAACTATAATAATTAATTAATGATGTAAAAATGGTTGGTTGCACCTTGAGCTAAATGACAGGAAGTGATTAGGAGGTATCTTTCATTAGCTGTTTCTTTCTATAATTATTGTAAATATTTGTATTTATTTGAGTTATGTTATTATGACAACCCTTCTTCAACGTAGTAAAATAGGTCACCTGGCCAAAATCCTAATAGAGTCCAAATAAAGACACACAGGCAGTGAAGCATCTGGTGGGAGAACGCAGAATAAAACAGCTTAAAGGTGGGGTAGGTAATTCACTTCAGAAACACTTTGTTATATTCCATGGAATGCTCTTAACATCCCGATAGCAATGAATACATTAAATGCTTTGACAATAAATACATTAAAAAAAATGATCTCTGGAAGCCGTAGTACTGTAAAAAGCACGACCAATCACCTGAGCCGGCCCGGCTAAAGTAACTGGATGGCCTACCTGCCTGTCAGCCTTCCATCTGTGCACAAACTTATCTCGTGCCCTCATTGGTCATGTGCGCGTTCGTGTGTGTTGGAGGAGGGGCTCTGTGAGGAAGGCTGAAGGAAGGGGCAGATTTTTTTCGGCTGCGTAGTTTCAAATTCTAGCGCACTCGAGCTGGTTCCTCCATTCTTACCTAGCCTACCTTTAAGAGATGGCTGCAGATGCTCCTCTTTTCATTCATTCCTCATGCTCTCATGAACTGTGTATGTCACGTTTCATTTTTGCCTCTGTGTTTTTGTTCTTTCTTTTTGAACTGTTTGTTTTCATTTTTACAAATCAAGACATATCCTAACATAGGACTTTTCCATTCAAATGACAAATAATACCATGGTAAAACAGCGGAAAGTTCAAATAAGATCTCAGTGTTTTTACGTGTGTTACTTTTCAGGTGGTGACGGGCTCGGGGCGCCAGGAGTCCCAGAAGACGGACTCTGAGTACAGTAAGCTGTTCGACCTGTCTCTGCAGGGCATCCAGCTGCTGTCCCAGTGGAGCGGGCACGTCATGGAAGTGGTGAGGAAACACACTTTAAAGCAGGACAATCACTTTATTATATATAGTTTTATTTCTTATACAGGTTTGTACAAAGTGTGATAATAGTAGGAATCACTTATAGCTTCTCAATACTCGTTTCACAGGATCTGGTTAGTGCAAACTGTTTATTTTTTGGCTAATCTCAATAAAAAGGTATGCTGTATTAGAGGCTTTTCCCCTTGTTATTCTACTTTGTTTTGCAAGGAAAACATTTTTTTTAAATGAGGTGTATAGATTTGTAAGATAAATGTGAGACTCTAGTGATATCTTTTTGTTACGGTTCGTGCAAACTCTTTTAAAGGGGACCTATCATGCAAAATGCACTTTTTGATGTCTTTTATACATCCAGTAAATATGTGTCCCCGTTGTGTCGGGAACTCACGCAGCGTCAGAAAATAAAACCCTCTCTCTTTTCCTCCGTACCCAAATCTCTAAAAACGGGGAACAACGGAGCTGATCCAGATTTGCGTCCGATATGACGTAATATCTGAAATGTGGACCCACGGCCCAATCAGAAACGTTGCTATCAGAAACAACGCCCGACTGCTTTGGACGTAATATGGTGTTTACATTAGCATCGCTAACACTCAGAGCTAACCTGTACTGGAGAGCATGTGTGTGAAGAAGCAGGAAGTAAAAAGGAACTCACCTTGTGGTATAACCGGAAAGAGAGAAAGCCTTTGAGCTCCATACTGTTTCAGAGAGGATCCTTGATAATCCATGATATGGCGTTTCATCACGGCAGCATTTAGTTTAGACAGTAGCTGCCGGGTCCCGCATGACCTCAGACCCCTTCTTCTTTAAAAGCTTTATACCCAAATCAGCACTTTTGAAACAGGAAGTGAAATAGAGGGATATGAGGCATGGCTAGAATGGGTGATCTGTTTGGTATTTTGAGCAAAACACTTCATAGACATGTTTTTTATATTTGTATATATCTGAGACCAATGCTATTGCCTAAAAATAGCATGATAGGTGAACTTTACATTTATTTTAACCCATTTAATAATAATACATGTAAGTTAAAGATTCTCAGTTGTGCTTAGGAAGGAAATACTTATTTAGAGGATCTGGTTAGTGCAAATAGTTAATTATTGGCTAATATCTATTCACCCAGATGAACTTTTTTTCGATATATAAGATACTAGATACTTATCTGGATTAGGTTTGTCACACATTCATATGTTTACGGATAGAGGGTTATTATTATTATTTGCCCGTTTTGTGTGTTTGTTTGTTCACCATGTAAAGCGGCCTTGGGTCCCTTGAAAGGCGCTATACAAATGTCATCTATTATTATATTATCGATTATTAAAAACGTCCGCCCTCTGCGCCCCTCAGTACTCCTGGAAGCTCGTCCATCCCACCGATAAATACTCCAACAAGGAGTGTCCCGACAACGCCGAGGAGTACGAGAGAGCCACGAGGTACAACTACAGCTGTGAGGAGAAGTTCGCTCTGGTGGAGGTCAGTCACACACACACACACACACACACACACACACACACACACACACACACACACACACACACACACACACACACACACACACACACACACACACACACACACACACACACACACACACACACTTCATCCCACAGGCCATAAGACTGTTAAACACCCACAATATCAATATTCCAATTACTTGTATAGACTATTCTGCACTGTTTCTATTCTATTCTATTTCATTTACTTGCACTATTATCTGTGTTATTGTGTTGCACTGTTGGAGGAGCCTGTGACCTAAGATTGTCATTGTCATAACTACACTGTAGCTATGTACAAATGACAATAAAAGCCTTAAAACTTAAATCACACACTCACTCACGCACGCACTCACACACTCTTAGGATACAAAAAAGGGTAACTGTGGTAAATGTTTTACTACATAGATACACGGTTGTTGGCAAATATTCAACTAAATCATAAAACCTATTGACAATATGTTTTCCCCCGTGGGGCTGTGTGCAGCTGTAACAGCTCACAGCTGCAGTATTCATATGTTTAACTCTGTTACACAGGTGATGGCGATGATCAAGGGTCTGCAGGTGCTGATGGGCCGGATGGAGAGTGTGTTCAATCACGCCATCCGACACACCATCTACTCCATGCTGCAGGACTTCTCTCAGGTGACGCTGCGAGAGCCGCTGCGGCATGCCATCAAGAAGAAGAAGAACGTCATCCAGAGGTATTCATCGCTGTGGAACAAATAGTATTCACATTCATAGATCAGCTGCGTACTGTCACAGAGAGGGGGGGGAAGTCAATACTGTAAATGCCACAGTCTAATAATACTCCATTACAAGTTAAATAATGTCACTTAGTTAAAAGTGCAGAAGCATTCAAAGTGAAATGTAAATACATTTTCAAAATTAAAAGTACTAATAATGTGGAATGGTTCTTTTAACAGTGTTATAACACATTATATTATTATACTGGAGCAGATGTCCCTGAATGCTCCAGCAAAGCTGTACCCTTAGGAATAACATATCAAACTCTTCTGAGCTTTTGAAGGTCTTCGGAAATGTTGTCATAAGCAACCATATTTTCTCCGTACTTTATCACATTCATAATTCACAAGAAGAAATGCAGTGTTTCCCTCTGCTATTATCTATACACAGTACACACACACAGGACCTATAGAACAGTAGGTCTGAATACACACATGCACAAACACATGCATTGTTTTAACGGAGAGGCTACCAGGTTTTCCGGCACATCGGCATTCCCAGGAGGTGAACTATCTATTATTATTATTATTATTAGGTCGCCACAGACTGAGCTGCTGCAGGAGTTAAAGTCCCCTATGTGTATTGGGGTTGCAGGTGGGGTCCAAAACTAGCAAGCCACATGAATGTCTGGGAGCAAATGAATGTTATATGCTACACAAATATGGCCGCCAGGATCTGTAGAATGTTCTGAATATTGGGTTGCAGATTATAATTTTCCAAAGGGGGGTTCGTTTAGCATGAAATATATAAATAACTAAAGGACAAGTTAAAAAAGAAAGTAGAAAGAAAGTGAGGTCAAAGAAAACATTTCAGATGTGTGTATCTCACTGTAACTTTTATCCACGTACCTTTTGTTATTCATGTTTTATTATCTTTGCTTTTAAATGAGTGTTTTTAAACGCCATTTTAAAATATGTTTCTTAATATTATTAATGTCTGTCGTTTCAGTGAAGCACTTTGAATTGCCTTGTGTTGAAAGGTGCTATATAAATAAACGTGCCTTGCCTTGGAGTCCACCAGCTGATGCTCTGCCCCCCCCCCCCCTTTGTCCTCTGTCCTCAGCGTCCTGCAGGCCATCAGGAAGACGGTGTGTGACTGGGAGGCGGGCCGCGAGCCGCACAACGACCCGGCTCTGCGCGGAGAGAAAGATCCGAAGGGAGGCTTCGACATCAAGGTCCCCCGCAGAGCAGTGGGCCCCTCCAGCACCCAGGTGGGACCCCCGTGCTATGCCCTGTGACTTTTTTAATGAAATGTCTTTAATCTAATTGTTTCAAAAAGTAAATATCAGTTTAAAGGGATGCTGAATTTAGAATAATTTCACAGACTAATATCATTTTCAAAATTGTAATTATTATTTTTTTTTACCTTTTTTATAGAGATATAAATAGTATAATATATTTCATGTAATATACAGTACGAGTCAAAAGTTTGGATACACCTTCTCATTCGAAGGTTTTTTTTTATTTAAATTATTTTCTACATTGTAGATTAATACTGAATACATCCAAACTGTAAAAGAACACATATGGAATTATCTAGTTAACAAAAAAGTGTAAAAAAATCCAGAATATGATTTATATTTTAGATTCTTCAAAGTCGCCCCCTTTTGCCTTGATGACACTCTGGCTTCTCTCAGTCGGCTTCATGAGCTCGTCAAATAAACACAAAACGTTTGATGAGAAGCTGTGTCCAAACCTTTGACCTGTCTCCATATATACACACTTCCCCTGTTATAGACGTTTTTTAGGTGTCTAAAATCCGTCCACAGCGGCTCAAACGACACACCTGAAACTGATTGACTTCTCTTCGTTACGTTTCATCCATGCAAGGTTATCTATATAGCATACAGCACATTGTGTGATATAGCTTCCTCCGTTACCTCACAGATTTATCAGCTCAGACCCACACAACAACTAATCTGTTTACAATGACAAATCCGAGCGAATCAATCACCTGCTGGGTTTTATCTCCCGCAAATAATCTAATCTCATATAGAGAGCGTGACTGAGGGGAACCAAAGCAAACCAATCAAATGCACTGCATAGGGTGGAAATGTTCTTTCCGTCCTTGTTAATGTTCTTTTTAATGAGATAACATTCAGCGTTGTGTAGGAGGAAACTGTAACGAGATTAAGATGTGTAGGATGTTTGCAGGTGATGGAGATAACAAAAGCAGCATTTAATAACATTACACCCCCCCCCCCCCCCCCCCCCTTCTTTACATAAATCCCCTAGTATAGCTGCAGGGTATTGCAAAAATAAATCTGCCATTTATTTTTATATAGATATTACTTTGGATGAATAAACAGATTTTTAAGTTTCAGATTTGTGCTGCTTTCAGAAGTTTGCTAAAAAAATTAAATTGCATGTTAAATAATAAAAAAATAGAAGAATATAAAATAAAAATCTGCATCAAGTCAAGTGTTTTATTCAAATGTAGGGCTGCTCGATTATGGCAATTAACATAATCTGGATTATTTGGGTCATTAATTGATATCACGATTATTAAAAACGATTATCCATTTATTTTAAAAACATCAATTTATTGGAGAATTTTTTTTTTAACCCTGAACTTTAAGTGTAATTCAACTGAAAAAAGAAAAAAGTAATCGTTTTATTTCGATTACGTTGTTTTCGTAATCGTTGCCAGCCATAATCGTAATTGCGATTTAAAATACGATTTAATTGAGCAGCCCTATGTTGGAGTACCACCTCCTGATTCCTCCTTGATCTCCAAGTGTACAGTATTTTAAGTGCATGTTGATGATAAGAAACTGTGTGTGTAGCTCTACATGGTGAGGACTATGCTGGAGTCTCTGATCGCGGATAAAAGCGGCTCCAAGAAGACGCTGCGCAGCGGCCTGGATGGCCCCACCATCCTGGACATCGAGAGGTTCCACCGCGAGTCGTTCTTCTTCACACACCTGCTCAACTTCAGCGGTGAGAAGCAGGATCAGTTTCTGTACTGGGCTTTATTAAAACTGCTGAGAGAGTGAGGATAATAAAGCAAGGGAAAGACAACACAAAGCAAACCCAGGACGTTGTGTTTGGCTCACCGTCTGACTCTCATGGAGTTCCTATTGTCATCCGACCTGAACAGAACAAGTGGAAATACCACATTGAAGATATCTGGAAAATAATTTATTTTCTACATCGCCTTAAGTCTTTCCGTAGTGTTTGTCCACTGCTTTAAAGTCAAAATGTCTCCACTGAATGAAAACCTGCTCAAGGATTGTAGTTCAACCTTTTGAGAAACTCTATGAACATAATGACATATTAAAGGGGTCCTTTTATACTAATTTTCAGGTTGTATTTTGTGCAAAAAAGCTCTTTATTTTACTCATACCAGACCATTTACATGCACTAAAACCTATATTCCTCACTACAGGAACACACACTGATGATGTGCCCTTGGGAGTGTTCCCAGTGACTCAGCGCTTTTACAGACAATAATACGCCCACAGGAGCAAACAGTGCCTTTCAGTAAATAAGGAAAGCAGCAGAACACGTAATTAGCTTTTCAGACAGTCGTCCTCGCCCCCTGCTGCATCATGGGGGATTACAATGTTTATTCCTGTGATGAATCAATGTTTGTTTCCTCGGCCTCTTTAGTATTTCTCTTGGGAGCTGGAAACATGTCAGGCTAACAATGTATTATGGTGTTAGGAAGAATATCACTCGTCACCGACTTGAGCTTCAATATCAGAGGCCTGTACGACGAAGCAGAATTTTCGCTTAGCGGCTAACTTCAGGGAAAACTCTGGGTTTCCGGTCCTACGACGCTGGTTCTCTTTTTAGCGGGCTAGATCTCCATGGTAACCTATGCTGAACGGCTAACCTGCTCCGGAGCAGGTAGGTTGCAGGCTAAGAGATCAACTCAGTGAAAGCAGAGGCCTGCTGACCAATCAGAGCTCAGTGTGCGGAGTTTAAAGCGATCAAGTCATATTACAGGAGAAAGGAAATACAGAAAAACTGCCGTTGCAGGAAAGACGGCTGGCAAAAATAAACTGACTGTGTGAACGTGAACATTAATAGAATATCACCTCCCATCTTCAGAGCAATCTGACTAATATAACATTAGTGTTAAGAAAGCTTACTTAAATATCTGTCACAACATAAGGAACCGGATCAGAGTAACATTACGTACAGTACGGCCTGAGTGCAGACGTCGATGTGTCCCATTATCATTCATATCACATCATACTGTAGGGCCTTTGTTATCATGTGCTACTCTGATACTAGAAGAGTACATTCAGTATTTTCCCAACATATGGTTAGTGTTGTCTGGTTGCTCCTGCAGAGACCCTTCAGATGTGCTGCGATCTCTCCCAGCTCTGGTTCAGGGAGTTCTTCCTGGAGCTCACCATGGGCCGCAGGATCCAGTTCCCCATCGAGATGTCCATGCCCTGGATCCTCACCGACCACATCCTGGAGACCAAGGAGGCGTCCATGATGGAGTGAGTAGAGTTCTCCTGGAAAAAGATTATTGTGGGAAAACATGTTTTCACAGTTTTTTAACCCTTACAGTAAATGTGTCTGCACTGTAGACATTGGAGCCACATCTTTTATCTACAACAGCTGACTCACAGTACATATATGTTTAAACATGCCCCTAAAGCGTATTAGCCTGAAGCTGCTGTTCTACTAGCTGCTTCTGCTACAACAGATGTCCAAATCTATCCAGATGGTACCCAAGTTTCAAGGAAATAAGCCCAGAAAAAGCTAATTACTGCTTGTTTACATCCCCTACAGTTCTAGATGTATCAGGAGATACGCAGTAGCTGGAAAACTATTATACTATTACAGAATAAGATGACGTTATTAAAAGAGTGCCAGTTGAAGCTCAGATGGAAAATTATGTTAAAGTATTATGACATTTAAGTAAGGTTACATCAGATCTGTTTGGGGTCGTGAATCTTTTATTCAATAAGTACATTCTATTGAGCTTGTTTACATTTAATTTCTTCAGAACTGTGACTTTTCTCATTTTGAATTTCTTCAGATATTTTGACTTTTTTCCAGAAATGTTGACTTTCTCAAGGAAAATAGATTTTCTTCAGAATTTTCACTTTTTCAAGGAAAATTGAATTTCCTCATAATTTTGACTTTTTTCATAATTTTGAATTTCTTCAGAATTGTTGACTTTTTCAAGGAAAGTTGACTTTTTTCAGAAATGTTACTTTTCTCAGAATTTTTACTTTCTCAAGGAAAATTGATTTTCTTCAGAATATTTTTTCTCAGAATCTTTACTTTATTCACAAAATGTATACTTTTTTAAGGAAAATGTATCTTCAGAATTTTGACTTTCCACTGATTTTTGACTTTTACTGAATTTTTACTTTTCCCAGCGTTTTGACTTTTCACAGAATTTTTACTTTTTCAAGGAAAATGTAATTTTCCCAGAATTTTCTCAGAATTTTGAATTTCTTGAGATATTTGACTTTTTTCCAGAAATTTTGAATTTCTTCAGAATTTTCTTTTTCAGAAATGTTGACTTTTTCAAGGAAAGTTGACTTTTTTTGACTTCTCATAATTTTGAATTTTTCCAGATATTTTGAATTTCTTCAGAATATTTTTTTTCAGAATTTTGATTTTTTTCAAGTAAAGTTGAATTTCTTCAGAAATGTTGACTTTTTTTCTCAAAAAAATTTGTTTATTTTATTCACAGAATTTGGACTTTTCTCAGAATCTTTAATTTTTTGAGGAAAATGTAACTTCTTCAGAATCTTGACTTTTTGACTCAAAGGGACAGTGCACCCAAAAACAAATAAATAAATACATTTTCCTTTTACATTTTTCCTTTCTACTGTAGTGCTATTTTTTTCTGTTTTGTTTCTAACGTTTGAGAATTTTTGGAATGAAAAGAAGGATAAAACCTGCCGATCTCCAAATACACTGCTTTGTTTCCTTTATGAACAACACATTCTCAAAAGTTAATTTGATGCTGTTGAGATACAAGGATGCCACTCTGTCTCCTTTTATTTTGGCAGGACAGAGCTTTGTGTGTTAGATTAAAAGTGTGATTGGACAGATGCAGCTTCCCTCCTTGTTTTTTGTTTTTCTTCCTATTTTACATTTTTTAAAGAGACTTTGGGTAAAACTCCCTCAAATTTGGGATTAAGCGTTTAATGTTTTGACGTCTGTTTTGAACCTCACTGCAGGATTATGTTGAGGCAGGTTTCACATAATCCTTTAAGCACAACAACTGGCATAAGTGCTGTAATTCAACTGTTCACCCAAAAATACTGAAACAAATTATTTAGTATTCCAGATGTTTAATGCTGTTCAAATATTTAAGAATGCAGAAGTGATAATTATGCAGTTATGTGAAGCACAGTCACTTTTATTTACACTTAATTTGATAACTTCAAATCTTGACTTTTCTGACTGGAAATGCATGGTAAATGATAAATGGACTGTACTTATAAAGCAACTCAGGGTTAAGTATCTTGCCCAAGGATACATCAACATGTTGGCCACACTCTGACCCTGTTGCACAAATAAATGATTTTTGATGCAGATGTGACGTTCGCTTGTCTTTCCCACTTTTCTTTTTAATACTGCTTAATTTTCAGCAATATATAAACCAATATGAAGGCCTAGCTGTGTCTGTCATCACCTTAAACACAAAAAACTCACCTCAAAAGTCTGAAGAGTAAACCTGCTTCACTTGCAAATAAGTATTCATATCCTGCCAGGTGTTACTGCTTCCTGTTCTTTGTTTGTTTTGAATGCATTTGATGTTTTTTAACATCTGTGTGTATGTATCAAGTTGCCATATTCAAATATCTATGTTCACTGTTGGATACAGGTAAAGTACAACACTCTGCACTTTGAAATAACAGAGTTTCCATTGAATTATCTTCCAGATATGTGCTGTATCCTCTGGATCTGTACAATGACAGCGCCAACTACGCTCTGACCAAATTCAAGAAGCAGTTCCTCTACGACGAAATCGAGGCTGAGGTAATAAAATATAGATAATTGCATTAGATGTGATGGAGATGCAGCAAAGCAGAATGCCACTATTTAGTAAGATTTTTCTTAAAGTGCTTCCGTTTCCACATCTGTCGTCAGCCACATCTGCATTTCCAGTTGTTCTATAACCGCTTATAAAATGCCACTAAAGTAGTAACAATACGCTTTGTTAGGGTTTATTTACAGTTCATCCAATTTGACTCACACAAAGACAGTTGTATAAAGTCAAATAAAAAAGAGAAGTTTACAAAAATGTTTACAAAGTTAAAAAACAAGGTTGTACTGGATGGCTTTTTTTGAGGTTCCCAAAAACTAAATATTGTGTTCAATAAATTACAACAAAAATGCGTCACATGTACTTCTAACACTCCTGTTATTTGAACCTGTCTGTGATTTTAGGTGAACCTGTGCTTCGATCAGTTCGTCTACAAACTGGCTGATCAGATATTTGCGTACTACAAGATCCTAGCAGGAAGGTAAGGGGACATATTTCAATGTTGCACACATGCAGTGATTGAGGGGTATTTGTACCCCAGGGTTGTGGCGTAATCTAAGAAAAAAGGATATTATGATTTATGATCATTGATGGTTAGGGATATTAGCGATGGGAATTTGAAAGCAAATGTATATTCGACCCCCAAAAAAACGGTTAACCGATTAACCGAAATGTACATATCCTATAAAAAAATAAATACATGTTCAAATAAGTTTAGAAACCAAGTCGAATTTGTCAACTGTATTGAACTGGTGTTCACAGTTTGAACAGTTGACAGCTATAGGCCTACAGCTTTCATGCTTAAAACATATCTTGGTTTTTAAATGAAAGAGGGATCAAACACGAACAACATAACGGGTTAGGGTAACGTAACCGTGACAACAGAGATCAACAACCTGTAACCGGGCCTATGCACAGAATGCAGCTATTCAATACTCATTCTTGTTTAAGAATATGAGCATGTCTACTCAGGGGAGAGGCGGGTGCGGAGGCGATTCACAATCAGGCCAGCTGTAGAGAAGACCCTCTCAGCTGGAATTTGGGCATAAGATGAGGTTTGAGTCTGCGTGATCTGCGTGTAGGGAGGGGCAGCAGCCGTATCATTAGCTAGAACCAGCTAGATCTGATGGATTTGGACATAAACGTGAGTGAAGTCTAACGGGACGCGAGAGAGAGAGATCAGCACCTGTAGCTCTGCCCGCTGTGAGGGACCGGTGAGCGGAGCAGAACACACCTTTAGACACATTGTCGTATACTTTGAATTATTCCATTTGATAATATGTAATCAACTTAGGCACCCCTCCCAAAAATAAAACACATATTCATAACTCATATTCGAACACCTGAATAATTCGATTAATCGTTCCCATCCCTAATACATATCAATACAAATGGAGCCATTATCATTTCATTGATACAAACCCTTAGTTAATATTCAATCAGTAAAAATACAGCAACAATAGTTTAAAAATGTATTTAAAAAATGAATTCATATGGCTGAAATATGTAAAGTAAATGATAAATGGCTTAAATAATAGGCCAAATGTTATTGATAAATATTCCAAATAATGATGCATTTACAGTTAGACTAGCTAACGGTAATGATTAACATTTAAAGTCTTTAGCTAAAAATAAACAGTTAAAAAAGGCTAGTTAGCTAAAGTTTAAATAGTAAGTTAAAGTAATATTTACCATTTAAACTCGTACTTAGAAAATAAACCCTTGAAAAGGCTAGTTAGCTCGATGTATAGATTATCGGTTGATTTGGTTAGATAAAAGTGGTGATAAACTATTGAAATCTGAAGCTTTGAAACCCTTGAAATAATCGGCTAAAAGATGAAATAGTAGGCTTTACTTTGTCAATTCAAATAAAAATACAATAATGCAACATTTTCCACCTTTTGTTTAACTTCCTCCTATCAAGTAAAGGAAACACGTTAACTTGAGTTTATCTAGTAAGGATGTGGGTTTAGTTTGGGAATCCTTGTCGTAAAGTACTTTATACCAGGAGATTTTGTTTTTAAACATGTATTCAGATATCGAGACACTGTGTATGCGTAACTGAACACCTGTTTCCCCCCCCCCCCCCCCCAGTCTCCTGCTGGACAAACGTCTGAGGTCCGACTGTAAGAACCAGGGAGCGAACATCCCCTGGCCAGCCTCCAACCGCTACGAGACGCTGCTGAAGCAACGCCATGTCCAGGTGACAAGCTTTCACACCTTCAGAGGGTTTCATTTGATGTTGGTTTTTTTGTCTCAGTCTAGTATGTAATATCCTCGTCTTACCTTGGACAAAAAAACCTAACTTTTTTCTGTTTTTAGCCGACAAAAACTGTTTAAGAATTTGGATTATTGAACATTTTAACCAAAGTTTTGGTTGCGTGTGCATTGTTTTCAGTTACATTTAACGCATGCTTTTATGACTTTACTTTTGCACTTCGATTGTCCATTGATCAATCTTACACCTAGAAGGCACTTGGAGAGCAACGCTACACCAGGTCAAAGGTCACAAAGATAATGAAAGTGAAAGATAATTGGTGAATCCACCCTGTAATTGGGATCCGCTCCAGTTTAAGTTGAATTAAAATCGGACCACTGGTTTGTCTGAAGTCCTGCACAGCAAACCAAAGCATACACTTGTACTCAGAGGTAAAAGAAAACGCTGTAATTCATTATTGTCAATCAATATTAATAATAAGTGTTTTAGGTTGTGTTGTTATTCTTTTAACTACATGTATGTGATCTCGTCTGCGTTCAAGGGTATCGGTGCCATTTCCTCTTACTCGCTTCTTCACAAACATCTTTTGTTTCTTGGTTTTAATCCTGTTACTTCATAACTTCTTGCGTCATGTCGTGTTTATAATGTGTGTTTGTCTCATAGCTCCTCGGCCGCTCCATTGATCTGAACAGACTGATCACTCAGAGGATCTCCGCCGCTCTCTACAAATCTCTGGAGCTCGCCATCAACCGCTTCGAGAGCGAGGACCTCACCTCCATCATGGTGAATACTTCTTCTTTATCAGCTCATCTGTCAGGGTTACCGTAACGTGAGGAAGATGTGCTGCATTTAGGGTTAGGGTTATTATCCAAGACTAGTATGAACTAAATAACAGGGATTTCATCGTTAACTAAAGTACACCACATGCAATAGAGGGAAGGTTCATGTTATCCAAAAATATATCCAATATGAAACAGAAAACAGTCGTATACAGAGCCATGGTCAACTGGAATTCATTACCAGTCCAAGGGTGCGTTTCACTTCGGTTAAATGGATTCCTTGCGTCCCTCACTTGCGTCGTTTCCCTGCGACTAGTCCCTCCCACCAGGGAAGCATGGAGAGACGCAAGGAAACCACGAGAAGCAGGAACATGAGTTTTAAGAGCAATGGGACGTCCTTTCCTCCGGAACGTCACGTGAAGCGACGTCCGTTTGTGATGACGCCGCACAGCTGATCGTCTGACAGCAGCCAGATCAGTGCATGCGCTGCATCGTCCAATCAGTGAGCGATACACAGTAAGGGGGCGGGGCGAGTGTATAAGGATTTCACCGGAGGATGGTCTGGTAGTTCCTCGATTCTCGCTCCTCGCTCCTCCGGCACAAATAAGGCCACTGGGACGCTACTCAAGATGGCGCAGACAAATCAACTTCCGGTGATACCGAGTCCGAGGAGCGAGGAAATAAAAAATAAGAGAAGTGAAACGCAGCCTTTATCATTCAGGAAAATTCCCCAATGCATTTCAAAAGTTTGCTAAAAAAAATCATCTCCGTATCATAAAGTACAACTGTGTCTGTGGGAATGTACAATTATTTATGTCTGGCTTAATGGTGGTTACAATAGGATGATAATTGTTGTTTTCAGTTGATATTGAATTGGACCCCAGTAAGAATAGCCAATGCTAGTGCTAATGGGAATAATAATAACATCAGATTATTACACCGTGACATTCTCATACATGATCGAACAAAAAAAACCTTATTGCCATCATCCTTGTGATTTTTCTGGTTGATTTATTCTGTGTATTCCCTGTGTTTCAGGAGCTGGAAGGTCTCCTGGACATCAACCGCATGACGCACAAGCTGCTCAGTAAGTTCCTGACTCTGGACAGCATGGACGCCATGTTTCGCGAGGCCAACCACAACGTGTCGGCGCCGTACGGACGCATCACGCTGCACGTCTTCTGGGAGCTCAACTACGACTTCCTGCCCAACTACTGCTACAACGGATCCACCAACAGGTGCATTATCAGGCAAATCAGACTGTATCAACTCTGAGATCTGGTCATAAGAGATATGGTAGATAAAACTAATCAAGCTAAATACATTTCAAACATATACTCACACCAGCGTGCTGCCATCATGATTATAGTGCATTTAGTGACTTTACATAAATCATAATAACATAATACAGGTGGACACACATGCTTTTAAAATGCTTTCTCTAGGTAAACATTCAAAACGACAACATCTGTGATCTCCAACAGCATGTTAGGGCCACTGTCAGTTCAAATGAATATGGAGGAGAGGGGTAACATTCAGAGGAGAAACTCAGAAGTTAAAGGCGGAAACTTTCGGAATGAATTTAGCTAATCTCTCAGGATAATTAACACAATCCTTTCAGGCATTTAATTATCGGCATTTATATGAGTTAGTTATAACTGTAGTCCAAACATAAGGTTGTTTAATATAATAAAATGTCTTCTATGAATCTTTTAAAAGCAAAATTGGTTAAATAGTTAATAGTTAAATAGGCGTGATAAGTATGATATTTTTAAACCAACAATATTCTCACAGTATTTTTGCTAGTACCTTTGTGACCTTAGTCATCTGTTGTCTTCTTAGAAACGTTATAATCTCACATGATATTCAAGTTTCTCACAAAAATGTGAGAGGAATTTCTAGTAAATGTACTGTTTTAATCTCAGAGAATAGTCAAGTAGTTTTCTCTGAGTATCCCAGCTCCGTTCATATTTCTGTGTAACCTTTCGATGAGCCGTAACACTATTGATCCATTGTACCGTACAGAATCCCAACCAGAGTTTAAACCTCATGATATGTGGGAACAACAAACGTAAACAGAACATTATATTCTGGAAATAAACTCTCGTGTTTTAGAAATTGTTTTGCAGCAACATAAAACACATGCGTTTAATTTTCACGTTTTAATTTTGTACATATTTTAAATCTTTTTAGCTTCTGTTTCTGCACACTATGCTCCTGCAGGTTATCTGCAACAAGACAGTGTGTGTTTGATCCTCCTGCCATGCCATATCATCTCATCCATACAAAGTGCACGGTATCCTCGTTGTGTTGGTAAAGTGTTTGATGTCTCTCTGCAGGTTCGTGCGCACCGTGCTGCCGTTCTCTCAGGAGTTTCAGAGGGACAAGCCGCCCAACGCTCAGCCTCAGTACCTGTACGGCTCCAAGGTCAGTGAGCTTTCCTCTATCGGCCCTTTATCCTCCTGGGTTCAATGAGGAGAGGGGATTTTATCTGACCTCAACCTCTCCTGAGTCCACATGTTAAAGTCAGTACATGTCGAGGTGTATATAACAAGTAGAAAAGCATCATTGTGGGAAAAATACATTAGTGGAAACAAATCAGATGTGATCAAAATGTCCTCCATGAGCTACTTATTTACAACAGAAATATTCAATGGGACAAAATATGAAAAACAAAACCATGTAAGCGCAGTTGAGCCGGGATAATTTCCACTGTCCTGTTCTAATAAATCTGCTTTGTATATTGTTCAAAGCTGCATCAAAAGTATTATTTCAAACAATTCAATGAAACCCCTTTTTATTAAATTAATCTCATCAGTTATTATTTAAAAAACCTTACCTTGGTTGCTGATTGGCTAATGGTTACACAAGCCAAAACATCGTTATGACATCATAAAGTGGCCAAAATTTGATCAGCTCATTTTCAGACAGGTTTTTATAGAAATGGATCAAAAAGAGAGAAAATCTTTGTTCCTGAAACTTTCAGAGTCTCTTTCCACAGAGGGGACACATGTTGATGTAGAAGAGACATGGAGAAGAGGGGACACATGTTGATGTAGAAGAGACATGAAGAAGAGGGGACACATGTTGATGTAGAAGAGACATGAAGAAGAGGGGACACATGTTGATGTAGAAGAGACATGAAGAAGAGGGGACACATGTTGATGTAGAAGAGACATGAAGGAGAGGGGACACATGTTGATGTAGAAGAGACATGAAGAAGAGGGGACACATGTTGATGTAGAAGAGACGTGAAGAAGAGGGGACACATGTTGATGTAGAAGAGACATGAAGAAGAGGGGACACATGTTGATGTAGAAGAGACATGAAGAAGAGGGGACACATGTTGATGTAGAAGAGACATGAAGAAGAGGGGACACATGTTGATGTAGAAGAGACATGGACAAGTGGATTTTGCATAATAGGTGACCTTTAAACACAATGGATGATGTTCTGGGTTGGGTGGTGCCTGATTCAAACTATTGTTGTGAGCAGGTAGGCAACTTTAAAAAACCTAACCAACAATAGGAATTATAAAATAGGGACAGTAATTCAACAATTAATTGAATTGTATTTCTCCCTGACACTCCCGGGCTGGGCATCATTTCACGAGTGGATAAAAACTGAGTCTGGAGATAACAATACGGCGATGACCTCAATCCAGCTGCTTCACACTGGCTCGGCTCCAGACAGCTTAGCCAGTGCCCTGAGCTCGTGCTCCTGGGTAATTACGTGGTTAGCGGCGTTAGCAGAGAGAGGAGGGGTGGGGGTCTGCATGATGCCGCCGTTCTTCCCGCTGTCCTCGCTGCTGTTAGCGTAGATCCCCGAGGATGCAATCATGTCCTGCCGGGCGATGCTGGTTCTAGTTGTTGTTGTTGTTGTTCCCCGGGTGGGCACGCAGCACATTGTGTGGACGCACCCCCACAGCAGCACGCCTGCGATCACCAGCAGTAACACGCAGCAGGTGAGCCACACCCCCATGGCCAGCTCCCACCCCGCACGGTCGTGGGGGTCGTTGCTGTCGCTGGGCGTGCTGAACACCTGACACTGGTCCTGCACCGGATTGGCTGCCTGGCAGGTGACACACAGGAAATAGGCGGTCTGGGGGATCAGGTGGTGCAGGTAGGTGGAGGTCTGGCTCACGGGGATCCGCTCCTCGATCATGAAGCTCTTGCGCTTGTATCCCATCAGCAGGCTGTTCCAGTTGGGGTCGTACATGACGCTGTAGAAAGTGTCCAAGCAGTTGGGGGAGACCGGCCAGCTCACATGGGCCGAGGTGGCCGAGATGTTGAAGACCACAACCCCCATAATTCACGGCGGTTTCTGTGGTTAGGTGGAAGTGTTTCCTCAGGTATGACAGACTTTGTGTTCTCACGAGGAGACACTGACCTGGAGAGGAGACAGAAAACAGAGAGAGACGCTAAACGGGAGAACTCATCGTAACCTGGCAACAGTGGCAGTTATAATATATACCTTTATAGAACAATGACCCTGCATAAAAATACATTCATCTCAAAAAGAGAAGAGTTATAGCTAGAAGCTCATTTCCATCTGCAGTCGCTGGGCAGAAACACACACAACAATTATAATTCTAGTGTCTCGTGGGTGCCATGGAGGGGCCAGTTGTTTTATGAGAGGGGGACATTACATGAGGGACAAAAGAGACAAAGACAGTGTTCAAGATTTAAACATTTTTATGGTAGTATAACATCATAGTGCACAATAATATCAACATCAATGGTTCGAATTTGTGACAGAAACATATGCTTTAAAGCAAAAGACTAGGTAGTAAACTATACTCCACCTCCTTAGTGTTGCACGTTATTCAAGTCTATCTTTGAATGACTTTATATTCAGATGTTGGCCTCTGCAGACCATTTACATGCACATATATGACACACTACAGGGAAGGAAAACCCCAAAGTGCATAATAAGGCCCTTTTTAAGAGATATAGCTGAACATATAGTTAAGGAACTTATTTGTGCATTGTTCACTGATGATTTCTACCAAATTTGACAAAGAAATAAATGATTTGACTCAATTTGTATTGGTGATATATATATATATATATATATATATATGTGGATAGTCATATTTTGTTTTTGAGATTTATGGTTCAAAAGTTACAGGACAGTTTGTTTTGGTGTCTATTGTTCATGGCTGTGTCCATGGTTACATTACTATACTCCCGCCCCTTTTTAAATTATATTAAAGGTGGGGTAGGTAATTCACTTCAGAAACAGGGTTAGGGTTATATTCCATGGAATGCTCTTAACATCTCGATAGCAATGAATACATTAAATGCTTTGACAATAAATACATTAAAAAATATCATCTGTGGAAGCCGTGGCGCTGTAAAAAGCACGACCAATCATCTGAGCCGGCCCGGCTAAAGTAACTGGATGGCCTACCTGCCTGTCAGCCTTCCATCTAGGCACAAACTTATCTCGTGCCCTCAATAGGCGCATTCACACCGCAGTACTTTTCCCACAAAGGTTCATGAGAACTTAGTTCATGAGAACTCTTTTGTCGCGTTCACACCAAAAAGAGCCGGTGCTAAAATTAGTTCATGAGAACCTGCTAGAGAGCAGGGACTTTCGAGCGGCTCTCTTGTGAGAAAAGAGCTATATTTCTGATTGGCTGGGCGGATTGCAAACCACGCCCCGTAAAACTCCCAAAAAGTTTTGTGAAGCCGCCATTTTATTATCCTCGCATTAGCATTATTAGCATTAGCATTAGCCCAGCGCAGAAACGCAGAGAGACTAACTTATGGCAACACACAATAAAACATGGGAGCGGTGGAGATGAGGAGGTGTCGGCGTTCTGGCGATTTACTCGGAAGGCTTCAGTAGAAGCTGCTGGGAGTCCCAGCAGCTTCTACTGAAGTCCTCTGACAACTCCGGGGACTTCCGGCCGGGGACTTTGGGCGGCAGTATACGCCGTGAAGTGGCTTGCGGCCTGCCAGTAAACCCAAAGCAGAAGAAGAAGAAGTGACGTCGCGGCTTCATGTGCCTAATCCTCCCCCAGGGATTTATTCCGGTGTGAACGCGATCTGTACTTAGTTCTTGAGAACTAAAGAATTCTCATGAACTAAGTTCTCATGAACCTTTGTGGGAAAAGTACTGCGATGTGATGCGCCTAATGGTCTTGTGTGTGTTTGTGTGTGTTGGAGGAGGGGCTCTGTGAGGAAGTCTGAAGGAAGGGGCAGATTTTTTCCGGCTGCGTACTTTCAATTCTAGCACACTCGACCTGGTTTCTCCATTCTTACCTTTAATATACAGTATTCCTACAGTGTATTTCCTGTAGTGTGTGTGTGTATGCTTATGTAAAGCCCTTTGAATTGCCTTTGCCTTATAACAGCGCATTAATGGAAATAATGTTACAGCCACCTCGCCCTCGTATCAAGCAATAACAAGAGAAGGGAGAATAGAGCAGGATAATAAGCATTGTCTGCAGGATTAACTGGAACAAAATGTGGGGGTGGGTGGTGAGTGGTGAGTGTGCACAGATGTTCAGAAAATGACATAATGCAGGATGATTTGTTGTGAGGAGGCGCATCTGTAACCCTGTGGAGTCACCTGACAGGTGGCGGTCCAAAAACAGCCTTTCTGATGTTTTCTGGATTAAGAAATACTCTATTCGATTATTTAAAAAATGTAATGTAATTTCTTTATTTAAATAGTTTTTGCACAACACTTAATTTATAATCGAATAAAGTTATGAGAAAAAAGTATTTTTGTCAGTGACGATGTCAAATCCATGTATAAAAACCATAGTTTTAAATATCTAAAATCCACTGCATCATACAGAGAAATAACACACTTTGTGTATACCAACACTATGTCGTCTTTTCACTCTTTTCACTAAATGTAATTGAATGTTCAATTAATCTGCTGAAAATCAGAAACTGTGTTAAATATCCAAACCTATTTGAATGCCTTGTTGCATCTCCACACGCTGACAACTCTAATCCTGGCATTTATGAAATGGAAAATGACTTTAAGGACTAATTCATGATCAAACTAGTTGTTGGTGATCTCTGCTTGAGTTAAGAAATATGAGAGACTTACCAAAGAGACACGGTCAGAGAGACGCTCCGGTTATTCAGACATTTTATCGTCTAATCCTCTGACGGCAGAGATCGCTGTCCTCGTCTCAAACGCTGCTGCTGCTTCACGAGAGGGGGGGATTAAAGAGAGAGAGAGGGGAGAGAGAGAAGGGGGCTGAAGCCTTGTGTGATGGATGATCAAATGTAAAAGTGAGATTCACATTGATAAAAACTAGTGACGTATTAAGTGTTGTTCTCGCTGGTCCTTTCCATCATTACAGGTGTTCATTAAATGTGAAAGCAGATGAGTCCCGTTAGATATCGTCGTGAACAGACATTTTATTATATTATCAGTAAACATTTAATTCTAATTGTTTCTTAACAAGTATATTTTTCACAATTATCCCAATATTCTTGTTTTTTTTATCATCATATTTATTATTTTTATTACTATTAATAATTATTTATTTTTATATTCTCACCATTTAGTTTAGTCCCTTCTATTAGAATACATTTTCTATAATGCTTTTATTTTTTATTTTCATTAAAAGTAAATTAGAATATCATTATTTTCTCTCCTTAAATATAGGCAAGGTCGTAGTGTAAGTACTTCTTGATCGTCACAACAATACCTATTTTTGGATTATAAGCGGTGTTTTATATATAATATTATAATAAATAAATAGTGTGTATAAATTACACATATTGTATATTTTATATAAAGAAATGTTCAATTATTTTTAACTAAAATGTCCCTTTTATCCTCAGTGCAAATGCAATGTTGTTTAGCTGTTGGATCCATCTGTCCGAGCATTTGTCCCGCAGTAAAGTCACAGATTGTGATTTCTGTAAACATTCATGGATGCCCAGAGGGTCCTTCATGACCCCCTGACTCGTCTGTTCACAGTGAGCAGATAGTTTTACTTCCACACTATCTACCCGGCAGATTGAGGTGAAATTCATCCTTTTAGCGAATGAACCGCACCATGAGCTTTCCTGTACTGCCGCCCTCAGGATGAATTAGTATGTTGTGTCTCTATGGTTACATGTCTCCTTGCTTTAATGTTCAAAAAGCATTTTATTTCTCTCATACTGCCTCTGTCTGAAACCAGAGCTCAGTCTGCTCTGATTGGTTAGCTGGCCAGCTCTGTTGTGATTGGTCAACCGCTTAGAGATGTCCTAACGTTAGCCTATTACAAACAATGCATTGGAGAGCTAGTCAATAGTGTTACACAGTGATATTACTTTGTTGAAGAAGTAAACAAAGGAGTCCAATGGAGGCGTTTCATATGGGGGGGGGGGGGGAGAAACACAGGGATTTTAGCCTTTGCAGACCATTAACATGCACTAAAACCTATATAACACACTACAGGAAAGGGAAACCCCCCAAAAAGCAGAATAGCAACACTTTCAATAGTAAGATTGAAAAACAATTTTTTAAAAACCTGCCAACAATCATTATACCTTTAATCGTTCAGACACACTTTGAATCATTTCCAAACTTAAACTGATGATGTTCCCAGTGACTTAGACACTCAATCCTGTCTTTCAGTAAACAGCTTGTTAACAAAGGAAAGCAGCAGAACACTTAATGACCTTTCAGACAGTCGTCCTCGCTCCCTGTTGCATCATGGGGGATTACAATGTGTATTCTAGTGATGAATCAACGTTTTTTTCCCTGTGCTTGCAGACCTTGAATCTGGCGTACAGCAGCATCTTTAGCACCTACAGGAACTTCGTGGGCCCCCCCCACATTAAGGTGATGTGCAGACTGCTGGGCTACCAGGGCATCGCCGTGGTGATGGAGGAGCTGCTGAAGGTGGTGAAGAGCCTGGTGAGTGAAACAGGAAGTGAGGGAGGAAAGGGTTTCAATCTCAGAGATGCACCGGTTTTTATTTTCACACACGTTTGGACTACCTATGTTGTAAATGTATTATCTTTTTAATTTACACACGTCTATTTCACGTCTGTCCGTCCTGAGAGAGGGATCCTCCTCTGTCACTCTCCTCGAGGTTTCTTACATTTCCCCCCGTTAACTGTGGGGTGTTTCTTTGTCCGATGTGAGGGACCAAAGGCAGAGTGGGTCGTATTTATATTCTGTACAAACTGTAAAGTCCCCTGAGACAAATGTACAATGTGTGATTATATAAATGCACTTTAATATATTGATTATGTAGAGTCTCTCTAATCTCCTGATCTAAAAGTTTCCTCAGATAAAACATTTGCATGAAAAAAAAGGATTTGCCAGAGAACAAAAAAAAGTGATTTGTTAATATTAAGTCCACATTATTTTGTATAAAGCTTTAAAAAATAAATAACAAACACAGTTTATTCAAGGGCTCTCTGATGTCCATCGAGGCCAAAGCCTTTTCTTTTTATTATGTTTTCCCCTAACTGAGTGTTTAAACCTCCTGATAGGGTGGGTGTGGCTCAGTGCGCTGATCCTCGAATCAGATGATAGCAGGTTCAAACCCCACTGCAGTCAGCATGTCGTTGTGTCCCTGAAGACACTTCACCCCAAATTGCTCCTGTGGGGATTGTCCACAGGAGTATGTTAGTCGCTTTGGATAAAAGCGTCTAACAAGGAACATGTGATGTCATGTAAAGATCTTCAGGTCAAAGAAATGCTTTATCTGTTAATATCAAGTCTATGATATAGTTTAGTTTTTTTTTACAATATCTTTTTTCTGAGTTCCTTTTTAAATAAAAAAAATATTTGGGAGAAACGGTTCTTCAAGAAATACAAAATTGTCATCTTTAAATTATGCAACAAAAAAAGGGATATCTTACATTAGGTCCAACTGATTTTTTGTTAAATAACCAATAATAATAATAATAATAATAGCCAAACATCTATTGAAAAGAATCAAATGAAAGAAAAGCCTCTATTTTCTGTCCTAGTCAGATGTATTCAAAGTCTCTGAGTGCAGACCTCGCCCAGATGCATTTATTTGAAGTAGCTGCTGAACCCTGTCTTTCTCCACCACAGCTGCAGGGCACCATCATGCAGTATGTGAAGACTCTGATGGAGGTGATGCCCAAGATCTGCAGACTCCCCCGCCACGAGTACGGATCCCCAGGTAAGCAGTCTTACTTTTCACCTCGAGCTAAGTCACAGTTTCGTTAGTTGTTCTGTCTGCAGGATGACAGAACAACTTCCAGCCTGATTTTCATTTAACTTGATGAACAACAAGGGCCAGCAGAGAAACCCTGTAACCCCTACACATCCTCCCTTACTGATAATGTCTCCTCTCCTTCCTCTCAGGGATCCTGGAGTTCTTCCACCACCAGCTGAAGGACATCGTGGAGTACGCCGAGCTGAAGACGGTGTGTTTCCAGAACCTGAGGGAGGTGGGAAACGCCATGCTGTTCTGCCTGCTCAGCGAACAGAGCCTGGTACGCTCAGGATCTCTCTACTGTTTACATCACAGCACATACACATGATCACGTGGGAGGGTTGTAGGTAACGCATGTAATCATGGAGCCAGAGGAAGGGGCCCACATTTAGAGTATTCTCTGAGATTATAAAGTTGAACATTGCAAGAAAAAGTTTTAACTTGGGCGGTGGTGGCGAAGTCGATAGGGACTTGGCTTGGCAACTGGAAGGTCACTAGTTCAAGTCCCGGCAAGACCAAGTGCTACCGAGGTGTCCCTGAGCAAGGCATCGTTCCCTACACTGCTCCCCGGGCGCCGTTCATAATGGCAGCACACTGCTCCTAACACTAGGATGGGTCAAATGCAGAGAAACAATTTCTCCACGGGGATTAATAAAGTATATCAAATCAAAATCAAAAACTTAAGATGAGACTTTTTGTGCTTTAAAATGACACACCAAATATTTATGTTATAATACAACAATCTCCTAAAAAATACAATTAAAATGGGTAGAAATGATAAACCCTTTGCCTGAATGTAGTCAAAGATGTCCTTAACTTAAGAGATTTATTTTTCAAGCAACGAAAAATCAAAGCATAAAGACTTAATTATTAAGTATTTCCTTCACATTAAGTGGTAATTGAATGAATAAGTGACACAGGTTACATTTTATATATTATTATTGATAATATTAATAATTAAATCTCAGTGTTTTGACTTCCTGTCTCCCAGTCTCAGGAGGAGGTTTGTGATCTGCTGCACGCGGCACCTTTCCAGAACATTCTGCCACGAGTCCATGTCAAAGGTAAATATACACATCCCTTTGAGGGAATTGAAAAATGAAGAACTTCTATTCAGCCATTTTCCTTAGTAGTTTAATCTCTTAAATGGTGTCCTCTCCTTGCTGTGCAGAAGGGGAACGTCTGGACGCCAAGATGAAGCGTCTGGAGCAGAAATACACCGCACTGCACCTCGTCCCTCTGATCGAACGCCTCGGGACCCCCCAGGTACAACCAGGCTAAACACCCATCATAGAGCGGTGCAGGGACGAGGTTTTTCTGTTGTGGACCCTGAAGGCAGCATCTCCCTGGATCAATGTTATTCTCTGTCAAACAAACATTTATGATACTTACACGTTTAGTTCAGCAGAATACTTTCCACATATTAACACCACTTTATGATTTCTGCAGTAAAAAGCTAATGTTGGGCTATAAAGGAACTACAGCACGGTCACTTGACTTCACGTCACCAATGCTAAGCTAAAGGCGGCTAATGTTGGACTTGATGACGTTTAGTCGTCTCATTTAGACACTTGTTAGCAACCGGCGTTTTAAAATTCACCAGAGGGGTATTAACTGACGTATTTTATGTCGTAGGACAAAACGATGACATTTCTTCAGCTTGTGTTAACCACAGAGCGTATTTCAGGATAACAACCAAAAACACATTCAGGAAACCATTGACTTCCAGACAGGGAACAGGAAGTGCTAACATGCTGAGTCATTGCAGGGTTTTAGGACTAATTCCCGCAGCTCTCTATTGTGTTCACTGAAGATTCAAGATTGTTTTATGGCTCATACCTTATCCTTCAGTGTTTCCCCCGTCTCGCTTCTCTTTCAGCAAATCGCCATCGCTCGTGAGGGCGACCTGCTGACCAAAGAGCGTCTGTGCTGCGGTCTCTCCATGTTCGAGGTCATCCTCACTCGGGTGCGCGGCTTCCTGGACGACCCCATCTGGCGCGGCCCGCTGCCTAGCAACGGCGTGATGCACGTGGACGAGTGTGTGGAGTTCCACCGCCTCTGGAGCGCCATGCAGTTCGTCTACTGCATCCCTGTGGGGGCCCACGAGTTCACCGTGGAGTGAGTGCAGCACACACACACACACACTCACACACACACCTGCAGCACACACACACACACACCTGCAGCAAACACATACACTTGCAACACACACACACACACATACTCACACACACACCTGCAGCACTAACACACACACACATGCAGCACTAACATACACACACCTGCAGCAAACGCATACACATGCAGCACTAACACACACATCTGGAGTACACACACACTTGCAGCACAAACACACTTACCACACACACACACACACACACACACACACACACCTACAATACACAGTGTAGCCCTATTGAAGACATTTCATGACAATTCTTTTGGAACATCTATTTCAAGACTCTTTGTGAACCCTGTGTCTCCCCATGTGTTTACCCCCCCCCCCCCCCCCAGGCAGTGCTTCGGGGATGGGCTGCATTGGGCCGGCTGTATGATCATCTCTCTGCTCGGTCAGCACCGACGCTTCGACATCCTGGACTTCAGCTACCACCTGCTCAAAGTGCAGAAACACGACGGCAAGGACGAGGTCATCAAGAGCGTGGTGAGTGGGGGGGGGGGCAGAGATATGGAGTAACATGGTGGTGATTCTGAGGGACAGCTTCAGTAAGAACAAAATGACTAGGGAGCCGGTCGAGGGTTAGGGTATATTCAGAGAACATGTTGAGAATAGAGTTGTATATTTACAGGAGAAAATGGATGTTCTTTGGGATTAAAACATTTACTTGAATTCATTTCTTTTTAAATGGTTTTGAATTTGAAAAGATATTCATAACTTTAATAAATAACATCCCAAACTTCCCAATATTCTTTCTAGTAGTCAGTTATAGAAAGATAAAACACTGCTTTTATCTGAAAGAAATTTGAATCTTGATACATTTACAAGACAAAAGGTATGATAAATAAAGGTGGATATCGCTGTTAGAGAGACACTGCTGACTCACGGTGACACAGAGGTTCTTTGTAGAAGGAGCGGCAGCACAGATTTGTCGCTGGGTAAATAAACTGAATTGCTCCGTTTACCTTCGCACTTTATGAACAATGAGGACGCCCTTTTACGGCAACAACATGTTAGCCATCTCAACCAATTCTCATTACCATTGACAAATATAATATAATAGGAACTGTTACAAAGAAATACTTTTGATTAAGTCTGTAGACACCGTTAGCAGGCCAGTTCCGCAAAACTTCATTCAGATACTTTTGCAGAATATTGTGCCAACTTCCAGGGACTGCAGATGGAAATTATATTTTATTATCTACTAGTACTTGTTCAATGAGGTTATACTTATCACTGCATTCTGGATGTTGCACGAGTCTATATTGCAATTAGGATAAATTGTGGAACCCTTATTCAGGGTATTACAAATTGATAAATCAATTTAGCCAAAAAAGTATTAAACGGCATTTTCCAAGGTTTTACATTTTGTAGCTTGTTTTCAATAAGTATATAAATGGTCCAAAGAGGTTGTATTCTACAGTCTGCCTGAATGTAATGATGGCGTAGGTGTGTAGTGAGATTCATGGCATCCCGTTGGGTTTGACGTCATCTGAACAGGACATCGCACGCTCACTGCTCGAAGCTCCGTTTACGCCGGTTGTTAAACAGCATCGTTATGGGGAAATGCAAGTCTGCGTCCAAATGGTTGGAAGATAAGGAGGAAGGACAATCAATACTGTATATAGTCAATGTGAGGTAAAGTGAGTCGCCAAGGTAACCGGTTAAAACTCCAAGTGGCGATGAGGTCTTAAAATGTATGGAAAGGGTCTTAAGGTATTACATTTGACTTCAGGTTTCCTGCATAGACCCTGTTATTGAATCCCCCCCCCCCCTCTGTATATCTGCCTTCCTTCAGCCGCTGAAGAAGATGGTGGACAGGATCCGCAGATTCCAGGTTATCAACAACGAGGTGTTTTCGATCCTGAACAAGTACCTGAAGGCCGGAGACGGAGAGAACATGCCGGTGGAGCACGTGCGCTGCTTCCAGCCGCCCATTCACCAGTCTCTGGCCAGCAGCTGAAACTCAGTGACTTGGTAGAGAGGAAGACGTCGGGGAGAGGGGCCACTTTTCTTTTCTGTCAGATTTATTATTTTTTGTATTCACTTGTGCCTTATCATAAACGAATAGATATTCCCCTTTTGGATGACTATTCTTTGTTTTATACTTGCAGAAAGCTTTAGATCAGGGAGGTGAAATGAGTTTTATCAGATAATATTTAAGGGGTTTGCAGTGGTGGAGTATTAAGGGTGGAGAGTAACGTATTTTAAGGGTGGAGGTGTTATATTGTTGTTGACGTGCATGCACAATATTTTAAAGGAAATTGAAAGTAACAACGCTCATATTCATGTTAAGCATTTATTCACTGTGCCTTCAAATGTTTTAATCGTTTTAATTCAATAAATATGTAACAAATCTGTTGGTTCAGCTCCAGAGTTTATGTAAAAAAGAAAACTTCCAACGAAATCTGTCGTTACCTTCAAGTATCACGAAAAAATAAATCATAGTGAGCGTCTTTTTAATTGTCAGCAGGACTTCTTATAGAATATATATTAAAACATTTGATCCCCTTTGATTTATAGAAAGTAAGTCAGTGCATGAGTATGCATGTACAAAAAAACAACTCATATTTACAGCGCTACAGAGGAATGAAATTAAGTTCTAGGGTTCAGAGAAAGTAAGGCAAATGAAAAGGTTAAATACAATCCGCTGGTCCGTCCGAACGCTTCCTTCACAGTCGATTGTCTCATTGGTGTCGAGTCAGTATGAAGAGTTCCTCAGTGATCTAAGGAGGAAGCCATCGCCCCGTTCCTCCTGGAGACGCTGTCAAACGGCAGCCCCATCTCCCGGTCCTCCATGTCCCCCGTGGACTCGTGCAGCAGCTCGTAGTGCGACGCGACGCCGTTAGCCGCCGGGCGCTCGTCCTTCCTCATGGACACGGCGAGCGACGACAGGCTGACGCTGACGTCTTTGAAGGCGTGCAGCAGGAAGATGCCCACGATGATGGTGAGGAAGCCGCTCAGGGTCCCGATGACGTCCCCGGCCCCCATGTGACCCCACTCCTTGAAGAGGATGGCGGAGCAGGAGAGCACGGAGGTGGTGAAGAACACGTAGTAGATTGGCGTCACCAGCGAGGTGTTGAAGATGTCCAGCGCCTTGTTCAGGTAGTTGATCTGCGTGCTCACGCAGGCCAGCAGCCCCAGCAGCAGGATCCAGGCCAGAGGGTTCCCACCACGTCCTTCCCCGCGATCGCCTCCTTGATGGCGATGCCCAGGCCTTTGACGCAGGACACCGACAGCGAGCCGATCACCGAGCAGATGGTGATGTACACCAGGATGTTGCTCTGACCGTGACGGGGACCCACCACGAAGATGAAGATGAGCGCCACGATGATGACCACAATGGCAAAGGATAAAAAGGCTGGGGGGGAAACGGGGGGCACGGTGAGTAAGAACACATTGGTAGTGTTTGGTACAACAGCATGTCCATATTTATTTGTTGAATTTTTACATTTGAGAAAAAACCTTCTGATATCTACGTCATAAATAAGCAGCAGAAAACTGAAATTCTTTATTTAATTTGGGGGGAAATCGGACCCCCAAGCCGTTCAATTCCATAGAGCGGGTCACATGTACTCGTCTTTAGGTTCACATTACAGTGATTCTATTTGTGGCCACAAATAAATCAATGTATGGGAAACACTGCATTATTAATTTGTGCCTCTACTGTCTGGGAGAGAAACTCCGGAGGAAGGGACTTCAGCCTTTGCAGACCATTCACATGCACTAAAACCTATAGAACACTACAGGAAAGGGAAAACCCCAGAAAGCACAACATGTCCTCCCTTATTCTTTTGTTAAGTGTTACAAGGAAGTAAGCCATGATGACAGAAATATTTCCGGCCCGTTCTGTCTGTACCTGGGTCGACGAGCTTCTCGGACATGTGGTCCAAGCTGCTGATCTCCTCCTCCTGCGGGGCGTGGATCACCATGGTGGTGGAGCCCAGGATGCTGAGGAGGCAGCCCAGCTTCCCATGGAGGTTCAACCGCTCCGTCAGGAAGTAGGAGGACAGCACCGCACTGCAAGCACAGGACACAGTCGGTACAGAACACTCGGTACAGGACACACATCCATTTACTAATATGTAAAAAAGTAACATTCCACATGGTTTTAGGTTGCGGTCGCATAGTCTTTTTTTTATCAGGACGGTTCCTAAAGGTGTGAAATGTCTTGATAAGAGCGGTTTGGATTCTCTAGATCAGGGCTATTCAATTGGCGGCCCGCGGGCCAAATCCGGCCCCGGGGTGATATTTACTGGCAGAAGCAGAAGAGGTTAGGAACCTGATTTCTTTCCTGCAGAGGTATCTTTACCTGACGAGCACGCTGAGCGCTCCCAGCGGGGTCACCAGGGTCGCCGGAGCGAAGGCGTACGCTGCAAAGTTCGCTGCTTCACCGGCTCCCACTGAGAGATATGACAAACACTTGGTAAGACACTCGATGTAATGAAAGGCAGGCTGAGGGAAACATGAGTCTGTCTGACGTTAAGGTGTTGAAACAGTAATAAGTATGAAAGACGTGCAGGTAAACTACATAACACATACCAGAAGTGTGAGGTAAACTGGGTAAAAATTACATATAATGGTTTAACAACATTTGATTGAAAGTAAGGTCCTCAGTCCCACTAGTGCTGGAACCAATATACTTTTTAATACAGTCTAATTTGGTGAAAGATATCACTCATGATTTAAGATAAAGAAAAACAGCATATCTTCAGACTTGAGGGCTGAAATATGCTGCTGATTCAATGAAGTCCTTTTTAAAAAAGGGCTTGAATTCACAAAACTATCCTTTCAACCAACTTGAACCCAGTTTGAATCTCATTGCCTAAACATCCTTTAACTAACCGGCTCCTATCTGATCACAGTTTTGACCTCCTGCGTGTTTTCACTTACTTGATAACAAACCGGCCCACCACAGCCACTCCTTCAGGTATGCATGCCCCCCCTGGCCTGAAGACAAAAGCATATATTAAGAACATTTGAATAACATTTGCATGTTAACAAAACATGCAGTCAGTAAATACACAGCATGCAGCAGCTGCAGAGGGTCAGGTGATGGTGATCAACCATCAGGTGATCAACCATACAAGCCCTTCATATAGAACATTTTAAAAAGCCCATTTAGTTGAGCTCAAATTAAAGTAAATACGTTTGAGTTATTGAACTTTCATTGAATCCCCAAAAACAAATTCCCTTTAAAATAGAAGGCTTCTATCGGCCTGTAGATCATGTGCATCTATTGACCCCTCCCTAAATAAGACCACTTTAAAAACGACAAGGTATTAATATTAGAACTAATACAAATGTCAGGGGCTCATTTTATTATTGAAGCTTAAAAACATACGTTACAAATATTTGCATGTTATATTAATATTAATATTGCTGTGTTTCATTTATTCTTTTTTTGACTTTGTAAAATGACTTTCTAACATTGCATTAAAAAGTGCTATAGACATATTCTTAGTATAACGGTTTTTAAATCCTCCCAAACTTTTCTTGGAAGGTTTCTGAAAAGGGTAATGCACTTTGAACCAGAACCTTCTATAAGATTGAGTATCTTTTATGGACTTTACCCTAAAACAAGGTTTTTATATGAAGTTGTTAATTATTTCCTCCAGCTTAACTTCTGTGTGAAAGTTTACTGGTGCACAAAATCAGACCCTTCAGAGTAAAACTAAGAAAAGCTGAAATGTAGGTGAAGGGTCTTCTCCAGGTGTGCCTCGACCTGTTCAGCTAGTTCTCAGCTGCAGCAGGGAGTGCCTTCGTTGCTCTGACAGGTGGAAGGTTTGTTCCTTGTTTCTAGGTTATTTCTGAGGTGCATCAGTTCCTCAGTAAAGGTCAGTACCTGCTCGCATGGATCCTTTCCTGGCCAGCCGCAGAAGTCCTTTCTTCTTCAAGATGAAACTTCCTCCGATGAAGATGCTGGAGCTGACGGCCAACCCCAGGCCGATGTAGAAATCATACTTCCCCCGGTCCTCACCCATAGTGAGGCTGGTTGTGTTGGTGTGGTCTGTCACATCTACGAGCAAACAGATCAGGTGCTTGCCTAAATGACAGTCCCGTCCAGCCCACACACCTGAGAGCAGACACAAAGGTAGACATGACGTTTATAAACAGCTGTTGTGGGGTAGAAAAGACCAAAAGAGACATTTTGACAGCCAAGACCTACCGTCTCCACAGGTGATATTACAAAAGTCATCCAGCATGATTTGATGTTTGGTATTAATCCATCAGAGTAACTTTTACAACTAACTAGTTTCAATGTCAGCTTATCCCATACTAGAATCGATGATTGAATGCCAGCAGGTTGAGAGGGTGTTGTGCAAAGAAAGCCTCGTGCAACTTAGTCAGCTGCTATGTCAATAACACCTTTCCAACAGAGGAATTCAGGGAGGGACACTGCTGAGGTGAACCTGAGCACACTCTGTGCTAAGCTAAGATACAACCAGGAACTATATTTGGAAATGCAGCTTGACAGTGCTTTGCAACACTGATCTTAAAAGTGGGGTTTCATATCATAAGATACAAAAGGCTCGATAAATAGATACAAGGCTATGAATAATGAAGGATACAAATGATAACCCTTAAATTAAAAAAGGTATGAATAGATAATATAAAAATACATTTAAAAATAAAAGAACGTGTAACATTAAAAAGGGAAAATATAACCCTGATTGATAATGATACAAAGAATACTTAAAGTACAAATAATAGAATCTAAATAAAATGTTAAATATAATGGGAAATATACTGCATTGATTATTTATAATTTAAAAAATAAACAATAACAAAGTGAAAAAAATATAATATAAAAATACAAATAATAAAAACAATTAAGTAAAAAAAACAATTAAAATACAGAAGTGCACTGCAGTTCGTAAGTGCGAAGCAAAGTGCCAAAACACAGTTATAAGGCCTCTATTAAAAAAAAAGTCATAGGTAACGAAAGGCACATTGTATTAAATACTATTAGCTTAGCTTAGTAGCCTGGTATCTGATAGTACCTGATCTGGTTAGTTCCGTAGCATTTGGGCGTAATTAACAAAGGCAACATCCGCGATCTTATTTCGGCTGTTAATTAGATACACCGGCAGTAAACAGCCTATTTCCTTAAAAACACTGTCATCAAATGTCAGAACACCATTCACATTGAAATGGCCATTATTGTGGGGCCAAAGCATTACATTTTCATCCAAATATAAGCATTGCATTACGAGTATTTCCCTCGATAGCCACAGTAGCTTGTATTAGCTCGATGGCAAACTAATTGGCTGGCTAGCGAAGTCAGTTGGCGTCAAGTTAAATACAAATAACCAGCTATTGGTTATTTGTTTGGTTAAATAAGTTAAATAGGAAATAATGGAAGTACATTACCTGTCCAAAAGGTAGCTGCCTGCTGGTTTCCCCACAACAAGAGCAAAGTGGAATAGCTAGCAGATTAGCTGACAGCTAGCCTACTTCCGGCTTCTGATGCTCCACATCTCAAGGTTCATCAGCAGGAGATCCGCTGAACGACTGCCGCACTGAGAGCTTCTTCTTCTGCTTATCAGAGCAGCAGAGCCCGCTGAACTGATGAGCCCTCCGGAGTTTGAAGTCCAGAAGCACACTGATAATACATGGGTCATTCCAGAATTGGAGGACATTTCATGTCCCCCATATAAAAAATCTAATAATCCATGCCCAAAAAGCTAAAACATGCACTTGTTGTGTTAAACATACATGTCTTGAGACAAAATGTATATGAAGTTGTAGAAAAAGTGGTTTCAAAATATTATTTAAATTATCAAATAGCTCTAGAACATCCCCTAAAATGGCATTTTTTTAAAAAATAACGCTTCTTGGTGACCAACTTGCAAGTCAAATATAACATTTAAAATAGGGATTTTATTTACTTTTGTTGGTATAATTCTATTGATATATGTCTCTTGTAATGGTAAAATCAATTTGTTAAATCATGAACACATTTTAAATAACAGTAATTTTGCACAGAATGTGTGTCCCTCACCATGCGTTCAACCCTGTTACCCAAACCGTTTTAGATTGGCAGAGGAAGTGAACAAACTGTAAATCAGATGACACAGTGGAAAGGACATCAGCAAGCCATGTGCTAGTGCCATGGGTAGACCAAAACTAAGTCCTCTCTTTTTATTTTTACAATCTTTTCAGTCTTAAAAGAGTGTGGCACTCTGACCCACTCAACCCTGTTACTCATATTATCAGAATAAAGCATATTAATTTAAAAGTTATCTTTCTTTCATTAGATATCCAAGTTTGTCCCTGCCTTGAAAGTAGCATTACATGCTACATCTAGCAATAATTCCTGAGGTTAAAGCTCAAATTAGCATTGATTTTCAACCCTGTTACTATAATTAGAGTAACAGGGGTAATTCTTCGTTGGAAAATATACATTTGATGCCTTTGCTGGGCAAATCACTTTTTTATGGTTTATTATCTGTTTTTCCTAAATACATAACAAAAATAAAAGGTTCATTTTTCAAAAATGTTGGTGTCTAAATTGTCCTCCAATTCTGGAATGACCCACAAACACTCATAGTATTTACCATGAGTCATCTTTATTGCTGTCATTAGGTGATTCATATTATCTATACAAAAATAGACAACAAATGTGCAAAGCAGCTGTTTTAAAGCACAATGCATCTAGATGTTATGATTACGTATAATAATTACTCGTAAAGATAAGTAAATAAACAACATTCAATTGTCTCTTTACATCTTATATAACAGTACTTAATGTTTTACACATGTTGAATTCATCTTAATATAGATTTTATTAAAGTGCAATTCAGAACATACATTTAGTTTATTGCCTTATTAATTATAAATATTTTAATATGCATTTTTTGACAATTGTTAAGGATCAACATAAATCACTACCACTACTTCTATTCTCCACTTTACAATAATACCGCCCAATCTGTAGTAAAATCCTTGTTTATTCAAAAAAGTGTACATTATTACAAATAATGGACAACAGCATTTGTGAACAACTGGTGAGGAGTTAAAACTAATACTTTAATGAAAGTATGAGTCCCATATATATATGTTTAAACTACATGTATAGTAATCTGTATTAGTAAAAATGAAGTACAACTACATTTAAATGCGTGTTTTTTAAACTTTTATGACAAATAGTAGAAATTAATGCAAACATTTTTTAAATACATTGTCAATAATCAAATTAATCAACAATTAATTGACATCACAGTTACCACGTTTAAATAAAAATATATAAAGTTTATATTTGGCCTATCAGACATGGAGATAATTCAGTCATTGTTCAAACTCGTCTTCACAGCTCCTGGACTAAAGAGGCTGCTTCTTAAGTTACACTGAATAATTCACAGGCTCACTGAATAAGTTAAAGTGTCGGTGATATAGTCTTCCATTGGAGGAACTTTCAAAGAGCGTATTCAATTATTTTAAGTTTCTATTTAACAGGTTGCATATGTTCGTTAAGCCTCTTGTACCTATTTGCAAATAAGCAAAATATACCATGGCAAATTAACTGTTACTGTTACCCAGGTGTTATTTAAAGAGGACATAGTATGCTCGAGTTCAGGTTGATATCAGTATTCACACTGCAGCACCTCTTTTCACCCTCTGTCCGAAACCAAAGCCCAGTCTGCTCTGATTGGTTGGAGAGGAAGTTTGGTATTTTAGCCTTTGCAGACCATTTACATGCACAAAAACCTATAAAACACACTACAGGAAACGGAAACCCCCAAAAGCATAGGGCCTCTTTAATTAATTATAGGTTACACAGTAACTGATAACGTTCCATAAGAAACGGCAAGAGATTCAAGTTAAATGTTAAGTGAAGGTAGTTATAAATTGTTCATTTAAACTGAGCTTTGACCAATCAAGTATGTTATGAGGAATGCTACGTGCATGGATGGAATACCTAATGTGTCATAACGGCCTGTAAACATAAATCATCTCCATCAGTCCGTCTTCTTCTTCCAGGTGACCTCGGCCTCCTGTGAGATGCGCAGCAGAGCGACTCCGACACACACCGTGGTGAGAGCGCAGAGCAGGGCCAGGCTGTGTGTGGCCGTCAGAGCCGTCCACTCCTTAAACAGAAGAGCGGACGCCACGATCACGGAGCACGTGAACGCCACATAGTACACGGCTTCAAACACATTGGAGCTGAAGCTCTGCAGGGCCTTGTTGATGTAGAGGAACTGCAGGAGGATGCTGACGGCGAGCGTGCACAGCAGGAAGAGGAAGAGAGGCAGAGCGCGACCCCCACCGGCCCCAAACACCTCCCCCGCCACCAGGCCCAGGCCCTTGCTGCAGGGCACGGTGAAGCTGCCCAGCAGGGAGCATATGGAGACGTACACCATGATGTTAGAGGAGCCGTGAGTCGGGGCAACAAACAGGATGAGGACGAGCAGCAGCAGCACCACCAGGAGGGCGTAGCTCACAAACACTGCAGGAGAGATTATTTAGAGATGTATACAGAGGTAGGAGAAGTACTCAGTCAGCTCTATTTTTATTTCTGCTTTTTTAAACTGTAGTATGTGCTCATGTGTTTCATTGTTTGTGAATAGGCTACTGTCTGGATATTCTGAATGATGTTTTCCTATAAACAAAACAATTCTGGTATCAGGTCTAAAACCACCAGACAGTTTCATCCCACAGGCCATAAGACTATTAAACACATGCACTTTAAAGAACATCCATAAACATTATATATATATATATATATATGTTGCACTGTTGGAAGAGCCTGTGACCTAAGTTTTTCATCGACACATCTACACTGTAGCTAACGTGAAAATGACAATAAAGCCTTGAATATCTTGGTTTCTTGATTTTTAACTTTACATTGTTCTGTTGTCTTACATAATACACGTTAAGTAAAAACATCATTGATATTTATTTTCTATTGGATTGATTTGAGTGTCTCACCTGGGTCTGCCAGCCTCTCCTCCAGCTGCTCTCTGGAGGTCACAGTCTCGGCTTTAGGCGCGTGGATGATGAGCACCACGGAGCCACAGCAGCATAAAACACAGCCCAGCTTCCCCAGAATGTTTAGATGCTCCTTCAGGATCCACGAGGCCAGCACAGCCCTGCAGGAGAACACAACATCTTCATAACAAAGTCAAATAAGCTTTATTTATGATCAAACACAGAGTCAATGTGCCAGCAGAACATAAGAAAGAGTCTCTCTCTTACCCAAATAACACTCCCAGGGCCCCCAGAGGTGTGACGATCACAGCGGGGGCCACGTTATACGCCAGGAAATTCCCAATCTGACCAACAATCACTGATGAGAGACATACACAGGTGTGTCAACAACATGACACACGTGTTGCCCTATATCCTCTAACAGAGCTGCAAAGTAACTAAGTACATTTACTCAAGAAATGTACTTAATTACACATTTAAGGTACTTGTATTTTACCCAAGTGCTTTCATTTTATACTACTTTATACTTGACTACATTTTGAACTTTTTACTCCACTATATTTGTTTTACAGATATATTTGCTATAATTGCTTTATACATTCTGAAATTGAAGATCAACATTTGTTTAAAATATGATTATTTGGTATAGATTAAACCATCTAAAATTATATTGAATTGACTAAAAACATGAGTGGGTTAACAGAAAATAGTAATTTACTCCTAATTTACTCCTAATACTTTAAGTACACTTTCCTATTTGTACTTAAATACTTTCACTTAAGTACCATTCTCTTTGTCGTAAAGAATCTGAATACTTTTTCCACCACTGTCCTCTAGTGTCAACAGGTGGGGCTATAATAAGATAATGCTTTATTTTTTCCCGTCACAGCGGCATAGATAAGACATTGCACATGAATGAATATAATCAGCTCTTAAATCAGACTTTAGTTCCACCTGGAGTAAATCCACAAGCTACCCTGCAGAATACAAAGTCATTCAAACTAGCTGCACCTTTACCAGCTTTGATAATACTTTAATCATCAATCATTATAAAACATATCATATATATTATTCTGAAATGGACCAATCTGCAGAATGACTACTTTTACTTTTTGTACTTGAAATATATTTTGATGCTGATACTTTTTCACTTTTACTTGAGTAGCATTTTGAATGCAGGACTTTTACTTGAAACAGAGTATTCCTACACTCTGGTACAAGACCTGAGTACTTCTCCCACCTCTGGTTATGAAGGATAAATATCTTTATACAGAGTATACTCACTGGCCAGAGTGCCCCCCCACCACACCACATCTGTGAGGTAAGACCCCCCTGAGGAAAACACAGAAACACGTTTTATGAACAGACTTTATGGTGTTATTTTCATACAGAAAGCTAATTATCTGCTTCATTATACCTCTGTCTCTGGAGCGTAATATCCCCTTCTTCTGCAGCACAAAGGTGGAGCCATTGATGAAACTCGACACCACTGCTATCAGTATTCCGGAGACAGGGAGAGAGACACCGCTCTGCTCCGAGTCTGGAGACATCATTCACTTTTATTTACTTTATTCCGGAAGGAAGCTCCTCTCCGCGGGTTGGGAGTTTGGACCCGGAAGTGACACACTGCGCATGTGCAGTTTCTCAAGCACCCGGCTGCACCATCCCATACTGTACTTTAAAATGTAAATAAATAGATGAATACAAAGATAGATAAATAAATAAATACAAATTAATGAATAAATAAAATCTACTTTGAAATGTTAACACCCAAAAATGGTCTAAAAGCATTTCAATGTTATATAAAAAATAATAAAATATATAAATTATTTATTTATTTACATACTTTCAAATGTTGTGACCCAGTTGATAGTACAAGTGCTCAGACAATGTAGAAAGCAAAACATGTAACTTACTAACTGTATTTAGGGTTATTTAAAATAAGAGAAGGCAACACATTTAAATAAATTGGTATACTTGGTATTTATAAAAAGAAGAATGTAGAAAAAATACAATATTGAGTCCTATAAAATAAGTCACTCATCAGCTAAATAAAACAAATGCAAAAATAAATACACTATAATTAAATAAACATCTTAACGTATAGGATAATATATAACTCTGTAACATACTGAAACAAATGGGAAATAAATACTCTATAATTAAGTAAACACATTGAAATCTATGAAATATGAAACCCTGTAGCTAAGGAAAATATTATTGAAATATAAACACTAAATAAATACACATCTAAAATGATATGTAAAACAATATGCTATATGTTACTCTGTGGCCTGAATAAATATCTAAAAATATATTAAACGTGTGACTTTGTGGCTAAATAAGACTGATGTGAAATAAACACAACATTCCTTAAGACACAGCGCCACCTAGCGGACATTTTCCATCACTCTTCAAGCCAACCCCGCCCCTCCTAAGTCCCGCCTCCAATAACAAAATGCGCTCGATTTATAACCAATACTGGTACGAGAGGGCGGAGTACACTCAGTGCCCGACAGATTCAAACCCCGCCTCTCAACGGGCTATTGCGGTGAGCAAATCCATTGCACTAAAGCTTCCCGTTTACCTTCTACGTCATTTGTTTCCATGCCTCGTGCCCAGTCTGCGACCTGTCAATCATATCCATTATGAACGTCTTGTTAATGCAGCAAAGCAGCTGAAGGGACGAGAATAGCTTGAGAAGACACCGCAGGTAATCTACAAATGTGTTGTTTATATTGACATGTTGCCCATTGTGTTGCTAGAGTTGATCTCATTTGGTTCAGTGTCATATTAGAAGCGTCATCACTTTAGCCTGGATGATGTTTTAACGGTATTAGCTGCAAGCTAACTGGTTAGCCTTGAGCTATAAGCTAATGTGAACTAGCATTGTGTTGCGTTATTATGAGTAAATGCTGTGTCAGTGTGTGTTATTACCTGTAGGATTGGCGTCTGTTATCCTATATTAACACCATGTTGCATTCACAGTATCAAGGTTAACAGAGACTGTGCCCTTGCTAGCATTTAAGCTATGATGGTCTCGTTTTTGTATACATTGGATACATACAACTAGCATTATGTGATATTATGAGCCTGTTCATTCAGAATTCCTTTATTTGGGAAATCTACATTATTACAACAGCAGAAGTATAGTGTAGATAAAGTGAAAAGAAAATACTTGCATATCAAAATGTATTAACGTATGTACAAGCTATTTATAATAAAAACACCACAATAAGTATATATTAGCGGATAAGTACACCATGGTAAAAAGTATTGAGAGAAAATAAAGGGTATATTGCACATGGGTGTATATTGCACACACATGCTGTGTCAGTGTGTGTTATTACCTGCAGGACCAGTGTCTGATATCCTATATTAACACCATGTTCTATTCACAGTATCAATAACAGACAGTAGACGGCAGATCCTATCTGACTCTGTAGGCTACCACTAATATGGGAAATAAATGGGTCAAAATGTAGGTCAAATAAATACACAGACAAGTACAGTTTAACAAACATCCCAAATGATATGAAATGTATAACAATGTAGCTAAAGAAAAGCTAAGCCACATATATAGACTAAATAAACATTTACGAACAAAAACATATCTGGCCTTTAACTATAAGAGTGAAGTATGTAAATGAAGCCAATGTGTGATTCTTTATTGATGTCACTATTGAAGAAGAATCACAAGGAGAGTTGAAGAGGTTGATCCTGATGAGTATACCGTTAGATCGTTTTGTGTTCAACAGATACATTCATATAAAACTCAGCTATATTCAGATGTAGTTTCTGTATTAAAAGTAAGATTTAAGGTTTATTTTAGACTTGGCATTTAAATGGGAGTCAGTGATTCAGTCATGTGTTTTTCTATCTGTTTACATGTGGGTTATGATTTTACGAGTCATGCTGAATTTTCACAGACTGTTTTAAATTAATTTGTTTGAGATAATCTTTGTGTCAGTTGTAATCTTAAAAGCGATAGGTGTTGCTAACACATGTGTGCCCAAAGACTAAGTAGATTAGATTAAGCAGGATAAGTGACTGACAATTAAATAAAGTTTGTTTGGATTGGTTTTAAGTCCTAAAATCTGGTACTGACATTCTTTGTGAAAATATCTAACAGTAGAACTTTTAACATCACATAGAAATAGTCAGATTGCTCTGAAGATGGGAGGTGATATTCTATTCATTTTCACGTTCACACAGTCTGTGATTTTTGCTGGCCGTCTTTCCTGCAACGGCAGTTTAAACTATATTTCCTCTATCCTGTAATATGACTTGATCGCTTTAAACTCCGCACACGGAGCTCTGATTAGTCAGCAGGCAGTGCTTTCACTGAGTTGATCTCTTAGCCTGCAACCTAACCTGCTCCGGGGCAGGTTAGCCGCTCAGCACAAGTTACCATGGAGATCTAGCCCGCTAAAAAGAGAACCAGCGTCGTAGGACCGGAAAGCCCGAGGTTTCCCTGAAGTTAGCTCACTAAGCGAAAATCCGGCTTCGTCGTACAGGCCTCTGCACAAAGACTACATTTAGTATGATGAGAACAACTCCTTCTCAGAACACTGCTGTTTCAGGCACAAATAGGTTGTATTCATTTCAAAGGAAGCTATACATATGCCAGGGTAGGAACATGCTAATTTGACCCAACCTCACTTTATTATCAAGGCACTATTTATCACTAAATAATGTCAGTGTATATCATCTGGTTCTCCTCTCACTGTAACGTTGTACGTGTGTCTCAGTTTCCAACAAGCCTCTCTTCTCTTCGTCCTGCAGGTTGGCTGCGCTGGCAGCCAGGAGAGGAGAGGGCAAGATGCCTTCTCCATCTTTCACCCTCGATGCTCAGCTGAGATTTCATGACAAATGGCTGAAGATAGACCTGCAGGTATGTGAACATTAAGGAGGAATCACAGGGAAAGAACTGCTTTTTTTAGATGCAGAGGACAGCATGATATTTTGAGGTTTCAGGAAATCTGCATATTATTCGTCACCTTTGCTTCAGTTGAGAGACTGCACGTTTCATCTTTTTCTGCTTTCTAAAACGACTGTGTTGTTGGTCACTTTATTTTGGAAGAAGCTCCCTGTGAATGGCTGTCAGTCTGCGCTGCATTGTGTTTGTGACAAAGTGTAATGATGAATCTCTATCAGCCTTAATGTCACTGATAGTCAATGTTTCAAAACATTGTTCTGTGACACCAGAAGGTGAATGCATATCACACGAGAGCCCTGCAAGCTGCATCAAGCCTCCTGCACAGATGATGATTGTTTTCCTGTGAGACGTGTATCCTGTAATATTATAGACAGTTAGAGGAATGGGTATTAAAACGGATCTACTGTATGTTGTGGAAAACACACTAATGTTGGTTGTAATTATGAGCTCTTTTATTCATCTCTGTAAACACCACTGTCTCTTTCTACTAAACGAGTGCGGACAGAGTTCAAACTGAAATCAGTTTTCAATTGGCTGAGGGTGTCATGTTTCTCTTACAGTGCAGAAGACAGCTTCAGTTTTATGTCTCTGGTCTGGTGCCCTCTGTAAGCGAACATGTGGACATTTTAAGATATTGGATCCTTGAAAGCAGGAGTTGGCTTTCGACTCGTGAGTGTTTCTCAGGATCATGACACCCATTTTTACACAACAGCCGCTGTATCTTTGAGTAAGTTGGGAGGCCGGAGGTAAAGTAGCTATTAAGAACTCTGCCTTCATTTATATTTGATATTAGTTTGTGGGTGTAAGGCTTCTGTCCTTGGTTATGAGACTGCACGACACATTTCCTTTCATGGGTGGAAGACATTGTTGGATCCAAATAGGACTGAAATACAGGAAAATTAGTCGTGTCGTATAAATGGTTATTTTGTGGGACAATTTGACACAAAACAAAATGTGGGTGTGATTTGATAATAACCGTGTGTGTGTATACTGTATGTAGAGTTTATTAAGAAAACAGTGATGAAGAGTAGAGTACTTCAGTGCCATTCTGAGGGACTTTTAATTTAAATCTGTATTTTTCGGCTACTATAACTCCACTATATTTCAGTGGGATATATTGTACTTTTGACTGCACTACAGGTATCTGACAGCTGTAGTTACTTCTAGATTTATACTTCCGTACTCAAGTGAAATTGTGCATGTACACATCTGAGACTGCACCAATCTCTCCATGTTCAACTCACAATTGTAACTATATAAAACTAGATTATAACACTATTATTCTCAGTGGGTACCAGCCAGGACTATTTAGAAAACAAAAATTCATTACTCAGGGGGTCCACGGGGTCTTAAAAAGTATTACAAGTTGATAAATCAATTTAGCGAAAATGAAGGCTATTAAAAAGTATTAAACAGCATTTCCCAAGGTATTACATTTTGTATCTTGTTTTCAATAAGTATATAAATGGTCCAGAGAGGTTGTATTCTACAGTCTGCCTCAATGTAATCATGGCGTAGGTGTGTAGTGTGATTCTGTGTAGTTTATTGATGGCATCGCGTTGGATTTGACGTCATCTGAACAGGACGTCACACGCTCACTGCTTGATAGCGCGAAGGTCCGTTTAGGCCGGTTGTTAAACAACATCGTTATGGGGAAATGCAAGTCTGCGTCCAAATGGTTGGAAGATAAGGAGGAAGGACAATCAATACTGTATATAGTCAATGTGAGGTAAAGTGTGTCGCCAAGGTAACCGGTTAAAACTCCAAGTGGCGATGAGGTCTTAAAATGTATGGAAAGGGTCTTAAAAAAGGTCTTGAAAGGAATTACATTTGACTTCAGGATTCCTGCATATACCCTGGTAATACATTTGATGCGTTGCTGAATTTCGGTGTCTGTCTCTGTCTTTGTCAGCGGGCGTTCTCTCCGGAGGGTCTGAGTGAGATGTGGAATGAAATGGTGAAAGACGAGGAGATAACATTCAGCGGAGAAGAGTCCGCTCACACAGGTATGTCTCACGGAGGTTTCAACATTCACCCTCCGTGTTGTTTACCAATCCACACATGGCTACTGTTTGTGATGGCACGGTACATTTGTACACACTGTCTAGGGATGATACATGAGCTGCTGACAGCGTTGGCATTTTAAAGGTTCAACGGGTAAATCCAAGTCACCTGATCCTTAGAATTAGCGGGCAGCATTTCCCCTCAGCTTCAGGGTTCATACCATCTCAATGTACTGTCATCTACTCATTAACAGCAAAGGAAGAATACGTAGAGCTGGTCAAAATAACATTGCTATTTTATAAACTTTAAGGGGGGGTTGTGGCCTAAGCTAAAGTTAGTGTTATTGAGCTGCTGACCCTGTACTGGACTGTTGTGTACACTTGTAGATATAGATTGTGTAACCGTTTGTATTACTTGTCTGAAACCAAAGCATCAGAAGCGGGAAAACAAGCCGCACCTTTGATCTTTTTTTAGTAGATATCTCTTCAAAACAGTACTTTGCCATTGCATCAACACCGTCCTATACAACAGTTCTATCGTTAGATCCGTTCTAATCCTCTCAGGAAGAGGCCCTTCTCCCCAACAACTAAGTTAACCCCTCCCTTGTGGCTCTCCCACCTCCTGCACATCAACACACCCATCCGCACTCTCAGGTCTTCTGCTTCCCTCCACCTCACTGCACCCCCCTTCCGTTTAACCACCATGGGGTCTAGAGCAGGGCTATTCAATTGGCGGCCCGCGGGCCAAATCCGGCCCCGGGGGGATATTTATTGGCCCTTTGAGTTAAAGAGTAATCGACTTTTTTTAATTTATTCTTTTTAAGATTTATTTTCTGACCAGAGAGCCTTTATTCCAGAGAGGGTGTTACATTGAGAGAGAGAGGGGAAGACATTGCCTGGAAACTTCAGCGGGCTCGGGTTTCGAACCCACCTACTAGCTACTGTAGTGACAACTCCTGTCATTGATTGCATCTCTGCGTGAATGATTAGATCATTTCACCTAAATGAAATGAAATGATGTTGATGGTTAAATGAGCTTCACATGTAGGCCTACTGAGTTCTGAACCTTTAGATCCATGAAGGCCTTGGGCTTGGGGCTATGTTGTTTGATTGAATTAAACACAATATGCACTCCACTATGCTGTTGGGGTATTTACTGTATCTGAAGCTCTTAATAGGATTGCTCATATTTCAAGCCATCTTTTTCCCGGCCCCTTGCTTTGGATCATTTTAATCAACCGGCCCCATTCCAAACTAATTGAATAGCCCTGCTCTAGAGCCTTCAGCCGCTCTGCACCCCGCCTCTGGAACTCTCTCGCACCTGACATCCGCAACACTGACTCTCTCCCCATTTTCAAATCACGTCTCAAAACATATCGCTTCACACTCGCATATCCACCCTGATCATTATCCAGCAATTTATTTTGAATTTGTTTTATATACTGCATTGTCTTGTTTATGTCTCTTATGCTGGTGTTATGTATTGTGTATCTGTGTTTGTACGGCGACCTTGAGAGCCTTGAAAGGCGTCTATATAAAATAAATGAATTATTATTATTATGAACTTAAAGTACATTTGGCTGTTGAAGAGGCCCTGTTGTGCTTTTGGGGGGTTGTCCCTTTCCTGTAATGTGTTATAGAAATTTGTGTGCATGTAAATGGTCTGCAAAGGCTAAAATCTCCCACACTACCCCCCCCATAATCAGCATAATAAATCGTCTTTATTTCATTGTGTGTGCGCGTTGTTGTGTACATTCGTGTGACCATTGAACGATGGTTTGATTCAAATGCCTCAATAGCCTTGAAGTTAAAGGTGGGGTAGGTAATTCACTTCAGAAACATGGAATGCTCTTAACATCCCGATAGCAATGAATAAATGAAATGCTTTGACAATAAATACATTAAAAAATATCATCTGGAAGCCGTGGCGCTGTAAAAAGCACGACCAATCATCTGAGCCGGCCCGGCTAAAGTAACTGGATGGCCTACCTGCCTGTCAGCCTTCCATCTGGGCACAAACTTATCTCGTGTCCTCATTGGTCATGTGCGCGTTCGTGTGTGTTGGAGGAGGGGCTCTGTAATTTTCCGTTTTTTTCAAATTCTAGCGCTGGTTTCTCCATTCTTACCGACCCCACCTTTAATGTCAGATCTTTTTTCTTGATCATTTCAGAGGATTGCACCGACTGCTTTGGAACCCAGAAAAAAGATGAACCCAACGACAAAGAGAAGAAAGAGGAGGAGGAGACGTCCACCTCCGTGCATCACTCCATCATCGAGACCTGGGACTGGGGCCGGCAGCCAAGTAGGAAGGCCACCAACACAAATAGAAATAAACATCACACTATGTCCTCCTGCTACTACGACTGTTTTACGCCTTTCTGTTTCCAACTGGGGTAATGAATACCACGCTGGGAGCTTTCACAACACGTAGATGAGGACTAGATACTGACCGTTTCAACACATGGCCGCCGCCGCTCAGTTTCACTGCTGATGAGTGCATGTCCTGCTGGCTGGCACGTGAGATGTGGAAACTGGGAAACGATCTCTGTCTGCAGGTCTGAGAGGGTCTTTTTTACCTCGCAGTGTAATCTTGGGAGGCGTTCCAATGCGGTCAACAGAAGGGTGGCATCCAGCGTAACATGGCCTTTAAATAATACCTCTGTTTCTTTATGCTTTTTTGCAATACACTGAATATTCTAGTAGTCCCTGCAACATGTGTCGTGCAAAAAGCGGGAAATCACGTGTACAATTGACATATTGTTTTATTTCAACCAGGCATTTGTAACCAAATCCAAACAAACCTTGTAACAAGTTTCAGAATGTTTTAATAATTTACGTTTTACAATATTTCAACATAAACGCCTTTTCAAATATCCAAACCCAACACATATATAATAGTCTCTCCCCCAAGACTTGTTGTCGGGGTGGGACAGTGTCATGCTGGGGGGAGATAAGCTGAAGCTGGGGTTACGGGGGGGGGGGGGGGATGATATAAGAAGTTCAAGCCCACATGTTGTTCTATAACGGGATGCTCTCAAAGAAATACCATCACCTCACCTGGTGCTTTAAGCTGCCTTCAAAATAAAACCACAACGCCTTCTTTATTAAATGAAAGAATGACTTAATAAACAAAAACAGCAAGAAAAATACATGTTTAAATAATCAAATCAATTAATAGCTCCAACCTTTTAATTCCAATGTGTTTACTTCTCTCTTCATTGGTGGATCTTTTTGAAAGAGTTAATTAACCCCTTCCATTTGGCATTATCCAGGGCAAGCTAATTTTACCATGGGTAATTTATAATAAATCCTGCGGTACATATATGTCCTGACAGAGGAGCACAGCTGACCTCCGGCCGGTCTTCATGAAGCTTAAGTTGATTCAGAGCGGCTATTTTAACTCGTCTCATCTTCCCTGCAGCACTGCTGTATGAAGTCGTGATGAAGCATGTCGTCTCTTGAACAACATCACAACAAAAGGCTGATTGTGAGAGTGCAGAACATATTGAATGGGGGGGATTTTTATTTACTTATTTAGAAACAGAGTACAAGTTGCCTTAAGAAGCTCTAAGTGTCATGAGATCCTTTCTGGAAACACCGTGAGCTGTGGTGCAATGTGTTCACTTTATTTGTGTTTTTATATATTATACATTTTAACAAAAGGTGTGTGTCTATGTTTAAAAAAAAAAGACGTGAGTGGGGTAAAAAGTGTATTTTAATTTTTTTTCTCTTTTTGCACTCAAAATTAAATGATCAAGTTATTTTTTTCTGTAAGAAGTAATAATGGGTGTAAAATAAGGTTGTGATGAATTCTTCTCCCTGTCCCCCTCCCTGGTTGCAGATGAGACGGAGCTGAAGGACTGTCTGCTGGTGTTGGTGGACGATCAGCAGAAGCTCTCGGCTCAGATGGCTAAGAGCACTCTGTCTGCTCAGCGGCTCCGGCAGCGACTCGTCATCCTGGAGCGATACCTCATCTCTCTGAGCCACAGCATGATGGAGGAGAAGTACAAGGTCCGCTGGAAGGGGCCGCCCAGCCCCCCCCTGCCCGCCGCCGACAATAAAAGGTAATGGTAATTGTGCGGAGTTAGATGAGCCAGAGGAAGGACTGTGAGTGTGCATGAGGACAGAGCGTTGTGTAATGTGGAAGAAACCACACTCAGGTTTTCATTTGGACCTTAAGGTAGATTCAGTTTGCAGTGAAAAGACAAGGCCTCCATTGTGACACACGTTTTAAAACAACAATGACTAATCTTTAAAAAGGTACCTCATTACGTTTTATTAACCGTGCAGCCCTAGACTGGTGAGTGTGCTTGTGCCTCTACACCACATGTGTCAAACTCAAGGTCCGGGGGCCAAATCAGGCCCTTGGTGGATTTAATTTCGGCCCTCAGGATAATTTCTAATTACTATTAGATCTGGCCCGCCGGTATATTGCACGCACACCTTCACTCCATCCTGAGGGTCTCCTCAGCTCAGAGCCGGACCCCAAACATTGATGACCTTGCACCCAAGATGAGATGCCAAGTATCTGAACGAGCATCACAGAGCAGCACACTGAGTTCAAAGGATGTTTCCTTCTGCACTTTCTCTCTTACGACAACAGGGCCTGTTTGGTTTTTCTTTGAGGGAAATAGTTTTGTTGAAGCTGTTGTTGGCCTGTGGAGAAATGTGATCATAAGAAATGACTCTGGAGAAGCTGCAGATAGAGCCATAAGAAATGAATGCAACTGATTATTTAATGTTTAATGTTGTTTTTATAGGCAATAATTTAAGCTTTGTTAGTTCCAGGTTTAATATGTGCAATAAGTTCATTTCAATAAGTTCTGCAATAAACATTGAACCAGTCCGGCCCTGGACTAGTACCCATTTTTTTTATTTTGGCCCACTGTGTATTTGAATTTGACACCCCTGCTGTACAGTATATAATTGTATTATATCCATTTTAAACGTTTATTGAGTTTTTTTTCGATAAAGCTCTGAATGTATTTGACACACATTTTGTATAGCTTTACAACAGATCTAAACGTGTATATTAAAGCTGGTTCACTGCTGGTTGTTTTGCATGTGTCTGGCCATAAAGAAATAATATAATTAGTTGGCATTTTCCAAGTTTATTTTAAACAATTGTGCTCTTCAAGCTTCAAAGTATTCAGTACAGCCCCAGAAGCTCTCTTGGAAAAACCTGAGTGTTTTCTAGGAAAGCTATGAAAAACAAACTAAAGCTAGATTAAACCGACCGACCGTCCACACTCACAACAACGGCCTATCCAGACATAAATAAACCAGCGACTGTATTCTCCATGACACAGACAGTCTTTGGTTTGTACTTGTTTAACTTTTGTCTAGTTTCTGAACAGATATGAGGAGCTGTGAGCTCTGAGTGCTAACAGCTAACGGCTGATGTTGGTTTTCTGTGGTTCGCATTGAAGATGACGTCACGGCTCCGCCTACACTGCGTTACTATAGTAACTATAGTATAGTTACTGCCCCAGCTACTAAACTCAGAGCCATATATGGCGCTGACTAAACTGTAATGGAAACGCAGCATAACGTGAGACTGGCCTACCAAGGCCTAACTAAGCCGTGCGAGGCCCTGCAGTGGGAATGCGCCATTATACTGTGTATACATAACTTGCTGGCTTGTTTGAGTTGAAGCCTACAGCCTGGTATCAAGTGCTCACTTTGTTTTCCTCTTCTTCACCCTCTCATGTTAATCTCTGTGTGTTCTGCTCTGTTTTTCAGCACTCGGCCTGCCAGTAAAGGAGTTGAAGGTTTGGCCAGAGTTGGCTCCAGAGCCGCTCTCTCCTTCGCCTTCGCTTTCCTGCGCCGCGCCTGGAGGTCAGGTAAGAGTTTCCTACCTGTGAAGAAGTGCTGTCTGTGTTAGAGCCGCTGATAGCTGCTGTCAGAGTGATGGAGCGTTACTACACAGCTGTGGTTTTACATCTTGCACCATGTCACACACTGTCCATAGTAAGCAACCCAACATGTTCCTCAATGCTATGTTTGTAGCCTGAGCTTGTGATATCAGATGGATGAAGAACTGCTGGGGTTGAGGGCTGAACAACATGGGAAATTATATTATTGCATTAGTTTGAACCGTTATAACGACTGCATTGAAGTATTCAAACATTTTCTTTTTGAGTTCTGAGATAAAAGACAGAATTCTGATTTTTTTTTTTCTAAAAGGTAATCATTTAAGAAATTTTTTATTAGATTTTTCTATTCGTTTTCTGAAACAACTGAAAAATTAGATTAAAGTCAGATTTATTTAATTGTATTTCAGATTATTTATGATTTATTACATACATATTTATATTAATTTTATTTCCTATATTTAATTTTGTTGTAAAATAAAAAGTTAATCCCCAGTATAAGTGAAGGCAAACAAAAAAAGCAGCAGTGTTTAAAAGTCCTTCCTGTTAGCATGTTAGCATGTTAGCATGTTAGCAGATGTAGAATGTGGTCTGATGTGAAGAGGAGAGCTGCCGGTCCTCAGGGACTGGGTGGGAACAAAAGAGCCTGTCTGCTCTCTGAAGCCTTCCTGTAACTTGAGCAACACACACACACACACACACACACACACACACACACACACACACACACACACACACACACACACACCACACACACACACACACACACACACACACACACACACACACACACACACACACACACACACACACACACACACACACACACACACACACACACACACACACACACACACGCAAAAAAACACACTCACCACAGCCTCGCTCTATTCCTAGCACACACTAGGTCAGAGCGGTGTAACAGTTTTTAATTCACCCACCGCCCAAATTTTAGACATGAAGATTTTAGAGTTTCTTCAAGTGCAATAAGGAAAGGGCTCGTTTTATCTCATTAGTGACCTGTTGTTTTAAGATGAATGTTTGTAAATGCATGCATGGATGAGCCCATATAATCAATAGGGATGTACTGGATGTGATTTTATTGAATTAAAATCCAAATTAAGCTTAACATGTCTATTTTTAAAAGATAATCACTCTATTTTCTAATTAGAACATTTACATAAAGTGATTTATAAGATTTAAATAGATGTTTTATTCCGATGGTTGTATGAATGTATGGTGCTCTTAGATTGCTGCAAGTCGGAAAAGCCATTGCATGAAAGGCTTTTTAAATTGTATGCAAACATGTGAGTTTACTGTAAACTGAACCTTTCGCGCTCATGCTGGGTTTGACAAATTGTACATTTTAGATGTTTTCCCCCCTCTTTGTGCGGTAATCTACCCACTGTGCCTCGTATAAAACAGAAGAGTGTTTGGTGTGTTTCAGGGGACGATGCAGACCTGTGCAGTGAGCTGCTGCAGGAGTCTCTGGACGCCCTGCGAGCGCTGCCTGAAGCCACGCTGTTCGACGAGGGGACCGTATCATCCGTGTGGCTGGAAGTCGTCGAGAGGGCCACCAAATTCCTCAGGTTCGTTATTTACTCCTCAATCTCTTCAGCTGCTGTTAACCACAGACCTTATTTCAGACTAACAACCAACAACACATTCAGAAAACCATTGACTTCCAGGTGAGGGAACAGAAAGTCCTAAAATGCTGAATGGTATTTGGATTTTAGGACTCTTTTGTAAGATGTGTTTGATAATCTTTTGTGTTTCTCATGTGTAGTGACGTACATGGGAGTGCCAGCACCAAAGGCAACATTCCTCTGCAGGATCAGCACCTGGCGCTGGCCATCCTGCTGGAGCTGGCTGTGCAGAGGGGCACCCTGAGGTAACCTTCAACGCCTTTAACACCTTTAAACCCGCTCACATGCCTCTGCTGACACCCTGCTGAAGTGCTCTCTGCTCACTGCGTGTGTGTGTGTGTGTATAGTCAGCTGCTGTCTGCTGTTCTGCTGCTGCTGCGCCTGTGGGAAAGCGGCACCAGAGAGATGGATAACGAGCGCTCCACCCAGGGAACCAGCGCCCCCTTGCTGCCCCTCCTGCAGCGCCTTCACAACATCCACAGCAGCAAGGAGGAGCCCGTCGCTGAAGAGGAGGCTGAGGTAATATCTCCCCCTCTCATTAGCAGTACAGTTAGACACCGAAGGGATGTTAGAAATAGAACAAATGTTGTTTTAACTCATTTTAATGCCACTTTAAGGTGGGGTAGGTCATTCACTTCAGATACACTTTTTGTTATATTCCATGGAATGCTCTTAACATCCCGATAGCTATGAATACATTAAATGCTTTGTCAATAAATACATACAAACATTTCATCTGTGGAAGCCGTGGTGCTGTAAAAAGCACGACCAATCATCTGAGCCAGCCCGGTTAAAGTAACTGGATGGCCTACCTGTTATTTACAAACGTATCTCGTGCCCTCATTGGTCATGTGCGCGTTCGTGTGTTGGAGGAGGGGCTCTGTGAGGAAGTCTGAAGGAAGGGGCAGATTTTTTCCGGCTGCGTAGTTTCAAATTCTAGCGCACTCGAGCTGGTTTCTCCATTCTTACCTACCCTACCTTTAAACATAGGATATGAGAAGAACCCTCTTAAATGAAATCACAGTCTGTCAAAACAGCAGTATTAGACTTAATTCACACTAACTAATCAAATTAAACTTTATTTATACAGCACTTTTCATACACAGAGGTAACACAGAATGCTTCAAAAACATAAACAGTACACCAAAAAACTAAAACAATACTAATTTGATTAATAAGAACACTTACCAACACAGGATTGAATAAAACAAAAATAAAATCAGAATAAATACCAATAAGACATTTTCCTTTTTTAAATAACTGCATTGTTCTACATTCTTTGAAGCAAAGTGTTCATCCCTGAATTGACAACATACAGTAAAACATGCCTGTTGTCCTCTTCCTGTTTAAGATTCAAGCTAACTTGAACTGTGATTGTTTGCTGTGACTCTCAGATCCTCACCGTGCAGATGAGTCCTAACGAGAGCTTCCTGCGCTACCTGACGCTGCCTCAGGACAACGACCTGGCCATCGACCTGCGGCAGACGGCCGTGGTGATCATGGCTCACCTGGACCGCCTGGCTTCTCCCTGCTGCCCCCCCCACTGCAACTCCCCCACATCACACAAGGTGAACTCCTCTTACCAACTCAGCATGGTTAGTGATCAGGCATAGAGTACATGCAGCTGGATTACATCATCAGGAGAATGTGTTCCCTTGACGTTACATATAAATGATGCCTGAATATGATTAATGAAAGGCAGGTTTTACCATGAAAACATTTTTTGACCCTAACCTAAATGTCTTGGTTTCTTGTTTTCTAATATGGAACTATTATAAACATTCTGGTTCACACTGGGGTTAAAATTGGACGAAGGAGAAGGTGGATAGTGAAAAAGGACCAGGTTTATGGTTAAGGGGGAGGTTCACAAAAACAAGCTTTGACAATTAGCCCGCTAGGTCCTGAGGCTGTTCGGGGTCCGGGGATCACTGCAAGCGAGAAAGCAGAACCAGGTTTCCAGCATTTATACTGAGAGCTTACCTGATGCTGCTCAGCTGTCTGGTCTCCGGCCGAGCCACTCCCATCCCTCCAGCAGCCGGCGCCCTAACCACACCCCGCTGCCACAACTACTATTAAACATAAATACAATTCATAATTAAAAGAAATCTTTTTAGAAATATAAATATACAAAAAGTAAGTACAACAAGAACTTGACAAGTTACTCTGAACATTTTTAAATATGTAATGTATCAGAATTTAAAGTTGAAGAGCAATTTTAAATGAGAAACGTGTAAGCTTCACAGCAATTTGTATGAGGAACGGCTCGCAAGATTTGTTTATTTTTGCACGACAGTTAATCAATTCTCAAAGGTTGACCTTAATTTTCTACGCAGTATTTGTTATGCTCATGTGTTTCAGCCCATGTGACCGATGTGTCCTCCTCTTTGCCCTTGTTTGTTGCAGGGAACTCTGCAGGAGGTGATCGCCTGGGGCCTTCTGGGCTGGAAGCTTTACGCTAACGTTAACGGGCCGATCCAGTGCAAAGCCCTGTCCAGCGTCGGGGTGGCTCAGATCGTGTGCTCGGAGAAGGGCTTCCTCATCCTGTCCAGCAGCGGTGCCGTTTACACCCAAAACTACAAGAGCACAACCCTGGTCAGTTCTGACACACAGGTGGATTCTGTTTATTAACGCATTCTCAGTAGTAGTAGCTGATAGGGCTGCACCAATTGGAAAACATAGCGTATTTCGATTTTTTTTTTAATGATAGCAACTGTAACATTATATGATATATAACAGGGAAAATTTCAGCTTGTGATAAAGTCTCTCATCTTAAAGTCAATGGCCTTTATTTATACTTTATTCTATACTTTTATTACTGAAATAAGGTCAGTAAGCTAAAGAGATTTTAACATTTTATTCTATGACATAAAATAAGTCAGTAAATACCCCACTAGTGAATTTAAAAACGGCGGTTGCTAACAACTATCTAAATGAGACGACTAAACGTCATCACGCCCAACATTAGCCGCCTTTAGCTTAGCGATGGTGACGTGAAGTCATGTGACCGTGCTGTAGTTCCTTTATAGCTAACATTAGCTTTTTACTTCAGAACTCATCAAGTGGTGTTAATATGTCGAGATTATCCTGCTGAACAAAACGTGTAAGTATCGTTAACGTTTGTTTGACACCGAGATTATTTTCTACATAATCAAAAATCACATGGAACAATATTTTTGTGGTGTGATGCTAATTTCCGGGTCGACTTACAAAAAGGTAATTTCATCCCTGCTCCCGTCTATTGCACTACTCCACATTGCGATTTCAATAACATTTGTATTTATCGTGCAGCCCTGGAAGCAGATCCTTTTATCTCTATTTTCGGCTGAAGATTGAGTTTCTTAATTTGTTGGTTTCAGGCTCCGATGCTGATCCACGGTCTGAGCTCCAGAAAGATTGTGAAGCTGGCGGCTCATCCTGACGGGCAGCACTACCTCGCCCTGTCCTCCAACGGGGAGGTGTTCTCCTGGGGCTGCGGGGACGGAGGCCGTCTGGGACACGGAGACACAACGTAAGCAACTTAAAGAAACCCTGCCCCTGTTTGATCTCTACAAGATCCACCTAACTACTCGCAGTGGTAGAAGAAGCACTCAGATAAAAGTACTAATACTCAAATACTCTCATACAAGTAAAAGTCTGGTCTCATTTAGACATGGTATATGTCCACAAGATAAAACGTCACCTTAACTCAACATACTGCTGGGAATTCTGCAAAATTGTACTAAAGTATAGAACTTGTGTAAGTGTAATGCCTGCCAGATACGCCACTTTTGCATTGCCACCTCCACTATAAAATATCATTGATATGGAAGATTGAAGGTATGATTAGACGCTTTCACACCGCAGTACTTTTCCCACTTTAGTTCCGATATAGTTCCGAAATGTCGCGTTCACACCAAAAAATCCGGAACAAAAATGTGTTCATGAGAACCTTTTCACCCCCTTTTCCGTCCCTGCTAGAAAGCAGGGACTTTCTGGGAGAAAAAGGTTCCTATTTCTGATTGGCTGGCCGGATTGCAAACCACGCCCCGTAAAACTCCCAAAAGGTTTTGTGAAGCCGCCATTTTATTATCCTCGCATTAGCATTATTAGCATTAGCATTAGCCCAGCGCACAAACGCAGAGAGACTAACTTATGGCAACACACAATAAAACATGGGAGCGGTGGAGATGAGGAGGTTTCAGCGTTTTGGCGATTTACTGGCGGTTGCCAGTCCCCAACTCCGGGGACCTCCGGCCGGGGACTTCGGGTGGTAGTATACGCCGTGAAGTTGTTTGTGGCCTGCCAGTAAACCCAAAGCAGAAGAAGAAGAAGTGACGTCAGCGGCTTCATTTGCCTAATTCTCCCCCAGGAACTTATTCCGGTGTGAACGTGATCTGTACTTAGTTCATGAGAACTAAAGAGTTCTCATGAACTAAGTTCTGATGAACCTTTGTGGGAAAAGTACTGCGGTGTGAAAGCGCCTATTGTGGCAAAACACAAACATGTATAAATCGGCTAATAGTTTTAGGATTTAGTAGAAGGAATTTGATTAAATAAGTGTAATTATAAAACTAACTTTCCTCAACAAAAAAAAAGCATAAATCAAAGCTTGACATACATTTATTTTTTTTTTCATTTAGAATTTTCCTGAAAAGCTTCTTGTGTTTGTTCGCTACATTACCTCTGTATTCTTTCTTTCAGGTATCTAGAGGAGCCGACCATGATTGCAGCCTTCAATGGGAAGCAGGCAGGGAAGCATGTGGTGCACATAGCGTGTGGCAGCACTTACAGCGCGGTGATCACTGCTGATGGAGAGCTGTACACCTGGGGCAGAGGGAACTACGGCCGGCTGGGCCACGGTGAGATCCTCCTGCAGTAACCCGCTGGATGATGACACATTATCTGACATTTAACTGATTTATTTTCTATACTTACGGGAAAACCCTGAACGTCCGTTTGTCATTTGACAGAATTTAATGCGAAAAGTACAATGTATCTATTTATTTATCAAAATTAAAGATTTTTTGGACTGGAAATGTAAAAGTCTAACTCCTGCTTCTGTGTGGTCTCAGGCTCCAGTGAGGACCAGACCACGCCGATGCTGGTGACGGCGCTGAAGGGGCTGAAGGTGATGGATGTGGCCTGTGGGAGCGGGGATGCACAAACACTCGCTGTGACAGAAAACGGTAAGAACACAAGTCTTTTTTTCAAACAAAAAGACTTCCAGCAACAACTAGGGTCAATCAGGGTTCATCGGCTCAAAGAAACCTGTAGCTTTTCTGAAAAAACTTGAATGAAACTGAACGACAGCACAAAAGAGCACTCAAATATATGCTGGGAGTAGCGCTTTTTCTCGAGGCAGCTGCATGGGATGGCATGTGCTCTGTACTTATCTGAATCAATTGCTCAGAAAAAGGCAAATTCAATTTTATTGTCAATCTTTCAGTTCGTGTGAACAGTTTGCGTGTACAGACAGAGAAATACCTTATTAACTCGCCCCTTGTGTGTTCCCACAGGTCAGGTCTGGTCCTGGGGGGACGGGGACTACGGTAAACTGGGCCGCGGAGGCAGCGACGGCTGTAAGACCCCCAAGCTGGTGGAGAAGCTGCAGGACCTGGACATCGTGAAGGTGTGCTGCGGCAGCCAGTTCTCCGTGGCCCTCACCAAAGACGGACAGGTGTACACCTGGGGAAAGGGGGACAACCAGCGGCTCGGACACGGCACCGACGAGCACGTTCGATACCCCAAGCTCCTCGACAGCCTGCAGGGTCAGTTCACAGTTGTAAAATAAACTTAAACTTGGAGCACCTTCTGTGACTCGTAATCAGAATTCACTTATTTACTTTTACAGCGTTACAGCAAAAGTGACACGGCAGCTAAAAGGCAAGCCATAATAAAAGTAGCTAACATGTTAAAATAAACACACGGTAATAAAATAAAGACGAATAAGTATACATGGCTAAAAAATGTGCTGCCGCATTTACTAGCAGTAGCTTAGTGATGATTGGTAGCTTTTTGATAGTTCCAATGTGTACAATGCATTCTGTATACATACCTATAATATAATTAATAATGTAATTGCCTGGAGACAGAGGGAATAAAGCAAATAACAAGTAAAAACACAATGATACCTTACCTTACCTGTGTGTTATTATTTTGCAATAGGTAAGAAGGTGGTGGATGTGGCGGTGGGCTCCACACACTGCCTCGCCCTCACAGAGGAGGGAGAGGTGCACAGCTGGGGCAGCAACGATAAACTCCAACACTTCGACACTCTGTTCTCCAATAAGAAGCAACCAAAGGCTCTCCCAGGACTCAACTCCAAACACATCGTGGGAATCTCCTGCGGCCCAGGACAGGTGAGACATAACTGGCATTCATAACTTTAATGTAAGGGATAATGGGCAGCGGTAAGCACACATTGTCCCGCTTATTACACAGCTACATAATACATTAAAAGGATTTTATTGATTTAAAATTGATCCAGTAATCTGGAACTGCGGCAACATAACTTAAAATTACATCAGCACTGATTGAGGTTTTCTGTAACTGTCCAATTATGTTCACATTCTCTTTTCCATTAACCAGTGTTTAAACACTGCCAGAGCCCATACCATGTTCCCTTTTAGTATTTACTTCCTGTCCGTCTTCTTCTGCTGTTCCCTTTAGTGTTTACTTCCTGTATGTCTTCTGTTGTTCCCTTTAGTGTTTACTTCCTGTCTGTCTTCTCTTGCTGTTCCCTTTAGTGTTTACTTCCTGTCTGTCTTCTCTTGCTGTTCCCTTAAGTGTTTATTTACTGTCCGTCTTCTGCTGTTCCCTTTAGTGTTTACTTCCTGTATGTCTTCTGTTGTTCCCTTTAGTGTTTACTTCCTGTCTGTCTTCTCTTGCTGTTCCCTTAAGTGTTTATTTACTGTCCTTCTTCTGTTGTTCCCTTTAGTGTTTACTTCCTGTCTGTCTTCTCTTGCTGTTCCCTTAAGTGTTTATTTACTGTCCGTCTTCTGCTGTTCCCTTTAGTGTTTACTTCCTGTATGTCTTCTGTTGTTCCCTTTAGTGTTTACTTCCTGTCTGTCTTCTCTTGCTGTTCCCTTAAGTGTTTATTTACTGTCCGTCTTCTGCTGTTCCCTTTAGTGTTTACTTCCTGTATGTCTTCTGTTGTTCCCTTTAGTGTTTACTTCCTGTCTGTCTTCTCTTGCTGTTCCCTTAAGTGTTTATTTACTGTCCTTCTTCTGTTGTTCCCTTTAGTGTTTACTTCCTGTCTGTCGTCTCTTGCTGGTTCCTTTATTGTTTACTTCCTGTCTGTCTTCTCTTGCTGTTTCCTTTAGTGTTAACCTCCTGTCTGTCTTCTTCTGCTGTTTCAGAGCTTCGCCTGGTCCTCGTGCTCGGAGTGGTCCGTTGGGCAGCGTGTTCCCTTCGTGGTGGACGTCTGCTCGATGACCTTTGAGCAGCTGGACCTGCTGCTGCGCCAGGTGAGCGAGGGGATGGACGGCAGCTCCGACTGGCCCCCCCCACAGGAGAAGGAGTGCATGGTGGTCGCTACGCTCAACCTGCTCCGGTTGCAGGTAGGCACAACAATCATCTGTAGCTAAGCTAAAGGCAGCTAATGTTGGGCGTGATGACGTTTAGTCCTCTCATTTAGACACTTTCTTTTTTAAATCCACCAGTGGGTTATTTACTGACGTATTTTATGTCGTAGAACAAAACGTTAAAATCTCTTCAGCTTCTGTTAACCACAGACCTTAGTTCAGGCTAACAACCAAAAACACATTCAGAAAACCATTGACCATCTAGGTGAGGGAACAGGATGTGCTAAAATGTCATTTCCAGGTTTTAGGACTTATTGCTGCACCACTAATAGCCTCATTTGAGCATTTGACTGCTAATAGTAATACACATTGCTCAGAAAAACAATGATACTTAATAATACATTTTATTTCTATAGCGCTTTTCTTGAACCCAAAGACGCTTTACATTTGGGAGGGAGGGTAGACAAACAAAACAAAAACAAAGCCAAACAGAAACAAAACAAAACAGAAAAGCAGTCCGGAGGAAGTTGGTTGAGAGGGGGGGGGGGGCTTATGGATACAGAGTTGAAGAGGTGGGTTTTGAGGCTTGACTTGACTTGAGATCATTAATTTGACTGCTTTACAATTCAAGATGATTGTTTTAAAGCGCGATGGATGTTTATAAGTGAACACTAGCCTGTGAATCTCTGTCCTCAGCTGCACGCAGCCATCAGTAACCAGGTGGATCCGGAGGAGCTGGGGCTGGGGCTCGGCAGCGTTCTGCTCAACAACCTCAAGCAGACGGTGGTGGTGTTAGCCAGCAATGCGGGGGTGTTGAACTCTGTGCAGGCGGCTGCTCAGGCTGTGCTGCAGAGCGGCTGGTCGGTGCTGCTGCCCACTGCGGAGGAGAGAGCCAGAGCGCTGTCCTCACTGCTGCCCAACGCCGGTGAGCGCCAATATAAACGTCTCAAATAAATGTGCAGCCCTTCTTCCCACCCTGATGGAAAACATACATGGATATATCTGATAACTCTTTTCATATCGTCACTTAAAACCTTTTTGTCACTTCTATATATATGACATGTGGTGATGAATACACTTCATTCAACGCGATACAACATTTCATTTCTTCCAAAATAAATGTGATAAAAAAATCTGTCATATTCAGACAGATTCAATTTGAGTTTTTCGAACTTGAATTTTGTCTTCACAAAGCACAGATCATTATTATTACTTGAATGGTTCAGACCAAGGATATCAACAAATGGTTTATGGTTTATATTTAATGATATCAATCTCTTTCTCGCTAGCGTCTGGGAACGAGATGAGTGTGAGCCCCGGCCGCCGCTTCATGATCGACCTGCTGGTCAGCAGCTTGATGGCTGACGGAGGGTTGGAGTCTGCACTGAACGCAGCCATCACTGCAGAGATACAGGTCAGTGGTTGATGCATCACTCTGATAACATGTAATTATATTCTAGAAGAATATAACTTGTGTGTTTGTACAAATACATTTAGATAGAAACGTCTTTTTGGACTGAGATTAACCTTGAATTCGTTTTTAGTAGGCAAATGTATTATTCGTATTTATTGATAAGTTTATCTAACATGAAGAGAGCACATTGATAGTGATTGCTGTAAATGCACCAAAGGCTAAAGTCAATTAAAAAAAATTATGAAATTAGAACATTTAAAAACAAATACAGAAATAGTTTATTTTCGAAATTTCTCCCATTTTTGTTCCTTCAGTTTTTGACATTTGATTCATTGGTCCATTTCTTTACATTTTTTGGATGTTTTTAAGATGAATTTGTTTTATATATTATATATGTATCCTGACGCTTTTTACCCCTTTCCTTTAGTTTCTGACATTTATTAGATTTCTTATAATTTTTTTATATTTATGACGCATTTTACAGGCATTTTACAGCTTTTTGCCACATAATTAACTTTTATCCCATAAATAGTTTGTTAATCTTTTAGTTAAAACCTAATATTTGACAGTCTGGCCTAAAGTTAAAGACTTAAAGGTTTGGTAGGTAATTCACTTCAGAAACACGTGTTGTTATATTCCATGGAATGCTCTTAACATCCCGATAGCAATGAATATATTAAATGCTTTGACAATAAATACATAAATAAATGTAATCTGTGGAAGCCGTGGAGCTGTAAAAAGCACGACCAATCATCTGAGCCGGCTAAAGTAACTGGATGGCCTACCTGCCTGTCAGCCTTCCATCTGGGCACAAACTCATCTCGTGCCCTCATTGGTCATGTGCGCGTTCGTGTGTTGGAGGAGGGGCTCTGTGAGGAAGTCTGAAGGAAGGGGCAGATTCAAATTCTAGCGCACTCGAGCTGGTTTCTCCATTCTTACCTACCCTACCTTTAATGATTTTAATGTGACAATTTGAAACTTTGTTAGACAAACTTAAAGTATTAATAGAATCCCGCATTAATGAAAATAATATAAATGACCTTATTCTACATCCCTGTACAGGAAACAGAAATAACGCTGTATTTTGTTCATCTCTTGACAGGACATCGAGGCCAAGAAGGAGGCTCAGAAGGAGAAGGAGATCGATGAGCAGGAGGCCAACGCGTCCACCATGCAGCGGTGCCGCACCATGCTGGACAAAGACCTCATCAACACGGGCATCTACGAGTCCGCGGGGAAGCAGAGCCTGCCGCTGGTGCAGCTGGTGCAGCAGCTGCTGAGGTACCTGCTGTCTTGTCAAATTTGTATATAATTATTTAAATCATATATATAGATTATGTTTTACTCTAATTGCTTTTTACTCGGCTAAATTGCCATTTTATCCTTTGAGGATGAAGTTGCCCTGTACCTGCATTTCAGATCGATTTGAATTGTACATGTGACCCGCTCTATGGAAATCAGTCGGAAGTCGAAACGGCTCATTTCAAATAAACGTGGATTTGCGTAAAAAACTATTTTTTCGAGGTTCAGGTGTTTTGTTTGATTTTAACTAAACAAAGTCTTGGCTTTCAGAATATGAAACTTTTATTTCCAAAATCACACGATAAATACATGTTTGAAGCTTGTGAAGGGAAGATGACAGCTCACACTCGTACTCTGCTGTTCTGCAGCGCTGCCCCCCTCCCTCCGGCTGACATTATGAATGTACACGTAGAGTAATCATAGATAACACGGCAGGGTCCGTTACAGTTTGTTTTCATCTGATTTCAAATAAACAAAGTCTTTCAGAATATTAAACTTGTTTCAGCAAATTCAGATGATAAATACATCTTTGAAGCGTCGGCATAATTACAAGCGGAGAACGGAGTAACTTGACGTCACAGCAGGCATAACAACAGCCGGTGTTTCTCGTGAGGGTTTTCTTCGGGTCAATGCGACAGAGCAAGTCACATATAGACTTTCTTTATGACTTTATTAAATATAACAAAAGACACACTTTGTCCATGAATCATTAATCAGTTTCTATTAAGGGAATTAGAATTTCCTCCACACCTGCCATCTCCCCAAAATATACAATCATCTGCTAGAGTGAACACTAGAGTGAACACTTGTTTTCTGCAAGCACATTCACAGAATACATTTCTTCCAGAGAGTAGTTTTTACTTTCATGTTGTTTAGAGTTGGCATGAATACTTAATTTAACCCGGAGACAAATTGGGTTTTGGTCAATGTTGCAATAAAAAGATGGGTTGTCCTTTTGTTATGTAGCTCTTGTATGATCTCTTGCACTTTACATTGTACCGCCATGTGGTAAATACTTGTGTATGCTGCTCTTGCTCTTTCTGCAAATCATGTATTTATTTGTTTCTATGTTTATAAATGTCATTCTTATATGTAGTATGTCAGGGACTACGGATGGAAATGAGCTCAAAGCTAAAATCCGGCATATTTACACTTGAAGCATTAATTGTCTTAAGAGTTTATTAATGGTCATTGTCCCTATTCAAATAAACGATTAAAATAAATAAAGCCACTTAAAGGTGGGGTAGGTAATTCACTTCAGAAACACTTGTTATATTCCATGGAATGCTCTTAACATCCCGATAGCAATGAATACATTAAATGCTTTGACAATAAATACATAAATATCATCTGTGGAAGCCGTGGCGCTGTAAAAAGCATGACCAATCATCTGAGCCGGCTAAAGTAACTGGATGGCCTACCTGCCTGTCAGCCTTCCATCTGTGCACAAACTTATCTCGTGCCCTCATTGGTCATGTGCGCGTTCGTGTGTGTTGGAGGAGGGGCTCTGGAAGGAAGTCTGAAGCAAGGGGCAGATTTTTTCCGGCTGCGTACTTTCAAATTCTAGCGCACTCGAGCTGGTTCCTCCATTCTTACCTACCCTTTAAGTAAATGTGTGATTTGTAATATTAAACTTTAATCGATAAAATAAAGTAATCTGTCTTGACTTCTGCAGGAACATCGCCTCTCAGACCATCGCCAGGCTGAAGGACGTCGCTCGGCGGATCTCTAGTTACCTGGAGGCGGAGCAGGTGAGTAAGGAGCGCTCCGCCTCTCTGGACCTGCTGCTGCGCTTCCAGAGGCTGCTGGTCAGCAAGCTGTACCTCGGGGTCAACGGCACCGAGAACCTCAACGGATACAGTGAGTCACGTGTTGCAACCTACATGCTTTTCTAAAGTCATTCATGTTGGGTGAAAAGTACAACATTTTCTCTGAATTGTCGTAAATGAGCTGTATAAAGTAGCAGGAATGTAAACGGTCAATTAAAGTACAATGGCCTGGACTCACTGTACAGCTCAGTGAGTTTAATACACAGCTATGAAGTTTAAAAATAAGCTCTTAAAGTGTTTCATCTCTGTTTTTCTGCAGATCCTGAGCTTCTGGGTGTTGGTTCCTTGTTGAAGAAGTACATTGCGCTGCTGTGTACTCACATCGGAGACATCCTCCCCGTGGCCACCAGTATCGCCTCCACAGGACGCCGCCACTTTGCTGAAGTCTCTCGAGTTATTGAAGGAGATCTAACTGGTAACCATTTCAATTCATATCAGTGGGGCTTTATTGGGTTCAAATCAAAATGTATTATAGCCCCAAATCACAAGAAATGCCTCAAAGGGCTGTACAAAGCAAAGACACAAACAAAATACAAACGTCATAGCATAACAATTCAAAAAACATTATATGGGATGCTCCGATCGATATCAGCCAATACTCACTCTCTGCCGATCGATCGGTGCTCTCTAAAAATGCCGATCACATGACGTAAAATGATGACGTAAAATACGTGACACTTTTCTCTGTGTGCGGCAAAACAAGCCAGTCTGGCAGTATTTTAAGGTGTCCGAAAATTACAATAAAATAGCGGTATGCATCGTGTGTGTGAAGCACAAATCCTGCAGCTCCACCCGCTGTGACGGACCGGTGAGCGGAGCAACACACACACCAAGAGTTAGACCTAACACACTTAGCTATTTGATCTACCTCTGGAACAAGCTAAACTAGTTATACATATGTTTATTCTTCACTGTCAGGTCACTCATTACAGAATCAGTGAGCTGCATGAGATACTGACGGGCTGTCAGGAGAGAGAGAGGGGGAGAGAGAGAGAGAGAGAGGGGGAGAGAGAGAGAGAGAGAGGGGGAGAGAGCGCTTCTGCTCATTTCTGCCGTGTTGTTCTCCAAAGTTAATGTAAACTTGAATAATGTACTTCATTTGAATGTAATAATTATGTTGATTGTTGTTTGTGGAAGCGCCATCGAATGAGCATTAACTGAGTTTTAAACATCACTCGATCGGTATCGGCGATCGGTATCGGCCGATACTGATTCCGGCGATCGGCCCCAAAATCGGCGATCGAAGCGTCCCTAAACATTATACAACATTATACATCAACATAAGTATTGCCATGTGATAAAAGCATGTGACTGAAGTGATGGTGATTTGAACGGAAGCTAGGTGATGGAAATTAGTTTACAAGGAAGACAGATGCGAAGAGATGGGTTTTGAGTTTGCAGGGTTGTGCAGGAATGAGTCCTAAAACTTGAAATGGGTCAGCATGTAATCACTAACGGGTGTTTCCTCTGACAGGCGTGCTGCTGCCTGAGCTGGTGGTGTCCATCGTGCTGCTCCTCACCATCGATGCCGGTCTGATGCAGGAGACCGGGTCCATCCCGCTGCTGGCCGGCCTCCTGGAGCACATCGACCGCTTCAACCACCTCGCCCCGGGGCACGAGAGGGACGACAACGAGGACCTGGCGTGGCCCGGCATTATGGGTATAATATGAATTATGTTAATGTCCGTTAGCCCGTATTTTTACCGGTATTTGCACTGGAAAATCTGTTGAAGGCCGACACATTTGAACTATGACGTCAAGTTTAAATCGTTACTGCTGGGCCCAATTTCAAGTGTATTGAAAAATAGACTGTTAATGTTATAAGCCAGACAGGCATACATGTATTTTGGTTTGTCTATGGTTTATTCAGTTTGTGATTTTTATCAGAGGTCTAAATCTGAGGGAAGTTTTTTTGTGTAAAATAAAGCATACTTTATTTATCCCGGAGAGAAATTGGGTACATTTATAGTTCATAGTTTCTCCATGTATCCCTGAATGTGGTAAATCTGAGCTGCAGCCGGTGTAGAATGTAACTAGCTCTCTTTCTGCTGTGGCAGGATCCTTCTTCACAGGACAGAGCTCCAAAAACAACGAGGAGGTTTCTCTCATCCGTAAAGCCGACCTGGAGAACCACAACAAAGATGGAGGCTTCTGGACCGTCATCGAGGGAAAGGTGTACGACATCAAAGACTTCCAGGCGCAGTCCCAGTCGCTCGCTGGAAACAGTATCCTGGGTAAGGCTGAAATGATAATACTCAAATGTGTACGGAAGCCCAGACGAGCCGGTGAAAAACACATTTCTGTTGATGTTTATTTTTTGAAGTACGATACGATAGTACTTTAGTGTCAGTCTGAATTTGTTCTTGCATCACAGTCTGATCTAAATATCTCTTCTCTCCTGTGTTGATGGCCAAGTGGGGAAGAAAAGTAGGACTACACAATTAATAAAAATGTTGTCAAAATCGCAACTTGGACTAGAGCATTATACAAATCTCAGTAGCTCAATATTTGTTAAATATCTTTTTAAATACAATTTTGATTTAAGTATTGTAGAGCTGCAGAAATATCCCAGGCTGTAAATCATATTTTACAGACTTTACAAAACCTACTTGTTTGGTAAAAATCCTCAAACCATGATAATTTTTTCCATAAAAGGAGAATTACGATCAGTCTTTTCAATATTTTGTCATAATCGCAATATCAGTCAAAATAATCCAAATAAATGATTGTGCACCAGATTTTCCACGTGAAAGTGTTCCCCCTCTTGTGTCCAAAATGAGTATTACAACAACAACAACTATTTTTTTATCCTGTTATTTACAAATATTAAAAAGAGTAAATTAGTCAAACCTTTGTGTCCTTGTTTTTCTAATTCATAAACGTATAGAGAAAAAAATATACTTATAAAATGTATCACAAGATTGTTTTGTGCCCACTTGCCTTGAGCTTCCCTATAGTGACCTTTATAAGTCAGAATAAACATAATTACTTTGAACTCAAGTTTAGAATGATATTGACTAACGCCACATTACATTTAAGTTTGCTCTCCGCCCTTGTAACAAGTCGTCTCCCCTCACAGCCCAGTTTGCAGGAGAGGACCCGGTGGTCGCCCTGGAGGCGGCGCTGCAGTTTGAAGACACCAGAGAGTCCATGCAGGCCTTCTGTGTGGGACAGTACATGGAGGTACAAACCTTCCAAACACACACCTTCGGTCTAATTTCTACATTCACAATTGGTTTCTTTAAACACTTTATATTTCAGAAAATGTTCGCATGACATGTCACATAGTTGTTGAATATTTAGATGAATACCATTTGTTTTTGAGGTGGACTGTGCTTAGGTTGTGTTTCTAAGGTGCTATATGTTATTATTTTCAAAAAGTGATAGTCCCTTAATGCAGCCTTCCGTGGCAAAAACATACTTTGTTAAACTACGGTACGCTAGTTAGAAGCTGGAATCCTGCACGTTTTTAAGCATGTTACAATTTTGTTGTCAACTGCGCTGTTAAAGCAAATACTATTGAATCATCAAGTCTGTAGTGGTCCTTGACCGATGCTATTTAGGTGGAAATAACTTGCCGTGATGCTTTATTTAAAAAAAAAAAACCTTAAAGATGTACCTGCCTCCTTGGAATACATTTTGTTACACAATAGAGATAAGCGGTGAAGTCCCGCCCATCTACTTCCGACCCATGGGACCTTATTTTGGAAAAAGTATGTATTGAAGTCAATGGAGAGAGAAAAATTATCTTTTAAATTGACCAACATCATATGTGTAATTCGTGGCACAATTCAAACGGGATCGAAAGATAATCTTTCTCTCTCCATTGACTTCAATACATACTTTTTCCGAAATAAGGTCCCGTGGTGGCCCCCGGAAAAGGGAGGGACTTCGCCTCTCTATGTGAATTGATTATGGAATACAAGCAACCCCGAGGCTGTTGAAACAAATGTTCATAGTGGCCAAATGGCGGTACTACAACTACCATTTTACTTCATTGGCCCTAAAGGACTTTTTCCCATTGACTTACATTTGAGAAGGGACATCTGTTAATCAGCGTACAATTGTTTTTTTTGCAAAATCATCAACCCAGTACAAATACTTATATAGCCCATTTGTTGACTCACTGAGCAACCTTCTTGAATGAACGAGGCATTGACGCTGGACGCAGTTTTTCTTTATACATCCATGAACACGTGTCAGAACTAATATATCCTTGCAGACTAAATAGCGAAGGAACTTGTTGCATTGTACAAACGGCCACTGTATTTCCAGTGTTTGAGATTCTGATGTATTATCGTCTGCAGCCCAACCAGGAGACGGTCACCACCCCGGACCTCAGCAGCCTCTCCTCCCCCCTCATCGACACCGAGAGGAACCTGGGTCTGCTGCTCGGCCTCCACGCCTCCTACCTGGCCAAGAGCACCCCCCTGTCCCCCATGGAGATCGAATGTGCCAGTACGTCAAATGGTTTTAAAGCAACTTCATGGAGATATAATTGTCTCAATATTATTTGTTTTAGTAATTCGACAATCTGTGTGTAAATGTCAGAATCCATGTATTAGTCCTGAAGTGGGAAAATGTACAGCGTTACAGCAACAGTGATAATGCAGATAAAAGGCAATACAAAAATAAGATTACATATTTAATATAGAGACAAGCATGTGTAAGTAAGCATGAAATCTGCTTTCCTACTTAATGACTTCTTATAACCAGTGGCTAGTTATGTACATTAACATTCACACACAGATTGTTCACACATAAAATGTCAAGAACAAATCTTTCTCCACCCAACTTAGTCTGAAAATGAAGATCTCAAGCTCTGCATTTTAATTTAAACTTTTCTCCCTCTGCACAGAATGGCTCCAGTCGTCCATATTCTCGGGGGGGCTGCAGACCAGTCAGATCCACTACAACTACAACGAGGAGAAGGATGAGGACCACTGCAGCTCCCTGGGGACGACCACCCCGGACAAAGCCAAGATGTACTCCCGCAGAATCACCCTGAGTGACCACGCTCAGCCCTTCCTGCAGGCCATCGCTGACAACAACACTCAGGACCACACTGTCAAGGTACAGCCTCAACAACAGCTGCTACGTTTACATGCAATACCACAATATCCCGATAAACAGCCAATTCTGGTATGATTTTCAGAATTAGGTTTCATTCTGTGACATTTCAAGATTTAAAATAATATTCAGATTTAATGAGCATTCTCTAGAGATGTATTCAGCACATAAAGAATTTGCAGTTCAGATTTTTATGTCTTTTTTACTTGCATGATAATGTCCAGCTTTATGCGTTGAACACCTAATTAGAGATGAATGCCACAATCAGGAGAAACACCTACTTTTATTTATTATTAAAGGCTTTAATATCAACAGGTTTAAGCTTTTAAACATCATCAAAGGATTTAAAACAGATTTCTACTTTTCAACTAGGGCTGTTAAAGTTAACAGTTTTTTATATAATTCTGGCAACCTTAACTCCTTAATATATATTTTTTGTTCTTTAAGTGTTTATTAATTTACTTTCATACATAATTAAATAGTTTCCGCCAATAATCCATTTTTTACAATAAAACATTTTTAAATAAAAACAATTAATTAAATACACAACAGAACCCCCCCCCCCCCCCCCCCCCCCCAAAGGAATGGCTCAATATATCTTTTTAAATAATGCAGATTTATCACATTACCTATTTTGACCAAAGGTGCTTCCGGTAATTTTAGCCCGGATGCCGGAACAGCAGCTTGTCAATGCTTTAGTGTCCGAAAATTGTGCCTGATTTATTTTCCCATTGTAGGACTTCCTATGCCAAATAGAGCGTTGCTGTAAGCAGTACCATCTCATCACCCCCATCACCTTCCCCCCTGAGCACCCTGTGGAGGAGGTGGGCCGCCTGCTGCTCTGCTGCCTGCTCAAACACCAAGACCTCGGTATGCTGAAACAAAAAATTGGGATTGTAAAAATTAAACGTTTTGCACCCTTTTTTTATACATGAATTGAATGTGTTATCTCCTCCTGTCTCAGGTCACATTGCTCTCTCACTCGTCAGTCAGTGTGCCTTGAGAGTGGACCAGGGGAAGCAGAGGTCCCTCCCCAAATCTGTGATCAATGTCTGCCGCATGGTCTACCAGGCAAAGTGCTCCTTAATCAAGGTAGGAATAATGCTTATATTTTTGTGTAACTATACAGAGCGATATCATGACAACAAAACACAATACCTTTTAAAATAGCCGCAGGAATGAGACCTTAATCCTGACAGTATTTCAGCACTTCCTGTTCCCACGTCTTGAAGTCAATGGTTTACTGAATGTGTTTTTGGTTGTTATCCTGAAATAAGTCAGTAAATACCCCACTGGTGAACTTAGAACCGCAGTTACTAACAAGTGTCTAAATTAGACACTTGTTAGTAAATGTCATCACGCCCAACGTTAGCCACCTTTAGTTTAGCGGTGGTGACGTGAAGTCATGTGACCGTGCTGTAGTTCCTTTAGACCAACATTAGCCGCCTTTAGCTTAGCGTTGGTGACGTGAAGTCATGTGACCGTGCTGTAGTTCCTTTATAGCCCAACATTAGCCGCCTTTAGCTTAGCGGTGGTGACGTGAAGTCATGTGACCGTCTGTAGTTCCTTTATAGTCCAACATTAGCCGCCTTTAGCTTAGCGGTGGTGACGTGAAGTCATGTGACCGTGCTGTAGTTCCTTTATAGCCCAACATTAGCCGCCTTTAGCTTAGCGGTGGTGACCTGCAGTCATGTGACCGTGCTGTAGTTCCTTTATAGCCCAACATTAGCCGCCTTTAGCTTAGCGGTGGTGACGTGAAGTCATGTGACCGTGCTGTAGTTCCTTTATAGCCCAACATTATCCGCCTTTAGCTTAGCGGTGGTGACCTGCAGTCATGTGACCGTGCTGTAGTTCCTTATAGCCCAACATTAGCCACCTTTAGCTTAGCGGTGGTGACGTGAAGTCATGTGACCGTGCTGTAGTTCCTTTATAGCCTAATGTTAGCTTTTTACTTCAAAAATCATAAAGTGCTGGGTCGGAGGGTTTCTTTTTTCTTTTGTCCTCTTGTCTGATTGTTATTATTTTTTTATGTTATTTTTGTATTTTTCGTGATTTGTTGTATTGGTTATAATTGTACATTGTATTTTTCTAAATTTGTATAACATTTTTTTTTTTATCAAAATCATAAAGTGCTGAAAAAGTTGAATGGAAAAATCCTATTGGCTGTTTTTTTGAGGAAACCTGGGAGATACAAAATACGTCATTACTGCACCTCTCAGTCGACACAAAGAGAAATTGAGTTTTTCTGTTTTTTTTTCTTTATTTCAGACCCATCAGGAACAAGGTCGCTCCTATAAGGAGGTGTGCGCCCCCGTCATCGAGCGCCTTCGCTTCCTGTTCAACGAGCTGCGTCCGGCCGTCAGTAAAGACCTGTCCATCGTCTCCAAACTGAAGCTGCTGAGCTCGCAGCCGCGCTGGAGGAGGATCACCCAGAAACTCATCCGGGACCGCAGGAAAAAGAGAGGTGGGCGAAAGAGACCGTAGTGATAGATATTATTTTATAAATTCAAACCATTTTATTATTTTATACTTTTATATAAAATAGTTTGATTATTTTGTGTTGTCTTTACTTAAGTTTTTTTTTTTACGTTTACCCCATATATTGTTCCTTTGCATAATAACATTTTTTATAATGATGTAATATTTTGATGATGATCTCCAGATGTTTAGTTTTTATATGTCATTTATAGATCTTCAAAAGTCGGAGGATTTTCATTGTACAAGTACTGAGACAACAAAAGAGTGGTTGTGGAGTGTAGGGAGGCTGTGGCGCAGTGTACTAGTGCGTTAGTGTTGGGATCAGGGGAGCACAGGTTCAAACCCCACTGCAGTCAGCATGTCCGTTGTGTCCCTGAGACACTTCACCCCAAATTGCTCCTGTGGGGATTGTCCACAGTATTGAGTATGTAAGTCGCTTTGGATAAAAGCGTATAAACAAGTAACATGTAATGTAATGTCTAACAAGTAACATGTAATCTACTGTTGAAGTGCTGTACTAAATGTATATATTTTTATTTTTCAGTGCCTAAAAAGTCAGAGTCTGCTGACATAGAAGAGCCAAAGCTGGAGAACGAAGGGACCAACGAAGAAGAACTGAACGTCCACATCAGCCCCACGTCTGCCGACAGGAAGTCACCCACCAGCAAAACAACCAAGGTTCTTTCATTAATGAGGGTTATTTATTGGAACAGTTTGCAAGTTAAAACATGTATAAGTTCGCTACAGACTTCTTTAGTACATTTTTGCTTCAGGATCTAAAAACGAGGAGATGTAGACTGGTATTGAATCATATCCAGTTTATCTCCTGTCAGATCATGAGAATAACATCTATTTTCCTTTCACTAAAGCTTTGGCTTAGCCTAAGAGATGGCTCATCGCTCAACACACACTGATGTAACCTTCCTCACATTGAAACATAAAAACACAATTATATATATTTTCCACATTTTAATCATCTTGTTGAGCGCTGTTGTTTTGCAGAGATATAATGTGTTATCATTACTACTGCTAATCTCCATTGTCCTAAGAAGCACATAATAGAGTATGGATGGAAACAAGCCATTCATTCTCTTTGTAAACCCGGCTAATATAACAATTTCTTCCCGGGTGAAGGGTCAAGCCTAAGACTATTTTAGTTTTGCAGCCGTCACAGTAGCCATGGTTCATATTCCTGTATCATGTTTTACTTTACAGCAGGACAAGTGGCACCCGCTGCTCACCACTGTGGCCAACGCGCAGAAGTACCGGTGGCTGAAGCACAGCGTCCAGGGCATCTTCTCTCAGTCCAGCCTCATGGCCACCATCGTGGAGTTTGCACTGAAAGAGGAGCCGCTGGACGTGGAGAAGATGAGGAAGTGTCTCCTCAAACAGGTGATTGTTAACCACGGGTTGTTATAAAGTAGACAACATGTTTGATGTATATAATTGAAATGTGTTAACTCTGTTTTGTTGCAGCTGGAGAGGGCGGAGGTGAGGCTGGAGGGCATCGACACCATGCTGAAGTTAGCCTCCAGAGACTTCCTGCTGCCCTCTGTGCAGTACGCCATGTTCTGCGGCTGGCAGAGGGTCATACCAGAGGGGACCAACATCGGGTAATAATACTGCTTTTGACAAATTCCTGGTCTTGGACAGTTTAAAAAAACAGGACGTTTGACAGATATAAATTCGTAGATAAGGCGGAATAACACCAAGAACAGATAATTGTAATTATTCAGCCATGTAACGTTTCCCTTTCCTCTTCAGAGAGCCGCTGTCTGACTGCCTGAAGGACGTGGATCTGATCCCCCCCTTCAACCGCATGCTTCTGGAGGTCACCTTCGGAAAGCTGTATTCCTGGGCCATCCACAACGTCCGCAACGTCCTGCTGGAGGCCGGCGGCCGCTTCAGAGAGCTCGGTGAGTGGCAGCATCTTCCAGGTAAAAAAAGTGTGTGTGTGAGAGATTGCGTGTGTGTATGATTGCGTGTGTATGATTGCGTGTGTGTGATTGCGTGTGTGTGATTGCACTACAATAAAGTTGGAAAGGCTTGAATTGAATGAAATGTAAAGCCTTGCCTTTCATCTCGTAAAGCTACACTGCTGCTTGTATAATACTCAGATTATTCCGAGCTGTTATCTAACCTGTTGTTCTCCTGTGTTTGTTCCCAGGAGCGCAGCCTGTCCCCCTGCAGACCATCACCAACGAGAACCCGGCAGGCCCGAGTCTCGGCACCATTCCTCAGGCCCGCTTCCTCCTGGCTATGATCCACATGCTGTCTCTGAAACACGGCTCCAACAGCCTCAGCCTCTTACTCAACTCTGGGCTACTGGCCCTCACACAGAGCATACTCCGGCTCATAGGTGGGTAGAAATATATCCACAGAGTAGAGAGGAGCCGTGCTGATGCATGTGTGTAGACCCTGATCCATGTGTGTGATGCCTCTTGTTGTCCTGTCTGCAGGGCCCAGCACAGACAGCAGTGAGGAGGATCTGAGTGTTTGTGCTCACGGAGGATCAGCCACAGTCCTGGAGGAGTCCAGGAAGGAGACGGCCCCGACCCCCCTGCCTGCCTCGGGCCCTGAGCTGGCTGCTATGATGAAGATTGGCACCAGGGTCATGAGGGGGGTGGACTGGAAATGGGGAGATCAGGTAGCTGAATTCATTTTATATAAAGCTGGGCAGTATAAGAAACATTTTGGTATCTGAAGCTACAACAGGGGGGTCCGCGGGGTCCTTAAAACGTATTACAAGTTGATAAATCAATTTAGCGAAAATGAAGGCTATTAAAAAGTATTAAACTGCATTTTCCAAGGTATTAGATTTTGTAGCTTGTTTTCAATAAGTATATGAATGGTCCAAAGAGGTTGTATTCTACAGTCTGCCTGAATGTAATCATGGCGTAGGTGTGTAGTGTGATTCTGTAGTTTATTGATGGCATCCCGTTGGGTTTGACGTCATCTGAACAGGACATCGCACGCTCACTGCTTGATAGCGCGAAGCTCCGTTTACGCCGGTTGCTAAGCAACATCGTTATGGGGAAATGCAAGTCTGCGTCCAAATGGTTGGAAGATAAGGAGGAAGGACAATCAATACTGTATATAGTCAATGTGAGGTGAAGTGTGTCGCCAAGGTAACCGGTTAGAACTCCAAGTGGCGATGAGGTCTTAAAATGTACGTAAAGGGTCTTAAAAAAGGTCTTAAAAGGTTTTACATTTGACTTCAGGATTCCTGCATATACCCTGTATGAAGTAAACTGACTTAAACACTCAGTGTTTAACCCTCTGCTGTTTTCAGGACGGTCCGGCTCCAGGTCTGGGTCGGGTCATTGGGGAGCTCGGAGAGGACGGCTGGATCCGAGTCCAATGGGACACAAGCAGCACCAACTCCTACAGGATGGGCAAAGAGGGCAAATACGACCTGAAGCTGGCAGAGCCCCCCCCAGCGGCTCAGCCCCCGACGGAGGACTCGGACACAGAGGACGACACAGGTCAGCTCACATGATCCCTCAGTCATCACCACAGATACAGGCAACAGGGAACATAGTGACATCTCGCTAACCAATCAGAGCAGACTGGGCTCTGGTTTCAGACAGAGGGTGAAAAGAGGTGCTGCAGCACAGGCAGTATGAGAAAAGTAAAGAGCTTTTTGAACAGTAAAGCATGGAGACATGTCCCAGTAGAGGTACTAAATACAGATATCAACCTGAACCTCAGCATAATTGTTTAGCAGGCTAAAGAGTTTTCTCAAAGATATATTTAGGGATGTTAGTCTGATGAAGGCCTGAAATTAGGGCTGTGAGTCGATTAAAATAGTTAATCTTGATTAATCGCAAATTAATCACACATGTTGTACCTGTTCTAAATGCACCTTAGAGGAATATTTTTCAAGTTTTTAATGCTCTTATCAACATATGAGTGGACAAATATGCTTTATGCAAATGTTTCTTTATTATTATTGGAACAATGACAAATACAACAACCTGGAACCTCTCTCTCTCTCACACTCTCTCACACCCCGTGTACTTCTTTGCACTGTTGTTAAGCTGTAGCCCCCCATTTAGCTATCGCTGTTGTTGTCCAGGCGTCTCCCGGCAAACCTTCAAGCGTGGTCTGCCGCAAGCGAGCAGCAGGAGCGGGGCTGTCGGCATCAGCTGTGTGCTTGGCTTGAAACACCTTGTTTTGTATCCATATCTCTCGTTAGAATCTCCCACCATCCAACTAACAACAACAACAACAACAACGTCAAGCCTATGGGCTCTGAAACTACAGGGCGGGCCGAGGACAAATACACATGCGTTAATCACACGTTAAAATAATTAGTGGCGTTAAAATGTTATTAACGCGTTAACTTACAGCCATACCTGAATATTTCATATATTTTATAATAAGGTGTATTTTTTTCCCCACAGAACGGAAATGAATAACAGAAAAACATCGTATTGTTAAAGCGCTAAGTCATTTGTAATCGGGGCATCTCTAGTTTTAACAACGACATTTTTCTCTACAGAAGTGGAGTTGATGGAGAAGAGCAGCCACCCGACGGCCATGATGCTGAACAGCACGGTGAACCTGCTGAAGACCCTCTCTCTGACGGCTGGGATCCATGCCGAGGTTCTGCAGAACGACGCCACGCGGACCCTCTGTGGGCTGCTCCGTATGCTGGTGGAGAGCGGAGCCAACGACAAGTCAGGTAGCTGAACCGCCATGTTCATAAACAGCATTTTTATTTTTGTGATTTGTTCTGAATTTTCCATTCAGAGCAAAGAAACATTGGCGGTACACTGCATAACCAAATCCCTCTCCCCCGTGGTCCTGGCATTGACATTAAAAGCCATGGCATGGAAAAATAAAATAATAATAATCACAAAATAGAAAATTAGGTATGTCAGCAATGGAAAATTAAAAGTGTGCAATTCTTGGTAAACATGCAAATCAAATAGAGTCTCTGTCGGCCTTTACGTGTGTCCAGAAACGCTCCCAAGGGTTGTCTATAAGAGCATTTCTGTCTTTATAAATGACCTGGGTCGCGCGGTCAATTAGATGTAATATCTCTCTCTTCTCTCAGGATGCCACTCCCACAGGCTGGTGTCCCGGGAGCAGCACCGCAGCTGGTCCACGCTGGGCTTCATCCGCAGCATCGCTCTGATGCCCCAGATGTGCAGCACGCTCAGCACCTCTGCATGGATCGGCCTGCTCATCCGCATCGTGGAGGGACACCAGTCCTTCAACGGCGTCACTCTGCAGAGACAGGTGGGAACACTACCACGAGTCAGATGGGCTTTGTTTCTTCAAGTTATTCTCCAGATAGATCCTCAGACATCATTCAGGACGGTAGAAAAGTAAAGTAGCACCCGGTAATAACATTAGTTAACAGTAGGACGTGTATATTAAATAACATAACATCATTGTATTTATTTTAAAACACCGTAATGCTTAGTAAAATAGTGAATAATATTATTTAAAAAAATTACAATTGATTTTTTTTTTTTTTATTGAATTAAAATCCTATAATTTCAGCTGTGACTCAGGAAGTAGATAGATGTCTTCCATTCAAATTGTATAAGTAAAATGACTTTAAGGGGTCCCAAAGACTGGAAAAGTGCTATATAAACACAGGTAATTTACCATTTACAGCTAAATGATACAGCTGTAGGCTTGGAGTAAAGGCAAGAAACAAGTATTGGTTGAATTATTTGTTATTTGCCAAACATTAAATGGAAACCACCTTTGTACTTGTCTTGTGTGTCCAGATCTTGGCGCTTCGTCTCCTGGCGGCAGTGTTGCCCTCGTGGGACAAGACGGAGCGAACCCATGACATGAAGTTCCTGGTAGAGAAACTGTTCAACTTCTTAGGAAGCCTCCTGAGCACCTGCTCCTCAGACCTGCCGCTCCTCAGAGGTAAGGCCTTAAAGACACCTGCTAACCCAAATCTACTGTTGTTTATCTCGGATTTTTATATTGCTGCTTCCTCTCCTCAGAGGGTTCCCTGCGAAGGAGGAAGTCCCGCCCCCAGGCGTCTCTGACAGCCACTCACAGCAGCACGCTGGCGGAGGAGATCGTTTCTGTCCTGAGAGCGCTGCACTACCTCGGCCAGTGGAACGGCATGATCAACGACTACATCAACGCCCAGCTGAGCTCCATCGGAGACGTCATCGCAGGCTGCCAGTCTGAAGCTGTAAGTGCAGTGTTATGGAAAGAGTGGTGCAGGAATGAGTCCTAAACCTGGGAAGGAGTCAGCATTTTAGCCCTTCCTGTTCCCTTATCTGGAAGTCAATGGTTTTTTGAATGTGTTCTGGTTGTTAGCCTGAAATAAGGTCTGTGGTTAACACAAGATAAAGAGATTTTTGTCCAACAGATACAAGTAGTCAGTAATGCCCCTCTGGTGAATTTAAAAACGTTGTTGTCTAAATGAGACGACTAAACATCATCACACCCAACATTATCCTCCTTTAGCTCAGCGGTGGTGACGTGAAGTCATGTGACAGTGCTGTAGTTCATTTATAGGCTAATGCTAGCATTTTACTTTGAAAAATCACAAAGGGTTGTTAATATGTGGAGATTATCCTGCTGAACTAAACGTGAAAGTATCATAAGGGTTTATTTGACAATAATCAATCAACAACCAGGGAGATGCTGCCTTCAGGGTCGGACTACAAAATACGTCATCACTTCATTACTCTTGAGTGTTCAAATTGTTGTTCAAATCAATGAAAGTTAACATCCTCCCTGTTCCAGTGTTTCCTGGAGGAGTTCTTCCCTGATCCTGACGGTCCTCGTGTCGGCTGTCTGATGGCGGTGATGGCGGTCATCGGAGGGATCGACGGGCGCCTCCGGCTCGGAGGACAGGTGGTCCACGAAGAGTACGGAGAGGGAACGGTCACTCGCATCACCCCAAAAGGACGCATCACCGTCCAGTTTTACGAGATGAGGACCTGCAGGGTGTGCCTGCTCAGCCATCTCAAACCGGTACGGCAGTGACTTCCTGCTCTACTTATACTATGAGTTAAAGGTCACCTATTATGCAAAATCCATGTTTTCATGTCTCTTCTACATCAACATGTGTCCCCTCTTCTTCATGTCTCTTCTACATCAACATGTGTCCCCTCTGTGGAAAGAGACTCTGAAACTTTCAGGAACAAAGATTCTCTCACTTTTTGTCCTGATCCATTTATATAAAAACCTGATTTTGGCCACTTTATGATGTCATAACGATGTGTTGGCTTGTGTAACCATTAGCCAATCAGCAACCAAGGTAACCGCCCCTCCCCCCCACCTTATCACCTGAATCTCCTCCTAGAGCACCATTGAGTTATTTTTAACCAAATATCTCTCAGAGGGGCGTGGAGAGGGGCTCCTTATTTTCATCTAAAGTAACAGACAGAGAATCAGCACTTTTGAAACAGGGCTGAAACAGAGGGGGTTATGGGATGCCATATGGGATGCCATGAGACAGGTTTTGTGTTTATCTGAGACCTGTAATATGTTGAGGAAAAGCAGTATAATAGGCGACCTTTAAATAGACCAATAATTAACTGATTTAATGTCGTGGTGTTTCCTCAGCTGCCTGCAGTCTGCTTCAGTGTGCAGAACCTGCCCTTCACGGAGCCCATGCTGGCAGTCTGGGCTCAGCTGGTCAGCCTGGCAGGAAGCAAGCTGGAGAAACAACGCATGAAGAAGTCGCTGAGCCGCGGCCTCACAGGTACAGAAACCCCAGAGACCCTTATAAACCCAAATGTAACTCATATTAAATAATTAACTCTTTAACTTTTTAGAGGGGAGTTTGAATTAAGGAGATATGGTGTATTTAATAGATTTTTCAATGTTTAAAATATTAATTTAAATGTTCACAATCCAATAAATAAATGTGTATTCACCTAGCTTTAAATGTTGTGTTTTATTATTTTAAAGCTGTAAAATCACCAGAAGATGATTATTGAAAATTAGCTTACATTTTTTTTAGGGTTTTAGAAACGTACTAACAGTAGTAATGTGTTTATTCACCCATTTAACAATCAAATTTGAATGACAATTTACTTTATTATTTAATTCAGAAATCCAAAACATGCACAAAAGGACCATTGCCGATCTCGATTAACCACAATTGGATAAATTACTAATCCTCGTCTAAGTCCCTGGCAATATGCACGACAGTTTGTTTTTGCTTTGATTTGGTGTTAAATGTGTACTCCAGTGTATTTATCCTCCAGTGTATTTATCCTACACTTGTTGTGTTCCAGCCGACCAGGTGGACGTCCACCTGCTGCGCTGCCAGCAGCTGAGGCTCTACATCCTGAAGGCCGGCCGGGCGCTGCTTCTCTCATCAGGACAAACTCCGACAGATCCTCTCGCAGCCCGCCGTGCTGGACATCGGACCGAACCCCAGCGGTGAGAGCAACAGGCTTCATGGGAAACTGAGGCTGCTCGATTATGGCAAAAATCATAATCACGATTATTTTGGTCAATAATTGATATCACGATTATTAAAAACGATTATCCATTTACTTTGAAAACATCCATTTATTGAAAAAAAAATGTGAACAGTATGTTTTTTAACAGTTGATTACCCTGAACTTTAAGTATAATTCAACTGAAAACACAATAACAATTAAAAAAATAATAATAATTATAATAAGAAATATAAAAAAAATAAATTAAAAAAAATCGTTTAATTTCGATTACGTTGTTTTCGTAATCGTTGCAAGACAAAATCGCAATTGAGATTAAAATACGATGAATTGCACAGCCCTACTGTTTAGTCCAGTTTAGCTCTGTAGAAATACTTTTATTTCATTTGTAGGTCACAGAACTTCGACTGCATTAAACTGCAAGCATCCTAGGTGTTTTAGATTCTCTGCTTTTACTAAGAAAGTGTTCAGTAATTGGAAATTGTGTTTGAAACTTGCAAATATGCAGTATGTTATAAGAAATGATTATCTGGCCCAACAGGAAGACAGCTCAGTCACATTATAAGGAAATAAATATTTTAAAAAACACGTTATTTAATTGACTAAATATCACTTTCACTTTAAAAATACATTATTTAATCACTTTAATGAAAGCTATTTAATACGTACATCCTTGTTGTTACTTGTTCTTAAAGTGTCTTGATTGTGTTTCTATTGATATTGTTTTCCCCCCAATGTTGAGCTCAGTGTCGTATAAAGAGAAACTGGTCATCCCCATCCAAGGCACTCAAAAATATAAGAACAAGGAATATAATATAAAACCCTTTATTGAAGTATTGCTTAAAAATATGATAGTATTTTGCTTAAGAAAGTTTACTGCCTCTCCTGTTTGATTAACACATCTGCTTAGCTTGCATACCTTGAAGGTTTTCCTGTGACCATATTTGAGTGTTCTGTTGGGGTTTTTAGTTTCTAACGATACCTCTGTGTTTTCCTGTCTGCAGAGGACCCCGTGGTGTTGTCCCCTGATGTGGGGGATCTGTCCCCCGAGGGGCCGCTGCCTCCCATGATCCTCCTGCAGCAGCTGCTGTCCGCTGCCACTCAGCCCTCCCCCATCAAAGCCATCTTCGACAGGCAAGAGATGGAGGTGAGTCAAAGGGCATCAGTCAGGTTGCCTCCACTTTAATACAAGACCCATAACTTTAGCTTAGCGTCGACACTACGCTGCCGTTTTAGAAACCATGAATCAAAGACCGTTGAGTGTGTCCTTTCCCGATTTGTTACTACTTTCGCATCACGGTTTTTCATGAGAAAACATGGCATCAGCTTCCATACGGGTTGTTCATTTAATACATGACAAGTGTTGCCTACCTTGTTGTCCGTGCTGGCAGCCACTGTGCGGTTACAATTTTATAACGGTACTACTGTGAGAAATAGTTATTAAAGCCAATTTTGCGACAACATTTGGTCCAGTGGCGTTGTTTATAATTGTTTGTGGGTTATGGGAGGCGTGTGGAGTAGTGCGTTGGTGTTCGGATCAGGGGGGCACAGGTTCAAACCCCACTGCAGTCAGCATGTCGTTGTGTCCCTGAGACACTTCACCCCAATTTGCTCCTGTGGGGATTGTCCACAGTATTGAGCATGTAAGTCGCTTTGGATAAAGGCGTCCAACAAGTGACATGAAATGTAATGTAATGTAATGTTATTAGCTTAAGCACATTAGGTTTGTCTATAATGTGACTTAGATGAATATCTGATCATATTTAATAACCAATCCATGAATAAAAGCAGGACATTCCAAAGGGTTCACGTGACTTTTCTTGCCACTGAATTTGACCTGTGTTCTATCTGTGTCTGTGCAGGCTGCAGCTCTGGCGGTGTGTCAGTACCTGGCGGTGGAGTCGGCCCACCCCTCCTGCCCCCTGTTTGAGGAGAGCAGCTCCAGCGAGGCCACCACGCCGGTCACCGTGCAACACATCCGCCCCCCCAAACAGAAGAAGCAGAAGACCCTCGCCCGTGCCTCCCTTACCGATAGTCCTCCAGCTCATGGAGATGGGCTTTGCACGCAAAAACATCGAGTATGCCTTAAAGTCTCTGTCGGGAAACTACAGGAAGTGCCTCTGGCGTCCCAGGTAACATTTCATACACTACACAAAGTATGAGTAAGCTTCATTCATTTTTCCTCAATCCACACATTCCTATGCTGCACAGCTTTCTTCTATTTGCATGTTTTTATATGCTGGTATATGCCACAGCTACACTACAAGTGAGTTAATGAGAAGCTAGAGAGCAACGCATCAAAGCTATGATTACTAATGAGCCAACAAATGCATATTTGATTAGTCATTAATCAAACTTGTGGCATGTATCTAAATAAGAAAGTTTTAAGCTGCATTCATAATGGTGACATTTCAACAACAAAATTGCAAAACAACAACAAAAGAAATGTACAGCTTTTGCATGTCTATTTATTTAATACCAAAGTCAACATTGAAAAACTATTCATGTTATGTTTTCCAAATTCACAACATGTTTTTATCTAACCAAGTATTCTACTTAATTCCATATTTAATGGCGTTAAGTCCTCCTAAACAAAATTGTAACTGCATTTAAACATCAGTTACATTCATTTAACCACATAAGCGTTCTGATGTTTGGGCTGGACCTGTGGAGAGTAATAAGGTGTTGTCCTCAGGTGTGGAGGCTCTGGTGGGCTGGCTGCTGGACCACCCTGAGGTGCCCCAGGCGGAGCTGTCGGACGCAGAAACCGTGTCGGACGAGTTCTCTGACGAGGAGGTGCTGGAGGAGCTGGAGGAGCCCGAGCCCGTCTTCACTGTGGTATTTACTTTCCCTTTATTTCTGCATACCTCCTTCAGTAACGGATTTAATACTTCATCGTGATCATTTGTATTTCTGTTGTACCTATATGTTCACTCCTTATTTGTATTATCATACATTTTACCACATGTGTCTATTAACCCGAGTACCTTTTAAAGTTCTTAACAAATAATCTGAGAGGAATTTGTTGTTGTTTGTTTTTAACTTGTGATGTGTCATTTTGTAAGCACTTTGAGCTGCATGTGTTGTGTATAAATACAGCTTTATTATGATATTGATGATTAATGTTTTATACCTTGCTTTATTAATTCTTTCATAATATACTCCATAACATTAGCCGCCTTCACACCAAGTACTTTGCCGTACTAAGTTCCCAGCACTTAGTTCCCCCATGGAACTAAAGAGCAGATCGCGTTCACACCGGAATAAGTCCCTGAGGGAAGATTACGCAAATGAAGCCGCTGACGTAACTTCTTCTTCTTCTGCTTTGGGTTTACTGGCAGGCCGCAAACAACTTCACGGCGTATACTGCCACCTGAAGTCCCCGGCCGGAAGTCCCCGGAGTTGGGGACTGGCTTCAGTAGAAGCTGCTGGAACTCCCAGCAGCTTCTACTGAAGCCTTCTGAGTAAATCGCCAGAACGCCGACACCTCCTCATCTCCACCGCTCCCATGTTTTATTTTGTGTTGCCATAAGTTATTTTCTCCCCGTTGGTGCACGGGGCTAATGCTAATAATGCTAATGCCAGCAAATACAATGGCGGCTTCAAAATACGTTTACGAGTTTTACGGGGCGTGGTTTGCAATTTGCCCAGCCAATCAGGAAAGTACCAGCTCTCTAGCAGGGACTAAAAAGTTCTCTTTTTGGTGTGAACGCAAAATCCCAGGAACTATCGGAACTAAACGGGAAAAGTACTCCGGTGTGAAAGCGCCTATTTTTATTAGCTAGCATTGTTGTTTTTGTTGTTAGTGATTTTATTTTGTATGCATTGTTTTACATTTAGAAACTATTGTAAAAATAAGGTCAAATCAATTATTAAATATACCAATAAGTAAACTTCCCTTTGTGTACCTTCAGCCTCCAGGTGCACTGGTGACTGAGAGCCAGACGTTCAAGAAGCGAACAGATTTCCAAAGCAACGATGACTACGCCGTGTACGTGAGAGAGAATATTCAGGTAAGAGTGGCAGCTTATTCCAACATTTTTAAAAGCAACACATGAAAAGTTATTGAGTCTGACAGATGAGCTCCTCCTCTGCAGGTGGGGATGATGGTGAAGTGCTGCAGAACGTACGAGGAAGTGTACGATGGAGACGTGGGGAAAGTGATAAAGCTGGACAGAGACGGGCTTCATGATTTGAACGTGCAGTGTGACTGGCAACAGAAAGGAGGAACGTACTGGGTCAGATACATCCACATCGAGCTGCTGGGTGAGAACATTTGAACCTGATACGTATCCTCAGGTACAGGATTCAAATCTTAGAGGAGGAAAGGCACGAGATAGATTACATACTCTAACCATAACTTCCCCTACCATGAGTAACTGTGTAGACTTATTGTTGCTCTTTGGGGATTATATTAGTTTGAAAAGCAAGCGTAAACCAGAGCTTTCTGTAGAAACATTGTCACTTTCTGGGGCTTTTTTTAAACAAGCCTCCTCTAGAGCGTCCTGTAAATATTGTGTAGCTCTTATGGGCTTTTATTTTGAAAAACATGCATCTTACTGAGCTTCTTGTAATGATACAGCTACTATATGAAGCTTTTGTTTTGAAAAACATGCATCTTACTGAGCTTACTGTAATGATACAGCTACTATATGAAGCTTTTGTTTTGAAAAACATGCATCTTACTGAGCTTCCTGTAATGATACAGCTACTATATGAAGCTTTTATTTTGAACAACATGCATCTTACTGAGCTTCCTGTATGGTAAGAGTTACTTTCTGGGGATTTTATTTTGAAATATATTTCTAATGCTGAGTTACCTAATTATTTTCTGAGGCATTTATTTTGAAAGGCTTGAACAAAAGCGAAGCCAACAAGCGCATATATGGCAAAATGTCAGTGACTACGTTTATTTATTTTCAGATAAGTTCTAAAAGAATGGCAAAAGAAGTTCAGAATGTTTTTTCTTCCCACATTAACATGTTTTCGGACATTATTTGCTTTATTTCCAGGATTCCCACCTCAAAGTTCTCCCTCCCACATAAAGATAGGTGACAAAGTGAGGGTGAAGCCCACCGTCACCACACCGAAGTACAAGTGGGGCTCCGTCACTCACAGGAGTGTTGGGGTTGTGAAAGGTAAGCAGCTCTTTGTGTCTTCTGTTCATGATCTGAACAAGCACATATTGAAGAGACAGAACCCATTGTTTCTGCGCTGACAGAGAAAGTTGGTTTGTTTCAGCGTTCAGTGCCAATGGGAAGGATGTGATTGTGGACTTCCCTCAGCAGTCCCACTGGACCGGCCTGTTGGCTGAGATGGAGCTGGTGCCCAGTGTTCACCCTGGAGTCAGGTTTGGACTTATATCATCCTTCTCTCTGCCAAATTCACTAGGTATCTCAAAAATGTGGTTTAAAGACCTGTTTCATATTAAGCCGGACTGGACAAATATACTGAATTTTGACTCAGTAGTTAAGTTACTTTGAGGCTTTTATTTTGAAAAATTGAGCTTCCTTTAAGGATACTTGATGGTGCTTTTATTTAATTAAAAAAATGTCTCTTCCTGTAAGGTCAGACGTACTTTTATTTTGGGATTCGTAAATAATCCTGAGTTTCAGGTCAGAATAAAGTTACTTTCCGATGGCTTTTATTTTGAAAAACATGCCTCATCCTATGCTTCCTGTAAAGATTAAGTGTTAGGTCAACTTAGGTAAGTCATTTGTGGCTTCTTTAGTCATTTTATAAACAAACATATTATTTAAATGAAGTTTTGATATTACTTATAACTAATGCAATACAATTGTGTTTGAAGTTTCCAGAGTCTGCCAGTGTAGGCTACCTTTTAACTTGTCATTATGACACATTCTGGTCTCATATACCCCCAGACCAGCCCCTTCGGAAATGTACTGTACTCTACATCTCAATATATTCTTTAATCAAAGCTGGTTTTGTCTGCAGGTGTGACGGCTGCCAGATGTTTCCTATAAACGGCGCCAGGTTCAAATGCAGGAACTGCGACGACTTCGACTTCTGTGAAAACTGCTTTAAGACCCGCAAACACAACACCAGGCATTCCTTCGGCAGAATCAACGAGCCAGGTAAGTCACACAGAAAAGCCCATGTGTCCATTTTCACTGCAAAAGCATAAAATCATATCGGAGAGAATAATCCTCATGGTCCCAATCACCATTACACATCTGGGTTACTCAATGTTGTTGCTGATAACAAGTGCCAATACTTCCTTGATTCTTTTGAGCATCTGATACCTGAATGTTTTATGTCAGTTTTTATGTTTTGGTATGTTTACGTTGTAGTGTACCTTGTCCCTGTTTGTACTGTTTCTAAGCTATGTTTCCTCCAACATCATCAGGCCAGTCTCCAGGTTTCTGCGGCCGCTCAGGGAAGCAGCTGAAGAAGCATCACAACAGCCAGCGCGGGATGCTGATCGACGATTGGTCGCGAGCTGTGAAGAGCCTGAACGTCTCGTCCTCCGTGAACCAGGTCTCGCGCCTCATCGACAGCACCGATCAGTGCTGGCAGTCCTCCGGATCGCAGGGAAAGGCACGACATTTAATGCTTACTCTAGAAACTAGAACATTCCCTACTGAGATATTGTGACTGTGTGACTACTGTGGAATAATACCAGCGATTAGGAGGTATTGATAGCAGAGTTCCCGTTCCCGTAATTACAGGACTATGACCGGTAAAATATGCTGAAGACCGGCAAATCTAAATCTCTCCGGTCAAAATCATTTCCCCTTAGCGCATTACCGCATCAGATGCGCCACTTATGTGACAGACAAGAAGAGTCAATTCTAAAGTCTAACACGTAATGTGGAGAAAGAGATGTCCTCTATGGGTTGATTGTGCGTTGATCTGTTGGTAATGCCTCGGGGTTCCAGTGGGCATGTAAACAAATGCATAATGCTGCGCTATACTTTGCGGCCTCACCCGGTTGCATAGCGACGCTTATTGTTTAGGTGTCTTGATAAGCAGGTAGTCCTATCACTAGCTAGAACTAGCTGGATCTGATCGATATGGAAATAAATGCGAGTCTCATCTGACGGGAGAGAGAGATCAGCTGCTGCTGACGAGTCGACACGCAGCTCTGCATGATCACTAGTTATAGATATGTTTAGTTTTACTGTCCGGTCACTCATTACTGATCCGCGAGCTGCATGAGACTGACGGGCTGTCAGGAGAGGGAGAGAGCGCTCCGTTTATTATTCCCGTGTTATTATAAGTTACTGTTCACTTTTGAATAATGTAGTTAATCTACTATGATTAGTTTGTTTAATATGGAATCATATCAATTCGTTTTAAAGCTCAATAAATAACAAAGAAGACCTTTGACCAGCACTTTTCTCATTTTGTCCAGAAGATTTAAACTTTAACGGAGATGTTGACCGGCAAACAAATATTCTAACGGGAACTCTGGTAGCCGTATAGTTGCTTTATGGGGCTTTTATTTTAAATAACATGCATCTTATTGAGCTTCCTGTAAGGATTCTATAGGGCTTTTATTTCTGCAAGCATGCCTCCCTCTTAGCTTCCTGTAAGTTTCTAGTGCGTTTATATTTAAAAACATGGCTAATCCTGAGTTACCTGTTAAAATAGAGTTACTTATTTTTTAAAACGAGCCTCATCCTAAACTTCCTGTAAAGATACATTAGCCCTTCAGGGATTAAAAAAGGGGTGAAGGAGAGTAGGAATAAGTATGCCGGTCACACAGATAAAGATGCATTACAGTCTATTTCATCTTTATTGGAGTATAATGGACTTGTTTATGTTTTGCTCTACAGCACTGGATCCGTATGGAGCTGTTTCCAGATGTTCTGGTGCACAGGCTGAAGATGGTGGTGGATCCAGCAGACAGCAGCTACATGCCCTCACTAGTGGTGGTGTCAGGCACGTACCATTTGAACAGTTTACACACACTTGTACCTTAGTTTAGACCAGGGGTCGGCAACCTTTTTCATATGAAGTGCCATTTTCAAAAAAAATTGTTATCAGCGTGCCAACGATCGAGAATTATCAAGTGGGAGGGGGGGGGTGAGGAGCTTGACGCTTGTCAACTATCAGCAGGAGGGCGGGGGAGCCTCTCTGCGGGGAAGCAGTGTGTGGACCTGTCAGTGCAACTTACATGATGTCGAATTTAACAAACACATTTAAATAATTGGTTTAAACGGCATAATAATAAGGACGATCGTCCGTTCTGTGTTTCTCGAGAGCACACATGTTATGATATTAGGGTCACGCAGAGTGAGATGAGATCGCTGTCCCTTTGAGAGAGAGAGAGAGAGAGAGGTGTGGCTTGTGCATACGTGTTTGTGGATGGTAGAGCGACAGTGAGAGAACGTGTGTATGTTTCTGGAAGTGAAACGAGGAAGCAGAAAAACAGAGGTCTGCCCTCCCTCGACTACGGTCTGGGAGCCGACAGGAAAGTTCAACACACAGATGGCCAGTCCGCCCCTTTGTAGCATATTATTTCAATGAGAGATGATCAGATCGCCACTGGGCTTTCAACTAAATACACAGCCACGCAGAAACTGCGGCATTTGTACAGCTCCTTATGGGTAGGCTACTGCAATTAGTGAAGTGCTTTCCTCTGTGGTGAAACGATCAGCACCACGGAGGAAAGCGGCAGAAAGTCACCTGGAGTTAAAGAGAGCGGGGCTGCGTTGTGTGCATGGCTTCCTTCTGCGGGTAACGGGGAGACGCGCTCCTGGCGGCGGCCTCGTTCAGGATCCCCAAAATACAATTTAAATATTTTTTGCACACTTATTCCACTTATTTCCTAGCGTGCCACTGGTTACGGTGCCGCGTGCCAATGCTGGCACGCGTGCCAGGGGTTGCCGACCCCTGGTTTAGACACTTAACTGTATTTTCTGCATTTTCGAATCAACGGTTTGCTTTTCAAATAGTTCCTCTTGTCTCCACATGTTGTTGTTGACATTTTAACTTTTTTTAACAGCAAAAGCAATGTATTTTTTCTTCTTGAATTACAGGTGGAAGCTCTTTGAACAATCTAATTGAGCTGAAGACGATTAATATCAATCCCACAGACACCACCATCCTGGTCCTGAGTGACTGCACTGAGGTCCGTTGGCTTTTAATTGACTTTAATTTGTAATGAATGTTTATTATCTTAACTCTCCTGCCTCACTTTAAAAGTTGGGCACATGGGTTAAAAAATGGTTGTAGATATAACCCAAATGACCTGTTTCCCACAGTATCACAGATACATCGAGGTCGCCATCAAGCAGTGCCGCAGCTCGGGGATCGACTGCAAGATCCACAGCCTCGGCATCGTGGGACGCATCAGAGCGGAGGATGAAGACCTGGCCACCGTGCCCTTCCTCGCATCGGACAACGAAGAGGAGGACGACGACAAAACTGCTACCGGGAGGCGAGTTGTGTGGTCGTAGATCATTTCCTTATTTATAATAAGCAGGCATTTACATTACATTACATTAACTAGCAGATTCAGGATGTAAGAAATGTGCAAATGCTCACAGGAAGGGGTGGAAGAAGTTTTCAGATTGTTTGCTGAAAAGAAAATACCTTGAAAAATGTAAAAGTATATTCTTCAATACGTGCTTTAAAGGTCACCTATTATGCAAAATACACTTGTTCATGTCTCTTCTACATCAACATGTGTCCCCTCTTCTTCATGTCTCTTCTACATCAACTGTGTCCCCTCTCTTCATGTCTCTTCTACATCAACATGTGTCCCCTCTTCTTCATGTCTCCTCTACATAACATGTGTCCCCTCTTCTCATGTCTCTTCTACATCAAAATGTGTCCCTCTGTGTAAGAGACTCTGAAAGTTTCAGGAACAAAGATTCTCTCTCTTTTTGATCCATTATATAAAACCTGTCCTGAAAATAAGCTGATCAGATTTTGGCCACTTTATGATGTCATAACGATGTGTTGTCTTGTGTAACCATTAGCCAATCAGCAACCAAGGTAACCCCCCCCCCCCCCCCCCCCCCTTATCACCTGAATCTCCTCCTAGAGCACCATTGAGTTCTTTGTAACCAAATGTCTCTCAGAGGGGCGTGGGGAGGGGCTCCTTATTTTCATCTAAAGTAACAGACAGAGAATCAGCACTTTTGAAACAGGGCTGAAACAGAGGGGATTATGGGTAATGCTGCAATAATCTGGTTCTACGACCTATAATATATTGATGAAAAACAGTATAATAGGGGACCTTTAATCAAAGATTACCATGGTAAGGTTTAGCTACATTAAGAAAGTGTTTGATTCATATCTCATGGCAGACCATTAAAGCTGAACTCATTCATGTTCTGATCCTCAATGTGTGCGTTTCATTTTTTCCTCCAGTCTTGCCCGTAAGAAGTCCTCTGGTCTGGACTCATCAGCCACCATCAGGACCAAAGTGTTCGTCTGGGGTCTGAACGACAAGGACCAGCTGGGAGGACTCAAAGGCTCCAAGGTGCAGATGCTGGAGAGTTCACTCTACATGAAGGGCTGCAGTATTTTAGGGTAGATTTGTCCTCTGAGAGAGAGAAGCTGCTGCATCTTAAATAACGTCCTTTTGTGTCCTCCACAGATCAAGGTTCCTTCCTTCTCTGAAACTCTCTCTGCTCTCAATGTGGTTCAAGTGGCCGGTGGCTCCAAAAGCCTCTTTGCAGGTGGGTGATAAATGTTTAAGAGTTAATACTCAGTGTTTCCCTTATATTCATTGATTTTGAATTATGAGCCAAAATCTCAGTGCTACAAAGAACCTGTGGGTTTTTTATTTTCCGTGTGTTTAGCTGAACTACATCAGAAAATATTGTGTTGTTATTATTACTGTACAACACTCTCTTACATTTTGGCTACATGGTCTGTTTTGGTTATAATTGTGGTTTAAATATATTGTACGCCTTCAAGTGAAGATCATCTACGTATGGCTTGTCAATTGATGTACAATAGTAGAGACTAAGCTAGTGGCTTTGAACGGCTCAATCTAATCCAGGGGGGTCAAACTCAAATACACAGTGTGCCAAAATAAAAAAATGGGTGCTAGTGGAGGGCCGGACTGGTTCAATGTTTATTGCAGAATTTATTGAAATGAACTTATTGCACATATTAAACCTGGAACTAACAAAGCTTAAATTATTGCCTATAAAAACAACATTAAATAATCAGTTGCATTCATTTCTTATGGCTCTATCTGCAGCTTCTCCAGAGTCATTTCTTATGATCACATTTCTCCACAGGCCAACAACAGCTTCAACAAAACTATTCCCCTCAAAGAGAAACCAAACATGCCCTGTTGTCGTGAGAGAGAAAGTGCAGAAGGAAGCATCCTTTAAACTCAGTGTGCTGCTCTGTGATGCTATTTCAGATACTTGGCATCTCATCTTGGGAGCAAGGTCATCAATGTTTGGGCTCAGGCTCTGAGCGGAGGAGACCCTCAGGATGGAGTGAAGGTGTGCGTGCAATATACCGGCGGGCCAGATCTAATAGAAATTAGAAATTATCCTGTGGGCCGAAATTAAATCCACCACGGGCCTGATTTGGCCCCTGGGCCTTGAGTTTGACACATGTGATCTAACCTATCAATGTACCAAATGTATTTTCTGTGTGTCTTCAATAAAAAACATATTGTGTTGTATGTAACCGTTGTGTCTGTGCTGCAGTGACGGTGGAGGGGAAGATCTACGCCTGTGGAGAGGCCACTAACGGCCGGTTGGGCCTGGGTCTCTCCAGCGGGACCATCCCAATCCCCCGCCAGATCACTGCACTCAGTAACTACGTGGTGAAGAAAGTCGCAGTGCATTCTGGGGGACGGCACGCCATGGCACTGACCGTGGACGGGAAGGTGTTCTCGTGGGGAGAGGGAGACGACGGCAAGCTGGGACACTTCAGCAGAATGTACGTTAACCTGCACAAATACTGTTGTTGTTATCCTTACAATAAATGCACATTTAAGAGCCTAAACATATTTGAAAATTACACATTTTTGGCGCCAGAAATGTGCATCAAAACATGGTCAACTCTATTGATAATGATTTTTGATATAGTCTTCCTATCAATTGTTTTTAGGTAAATAATATACAGATAATATTTGACCGTAATTTCACATTTTTCCACGACATTAGAACCTTCCTGGACACGTTAACCTGTTCCAATGATTATACATTATGGACAACTTTCTTCTAATATGAGTAATAATTACATGTTTTTCCGTCTTTCCTGTAGGAACTGTGACAAGCCTCGGCTGATCGAGGCTCTGAAGACGAAGCGTATCCGGGACATCGCCTGTGGCAGCTCGCACAGCGCCGCCATCACCTCCAGCGGGGAGCTGTACAGCTGGGGCCTCGGGGAGTACGGCCGCCTCGGACACGGAGACAACACCACGCAGCTCAGGCCCAAACTGGTACGTCTGTACTTCTTCCACCTAACCACTTCTAGAGAGTGTTGCGGTGATGAGTCCTAAAACCCGGAAGTGAGTTAGCATTTTACCACTTCCGGTTCCCTCGTCTCAGAGTCAACGGTTTTTTGAGCATTTTTGGGGAAAATATCTGGAAATAAGGTCTGTGGGTGACAGAAATGTAAGAGACAGATCATGTGTTGTTCTACGACATTAAATCCATCAGCAGTGACCCCACTGGTGATTTCTGAAGAGTTTAGGTGTCTGAAAAATGATGGTTGTTACCAAGTGGCTGAATAGGACTACAGAAGTTGTCGAGGCCGTACGTCATTACGCCGAACACGTAAACACTCCTCTAAGTTTGTTAGCCCTGTTCTGCTTGAAAGCAAGAACCTGCCTCCTGCAGACTGTTACAACAAACGCTTCAACTTGAACCATTTTTAATATGTATTTTTGAAAATGGATCTTAAGTTGCCGTGATGTTGAAGTCGTGCGACCCTGCTGTAGTCGGCTGTAGTTAGTTTATAGCATAACGTTAGCATTTTGCTTCTGGCGATTAGATTTATGATTAAAAAATTATAAAAGTAGGGTAGACGTGTGGAGATTATCCAACTGAATAAAACCTGCATTTATCAAACAGGTTCGTTTTCCACAGATCTTATTTTTTACAATATTCCAAAGAGAAAATGCAGATATTCTCTGAGATTTAAATTGACTATGAACTCCCTTTTCTGTGTCTTCTAGGTGAAAGTGCTTCTGGGACATCGAGTTATCCAGGTGGCTTGTGGGAGCCGGGACGCTCAAACTCTGGCCCTCACTGATGAAGGTATTTCTGTTCATTAACTATCCTTCACAGTACTTAGTGTGTATTAAAAAGTCTCCTGAACTACCTGAGAAGATTTCTCTCTGCTTGTATAGATGTGTGTTAGTTTCCATTTAGTGACGCATGTATTTTCTGTCCTGTCAGGCTTGGTGTTCTCCTGGGGGGACGGGGACTTTGGGAAGCTGGGTCGTGGAGGCAGTGAAGGCTGCAACATCCCCCAGAACATCGAGAGGCTGAACGGACAGGCGGTCTGTCAGATCGAGTGTGGAGCTCAGTTCTCTCTGGCACTCACCAAATCTGGAGTGGTGTGGACCTGGTAAGAAGGAGGATCTTTTTAAACATTACATTAATTGTTTCAGGGTGATTCTGAAACATCTTTCCCTGGACTGCAGATGAAACATAGCCTCCTAAACTGATCATTTGTCATTTTTGCTGATGAGTGTTAAAGGTCACCTGTTATGCAAAATCCACTTCTTCATGTCTCTTCTACATCAACATGTGTCCCCTCTTCTTCATGTCTCTTCTACATCAACATGTGTCCCCTCTTCTTCATGTCTCTTCTACATCAACATGTGTCCCCTCTTCTCCATGTCTCTTCTACATCAGCATGTGTCCCCTCTTCTCCATGTCTCTTCTACATCAACATGTGTCCCCTCTGTGGAAAGAGACTCTGAAAGTTTCAGGAACAAAGATTCTCTCTCTTTTTGATCCATTTCTATAAAAACCTGTCTGAAAATGAGCTGATCAGATTTTGGCCACTTTATGATGTCATAACAATATTTTGGCTTGTGTAACCATTAGCCAATCAGCAACCAAGGTACCCCCCCCCCCTCCCACCTTATCACCTGAATCTCCTCCTAGAGCACCATTGTGTTCTTTGTAACCAAATCTCTCTCAGAGGGGCGTGGGGAGGGGCTCCTTATTTTCATCTAAAATAACAGACAGAGAGGGTGTTTCTCAATGTCGAGTACGCTTGCTTGGTAGCACATGTCTTCCGAGCGTCTTGCTTCAGAAGCGAGGCAAGAGTCCTTCCTGGCATTGGGAAAACGAAGAGTGGAACAGGCGTCATATGAGAGGCCCCGCCTTACATTTTCCGCCACAGATTTTGGGAAATTGGTCCGTGCGCAAAGCATTGTGGGGATTTTAAGACTGCGGAGTCTACACATGTGCAGCCTCGAAATTTCTCCAAACGAAGTACGCAGGGCTCGGTAGAATTCCAAGTATGCTGGACATTGGAACAGTCCTTCGACGGCACTCGATGACGTAGTGTGCTTGAAATAGTGGCTCTGGAGCAGCTTTACTCGAGATTGAGAAACACCCCGAGTCAGCACCTTTGAAACAGGGCTGAAACAGAGGGGATTATGGGATGCTGCAATGATCTGTTTGGTGTTTCAGCCAATCAGAGACATGTTTTATATATATCTGAGACCTGTAATATATTGATGTAAAACAGTATAATAGGGGACCTTTAACTGTTCGTGTTTCCTTACAGGGGCAAAGGCGACTATTTCCGCCTGGGCCACGGCACCGATGTCCACGTGCGAAAGCCTCAGATGGTGGAGGGACTGCGGGGGAAAAAGATTGTCCACGTGGCGGTGGGAGCGCTGCACTGTTTGGCCGTTACAGAAACAGGACAGGTGTGTACTGACCGTCAGAGCGTTACAACCCAGAGCCTGATGTGTGTTTTCTCCTCCTGTCGCGCGACTTTATTTATCGACTCTCACTACTCTGACCTTTACTGTCTCATGGCCAGTTTCCCTTTATATACTACCTTCCATCAGAAGGAATTTAATGACACATCACTTCCTATCATAAGAGGCAGCTACTCAATATTTGAACACTTGAAGAGGTTGTTAAGATTGAGTGCTTAGAGCGAAGACTTCACAGATTTAAACTAAAGAATGTATTTAGATAACCTCGGCACATCCCTTTTTTTAACCATACATATATCATTAACACAGGAGACTGAACAATAAAGAAAACACACCTAGGAAACTGATTACTAGATTGATTGCAGGGGTAGTAGATTTTCATTCTCACTGGCCCCACCATTGTAACCACTGGCCCCACCATTGTAACCACTGGCCCCACCATTGTAACCACTGGTCCGGAGCATTCGTCCAAAGAAATCGACTCTAATAATGAAGAAAATTAACACATTTGTTGCAATAGTAATTTATGCACAAACTATACATTACTACTTTTACTACAACATTTGAATTAGGGCTGCTCAATTCATCGTATTTTAATCGCAATTACGATTTTGACTTGTAACGATTATGAAAATAACATAATCAAAATAAAACGATTATTCTTTTCTTTTTTTTTTCAGTTGAATTATACTTAGAGTTCAGGGTAATCAACGGTTACTGTTCAACATTTTGTTTTTCAATAAATGGATGTTTTCAAAGTAAATGGATAATCGTTTTTAATAATCGTGATATCAATTATTGACCCAAATAATCGAGATTATGATTTTTGCCATAATCGAGCAGCCCTAATTTGAATCATCAGTTCTTCCTCATTTTCCTCAATTGTTCATATTTGGTTTATTACAATTATTATATTGTGGTCATTGTTAAAAGAAAAAAAGGAGGGTGACATTTCTGCTAAGAGTATTATTATTTGTATAATACACTTCCTGCCTCCCTGTCATTATCAGGAGTTAGAAATGTAATGGCTATGTAATAGATTAGAGCCTTCATTCTCCTAAACTGCTGGGACATTTCCCTCTAGCCAATATCCAGCATAGGTCGCCATTGATTTCATGCTCCCTGTCACTCTCCTTTAACTCCTCCGGTGACTTTCTTTTATTTGAAGATTGTTTTTTGGCCGGTTACCGGTGGTTTTAAAAACATTTTGGCGAATGGTTAGGTGACACGAAAGTCTGTAGTGAAGGAGCGTGCTCGCACTGCGCTCTACTCCGCAGCAAACAGCCGTTTGATTTTCATCCAACAACGACAACCGCCTCACGAAACGCTATGTCGTTAATAAACAAAGCAATTTAACAAAATTGCCTTGTCAAAATACCAAAATACCACAGGACCATGTGATTTGATGTCTGTTTTCTTTTTTTAAAGCAACATTTTTAATGGCCCGAGCGGGCAAGTAGAAAGTACATTATGCTGTCTAAATAGTGCTTCTGGGCTAGCGGGCCATTTATAAGCAGGGTGTCCGCGGGGTCTTAAAAAGTATTAAAAGTTGATAAATCAATTTAGCGAAAATTAAGACTATTAAAAAGTATTAAACTGCATTTTCCAAGGTATTACATTTTGTAGCTTGTTTTCAATAAGTATATAAATGGTCCAAAGAGGTTGTATTCTACAGTCTGCCTGAATGTAGTCATGGCGTAGGTGTGTAGTGTGATTCTGTGTAGTTTATTGATGGCATCCCGTTGGGTTTGACGTCATCTCAACAGGACGTCGCACGCTCACTGCTTGATAGCGTGAAAAGGTCCGTTTACGCCGGTTGCTAAACAACATCGTTATGGGGAAATGCAAGTCTGCGTCCAAATGGTTGGAAGATAAGGAGGAAGGACAATCAATACTGTATATAGTCAATGTGAGGTGAAGTGAGTCGCCAATGTAACCGGTTAGAACTCCAAGTGGAGATGAGGTCTTAAAATGTACGGAAAGGGTCTTAAAAAAGGTCTTAAAAGGTTTTACATTTGACTTCAGGATTGCTGCATATACCCTGTTAATGTCTAGCCCTGCCTTGCCTCTCAGGGCATCTGTACATTTATTAAACTAAAGAAAATTAAGTTCACGATTTTCCATTTTATAACAGAAAACCTTGAATGTAACACAAAAGACCTTCGTGTTTATACGGAGTCTTTCCCCTCGTGTTTCTCCCTCAGGTGTTTGCGTGGGGAGATAACGACCACGGGCAGCAGGGGAACGGCACCACCACGGTGAACAGGAAGCCCACCCTGGTGCAGGGTCTGGAGGGGCAGAAGATCACCCGGGTGGCCTGTGGCTCCTCCCACAGCGTGGCCTGGACCACGGTCGACGTGACCACGCCCTCCGTGCACGAGCCCGTCCTCTTCCAGACCGCCCGGGACTCGCTCGGAGCTTCTTACTTAGGTACTCATCACATTTTCCCCTCAAAATATGGGGCCCTTTTTTCAAATGTGTTAAGAGGAGAAAGTTCCCAATCGTTCCTGATTAAACTTTTGCATTTTGGAGGGGTCCCAACACTGGATGGGTTGTCGCGGGGAGGAGGTGCTGCCGTACTGACATTTATTGTTTATTGTTGACATTTTTGTTTTAGCTGACTGGTTTTCTATTTATTTATTTGTTTATATGTTGTTTGTCTGTTTTTGTATGTCTGTTTGTCTTCTGTCTGTGTGGGAATTTGCTTACATTGTTACTCTACCTATTTTTCTATAAAGTGAAGATTTCGATACATGCTCTGATAGAATAACTTTATGCTGTTGAAAAAACTCAATAAACAAAGTTTAAAAAAAATAATAAATAAACATTGTTCCCTCTTAATAGTGGGGTTTCTTGTGATGGGGTGCAGCTACTTTACTTATCGAGGTGGCACAGATTGACTGCAGCTCTGAATCTGTCTGATATCTGCAGGAGCTGTGTGTGTGTCACATTATTAACTGTGTCATAGTGTGTGTGTTGTCCTCTGCAGGCGTCCAGTCCGACAGTGACTCAGCAGCAGTGAACAACAAGCTGAGCGGGCAGAGCAGCGTGAAGCCCAACCGCCCGTCGCTGGCCAAGATCCTGCTCAGTCTGGACGGAAACCCGGCCAAGCAGCAGGCTCTGTCCCACGTTCTGTCAGCGCTGCAGATCATGTATGCTCGGTGAGTCGGAAATACATCCTCTCCTACAACGCACCATGTGACTCAACCATGTTAACGACTGGCTAAGGACCTTTGTCACCCCCCCCTTCTTTCATTTCTTGTTGCACATAAGCCAAAATGACATGTGACATGCACACTAATGGCGCGTTTCCACTGCAGCGCGGAGCTCGCTTTAAGCGTGCCGAGCCGTGCGGGCCCATTTTTGGTTGCGGTTCCACTTGGCCTAGTACCGGCTAGCGGGTCCTAATTCACAGTTTTTCTGGCCCCATAAAATCGTGGTTCTAGGGCCAGGAACAACCAGGCTGAGTCGGGCTGAGTATGCTAAACTAGAGAGAGAATCGCTGGCAAGGGGGCTACAACTACAACAAGATGAACATATTTGACCGTGATTTAATTGTAATACACGTTTCAAAATGATGCCGAAGTAACAACATACTGATACCGGTTAGTAAGAACCATGAATTAATGCTTTGACAAGTCTGCAGACAGACGGCAGGCGAGAAACCTTTTTAAAATGCGTGTTTTCTGAATGGAGCTTGGCTAAGCTAACGTTATATATGCTCCGACCGTCCACACTCACAACAACGACCTATACAGACATAAATAAAGCAGCGACTGTATTCTCCATGACACAGGCAGTCTGTGGTTTGTACTTGTTTAACTTTTGTCTAGTTTCTGAACAGATATGAAGAGCTGTGAGCTCTGAGTGCTAACAGCTAACGGCTGTGTTGTTTTTCTGGGGCTCTCATTGAAGATGACGTCACGGCTCCGCCTACACTGCGTTACTATAGTACAGGGGTAGCCAACACAGTGTGTTCTATAGGTTTTAGTGCATGTAAATGGTCGGCAAAGGCTAAAATCTCTGTGGAAATGTTAATGCAAAATTGTCCGAAATTGCTGTTTTCAGCCCATCACATATGGAGATGTTCTGCTTCTCTCTGTCGTCCATATCATATTAAAGTGAATATCTTTAAATGTCTCTAGATTAAAAACATCAACAGATAATGAAAATAATCGTCATGACAGCCACCTTAGTTTAATATTTAACCATGAAAATGAAAAATCTTTTGGCTAGCATCACGTCAGGAAAAGGATTAAGATGCTTTGGGAAGTTGATGGTGTTAAAATCCTCATAGCTGTGTTTACAAAGTGGTGCTGAGTGACGCCCTGAAAGTGTGTATGACGTCTAAATAATATAATCAGGCACTGTAACTCTCATTAGTGTGTGTGTTATCGTTGACAGGAAGTGTTCTGTGTGTCCTCAGGGATGCAGTGGTTGGAGCTCTGATGCCGGCCAGCATGATCCTGCCTGCAGAGGTTCCCGCCAGCTCCCCTCTCCCCCCCTTTGACTCCTCCTCCTCCTCCAGCGTCAGCGATGAAGAGGGGCCTCCGGTCCTTCCTGAAGCCGAGGAGAGGGTCAGCCCCAACCCCTGGCAGGACAAGAAGGGAGAGGTGAGGAACACATTTATATTTAGCATGACTTTAATAATTGTCAGTTAGGGTGTTCCTTTGCCTTTTTTATCCATACCCACGGCATCTATTGCTCCCAAATTCAAGATTCAAGGCTTTTATTGTCATTAGTGCACGGCTACAGTGTCAATGGAAACTTAGGTCACAGTCTCCTCCAACAGTGCAACACAATAAAACAGATACATATATAACCTCATGCAGTTTCTAAAATGTTTTTGTTTCTAACATGTTGGGTAACTTGGCAGTTTTGCCGGCCAGTGTCTATTAAGAATGAATACGCTCAACATTAAAGGTCCCATGTTTGGCCATTTCTACTGATCATAATTCCATTGTTGAGGTCTACTAGAATAAACTGCAGCACCCCCATCTGCGAGGCTCCACTAGCACCCACACCGCCACAGTTTTCCCGCTGAGAGTGTGTGTGTGTGAGGAGCTCCACGGATTGGTCCATTTGGGTATGGTCACGTCACTGTACACAGCAAGGACAAAAAAGATCTCCAACGAGGCGTTCTGGGGCAGCACAGACAGGTCTTCTCTGTGTTATAGTTTTACTCGCTACAGGGTGTACTTGAGGGTTTGTGACTCTGCAGACCGTTTACATGCATTAAAAGCTACATAACACACAAGGGGACGGGTAATAACCAGAAAAGCATGACATGGGACCTTTAAAATGATGTTATAGTTCAAACTAAGTTCATACAAATAAAGTTAATTGAATCGGTCATACATGGTGCATTTCTTAATTTAATGTTCTTATTTAAGAAATTGAAAAAACGCACCCTACTGGATCTAGCCTATTGTGTGAACATGGCGCTAACGCAAGGGTGTAACTTTGGTTTGAGAAGTGGGGGGGACACAAAACAGGGGGTCCTCCGCAATGAAATATTTTCTCAATTTAATTCCATTTCCTGCCTTTCTACAAATATATTAGGGACTATAGTGTTAACAAATCCAAGAAAAATGTGTAGTGTATATAATGAGTGTGCACACTTATCTAGTATCCTATCCATGTGAACCTGTTTTATTTGTGATGACCTCACATCCTCTAGGGGGGTCCGGGGGCATGCACCCTGGGAAGATTGTTTTCTTTAAATTGAAGTTGAATGCATCAATCTGGTGCACTTTGAGGGCAACATTAAGAGATGTATGGATACAGCTCTCAACACTCATATGAAACAGAACTGTATATATTTCAATAATCAAAAACCATTAGAATATTCTCACAACCAATAACACATCATTGATAAACTCCTCTCTGCTATCTGTATCATACCTAGTCTGCATTCTTTCTTTTTATTTATGCATATTTGACAAATCACTCCCCTTTCAAACTGTGTTTTTTATTTGTGTACTGACCTATAGTACATATTGGAAGGATTTCTTAACTTATTTTATATACAACTAATAGACCCACTGAGATAACTTAGACTAAAGTTTAGTTTGCAATCTGATCTCAGTCCTTTACCTCCCTGAGCTGACGTTATCTCTCTCAGTCCCACAGGAGAGGTCTCTCTCTCTCTCTCTCTCTCTCTCTCTCTCTCTCTCTCTCTCTCTCTCTCTCTCTCTCTCTCTCTCTCTCTCTCTCTCTCTCTCTCTCTCTCTCTCTCTCTCTCTCTCAAAGTCCGACAGGAAAGAACTCTCGCTCTCCTTATTGTTGAAACAGCTTCTAATCTCCGTTAGCTCCGAGCTGGCACCAAATGCTAACAACAACCCCCTAACTCTCTATGTCTTTCTCTCTTTCTATCTCTCTCTCTCACAAGATGCGCTCGTGCCACACAGACACTCGATGACGATGACCGCTTGCGTAAAAAATAAAATAATAAACACATTTAAAAAGTGGGGGGGGGACACAAATGTGATTTTGAAAAGTGGCCCCCCTGTCCCCAGTGGAAATTACGCCCATGCGCTAACTTGTTTTTGTGTGTGTGTGTGTGTGTGTGTGTGTGTGTGTGTGTGTAGGCTCCCTCCTCAGAAGATGCTCTCACCCCCTCCTCAGGTATAACCCCGTCTGCCTCCGGTGGTTCCTCTCGTCCATTCATCCCCGTCACTGATGACCCCGGAGCCGCCAGCATCATCGCTGAAACCATGACTAAGACCAAAGAGGTGAGTTTGACTGACTCGGCATGTGTGAATTCATAAAGTGGTGCAGGAATGAGTCCTAAAACCCAGAAATGTGTCGGCATTTCAGCACTTCACTAAATGAGACGACTAAACGTCATCACGCCCAGCATTAGCCTGTGACCGTGCTGTAGTAAACCAGCGAGATGCTACCTACAAAAATCTGTCATTTCTGCCCCACTCCTTTAACCCGAACACGTTGTCCTGCTTTATGTTCCCTTCAGGACTCGGAGAGCCATAGTAAGGTTGTGGGTCCGGAGCCTCAGTACCTGGATGAGTTCACCAGTCTGCTCGTTCCCGATGATACCCGTGTGATGGTGGACCTGCTGAAGCTGGCGGTGTCCTGCCGCTCCGGAGAGAAAGGGAAGGAGGTGCTGTCCGCCGTGCTGTCAGGCATGGGAACAGCTTACCCTCAGGTGATTTACTTTACTTTTACAATATCACGTTACCGGTAAAACCCATTTTTTTACTTTGCTTGTACTCGCTCTCCTGTCAGTAGCTTTATTAAGGTGCAAACACATGTTGACTGCATGCGAAGATTTCAACATTTGGGATAGACATTACTGTTGCAAAACCAAAGGGTAGCCGCATTTAAAACATCGTAGTGAATATGAATGAATGCATTATGAAATCAGCAAAATAGTTTGAAGCTCTATTATCACAAGTAATTTTGGGGACAAAATATTATCATTGCACTTGAACATAAAAAGTCAATATTAAAGTCGATCTAAAGTAATATAAAATTATTCGTGTAGTATAAACTAATACTATACCACAGAAGGAACAATTATTGATTTAGAAAAGATAAGATTAAATATATATTATTAATATGACATCATTTGTCTTATGGGAACTTTTGTGAATTATATCGAATGGTTATTTGGGTGCATCTTTGTCTCCCTAGCCTCGTGATTGGTCGGATGTTGGTAACATTTGTTTAATCTCTGTCTCTCTGGTGTTGCAGGTGGCGGACATGCTGCTGGAGTTGTGTGTCACAGAGTTGGAGGACGTGGCGACGGACTCTCAGAGCGGCCGTCTGTCCTCTCAGCCCGTCGTGGTGGAGAGTATCCACCCGTACACCGACGACACCTCCACCAGCGGCACCGTGAAGATCCCAGGTACAAACGGAGAAGATACAGAAACAGAGGGGATTATGGGATGCTGCAATGATCTGTTTGTTTCAGAGACATGTTCTGTATATATCTGAGACCTATAATATATTGATGAAAAACACTTTAAATTGCCGTATCATCTATGTATCTCTTATTTTGTTCTGTAGGTGCCGAGGGTCTGAGGATAGAGTTCGACCGCCAATGTTCGACGGAGCGACGCCACGACCCGCTGACCATCATGGACGGAGCCAACAGGATCGTATCCGTCCGATCAGGTGATGAGAGGAGGACCATAAATCTGAGTAACCATTAAGTGTGTGTTCCATGAATGAAGTCTGACCGTGTGTGTGCTTCAGGGCGGGAGTGGTCCGACTGGTCCAGTGAGTTGAGGATCCCGGGGGATGAACTAAAATGGAAGTTCACCAGCGATGGCTCAGTTAACGGATGGGGATGGCGCTTCACTGTGTATCCCATCATGCCTGCTGCTGGTGAGCCACTTCATACGACTAAACACTGACTCTGGGACCAGATCAGTGTTTCCATTAGCAAAATGTGTGACATAAATCCTTTTCGTTTCCCTCCCCAGGTCCCAAAGACCTCCTCTCAGACCGCTGTATCCTGTCCTGCCCCTCCATGGATCTGGTGACATGTCTGCTGGACTTCAGGCTCAACTTCGCCTCCAACCGGAGCATCGTGCCGCGCCTCGCCGCCTCCCTGGCTGCCTGCGCTCAGCTCAGTGCACTAGGTACGGTACTTGTGGCCATAATCATCTCCAAAAGGTTTATTTATGTGACTTTTCTTAGGCAAGGCAAGTGTATAGCACCTTTCAACACAAGGCAATTCAAAGTGCTTTCAAAAAAGGAAAGACATTAAGAGAATTAAGAAACATATCATAAAATGGCATTTAAAAACACTCATTTAAAAGCAAATATAACATGACTAAATATAACAAAGTTACATGAATAACCTTAGACCTTTAGGGATATTTCTAAGGTACAAAAAGGTAAAAGACAAGTCCGATGTAAGGAGTAGGCTTCGGGTTAGAGGTGTAGAGTTTAATGGCGTTTCTGAATTCATGATGTATTTAATTGAATGTATTTGCAGCTGCCGGCCACAGGATGTGGGCTCTGCAGAGACTGAGGAAGCTTCTGACCACAGAGTACGGTCAGTCCATCAACATCAACCGACTGCTGGGATACAGCGAGGGCGAGGCGCGCTCTATGGTGAGATCCACAGGAGAAAAGTTTCTTGTTTCAAATATTTGTATTGAGAAGAAGCATACAAGTGTAAGCAAAAGTACAGACTTCTTTGGGGTGGAAATCATGCTTCCCTTTTTCAACATAGAAGACAAACAGAACAGCCAACACGAAAATAATAAAGAAAAAACATAGCATGACAGGATTACCATACTTAATGACATACATAGTCCTAGTGGGAAAGAACAAACTAAATAGTATATATAATAAAAATAAGTAAATAAACTTAAAGGGTGAGCAGAAAAGTTTCTTAATAAAAGGCTTTACTGCTATATTTATTAGGTTTATTCTATGTTTGGCCGACGATTTAATCTAAGGAGCCTGATACAAGGGTGCTCAATATCTGATTTGATATAGAATTCCTAACATATAATCCATTTTGGTGTGAAGATATATGCCTGTAATAATAGTGTTATTAAACATTGTAAATAACTATACAATACGGAAGCTATGGAAGCTCAAAGCTCATGGTTTAAAAAAGGAATTTATCTGATTAACTATTTTCTTTCAGAGTTTCACAGGCAGTGCGCTGGCCGCTTTAGTGAAGGGGCTTCCAGAGGCTCTGCAGAGGCAGTACGAGTACGAGGACCCCATCGTCAGGGGAGGAAAGCAGCTGCTTCACAGTCCATTTTTCAAGGTACGTTCATTATTATTACCTTATACCACGATCGGTTAATAGCAGTGTAACGTGGGCCCGTATTTACTCGACTTTGAGCGGAAAAAGCCTGTTGAAGTTCGACACATTTAAAGTCATATTAAAGTTATAATTAAAATGTTACGAGCCAAACCGACCTACATATATTCTGGTTTCTTTCAACATGTTTTATTTTATCTAAGAATATTAAGGGCCTAAAGCTGAAATAAATAATCTGTGTCTACATGACTTAATGATGTAATTTCTCATCTTCATATCAATTCGGACTCTGAAATCTTCCTGGAGACATTAACCAAAACCAATTATGTGGAATGGACAAATGTGCATTCGTTTTTTGTAGATCATAAAGGAGGTGTTTGTGTTATTTATCCAGGTGTTGGTTGCTCTTGCCTGCGACCTGGAGCTGGACACGTTGCCCTGCTGCGCTGAGACCCATAAGTGGGCCTGGTTCCGCCGGTACTGCACCGCCTCCAGAGTGGCTGTGGCTCTGGACAAGAGGACGTCCCAGCCCAGAGCCTTCCTGGATGAAGTGAGTCTTCACCAGTATCACACTACAGTTACTAACATTGCAAATGACTAGATTCTCCCTTTGACAGACTAGAGCTTTATATTTGAGTGACATTTGCACGACTTGTCCACGTGCAACTGTCACAGGGGTTGTGCTGCAGTACAGAGACATGGCGGAGTCATCAACAGTGTTATGTGACAATGGACACTGAACTTAAGAGAACCTTTGAAAGTTTACAATTTGTGTCTACCACTGCAATAGTAATTGTTATATGTGTGCACATGTAGGCCTAAGTTTGAAGTTTTGGCGAAAATTACGGCCCCGCCCACTTTTGGGGGAAAACAACGCTGTCATTTTTTCATGACGGTCAATACACATTCTGAAGTTTTTGCCAATCCGATCAGAAATGAAAGAAAACCGTGGATTTTCTGATCTTCAAAGAGCCCGATCACGATGGCCAGACAGGCAAACAATTACATGAAATCATTGGAAATCGACGATCGGGCTCGATATATGGTTACATTAAAATCAGTAGGCGAGGCTGTAATTTCGCCAGCTGTTACTCTCATGAGCGAGGCGGAAAATAATTGTGTTATCATGCCAAAAAGCTGCTGTGTCGTTTATTGCACCTCAAACATTAAAACAAATCCAGAGTTCAGTGTTTCTGGACTTCCTCTAAGAAGAAAGGACGGTAACAGAAGATCTGTGGCTTCAGGCTCGATCGCCGTTCAAATGACAGCGTTGGTTTCCCCCAAAAGTGGGCGTGGCCGTAAAGTGACGTAAATGTTACTCTCATCTGTGGACATCGATCGCCAACTGCTATATTTAACCATATATCGAGCCCGATCTTGGATTTCCAATGTTTTAATGTAATTGTTTGCCTGTCTGGCCATCGGGCTCTTTGAAGATCCACAAATCTACGGTTTTCTTACATTTCTGATCGGATTGGCAAAAACTTCAGAATTTGAATTGACCGCCGTTCAAATGACAGCTTTGTTGTCACCCAAAAGTGGGCGGAGCCGTCATTTTTGCCCAGAAGTGACATATGTGTTACTCTCATCTATAGGCTGTTGCTGAGTCACGCAAAAGTAATGTAACAAGTTACTTTATGTAGAGAGTAAAGTAACGACCTCATCACTGGTCTTCACACACTTTTACATTCAAAAAGAAGATATATTTAATACCAGGTATACTACAAATTGTCCTTCCTTATCTCCTCTGCCGTTGAAGGTCACAAAGAAAATCCGAGAGCTTATGGCCGACCACGAGATCATGAACAGCCTCCACGAGAGTCACGACTTGTTCAAGCGCGAGCACGACGAGCAGCTCGTTCAGTGGATGAACCGGCGACCGGACGACTGGACGCTGTCGGCCGGGGGCAGCGGCACCATCTACGGCTGGGGCCACAACCACAGGGGCCAGCTGGGGGGCATCGAGGGGGCGAAAGTCAAAGTTCCCACGCCCACTGAAGCACTCGCCACACTGAGGCCGGTGCAGCTGATCGGGGGGGAGCAGACGCTGTTCGCCGTCACCGCAGATGGAAAGGTCTCTAATCTCATCACACAATACAGTGATCAACATGTTTGATGCTCATCGATTCATTTGGCTGCAACAATGATTTGATCTCAGCAGCCTGATTCAAGTGTTTCCAATTGATTGTTTCCAATGCAAATGGCACAAAATGCTGTTTTCTGTTTTTCAATTTGGAGATTTTCTGATTTTCTCTACTTTATTTCACATTAAAGTAAATAATGAATCAAATCAAAGTTAGACTTATTTTCAAGATTTTCCACTGATGTCTGCAGTAAGAAACCCAACTTAGAAGCATTTTCTGCACTGGTAGTATCCAAAGAATGTCCTTCAACCTGAACATTATGAACACATAACACATATCTTGACAAGAAATGTATGCATAAGTCCTTATTATGAATTTCAAAACATAACATGCAGTTACCATGACCCTTATCCAATGTATTCTCATATTCTTAACAATAGTGGAGTATTAGAGAGTGTATAGTTTTGTCTGTGGTCTTCCAGGAAAACGTGATATACATTGTCATATTAATACATTTGTTCTGGATCCCCAGCTGTACGCCACAGGATACGGGGCGGGGGGCAGGTTAGGCATCGGGGGCACAGAGTCCGTCTCCACCCCCACGCTGCTGGAGTCCATCCAGCACGTCTACATCAGGAAGGTGGCCGTGAACTCCGGAGGGAAGCACTGCCTGGCGCTGTCCTCCGAGGGGGAGGTGTACTCCTGGGGAGAGGCGGAGGACGGGAAGCTGGGCCATGGGAACAGAAGGTCCACACTCAATAATATATACATGACTTTGAACCTTCAATTTACAGTTCACAACACACGCGATGACAGTGTTCAGTTCTATACAGGATTTCTGCAAAGTCCTCAAACATTCATTATTTAGTTATAAATGTAGGTCTAAATTGTGTTAAAAACGATTTTCAGGTCTTACAATGAATGCTTTTCTGAAATGAAAAATAATTTAGTTATTTTATTATTATTTCTAAAAAATATTGATCTGTTTTATTAGTTATTTATAAAAAAAAATAATAGAGAGGCGAAGTCCCGCCCATCTACTTCCGACCCATGGGACCTTATTTCGGAAAATGTATATATTGAAATCAATGGGAGAGAAAGATTATCTTTCGATCCCGTTTGAATTGTGCCACGAATTACACATATGAAGTTTGTCAATCTTAAAAAATAATTTTCATGTCAAAAAAGTCACAGTTTGTCGTAAAACTGTTGAAATATAAGACTACGAAAAATACGCAACTAGAAAAACTACAAATCCCAGAGTCCCGGTCCCGCATGCTGGCTCTTACGAACCGACTAACTCCCCTTGTGTGTATGCACATCAGATGTGTAATTCGTGGCACAATTCAAACGGAATCGAGAGATAATCTTTCTCTCTCCATTGACTTCAATACATTATTTTTCCGAAATAAGGTCCCATGGAGCTCCCCGGAAAGGGAGGGACTTCGCCTCTCTATAGAAGGAATTTTGTTATATGGGTTTTGACCATATGTGGACGTAATCTTTGAAAACACATTTTTACCCCACAAAATGTGTTCTAATAAAACATCTCGGTTTAAATGAGAAGACATACTTCTGCCAGTATGACCTCAAAATACAAATTAAAGGAACACATTTCTTTCTATTTGGTCTAAAAAACTCCTACATTTGGTTTGTCTTTATCCCCCTTCTCTTCGTCTGTATCATCTTATAAAAAACGTCTTGCATTGCACTTGTTGAAGAGTGTGATATTGACATTGACTCCTCTCTGTTCCAGCCCGTGTGACCGCCCTCGTGTGATCGAGTCCCTGCGGGGGGTGGAGGTGGTGGATATCGCAGCCGGGGGGGCTCACAGCGCCTGCATCACGGCCAGCGGAGAGCTCTTCACCTGGGGCAAGGGTCGCTACGGACGCCTGGGGCACGGAGACAGCGAGGACCAGCTCAAACCCAAACTGGTCAGTAACGTTTTACATCTATTTCTCATATAACCTCACAACGCAGGCTCTATGCATTACATTCATGCACACAATGTTGACAATATCAGTTTTTTACTGCACATATTTTATTCCATTCTATTTCAATGTAAATACTGCTTTATTTTATTTTTATTTTACTGTATTTGTTCTTATTTTTTTACGTTATTATAATGTTCTTAATACACTAGAACCGCCAGAGGTCGCTGTATACCTAAAACCACCAACGGGTCAAATGTTCTTTTATTTATCATGTAGAACAGTGAGTTTTGATCGCACAGGGATGACGCTTATACCAATAGAATCTGTGGACTCTCAGCTTTAGATAGTTTGTGCAGATAGCATGAAGTATAAAATATCGCTACCAGTGCTGATTTAAACGCTTGGTGTTAGACTTGTGTTTTGTTTAGCTACAAATCTCTCTATCTATAACTATCTATCTGTCTATCTCTCTCTCTCTCTCTCTCTCTATGTATCTATCAATCTCTCTCTCTCTCAATCTATCTCTCTATCTATAAGGAACCGCAGTAGACAAAAGGCGTTGCTATAGCAACACGTCATGTTTACGCAATTTTTTTTCGCGTTTTTTTTCAATCTGACTTCATATTGACAATTTCTAACAACAGAGGGTGCTACATAACACACTTTCAGGAAAAGTCACGGACTGGGAGACTTTAATATTTTATTGAAAAAAGTGACATTCAATCAAAAAACAGCTCCGGGTAAAATTGACCCGTGTTTTTTTATTTTTGTTTTACTTTTATGTATGCACCACGACACCAATTCAAGTTCCTCGTACGTATCAACCTACCTGGTAATACACCCGTTTCTGATTCTGATAAAGGCTTTGGATTACCTCAATATCAAATGTAAAGCGAATAAATCCAATAGAAAGGAAATATCAATAAGATGTTTTTTTACTGTAGTGTATTATGAAAGACAACAGAACAATGTGACCGTAGAAAAGAATAAACCAAGATATTTAGGATCAGAAATGATTGTTTTTATAGGAAAACCTGCCTCACATTCAGCATATTCAGGCAGCAGCCTATACACCAACAGTGAAGGTTTTTACTAACATTGTAATCTTGCTATTAATCAATTGACTTGACCTCACTGTCTCTGTCTGTGTGTCCTGCAGGTTGACGCTCTGCAGGGTCACCGGGTGATCGATGTTGCCTGTGGCAGCGGAGACGCTCAGACTCTGTGTCTCACAGACGACGACATGGTCTGGTCCTGGGGGGACGGGGACTACGGCAAACTGGGCCGGGGGGGCAGCGACGGCTGTAAAATCCCAATGAAGGTAAGAGAGTTCAGACTGTGGCATGCAACAGAGGTCAGCAGAGGCATGGCTTTATACTATGTCTCCTTTCCCCCTTATTTGACATATGAAGAAATGAGTGTGTGTCGAAAGCATCAAAATTCGTTTTTACTTTCTTGTAATGTCTGAAATACTTCTTCAAATGTACAGTAGTTAAGCACTGCTAGCTTTTAAAACGTCAGCCTTGTGGTAGATATTAGGGATGGGAATTTGAAAGCAAATGTATATTCGAATATTCGACCCCCAAAAAAACGGTTAACCGAAATGTACATATCCTATAAAAAAACCTTTTGGGGAAAAATGTTTACAAAAATACAACACATTTTTTTTTAAATTTAAATAAATAAATACATGTTCAAATAAGTATAGAAACCAAGTCGACTTTGTCAAATGTATTGAACTGGTGATCACAGTTTGAACAGTTGACAGCTATAGGCCTACAGCTTTCATGCTTAAAGCATAACTTGGTTTTTAAAGGAAAGAGGGATCATACACGAACAACATAACGGGTCAGGGTAACGTAACCCGTGACAACAGAGATCAACAACCTGTAACAGGGCCTATGCACAGAATGTGAGTATGAGTATGTCTACATGCTCAGGGGAGAGGCGGGTGTGCGGAGGCGATTCACAATCAGGCCAGCTGTAGAGAAGAGTATAGCAAGGTTTTCTGTAACCTTCATTTAGGGGGGGGGATCACGCTCGTGAACTGTTAGCGCCGGAACCTCGCAACGGGGTAACTGCGGAGCGCATTTACGCCGCATTTGGGCATAAGATGAGGTTTGAGTCTGCATGATCTGCGTGTAGGGAGGGGCAGCAGCCATATCATTAGCTAGAACTAGCTAGATCTGATGGATTTGGACATAAACACGAGTGAAGTCTAACCGGAGGCGAGAGAGAGAGATCAGCACCTGCAGCTCTGCCCGCTGTGAGGGACCGGTGAGCGGAGCAAAACACACCTTTAGACCTAACACATTTAGCTATGGCACTGTCGTATACATTGAATTATTCCATTTGATAATATGTATCAACTTAGGCACCCCTCCCAAAAAAAAATTACAATAAAAATATTCATAACTCATATTCTCTGAATAATTTTGAATATTCGATGAATCCTTCCCATCCCTAGTAGATATGGATTAAAGACATATATAGGCTGATGGCAGATTTAGCACACTTCTATAACAAGGCAATTGAACAAAAAAACATTGAAAGCATTAAGACATATTGCACTTGGAACATAACGTCAAAGAACACATTTAAATACCTGATTATTAAAGAGACACAATAAGATCTTGATCCTTGAGGCAGAATGTGTGCACATTGTGGAGGGATGAAATGAATATTGAAAGAGATGTGATGTGTGATTTAAACCCTCACATGACAGCTGTGTTAACTTCTTGTTTCTGCAGATCGACTCTCTGACCGGCCTCGGCGTAGTCAAAGTGGAATGTGGCTCTCAGTTCTCTGTGGCGCTCACCAAGTCTGGAGCCGTGTACACATGGTACGTTTATCTGTTTATAATAGGATGACCTTATGTAGCCCCGCCCCGTTTCACACTTCCGGTTCGACCCAAAAAGTGTTCTTCCAGTTCGACCACACAGTTAACACAGTTGTGATTAGGGTTGGGTATCGTTTGGATTTAACGAGTCCGATTTTGGTTCTGCTCATCGTCTTTGGTTCTTATCGGTTCGTAATTTTGGCACTAAAGTCAGATGCCTATTTAAGACACAACATTTTTTATATGAAGACCTTTACTCAATTGACAATTCTCCCTGTCTCTTTAGCTGTAAGGCTGAAACGTGCCTGTGTAACACATTAGCCGCTTTCACACCAAGTACTTTGCCGTACTTAGTTTCCAGCACTTAGTTTCCAGCACTTAGTATCCCCATGGAACTAAAGAGCAGATCGCGTTCACACCGGAATAAGTTCACTGAGGGAAGATTACGCAAATGAAGCCGCTGACGTCATTTCTTCTTCTTCTGCTTTGGGTTTACTGGCAGGCCGCAAGCCACTTCACGGCGTATACTGCCACCCGAAGTCCCCGGAGTTGGGGACTGGCTTCAGTAGAAGCTGCTGGGACTCCCAGCAGCTTCTACTGAAGCCTTCCGAGTAAATCGTCAGAACGCCGACACCTCCTCATCTCCACCGCTCCCATGTTTTCTTTTGTCCTGCCATAAGTTATTCTCTCTCCATTGGTGCGCTGGGCTAATGCTAATAATGCTAATGCCATCAAATACAATGGCGGCTTCACAAAACGTTTCTGAATTTTACGGGGCGTGGTTTGCAATTCGCCAGAAATTGGAACTTTTTTCTCCCCAGGAAAGTACCAGCTCTCTAGCAGGGACTAAAAGGGGGTGAAAGTTCTCATGAACTAAGTTCTCTTTTTGGTGTGAACGCAAAATCCCAGGAACTATCGGAACTAAACGGGAAAAGTACGGGGAAAAGTAATCCGGTGTGAAAGCGTCTATCCTGTCAATATCGCTGTAATTTCACTCATACTAACTTTCTAGACAAGACCTTAATCACAAGCAACATCCTGACTCCTCTGCTCTGTGAGTCGGTCTCACAGTTTTGGGATGTGATAACAGAGCGTTGTGGGAAAACTTGTTTACTTCTTAGAGGATAAGGCATCCAATACCAACAGACACAGGAGAGGAAACGCTAGATAACCTTTACGTGTTAGTAATACACCCTTCGTCCTTATCAAGCCAGTTGTGTGTTCTTTCTCTGGAGTTGCTGTGTGTAGAGAGTCTGGGAGACGAACCGATAAGCAGAACCGAAATCCATTTTCTTTTGGGCACCCGGTTTTGGGAAATGGGTTTTGGTACTGACTAGGTTTGGTTCACAACCCTATTTGTGATGACATGAGTCTGTTATAAATGTTTGCATGATGTTGTTCTCAGGGGGAAGGGGGACTACCACCGCCTCGGACACGGCTCTGATGATCACGTGCGACGGCCCCGACAGGTTCAGGGTCTTCAGGGAAAGAAAGTGATCGCCATCGCCACGGGGTCGCTGCACTGCGTTTGCTGCACAGAGGATGGTACGATCCACCTCTCTCATGCATCCTCTTCCTTTTTCTTCATATATTTGACGTCACCCTTAATGTATTTGTCCGCGAATTTCAGACCCTTTAACTTTACAAGTTCTCTTGTTCTCAGACAGTGGTCTGTACTGATAGTATGTACAAAGATAATTACAAAGAACACAAACAAACAATTACAACAACTAAAGTAGTCCCCTACATTCTGCCATGTTAACAGTTGGACTGCTAACAGTGCATCTAAGCTGTGTTGGACCGCAGATTCTCAGATTGTTGTTTTTGGGTTTGGCTCAGGAGAAGTGTACACGTGGGGCGATAACGACGAGGGCCAGCTTGGAGACGGCACCACGAACGCCATCCAGAGGCCTCGGCTGGTGGCGGCGCTGCAGGGGAAGAAGATCAACCGAGTGGCCTGTGGCTCCGCCCACACGCTCGCCTGGTCCACCAGCAAGCCCACCAACGCCGGGAAGCTGCCCGCACAGGTACTGAGATCAAGCTTTCATTCTTTATAGTCACAAATTAGATTAGATGTGATTTTTGTTGTTGTTCTTATTATCTTTTTATGTTCCTTTCTTTACAGGTTAATAAACATAGGAACAACACTCACAGAAAAGCAGACAGACTTATGCATAGACAAACAAAAAAGACAAATAAGAACACAGAAGACATCACATAAGGGAGATTAGATAAATATATATTTGTTTTAATGTGATTTTTTTTCTCAGAAGAATACAATAAATCTCAGGACAAAATACACCCAAAAAAGTCCAGTTTTAAATATTATTTTGTGGCCCTAATCTTCTTAGGGCCACATGTTTTGATGACTGTTAACTGTTTCTTTTGGCCACAGCTGATGTTGAATTGACATTGGGAAATTCCGTCACTCTCCACGTGTCCAGTAGATGGCAGTAAAGCTTTGCATCATTAACACAAAGTGACTCTAAAATGCCTATCATGTGTGTCTGTGTGTGTTAAAGGTTCCCATGGAGTACAACCACCTGCAGGAGATCCCCATCATGGCGCTGAGGAACCGGCTGCTGCTCCTTCATCACATCTCAGAGCTCTTCTGCCCCTGCATCCCCATGTTCGACCTGGAGGGCCGGCTGGGCCAGACGGGACACGGACCCTCGGTGGGCTTCGACACGCTGAGGGGAATCCTCATCTCCCAGGGCAAGGTGAGATGAACGGACCAGTCAGTGTTATTCTACACCCACAACATGCTGTTATAGTTATTTTATTCTAAACACAGATTTAATTGAAAGATGCCCTTATATGTTTTTTAGGGTGTTCCCTTTCCTGTAGTGTGTTCTAGAGGTTTGTGTGCATGTTAATGGTCTGCAAAGGCTACAATCCCTGTGTTCCCTACAGAGGGAGTTTCTCTCCCACACACTTCCCCCCAAAGTAAAAGTACTGGTTATGCGTAATGGCTAATTTCAATATAATGTATATTCAATTACTTAATTTTGGTGCGAATGCTTTTCTACTTAATTTTGAAAACCCAACCTTTACTTTTACCAGTGTTTCAGTATAATCGTATTTTTGGGGACTGATGAAACCTTTTTGTCTCCGTGAACAGGAAGCAGCGTTCAGGAAGGTGGTTCAGGCCACGATGGTGAGGGACCGGCAGCACGGCCCTGTGGTGGAGCTCAACAGGATACAGGTGAGAAATAACACACACACACACCACTTATAATCACTTTTATCCTTCTCCAAGTCTCCTGCTCACTCTTACTGCAGCCCTCACCCTCCCTCCCTGTGTTCCAGACAGGCGTTACATGTGATTCTTTCATAAGGGGATTTTCTGGTGTGTGTGTGTGTGTGTGTGTGTGTGTGTGTGTGTGTGTGTGTGTGTGTGTGTGTGTGTGTGTGTGTAGTGTGTGTGGTGTGTGTGTGTGTGTGTGTGTGTGTGTGTGTGTGTGTGTGTGTGGTGTGTGTGTGTGTGGTGTGTGTGTGTGTGTGTGTGTGTGGTGTGTGTGTGTGTGTGTGTGTGTGTGTGTGTGTGTGTGTGTGTGTGTGTGTGTGTGTGTGTGTGTGTGTGTGTGTGTGTGTGTGTGTAGTGTGTGTGTGTGTGTGTGTGTGTGTGTGTGTGTGTGTGTGTGTGTGTGTGTGTGTGTGTGTGTGTGTGTGTGTGTGTGTTTCCTGGACTTAGTTTTACTCCACACCGCCCCCCCCCCCCTTCTCGCTTTGGTTGTTTCCATGTCTCAGAGCTGTCATATCCAGGACTTCATGCACATCACTAGTTATATATAACAGGAAGTGATTAAACACAGAACAGAAACAAAGTAAACCATGACCTCTCCCACTTCTCCCCCTCCCCCTCCTTCTCCTCTCTCCTCCTCCTTCTCCTCTCTCCTCCTCCTCCTCCTCCTCCTCTCTCCTCCCCCCTGCAGGTGAAGCGCTCCCGCAGTAAAGGAGGTCTTGCTGGTCCTGATGGCACTAAGTCAGTGTTTGGTCAGATGTGTTCTAAGATGAGTTCCTTCAGTCCCGACAGCCTGCTGCTGCCTCACAGGGTGTGGAAGGTCAAGTTTGTTGGTAGGTGTTTAAAGATCAAATGTACTTGTTGTTGTTGTTTGCTCACAGCAGCATGTCAACAATGCATTGCACATAAGATAAACCAAAAAGAAACATAGTAGTGCTTACCTTTTGATGATGAATGTATGACGACAGGAGATTCATGAGGTTCCTTTAACAATAACTAAATGAAATGTAAGTAACGCTGCCAGATTGTATAGAACTGGTCAGATTTGGCATGTAAAACATTTGTGAGATATTCCGGGACTCAAATATAATGTTGCGCCAACCTTTGAGGGATGGGACCTGATCCTTAGTTCACTGTAATCAAATATTTTTCCTAGCAGCAAAAGTAAGGACATTATGTAATGTTCTGTTCGCAGCAGTAGGTAGTGATTTGACTGGTAGACAGCGGGTCCGTATCTAAATGTCTGATATCTTCCCCATTTCATCGAATACGTCAGACCAATATTTCTGCAGTTCGCCGTACCTTTTTATTGAATATGTTATACAACGTTACTTTACCCTTTCGTGCTGTGACGCCCTAAATCCCCCCGCTGCAGGACGAGTTAAGTGTTTCTGATCTGACGCTCTTGTCTCTCTCAGGTGAGTCTGTGGACGACTGTGGGGGGGGTTACAGTGAGTCCATCGCTGAGATGTGTGAGGAGCTGCAGAACGCTCTGACGCCGCTCCTCATCGTCACTCCCAACGGCCGTGACGAGTCGGGCGCCAACAGAGACTGCTTCCTGCTCAACCCGGCCGCCAAGTCCGCGCTGCACATGAGCATGTTCCGCTTCCTGGGTACGATCCTGCTAATCCAGTCAGGGACGGCTAATCCAGTCAGGGACGGCTAATCCCAGACAAACAAATATACAAAAGCTTTAGGTGCTTTCTCACTGATAAAACACCTGGACTGAGCTGCGACTCGCTTCAGTTGCCCCACAGGTTTCTACTGCACAGTGAAGTGCTGTTGTGTTTGGGTAAAGCAGTACTCTGGTGTTCAGGTTCATATTGATTCATACTGAAACACCCTGTGATTATACTCGTTAAGTATTTATTTAGATTTTCTTTCTTTTTTAGATTTTACACATTTGGCTTAACCTTCTTATGTTTAGGTATATTTCAGAGGTGAGAGAACTTGTATGTACTTGAGTAAAAGTAGAAGTACTCAGATCTTGTACTTGAGTAAAAGTTTAGTACTCAGATCTTGTACTGGAGTAAAAGTAGAAGTACTCAGATCTTGTACTTGAGTAAAAGTAGAAGTACTCAGATCTTGTACTGGAGTAAAAGTGGAAGTACTCAGATCTTGTACTGGAGTAAAAGTAGAAGTACTCAGATCTTGTACTTGAGTAAAAGTAGAAGTACTCAGATCTTGTACTTGAGTAAAAGTAGAAGTACTCAGATCTTGTACTTTAACTCAAGTACAAGATCTAAGTACTCAGATCTTGTACTGGAGTAAAAGTACAAGTACCATACCAAAGTAACATAAAATGGAAATACTCAAGTAAAGTACAAGTAACACATTGATTTACTTAAGTACAGTATTAAGTTATTTCCAACCTCTGGTAAATATCTTTATTTAAAAAAAAGAATATTGCACATCTAACTTGTAAACATTAAATTATATATTTATTTTGTATTAAATTCTCTCTTTTATTGGGCATTCTCAATTCATATATATATATATATATATATATATATATATATATGAATATACATTTATTTAAATGTTCTCTTTTATTGCACATATATACTTTGTATATTTATACAAATATTCTTAGTCTATTTTGTTTAAATTAATCTTTGACTGAACGTTTTGCAACTTCCTATGTTTATATAATATGTAGAGCAACTTCTAAATTCTCTGTTTAGATAAACGTTTTTTAACTTTTTGCAAATGTGTACTACTTTCTTATGTTTAGTACATTTGTCCTTATTGGTACATTTGACTTTAACTCCTCACGTCTACATAATTACTTTAATTCTATGTATAGTTTTTTTTTTTTATAGCAACTGTCACAACACCCAATTCCCCCCTAAATAAAGTGCTCTGGTTCTGTGTGTGTGCAGGAGTGGTGCTGGGCATCGCTATCCGGACAGGAAGTCCTCTCAGTCTGAACCTGGCCGAGCCCGTCTGGAAGCAGATGGCCGGCATGAACCTGACCATCGCTGACCTCAGTGAGGTACGTACACACACCCAGGCTCTGTGTCTTTAATACACACGGAAGATTAGTGTGAAGATATTTGAAAGGGATACGGAAAAGGACATTAGTATTTAGGTTAAATGCAGGTTTAGTGAGTAACGGATTATATTTCCACTTTCTTTGGTTCATTGGTTCTGATTTTAATTCAGCAGGTGAACCTATATGTTCATAAAATAGTGTGTGTGATTTTAACTGTGTGTATTAAACTGAAACGGAGCATTTTCCGTCAGCTCAGATTTGATTTCTGCTTTTTCAAACTGTACTATGTGCTCATGTGTTTCACTGTTGGTGTTTAGGCTACTGCCTTGGGTTAATCTGCATTGCATTTGATATTGAGCTAATCTGAAAGTAAAGTAATCAGGTTACTTTGTATTGTGGTAAAAAAGCACTTTGAATTGCCTCGTGTTGAAAGTTGCTATATAAATAATCTTGCTTTGCCTTAGTACTCAGATCAGGTTCCTGATTACATTCGTTTGAACAGGTTACATTTTTGAAGTGTACCCCACCCTGTGTGTGTGTGTGTGTGTGTGTGTGTGTGTGTGTGTGTGTGTGTGTGTGTGTGTGTGTGTGTGTGTGTGTGTGTGTGTGTGTGGTGTGTGTGTGGTGTGTGTGTGTGTGTGTGTGTGTCTGTGTGTGTGTGTGTGTGTGTGTGTGTGTGTGTGTGTGTGTGTGTGTGTGTGTGTGTGTGTGTGTGTGTGTGTGTGTGTGTGTGTGTGTGTGTGTGTGTGTGTGTGTGTGTGTGTGTTACAGAAAGTCTCTCACTGAAGAGGATTAGAGTTTAATCTGAGCAGGAATGTGTTCTTGTTCCAGGTTTTAAAGCAGATCATGAGATCATAAAAAGTTATATGTCTGACATTAGGAGACGTACACCACATGAGCACAAACAGTACTACAGTTTAAAAAAGCAGTATTAAAATCTGGGCTGACAGAAAATGCTCCGTTTTAGTTTAATACACACAGTTAAGCTCACACTCACTATTTAATGAACATATAGGTTCACCTACTGAATTAAAATCGGAACAAATGAACCAAAGAAAGTGAAGCAGATTCAGGCAGGAGGCGTATAGATTCTTAAAGTAATATCCGACAGAACAGAACAGCTCACAGAGACGAGACAACATCTGATTCTTTTTCATCTAACACTATACGATCTTTTAAGGTTTCACTAACACTGTCTTCCTGCTAGTTATCCACAATATTTAAGAAATGCAACAGTAGTCTGACTCTCTTATGTAACTGTCAGGAATACAGTTAGTTTGTTGTGAATCCTCATTTCTCCCCAAGCCCGCACTCACTGTACCTGCTTCCCAGAACTCTATATTTCAGTCTAAGAGCCACAGTGTGAGCTTTTGTTTGAAAGGGAATGGAGTCCTTCCCTCACGCTGCGATCATGAGCTCCTGAACCATCATACTACGCAGCGGGAGGAGAAACTCTGCTCCCGCACAAAGCTGCTCTTGTTTGGAGTTTGTTGCCCTGGAGATATCATAAAGGTTGATGTGAAAGGAATACAGTAGGATGGACCGTTGTGCCGCTCACGGGGAATGTGATGCGAGCATGAGGACACGAGTGCACCCACGTAATAAGAACACGCATAACAAAAGATGAATGCTACAGGTGAAGTTAATGGTTATTGTAACTCTGTGGATATACAGCAATCATCTGGTTTTCATCATTAATATCTTAATTAATAGTAATACACCACTGTATATTTTGTCATAAATGTTTTTTTTATTATTGTTTTAATATATTAGTACAATGTGCCCAACTTCTCAATGTTATTTAAATACTTTTCATTCCATTTTATTTAATATTTGTAAATGGAATGTACTTTTATTATTTATTTATATAGCACTTAATCAGGTCTTTTCGACCCCTCAAAGTGCTTTACACACACACACACACACACACACACATACACACACACCGTTGGCCAAGGATACATTGACATGTTGACTACACGGGCTGGGATCGAACCAACAACCTTTTGGTTGAAAGACGACCGCACTCCCTCGCAGACACAGTCGCCCTTGTATTTATTTTATTTTATTATTATTGCAGATATTTACTCAAGTTCTTATTCTTATATTGCGCATTTTAACCTTTAATGTTTATATAAGTGTTATTTCATTTTATTTTTACCTTAACTTCATATGTTTAAAACATTATTATTTATTTTTTATATATATTTGTTGAACGTTTTATCTTATGATTATATTACTATTTTTTCCTTATCTTCTTATTGCACATATATATATTTTTTATCGGTCATTAAAGTGCTTAACAGCGGTCTGGACTACTGTCATATTGACCTCTGAAATGTCCGAATTGACCAATCAGAATCGAACTGTTACAGCAGGGGTGGGGAACCTCCGGCCCTCGGGCTGTATACGGCCCGCGAGACCATTTAGTACGGCCCTCGAGGTAATTTATAAACACACGCAAAAAAGAAAAAAAATTAAGAAATCTAGACCGCAAAAGAATTAAACAAGCGAGTGCCTATTTTTCCTGGCCAAGGTCAGGGTCCTTGAACACATCACGAGTCTAACGTGTCATCACGTGGTATATGTCTCGTCTGACAGGGGTGCAGTTCTGACGGAGAGCACCAGAACGTCGCTGTGGCACTTCACAAATTGCAGTACCGATAAGGAGCTACACATGCCGCAGTTTCTGCGTGGCTGTGTCTTTAGTTGAAAGCCCAGTGGCGATCTGTTCATCCGTCATTCTGATCATACAGTCAATAATTTTGTTGTTATTAGCATCTGGTTAGCTAGCTATGCTAACGAATATAAGAAGCTTTTTCTACAACCAGTGAGGTAAAGGCACATCTTTATATGATCATTATAGTTCTAAAAAAATAAGAGAATAAAGTAAACAGGTATAAAATACTATATGACACTAAAAAAAAGTGGTTATTAATAAAGAAGAATACAGTTTGAAAGGGGAGTGATTTGTAAAATATCCATAAAGAAAAAGAACATCTGTTTACAGTTCTGTTTCATCTGGGTGTTGAGAGATGTTTCCATAGATCTCCTAATGTTGCTCTCAAAGTGCACCAGATTGATGGTTTCAACTTCAACATTTAAAAAAAAATCTTCCCGGGGGAGCATGCCCCCGGATCCCCCTAGAGGAGGTTATGTCCCCCTCCCCACTTAAATCATGTCCACATGGATAGGAAACTAAATACATTTGCACACATCTTGTGTCCATATCTTTCTGTGTGGGTGGTCACGCCACACCGTGCACGTGCATGCATGCGCGGGTCATGGTGAGATATCTGGATTAAGAGGTTGCTTTTTCTTTGCACAGCATGAAAGAAAGAACAAATGAATGGGCTGTGATTTTAGTATTTTTAAACGGAGGTCAATCATTTGTGCGGCCCTCGGAGGATGTTGAAAACATTGAAATGGCCCCTGAGAGGAAAGAGGTTCCCCACCCCTGTGTTACAGGGTGTGTTTTTTGTAAATTGTGTAACTTTTTTATCTTTAATATTTTGTTATGCATTAGGTAACATTAAGCTGTTTTGTCTCTTCTCTGCTGTAACAATGTACATTTCCCCTTTGTGGGACTAATCAAGGCTTTCTGATTCTGAATATTAAACTAAGCCTGAATAAGTAAGCGTTAATGCTTTACGTTTGTGTTCTTTCTACCTCCCAGGTTGATAAGGATTTTATTCCCGGCCTGATGTACATCCGGGACAACGAGGCGACGACGGAGGAGTTTGAGGCGATGTCGCTCCCGTTCACCGTCCCCAACGCCAGCGGGCAGGACATCCAGCTCAGCTCCAAGTTCTCCCACATCACGCTGGAGAACCGAGCCGAGTACGTCCGTCTGGCCATCAACTACCGGTGAGGAAAAACACTGAATGAGTAAAAGAAATCAATCAGAGCCTGTTTTAAAAGGCCACCTATTATGCAAAATCCACTTCCTCATGTCTCTTCTACATCAACATGTGTCCCCTCTTCTTCATGTCTCTTCTACATCAACATGTGTCCCCTCTTCTTCATGTCTCTTCTACATCAACATGTGTCCCCTCTTCTCCATGTCTCTTCTACATCAACATGTGTCCCCTCTTCTTCATGTCTCTTCTACATCAACATGTGTCCCCTCTTCTTCATGTCTCTTCTACATCAACATGTGTCCCCTCTTCTTCATGTCTCTTCTACATCAACATGTGTCCCCTCTTCTTCATGTCTCTTCTACATCAACATGTGTCCCCTCTTCTCCATGTCTCTTCTACATCAACATGTGTCCCCTCTTCTTCATGTCTCTTCTACATCAACATGTGTCCCCTCTTCTTCATGTCTCTTCTACATCAACATGTGTCCCCTCTTCTTCATGTCTCTTCTACATCAACATGTGTCCCCCTCTTCTTCATGTCTCTTCTACATCAACATGTGTCCCCTCTTCTTCATGTCTCTTCTACATCAACATGTGTCTCCTCTTCTTCATGTCTCTTCTACATCAACATGTGTCCCCTCTTCTTCATGTCTCTTCTACATCAACATGTGTCCCCTCTTCTCCATGTCTCTTCTACATCAACATGTGTCCCCTCTTCTTCATGTCTTTTCTACATCAACATGTGTCCCCTCTTCTCCATGTCTCTTCTACATCAACATGTGTCCCCTCTGTGGAAAGAGACTCTGAAAGTTTCAGGAACAAAGATTCTCTCTCTTTTTGATCCATTTCTATAAAAACCTGTCTGAAAATGAGCTGATCAGATGTTGGCCACTTTATGATGTCATAACCCCCCCCCCCCCCCCCCCCCCCACCTTATCACCTGAATGTCCTCCTAGAGCACCATTGTGTTCTTTGTAACCAAATGTCTCTCAGAGGGGCGTGGGGAGGGGCTCCTTATTTTCATCTAAAGTAACAGACAGAGAATCAGCACTTTGGAAACACGGCTGAAACAGAGGGGATTATGGGTAATGCTGCAATGATCTGTTTGGTGTTTGGAGCCAATCAGAGACATGTTTTGTATATATCTGAGAGCTGTGATATATTGATGAAAAACAGTATAATAGGGGACCTTTAATTTCCCTCTTTTCCCATGATGCTCCAGGCTCCATGAGTTCGATGAGCAGGTGTATGCAGTTCGTGAAGGGATGGCTCGAGTCGTTCCCGTTCCCCTACTGTCGCTTTTCACCGGATACGAGCTGGAAACCATGGTCAGTGTTTTAATCAGAATATATTCAAATGAAAGTTAAAAGACGGGTAAGAAACACAACAATAAATGTGACCGTGCAGTTTGAGATGTGTTTATTTATTGCATAGTAAGATATTAAGATTTAAAAAAAAGACCAGATATAGAAAAATCATAAAATCTAAATAAAATAAAAATACTTTTCTTGTTTTTACTATTTAAAGTAGCAGACAGTAATGTCTAATATAACATCCACAAATATAAAAACAAAATACTTATTCTGGATGTTGAGTGTAGCTGCGAGGAAAGCAATCCCAAAGAGATGGCTCAAACCAAACAGCCCATGTATAGATGATTGGTACGATATCATTTATGAAATCTTTGTGATGAAAAGAATAACCTTCTCTTTGAGGCTCCAGGAACACATTTGAGGAAATTTGGGAGAAACGGAAAGTGTATTTTCCCCCGATACGCCCTTCTTTCGTTTAAAAAAAGTATATAATGTGCAAAGCATTATTAATGAATTATCCCCCCCCCCCCTCCAGGTGTGTGGGAGCCCTGACATCCCCCTGCACCTGCTGAAGTCGGTGGCCACCTATAAGGGGGTGGAGCCCACCTCCTCCCTCATCCAGTGGTTCTGGGAGGTGATGGAGTCGTTTTCCAACACCGAGCGCTCGCTCTTCCTGCGCTTCGTCTGGGGGCGAACCCGTCTGCCGCGCACCATCGCCGACTTCAGGGGGCGGGACTTCGTGGTGCAGGTAAGAAGAGACGTCTAGGAAGTGTGAAGGATTAGATCAGGGGTGTCCAAACCTTTTTCACCGAGGGCCACATACAGAGAGATACATGAAGTTCTGGGCCACTCACTAGAGGAGAGAATGCTGTAAGAAACACACCAGCCTACATCACAGCTCTCCAGAGGCTTTACTTTATTTAGTTTGGGCTTTTTATATCAACTAAGATTAGTTTGAAAATGTTTCCAACTTCAATTGATTGAATTTATTTGAAAAGTGGGTTATATATTTATACATATATATTTAACCCTGGATTAGATTCACTATGTTGCATTTTATGATCTGTTTGTGCCACTACAGTATATATCTGTTTGACACTTTGAGCACTAACGGGAACAAGCTAGCTCTCACACTTACCGTCTGATTTAGCTTCAGCGCTCAGTGTGACCGCCGTAGAGAGAGGGATTAGGGCGATGAACGTCTCTCACTGCCCGATCAGTGCAGCCTGAACAACCTGCGGCCTTTAGGTCTTTGTTTTGATCGTTTCCATCGAACTTCTGGACAAGAAATAGAGATTATAGCCACAATTACTACAGTGACGTCACTGTGATTCTACTGAGAAGTTCCAATATTTTCAAGTCGGAGCAGCCCGTGACTGTTATTTTGTATATATTGATTGTTGTGCTTTTATGTTTTTTAAAAATCCACAAAAAAATGTAATCTGTGGAAGCCGTGGCGCTGTAAAAAGCACAACCAATCATCTGAGCCGGCTAAAGTAACTGGATGGCCTACCTGCCTGTCAGCCTTCCATCTGTGCACAAACTTATCTCGTGCCCTCATTGGTCATGTGCGCGTTCGTGTGTGTTGGAGGAGGGGCTCTATAAGGAAGTCTGAAGGAAGGGGCAGATTTTTTTTTCGGCTGCGTACTTTCAAATGCTAGCACTCGAGCTGGTTCCTCCGTTCTTACCCAGCTTACCTTTTAGCTGGATTTATATTCGATGCAAAGTCCACACAGGAGTCCCTGAGTAGCTGCTTTTTACAGAAGTAGAACCAGCTTTATATTCCCTGCAGAACTAAGCGAGTCCTGTTCTCTGTCCCCAGGTGCTGGATAAATACAACCCCCCAGACCACTTCCTGCCCGAGTCCTACACCTGCTTCTTCCTGCTGAAGCTGCCCCGGTACTCGTGCAAACAGGTGCTGGAGGAGAAGCTGAAGTACGCCATCCACTTCTGCAAATCCATCGACACCGACGACTACGCCCGCATCGCGCTGTCCGGAGAGCCGGCGGCCGACGACAGCAGCGAAGACTCGGACAACGAGGACGCCGACTCCTTCGCCTCGGACTCCACACAGGACTACCTGACAGGACACTGAACACACACACGCACACACACACACACCTTTAATCAACACTCATGCGGCTTTCTACGAAGACACGAACGTCTGTGGGGGAAAACGTGCAATGAGCTTTATTATAAGCTAACGAGAGGCTCTAATTTAGTTTCTTTAAAATGATCCGCTGCACATGTCGTGTTACATGGGAATTATGTATATTTACACTTAAAAATAGCACTGTGGTAGACCCCCCCTCCCCCCTCTGGTTTGTGTGGTTAAACCCTAAGTGTGTATAAAGGAATGGATGTACGACACAGCAGTGGTATTACTTTTTGTTTTTCTTGGTAACAGCCATGTTTCTTTTTTTTAAAAAGCTAATTAACTTAAAAAGAGAAATGTTGGTCACTCACTGAAGGGTCATTTTAAGATATTTACCCCCCCCCCTCCACCAAGTCTGTGCACTGTCTCCTTAAAGAATGTATATAATATGATTGTGCCATGTATTCACAGAAGGTCTCATTCCTGCATATTAAATGTTGATACAATTCTGTTAATACATTTAAATGAGAAAATGACTCAAGTGTGATGGTGTTTGTTTGAATGGAGCTATTTTACATCATATTTTGACAGTTTGGAGAAAAAAACAATTAATAATCTGTGGATCAATTGTTATTTTTCTCTAAAATATCAAGTTTCTCAAAGTTGGTGAAGGTCCAAAACCTGAAGACATTTACTTTATTAATCAAAGAAAAGCTAAATATCTCCATTAGCGGCTGAAACATAATTTAATACAACTTGTGCTAAAAATGTTTGGAGATTATTTGACTGTAGAGCAACTTTCCAATGTTCAACTCGTGGTAAGATGTCTAGAACAATGTCCATCCCAGTCCCACAAAGTCCAAGGTGATGCATTTAAATGTCCAAAGATATTTATCTAAAAACGATATGAATCAGAGAAAAGTGAAAATCAGATTAGAGAGGCCGAAAACAGCATTTAAAGATATTAGTAAAAAGTAAAAAATGATTTCAACAATTATCAAAATTGTAAGAGATTATTTTTGTCAATCAAGCTCCTTATAATGTATTGACTTATTGCAACAGTACATTTCAGAGGTAAATGGTGTACTTTGACTCCACTACATGTATTTCATACCTTTAGTTACTTTACAGATGTGGATGAATGATGTGAAATATAATCAAGTGTTAAATCAGACTTTAGTTCCACCTGGAGTAAATCCACCAGCTACCCTGCAGTCTACAAAGTCATTCAAACTGCACCTTCACCAGCACCTTCACCAGCTTTGAGGACACTTTAAAGGTCCCCTATTATACTGTTTTTCATCAATATATTATAGTTCTCAGATATATACAGAGCCTGTCTCTGATTGGCTGAAACACCAGATTTGGTTACAAAGAACACAATGGTGCTCTAGGAGGAGATTCAGGTGATAAGGGGGGGGTTACCTTGGTTGCTGATTGGCTAATGGTTACACAAGCCACAACATCGTTATGACATCATAAAGTGGCCAAAATCTGATCAGCTCATTTTCAGACAGGTTTTTATAGAAATGGATCAAAAAGAGAGAGAATCTTTGTTCCTGACACTTTCAGAGTCTCTTTCCACAGAGAGGACACATGTTGATGTAGAAGAGACATGAAGAAGAGGGGACACATGTTGATGTAGAAGAGACATGAAGAAGAAGGGACACATGTTGATGTAGAAGAGACATGAAGAAGAGGGGACACATGCTGATGTAGAAGAAGAAGAGACATGGAGAAGAGGGACACATGTTGATGTAGAAGAGACATGAAGAAGAGGGGGACACATGTTGATGTAGAAGAGACATGAAGAAGAGGGGACCCATGTTGATGTAGAAGAGACATGAAGAAGAGGGGACACATGTTGATGTAGAAGAAATGGATAGAGGGGACACATGTTGATGTAGAAGAGACATGGAGAAGAGGGGACACATGTTGATGTAGAAGAGACGTGAAGAAGAGGGGACACAAGTTGATGTAGAAGAGACGTGAAGAAGAGGGGACACATGTTGATGTAGAAGAAGACGTGAAGAAGAGGGGACACATGTTGATGTAGAAGAGACATGAGAAGAGGGGACACATGTTGATGTAGAAGAGACATGAGAAGAGGGGACACATGCTGATGTAGAGGAGACATGGAAGAAGAGGGACACATGTTGATGTAGAAGAGACATGAAGAGAAGAGGGGACACGTGTTGATGTAGAAGAGACATGAAGAAGAGGGGACACGTGTTGATGTAGAAGGGACATGAAGAAGAGGGGACACGTGTTGATGTAGAAGAGACATGAGGAAGAGGGGACACGTGTTGATGTAGAAGAGACATGAAGAAGAGGGGACACGTGTTGATGTAGAAGAGACATGAAGAAGAGGGGACACATGTTGATGTAGAAGAGACATGAAGAAGAGGGGACACATGTTGATGTAGAAGAGACATGAAGAAGAGGGGACACATGTTGATGTAGAAGAGACATGAAGAAGAGGGGACACATGTTGATGTAGAAGAGACATGAGAAGAGGGGACCACGTGTTGATGTAGAAGAGACATGAAGAAGGGGGGGACACGTGTTGATGTAGAAGAGACATGAAGAGAGGGGACACATGTTGATGTAGAAGAGACATGAAGAAGAGGGGACACATGTTGATGTAGAAGAGACATGAGAAGAGGGGACACATGTTGATGTAGAAGAGACATGAAGAAGAGGGGACACATGTTGATGTAGAAGAGACATGAAGAAGAGGGGGACACGTGTTGATGTAGAAGAGACATGAAGAAGAGGGGACACATGTTGATGTAGAAGAGACATGAAGAAGAGGGGACCATGTTGATGTAGAGACATGAAGAAGAAGGGACCATGTTGATGTAGAAGAGACATTGAAGAATAGAGGGACACATGCTGATGTAGAAGAGCTGGAGAAGAGGGGACACATGTTGATGTAGAAGAGACATGAAGAAGAGGGGACACATGTTGATGTAGAAGAGACATGAAGAAGAGGGGACACATGTGATGTAGAAGAGACATGGAGAGAGAGGGGACACATGTTGATGTAGAAGAGACATTGGAGAAAGAGGGGACACATGTTGATGTAGAAGAGACGTGAAGAAGAGGGGACACAAGTTGATGTAGAAGAGACGTGAAGAAGAGGGGACCCATGTTGATGTAGAAGAGACGTGAAGAAGAGGGGACACATGTTGATGTAGAAGAGACATGAAGAAGAGGGGACAACATGTTGATGTAGAAGAGACATGAAGAAGAGGGGACACATGCTGATGTAGAGGAGACATGAAGAAGAGGGGACACATGTTGATGTAGAAGAGACATGAAGAAGAGGGGACACGTGTTGATGTAGAAGAGACATGAAGAAGAGGGGACACATGCTGATGTAGAGGAGACATGAAGAAGAGGGGACACATGTTGATGTAGAAGAGACGTGAAGAAGAGGGGACACATGTTGATGTAGAAGAGACATGAAGAAGAGGGGACACATGTTGATGTAGAAGAGACATGAAGAAGAGGGGACACATGCTGATGTAGAGGAGACATGAAGAAGAGGGGACACATGTTGATGTAGAAGAGACATGAAGAAGAGGGGACACGTGTTGATGTAGAAGAGACATGAAGAAGAGGGGACACGTGTTGATGTAGAAGAGACATGAAGAAGAGGGGACACATGTTGATGTAGAAGAGACATGAGGAAGAGGGGACACGTGTTGATGTAGAAGAGACATGAAGAAGAGGGGACACATGTTGATGTAGAAGAGACATGAAGAAGAGGGGACACATGTTGATGTAGAAGAGACATGAAGAAGAGGGGGACACATGTTGATGTAGAAGAGACATGAAGAAGAGGGGACACGTGTTGATGTAGAAGAGACATGAAGAAGAGGGGACACGTGTTGATGTAGAAGAGACATGAAGAAGAGGGGACACGTGTTGATGTAGAAGAGACATGAAGAAGAGGGGACACGTGTTGATGTAGAAGAGACATGAAGAAGAGGGGGACACATGTTGATGTAGAAGAGGACATGAAGAAGAGGGGACACATGTTGATGTAGAAGAGACATGAAGAAGAGGGGACACATGCTGATGTAGAAGAGACATGGAGAAGAGGGGACACATGTTGATGTAGAAGAGACATGAAGAAGAGGGGACACATGTTGATGTAGAAGAGACATGAAGAAGAGGGGACACATGTTGATGTAGAAGAGACATGAAGAAGAGGGGACACATGTTGATGTAGAAGAGACATGGAGAAGAGGGGACACATGTTGATGTAGAAGAGACGTGAAGAAGAGGGGACACAAGTTGATGTAGAAGAGACATGAAGAAGAGGGGACACATGTTGATGTAGAAGAGACGTGAAGAAGAGGGGACACATGTTGATGTAGAAGAGACATGAAGAAGAGGGGACACATGTTGATGTAGAAGAGACATGAAGAAGAGGGGACACATGCTGATGTAGAGGAGACATGAAGAAGAGGGGACACATGTTGATGTAGAAGAGACATGAAGAAGAGGGGACACGTGTTGATGTAGAAGAGACATGAAGAAGAGGGGACACGTGTTGATGTAGAAGAGACATGAAGAAGAGGGGACACGTGTTGATGTAGAAGAGACATGAGGAAGAGGGGACACGTGTTGATGTAGAAGAGACATGAAGAAGAGGGGACACGTGTTGATGTAGAAGAGACATGAAGAAGAGGGGACACATGTTGATGTAGAAGAGACATGAAGAAGAGGGGACACAGTTGATGTAGAAGAGACATGAAGAAGAGGGGACACATGTTGATGTAGAAGAGACGTGAAGAAGAGGGGACACATGTTGATGTAGAAGAGACATGAAGAAGAGGGGACACATGTTGATGTAGAAGAGACATGAAGAAGAGGGGACACATGCTGATGTAGAGGAGACATGAAGAAGAGGGGACACATGTTGATGTAGAAGAGACATGAAGAAGAGGGGACACGTGTTGATGTAGAAGAGACATGAGAAGAGGGGACACGTGTTGATGTAGAAGAGACATGAAGAAGAGGGGACACATGTTGATGTAGAAGAGACATGAGGAAGAGGGGACACGTGTTGATGTAGAAGAGACATGAGAAGAGGGGACACGTGTTGATGTAGAAGAGACATGAAGAAGAGGGGACACATGTTGATGTAGAAGAGACATGAAGAAGAGGGGACACATGTTGATGTAGAAGAGACATGAAGAAGAGGGGACACATGTTGATGTAGAAGAGACATGAAGAAGAGGGGACACATGTTGATGTAGAAGAGACATGAAGAAGAGGGGACACATGTTGATGGTAGAAGAGACATGAAGAAGAGGGGACACGTGTTTGATGTAGAAGAGACATGAAGAAGAGGGGACACATGTTGATGTAGAAGAGACATGAGGAAGAGGGGACACGTGTTGATGTAGAAGAGACATGAAGAAGAGGGGACACGTGTTGATGTAGAAGAGACATGAAGAAGAGGGGACACATGTTGATGTAGAAGAGACATGAAGAAGAGGGGACACATGTTGATGTAGAAGAGACATGAAGAAGAGGGGACACATGCTGATGTAGAAGAGACATGAAGAAGAGGGGACACATGCTGATGTAGAAGAGACATGAATAGGTGATCTTTAAAGCATCAATAATTATAATCAAAACATATATATTCTGAAATCGACTAATCTGCATAATGGGTACTTTAAGTATATAATACTTTTGTATTTTTACTTCTGAATGCCGGACTTTTACCTGCAACAGAGTATTCCTACTCTCTGGTACTTCTACTTTTACTGAAGTGCACGATCTGAGTACTTCTCCCATCTCTTAGCCCGCAGGATGCTGGTGTTGATGTTCACTGTTAGCCCTGGAGCTCTATGGGATTCAAGGAATCTCCCTCAATCTCTCTCAGCATCATCAGGGCCGAGCCTCCCCACATGTGCACAGGCATCACTTCACATTCCTCGTGTGTGTGTGTGTGTGTGTGTGTGTGTGTGTGTGTGTGTGCGTGTGTGTGTGTGTGTGTGTGTGTGTGTGCGTGTGCGTGCGTGGTGTGTGTGTGTGTGTGTGTCTTGTTTTATAAAGGCTTGATTTGGCTTAAAAATCATTAGCATTCTTTGTGGATTTAGTGCTTTTCTTCCACGAAGCTGCTGCGAGTCAGGTGATTCAAATAGTCTGGAGGTGGGGGGATAAGTCTCCATTTATACTCGAGTTATGTGGTATTTTGGTTGTTGGATAAACTAATCCGCACAGGAGAGACATGTTATGCCTTCTTGTGCATTTGGCATATTCCTACTGTTGTATTTTATAGTTTCTTTCTATATTTAGCTTGCTATGAATGCATGAATCATTTGCTAAGGTTATAACAGTTTTGGTTCATTCGTGACATCGAGGTTTTTAAAGTGTGACTCAGAGATCCAAACTGTTGCAGAGGAGGCTCAAGTGGAACAATATGACTTTAGTTTTTAATGTGTGTACAGTAGGATTTGAGATACAGTCGGATTTTTATATTTCTCAACTGATTGCAATGTGGATTTGTGAGCTGGTACATGGCTTGCCAGGCTTGGACACTTGTTTTGTTAAATCAGTCGTTTAAGCACTATATTGGTGGACAATATTAGCACACTGTAGATTCACTCAAATAAAATGGTGGACAGTAAATATAGTCTAGTAAACATGCACGCTGTTGCAGTTTCTCACTATTTTCAACTATTAGCTTCCCTTTTTGATCAAACCTTACTTGTTATTTTTCTGTTAATAACTTATATTAGTTATTTATTGAGCCAGGCCCTCTCTAACCTTTCTTGTAGAGAGATTTTGATTGTTGATGTTGTGCATCCATGATACTGTTGCACATGGCCGCTTTCTTTAGACCAGGCTAATCAAATGGACAAGCTAACCACGTCAACCGATAATCATACAAAGTATAGAATGTACTTTAATGTGCTTTACAGAAACATTGATGCACCAGGATATATCTGACAACAACTTTTCCATCAATGGCTTCCGGACTATTCGGGCAACGCTACCGTCAACAACATTTCATTCATTTAATTTAATCGTTTATTTGAACCGGGACAATGCACATTGATGAACACTTTAAACAAATAATGCTTCAAATGTAAACATGCCGGATTTTTTGCTTTGAGCTACGGTGATTGCACAGATGTTTGTTTCTCAACCATTCTTTGAGTTGACCTTTAAAACTATTGAGAGAGGGACAGTCCCGTGTCTCAGTTGGGAGGCTATTCCACAATGAGCTGCCTTTAATGGAGAGGACATTTTGTCCAAAAGTGGTCCGTCTACGGCAGTAGCGTAGGCAGAAATGTACTTTAGGGTGGGCCTGTAAAAAATAGGGTGGGCCAGATTTTTCTTCTGCGCATCAGAAGCTAACAACAATCCCCACCGGTACCAGTGGCAGATTACTTTTAGAATACTTTCCATCACCCGGACTGCATTCTTTGTACTGTCTTAAAACCTTTCCTTAGAATATGTTATGAATTGTAAGGTGTCATTGGGTGCTTTGAAAGGCGCCCCTAAATAGAATGAATTATCATTATTATTATTATTATTATTATCTGAAATTATGTAATAACTTTTACAACTTTTTCCAGTCACTTGCCCCATGCATTCAGCAGCAGCAGGCCATTCTCTTTGATTTGATCCCGTTATAAATGTCATCATTTCGACAATAAAGAAATGCTACATAAACGTTATCTTGCACATTTTATCTAACCATCTCCGTTTCTAACTTTCAATATATTTTAAAAGAGATCTCTCTCTCTCATCTGCGTGCGGGGGCGGGGCCTCACAGACACGCTGCATCTCTCTCTCGCTCACAGACACATTGCATCTCTCTCTCGCTCACAGACACACTGCATCTCTCTCTCGCTCACAGACATGCTGCATCTCTCTCTCCCTCACAGACATGCTGCATCTCTCTCTCGCTCACAGACACGCTGCATCTCTCTCTCCCTCACAGACATGCTGCATCTCTCTCTCGCTCACAGACACGCTGCATCTCTCTCTCCCTCACAGACATGCTGCATCTCTCTCTCGCTCACAGACACACTGCATCTCTCTCTCGCTCACAGACATGCTGCATCTCTCTCTCGCTCACAGACACACTGCATCTCTCTCTCCCTCACAGACACGCTGCATCTCTCTCTCGCTCACAGACACGCTGCATCTCTCTCTCGCTCACAGACACACTGCATCTCTCTCTCGCTCACAGACATGCTGCATCTCTCTCTCCCTCACAGACACACTGCATCTCTCTCTCCCTCACAGACACGCTGCATCTCTCTCTCGCTCACAGACATGCTGCATCTCTCTCTCCCTCACAGACATGCTGCATCTCTCTCTCGCTCACAGACACACTGCATCTCTCTCTCGCTCACAGACACGCTGCATCTCTCTCTCGCTCACAGACACACTGCATCTCTCTCTCGCTCACAGACACGCTGCATCTCTCTCTCGCTCACAGACACGCTGCAGCGCTGTGCAGTGCGCACACAGTTCTGCCGGTAATGAATATTACATTTTGTGACGAAACTTTTCCACCAATAATTCCAATAAGTCCAAAATGTATTCACTTCAGGTTTACGAAAGTAACTGTAATCAGATTACTCGTTTTTCAAATGTAACGCCAGCTGAATACACTTGAGTTTTGTATTCTGATTACGTAACGCCGTTACATGTAGCCGTTACATGTAGCCGTTACAACCCAACCCTGTGTATATCTCTCCGGACTGTCCACCAGCAGATGAAAAACACCCACCTCTCCGCCTCTTCCAAGGGAGGAGGGAACCGTGCGGCAGAGTTTCCGTTAACATTGTTTTTCTTGTTAGCTCAGCAGCAGGAGAGGTGGGGAGAGGGGGACGTGGGGAGAGGGGGACGTGGGGAGAGGGAAACATGGGGTGAGGGAGACGGGGCTATTTCATCGTTATCAGAAAATGATCGTATAGATCGCTGCTAGATGAGGGCAGTGGGGGCTCTTCTTGGAGTCGGACTTTTCTTTTAAAACCAAAGATCATTAGTGAACTTTGAGCCATCATTTATTTTGCAGGCAGCTCTGCCTCTCTCACGTTATTATGGCGCGCGCCGGAACCAACAATCAGTTTTTACCGTTATGAGTTCGGTTCAGAGAATAAAACACATACAACATTAATTAAATTCAATATTTGTTCACTTGAATTTCACTTTGAATTCTTGGATATTCTCAATGGGTGACTAATCTTTTTTATTATTAATAATAATAAAATTATATTTTTTTTTTTAAATAACACCGAAGCTTTCTCAGGGTGGGCCAATGAGCAAACTGGGTGGGCCTGGGCCCACCTTGGCCCTATGGTGGCTACGCCACTGGTCTACGGTGGACCTCACAGTCTCCTCTGGTTTCTGACCTAGTGCAGCGTCCAGTGTGTTTTTTTCCAATGTTTCCTTTGATGGCCTCTGGACTATTTACATGTAGGCTCAACAATTATTGCATCCAAGGCTTCACCAAGAGCCTGAATCTTCATCATGGGATGCCTTCATTTTGTGGAATTGTACCGTTTTCCCATTATCAGAACAAAAAGAAACTTGTAAATACCTTAAGACTGAGTTTTTATATATTTGGTGTTGTGTGAAGTTAACAGCCATATTACACTTCCTAGGCTTAACTCTAGAGCGTCTTAGGGATCAAATATCATATTCATGATCCTATAGGCATTCAGCCACACTAAGCGAGTAAACTAAGTTAAGGGGGGTGAGTTGGCGCCTTTGATCAAGCTTAGTCTGAGGGGAGGCCCTGAGTCTAAGACTGTGAGAACCTCTGACATGAGAGATTTCTGTATTTGTGTTTCCCCTGAGCTCCACCACTGCCTTAAAGTGGGCGTGCTCTACGTGCAAGGGCATGTGATAAATATGAGTGTGTCATATAGAGAGACTCAATGCTTCCAGGAAAGTGTCTGTTTGGTGCGATAATATCCTAAAGGCAAAAGTTGGCTTTACTGTTACAATAGTGCATTGAAGGAGGGAGAGATGGGAATTCATGGGTAGTAAAGATTGGCCTACAAAACATATGGTTGTATTGAAGTTCTTCACCAACAGATTCATAATTCTCTGATGATAAGTCATAAAGATGTTGGTGATCCTTGACTTTTCCTTGTGACATGTCGTAGCAAATATTGAATTGATTGGCATTACACGTTATACAAAACTTAATTTTCCCCTCTGGATGAATCGAAATAACTTGGACTTTTCTTCTAGCACCACCGTCAGGTCAACATTTTAACGTGTCCAATCCTTCGATTTTGACCAAAAAAATGCTGAAATAATGACCTTGCCATCAGCTTCACCAGCTGTTCTGTGTTTTGAATGCTTATCAGAAATCATGCTTACGGCCCGTCCACACAGCGGTGTGCGTTGACGCTTGCCGGCGGGCGTTGACGCTTGCCGGCGGGCGTGTCTGACACTCGACCAACAACCAATCACATGAATCTCCCGCCCCAGACACACAAGCACGCGGTTTGATTGGCTAGAGCTTGTACTGGCAAATGATTCGATTGGCTGACGCCTCCATCGAGGCGTCAAAAGTTGAACATTGCTCAACTTTTGAAGCCAGCAACGCCAGCAACGCTCCACGTCGCTTCCCAAAATGCAGTTCGGCTAAAAGTGACGTCACCCCATTCAAAGTGAATGGGCAGAAGCGTTGGAAGCTTCAACGCACGCCGCTGTGTGGATGGGCCGTTATCCTTTTGGACATAATGCCCATCGTTGATAGCAGGCATGTTAAAAGCTAATAAGAAACTGTGACACTTTCAACGGAAGTCTTACACAGCCATAACCAAAATGCGTAGGCCTTACTTGGACCCTAACTTGGATGTATTGTTTTTGACTTCCAGCAAGTTTCATGAAAATCAAGCAAGTAGTTTTTTCTTAATTCTGCTGACGGGCAATTAATAACCTTTTTGACTGAGTCCTAAAACCCGGAAATCGGTTAAAATGTAAGTTGAGCAATGTTCAACTTTTGAAGCTTCTACGGAAGCGTCAGCCAATCAAATCATTTGCCAGTACAAGCTCTAGCCAATCAAACCGCGTGCTTGTGTGTCCGGGGCGGGAGATTCATGTGATTTTTTGTTGGTCGAGCTTCAGACACGCCCGCTGGCAAGCTTCAACGCACGCCGCCGTGTGGACGCTGCGTTAATCTGGTTTAGCAAGCTGACTGACAGACACACAGCTCCCCTTCAACACCTTGAACTTACATTTGGACTGCTCATCATCATTTCGTGTTTAAGCTATTTGTGCAAAAGAAAGGAAAATTCACATATCCACGACTTGAGAAAAACCTGGAAATGAGTTAGGATGCTGCTCAGCTTGGCAAACAGAAAGACAGAAAGTGAGATAGAGAAGAGGGGCGGCAGCAGCATGTGACTTTCATGTGGGAGTTAGACAAAGAGGCCTGATGGTCCTGTGTCTCCAACTTTGACCAAGAATCTTAAGAACCCTCAGGTCAGTGAATGCACCTCAGATTGAGATGATTCCTGCGTCACTGCCCCCCCCGGCGCTACTTGTGATCACACAGTGCACACACCCCCCCCCCCACCCCGGACATCCTCCTGGTTTATCTCCCCAGGTGACTCCTCCCCTGTTCAATGGACAACATTGTTTCTTAATTTCTGAGAATGGAGAGTCCTGGAAACACAGTGGGATCAGAGAGCAGTTTTGGGGGAAGTTAATGGATGTATATTTTGGGATTTTGTTCAGTGGACTGGATAACTTTTTGTACGGAGGGGTTGGAGGGTTGTAATTACTTTGGTTACATTAGTCTGGTTCACTTGATTTTACTCATGTCACAATCCTAATCTGCTCAGTTGTGTTGACTCAAAGGCAAATGTTTTAAAAGGATAAATTACAGATACCCTAAATCTGTTTTAGAGCCCCACCCCCCCCTTTAAACCAAATCCCAGTTGTCTACTTTCGCGGGAATTTGTGATTCAAAAGCGATTTTTGTTCCATATTCCTTCAATCTGAAACTTTGTGTCCTTATATCCAATGTAGCTGCTGTTGCATTATCATGTAATATTTGTAAATGTCAGACTTGGACACTTTTAAGAGGGCATTTTCAGCAAATGTTCAGGTTCATATTTATATGTAGTGTCTCTACTGTGACATGTCTCCATTCTTTAATGTTCAAAAAGCTCTTTATTTTTCTCATACTGCCTGAGCTGCAGCACCTCTTTTCACCCTCTGTCTGAAACCAGAGCCCTGTCTGCTCTGATTGGTTAGCTGTGTTAGTGGGAGAGAAACTCCCTCTGCAGGGAACACAGGTATTTAAGCCTTTGTAGACCTTTTACATGCACACAAACCTATAGAACAAAAGCAGAATAGGGCCTCTTTAAATAGATAGTGAGAGATACATGTAATAAATGAGACTATGCTGCATGAGTTGTGTGAGAGTTTGTAAACAGATGTTTTCATATCGTTTTTCTGTTCTTAAACGCAACCCCCATTTACCTCCATTCATCAGCAAGACGTTTTTTCTTTTGCCTACTTAGAAACATGCATCAATTTAATACACTTTGCATTTAAACTATCTGCAGACCAAAGTGTTCTTCGGACAAACAGGGATTCATTTTTTCAGAATTCCCTCTGACCTTCTGACCTTCTTTTTGGCTTTTCCCTCAAACCCTAAATCTGGCTTAGCAGTCTTGGCACGACAGACCCACCCGCCAACACCTTTCAACACTTTGAACTTCAATTTGGACTGCTAATATCTTCATCAATTCGTTTTTTTAAAACTATTTATGCACAAGAAGAGGATACATCTTTAACAGAGTGGAGCAGGAATGAGTCCTAAACCCTGACATGAGTTATATTAGCACTTCCTGTTCTCTCGTATGGAAGTCAATGGTGTGGTTAACAGCTGAGGTGATTTGATGTTTTGTTCGATAACGTAAAATACGCCAGTAAATACCCCACTGGTGAATCTAAACAACAACATTACTACGCCACTAAAAGGGTTTGAAATGAAAACAAATGAGCTCCACTTTCTGTAGACGAATGAAGGATATCATCGATGAACAATCATTCAGGGAAAAAAGAGAATTATTTTATTTTTTACAGAAAATGGGGGTTACATTTTCCCTCGACCCCTGCTGACCTGTCTGGACTTTCTGACTTTAAATCTGTGGAGTTGTCCCACCCTGTTACAGCAGGGTGGGCTTAGAGCATGTGACAGCTCGCAGAAAAACTCACATCAATGTCAAAATCACCCAAAAAGCTGGCAGTTCATGATAGTTACAAAATAAATAAGCATAAATATCACGAGTCATCTTTACCAGGTGAGAACGCCATGTTACCAATCAGCTTGAATCTAACTCAAAATCTTTTAATGTTTTTTAAAAGTATGATTATTTAAAGGTCCCATGTCATGGCCATTTCTACTGATCATAATTCCATTGTTGAGGTTTACTAGAATAGATTTAAATTGTGCAATTTTCTAAACTCACATTGGTTTCTCACAGCATCTCTGTAAAGTATGTGTATTCACTCTCTGTCCTACACGGCTTGTTGGAGCTCCTGCCCCCCCCCCCTCCCTATGATTGGTCCACGGACTTAACGTAACGGCACCGCGGACGTAACGGCTCCAGGGATTGGTCTATTTGGACCAATGGGTCCATTTGGGTATGGGCACGTCACTGTACTCAGGAAGAAAACAATGGAAAAAGAGAAATGTGCAACGAGGCGTTCTGGGGCAGCAGACAGGTCTTCTCTGTGTTGGAGTTGTACTCGCTACAGGGTGTACTTTGAGGGTTTGTGACTCTGCAGACCGTTTACATGCAGAACAACCTTCATAACACAAGGGGACGGGTGATAACCAGAAAAGCATGACATGGGACCTTTAAATGAATTTTTGTTTTTTTTAGACGATTTTCTTATAATTGTATTTTAAATCTTAATGTATTTGATCATTTTAATGTTATTACTGTGTATTATATTTTACATTACATGTCACTTGTTAGACGCTTTTATCCAAAGCGACTTACACACTCAACACACTGTGGGCAATCCCCACAGGAGCAATTTGGGGTGAAGTGTCTCAGGGACACAACGACATGCTGACTGCAGTGGGGTTTGAACCTGTGCTCCCCTGATCCGAACACCAAGGCTCTATCCACTGCACCACACACCTCACCTGTATATATTTACCCTTTATGTGATTATTATATATACAAATTGAAATGTTTTTTTATTGGCTTTCTTTATTTTTCATTGTTTTCTTTTTCTAAGGCCTACAGGGCATTTTCTTTGTTTTGTATTTTGAACAAAGTACATGTATTTCTGGACAATATAAATAAAACAAAGTAGTAAATAAATACTATTTATTGATTTTTAGACTGAAAGTTTGTTTGGTTCAAGGATCTGTCGTTCTTCTCTCTGCAGGATGTGTCGTGCATGTGAGAGGGGGAGGGGGCTAATCAGCGTGGGGAGTGTGGTTGTAAAAAGGTGGAGAGAGTGATTGAATGGGAGAGTCTTTTAGTGCCACTCCCCCTTCTCCCCCTTCTCCTCCTCTCCTCCTCACCCTCGCTGTTCAGCATCATCTCCTCCTTCTGCACGCAGCAGCAGGAGAGGAAGCTTCACATCTCCTGCTCATCGTCACAGCTAACATCCCATCATCTGCAGCACTTCCTCAGGATAATCAGCGTGAAGGGTTTTCTGTTGCAGGTCCATCTTGCAAAAACGTTATTATCATCATCATCATCCTCATCTTCATCCTCATCATCATCTTTTAAAACAGCTTCATCTCTAACGGTAAGTCTCATTACTTTCATTTCTGTCCATCTCACTTTCATTTCAATCAGAATCAGAGTTATCGGTGTTTACCGGTGCGTACACAAACACTGTAAGAGGAATCAAGCTGTAAAACAAGACAAAATAATTGTATATATAACATTTTATGTAATATATTTCAAATATAAAATAAATAAATATTGAATGTAAAAAATATTCAAATTAACCCATTTTAAAATGTGAAGAAAAAATGATGACCGACGATATATAAATAATTAAGACAAATAAAAATACAAGAAATTACTCAAAGTGGTAAATGCAGTTTCTTTCAGTCCTTACGCTATGATGGATTCACACCAGTGTATTACACTAGTGGGCTTTGTTAAAGGGGGTTTCATCATTACGTCCTAATACTCCTGTGCAGTGTAGTACGTACACAAATCCCTTTCACCAACGGTGCGTGAATGGATGGTATGTTTTCAGACAAGTTGAACATTGAAGGACAAACGGTGGTGTTAACACGTCAAATCCTTTCGTCGCAGCCATTACTTTTGTTGATGTCCGTCGTGAATCAATTACTGCTGTGAACGAAGGGTGGAGAAATAAAGCAAACAGTTTGTGTCTCTCTTCGCCCGCAGGCAGGAGGACACAGACAGCATCTCTCCTCTCTGTGACCGGCATCACAAGCATTGGATAGGGACCTTAGTGAGGATCCAACACCAGCCTGACGTTACTGTCTGTGCAGAAAGAAAGGATCGGTTCATTTCATGTCGTTCAATTACTTCAGAGGTTGTTTGTGTCAGTCATGAATAATTAGGGGGACATCTATTTAAGTGTAGTAATATCAACTAATACATTTTTTTGTAAAATTACAAGATAGAATGTAAAATACAAATAAAATTAAGTAAAATAAAATGAAATAAATACAGAAAAAAACAAATTAAAACAAGCGAAATTAAATTTAAATTAAATTAAAAAGAGTGATAAAAAAAGTGAAATAAATACAATAAGAATACAATTAAAATACAATAAAATAAATGTTGACTATGTCTGTCCTTATTGAGAATCTTCAAAAATAAAACACACATAAATGTAAAAAATAAACAACATTAAACATTTAATAATAATAAATATATATACACCTATTATATGTTAGAGGTTAAGATCAATTATGCAACTTTAAAGCCTCATAATAAATCATGAGATGCAAATAAATTGTGCATTACTTATGAAGAGGTTCTCATTATATGTTAATTATAAAAATCAGTAAATTGATTTAAATGTAGCAATTATTAATGAATGATAATTATTTACAAAATATATCCAATTAATATACTTTATATATAATATTTATAATAAAATATCTCGTTTCTAATATTTATTTAATATATTTTTTTACTGAAAACTAATTTGGTTCCTTATAGCCATTCTTACAAAAATAAAAATAAAAAAACAATTAATTAATAAAAGTAAGGCATTTAATTAAAATCATAATCAATGAATCAATTTTAAAGCTGCTTTAATAACTATGTATAATATACCAAGGGATTAAGTCATCATGTGAAATGTGATAGGGGTTGTTACTTACATTCGTGAACATTAAACACTGTAAATAGTTTGAGGGATCAGTGTTGGGCCTCCTCTCAGACTGTAGTCTCACTCCTCATGAGGAGTGATCTCACAGGGCACTAACGTCATGCGTGAGTTCCTGTTGCTTTTCATGTGAGCGATAATCCTCTGAATTGCCTTTGTGTATGCCCACATGTCTTCTGTAGCTGACCTCTGACCCCCCGCTGTGCACTCTGGATACACTGAATCAGTCCCTGTTATAACACATGATGGCCTGCCTCTGGGTCAGAGGAGCGTGACTGTAGTTACATCACAAAGCGTTTGGAATCAGGTGTGGTGCTTTACGTGTGCAGCAAATCAAGCCGACAACAGTACGCTCTTTGTGAAGCAGATCCTTGTTCCCTTTGCCCGGGAGAGGAACGTTAGTGATGTGAGGAAAGTGAGTTGTGCTCTGATGTGATCCTGCAATGCATTACTGTTGATGAGGAAGTTCAAAGCTGCTATCAAACCATAGATTTCACATCATCAGTGGGTTGTTTGTACAGTCATTTATAACTGACTCTGTTTAATTAAAAAAAATGTGAGCGATTTATAATTTTGATTCAATATAAACGATCACAGGGCGAGAATAGTTGATATTGATACCAATACTTTTGACATAGAGTAGCTAGTATCTACGGTGAGTAAGGGAATCATGTCGTTGTTTTTGGCTGTAGCTGTGAGGGATTGCGGTCGTCACGGGGGATAGTGGTGGTCTAATGGATAGTGAGGTGGGCTGAAGATTGGAAGGTTGGGAGTTCAAATCCCGCCAGGAACACCACCACTAGTGTGCTATGAGTAAGGCACTTAGTCCTTAGTTACTCCAGGGAGAATGTCCCTGTAATTGGTAATTGTAAGTCGCTTTGGATAAAAAGCGTCAGCTAAATTAAATGTAATGTAATGTCTTTAAACCTGAAGGTTGTTGGTTTGATCCCAGCCCGTGTAGTCAACATGTCGATGTATCCTTGCGTGAGATACTGAACCCTGAGTTGCTCTTGATGGCCAACAGTGTGTGAGTGTGTGTGAATGTTAGCTTCCTAGAGCAAGTGGCACTGCTCGGTATGAATGAGGTGTGAAAGGGTGAATAACTTGTAGTATGTAAAGCGCTTTGAGGGGTCGTAAAGACTGGACAAAGTTCTATATAAGCACAGTCCGTTTACCATTTTCTGAATGTGTTTTTGTTTGTTATCCTGAAATAAGGTTTGTGGTTAACACATTTCATTCTACGATATAAAATACCTCAGTAAATACCCCACGGCGGTTCCTAACAAGTGTGTGATTTGTAAACAGTTTGCTAAAGCGTGAGCCGTATCAAGCTAATAGTTGATAATATGTCAGTGTTGCCTTCGTTTCAGTAGATCTTTTGGATTGTCCACTGATGGTTCAATACTCTCAGCATCAGCAGCTGCAGGGGGAACAACTCAAACTCAGAACATTCACTACCCAGCACCAAGTTGCAGATGGACAAAGTTGACAGCTAGCATTACATATTAGCGCTAGAAAGATTAATATAATTGTATTTCCCTCAGAAGTTGGTGGAGACCATAACCAAGCTACAATTGATGGACAGAAACATGATTATAAATCGATGTTGCTCCATATCTGCTTGATTTGTAAACTGTTTACAAGCCTATAGGGAATAATATGACAGAGGTGTGATATTCAGTTTCTTTTTTTGGTTTTCCAGCCTGTAACTGAAGCTGAAAGAGAAAGAATAAACATATAAATATATGTTAATATAGCTTTGTATCTACTGGATGTGTTGATAAGCAACTTTTAGGAAAACAGCTAAAAGGAGATAACATGACAGTGATGGGTTTATTTCAGTTAATTTTGGTTTTCCAGAATGTAACTGAACTGTTTTAGTGCACTACTCTCAGCGTTAGCAGCTACAGGGAGATGTTACGAGCGAAAATAGCTACCGACTGCTAACTACCTAAGTTACCTACCTAGCAATGGGAGAAAGACAAAGCTAGTAGTAGCTTTAAAGAGAGACAGATACTTCTCTCAGGTGTCTGTTGGTGGAGACCAAAAACAGAGCTAAAAGAGACAGAATTGTAGACTTATATTAACCGGGTGTTTAAAAACATGATTTTAAATGAATGCTAATATTGCTCAATATCTGCTGGATGGGTATAAGCACACTTTGCTAAAATGTTAGCCGCATCAAGCTAAAAGACAATAGCTGGTTGACGGAGACCAAATACAGAGAATTTAATTATATTTCAGAAACATGTTTATAAATGAATGCTGATGTTGCTCAACATCTGCCGGATGTTAGCCTTACAGTTAAAAAGTGATATTACGACATTATGTTTGTTTCTGCTGCCCCCAGGTGACATTTCATTTTACCTATTTTGAGATAATCAATCTGAATTCTTCCTCCTCTGCTGCTAGCCTCATCATGTACTTGGAGAACAAAAACAACCCGGAGATGGAGATGACCTCCGCCCAAGGCCACCCGGGCCGGAGCAGCCTGAGCTCGCCTGAGGCCCTGGCCGGAAACTTTGGGGAGCTGCGCCTCCTTCAGGGCATCTCGGAGAGGAGGGACACCCAGAAGCTGCAGCAGTCTACGGTGCTGCCCAACGGACAGTGTGTGATCCACACTGAGGGCTTCGTCCCGGTGCGACAGGACAACGGGTAAGACACCCAGGCTCGGACTGGCCATCGGGAGGACCGGGAGGTTTCCCGATGGCCAGGCCTGTTAAGTGGCCTGCTGGCCTGAGGATTCTTTTTTTATGTATGTATTATGAACGCAACGCTGCACAAATGTGGGTCTGACTCTGCCCCACAGAGGGTGACTGGCTGTCTACATGATGTGGCCTGCCGACATGGCCACTTTCATACAGATCATACTAATGCCCTCGATTGGTCTCTGTGTGTCATTCAAGCTCGGGAGGGTATGTGTGGCGCGAGCGAGTGAGATAAAGTGCGCGCACCGGTTACGTGTATTGTTGTTGTTAGCATCTGGTGCTAGCTAGCTGCGCTAACGGATATAAGGAGCTTTTTCAACAACAAGGTGGAGGGAGAGTCCTCTGCTGTCAGACTGAGAGACTGATAACTACAGCTCAGGTGAGGTAAAGGACTCTCTGAGTGTTTAGATAGTTAACTTAGTCTAAGTTCTCAGTGGGTCTCAAACGGTTTGGACACCATTTATGTAAACACATATTTCCATTTGAAGGGGGAGTGATTAGTAAAATATGCATGAATAATAAAAAAAAATACGTTAACTAGGTGAACAAAGGTAAGATAAACTATTACAACTTGTTGAGAGCTAAAACTAGACTTTGCTGCTGCCTCAAAGAGGAGCAGGGGGAGAGGAGGGAGACAGGAGAGGCTGGTTCAGGAGCCCAGACACACTCACAACTATAAATGAAACAAAAACAAATAAATAAACAAGTTTCAATGTTTTTTCATATTGGATATGGTATGTTATTGGTTATGGCCATGTTCTTATGATTTTATGATTATTTAAATGTATACAGTTCTGTTTCATATGGGTGTAGTCTCTTTATTTCCCCCCTCCAGTGCACCAGATTGATGCATTTAAGTCCAACAAAAAAATCTTACCGGGAAGCATGCCCCCGGACCCCCCTATAGGATTTGAGGTCCACCCCCACTTAAAATATGTTCACATAGGTTCCTAAATAGATTTGCAATTTTTTTTAAATAGTAACCCATGTCCATATGTTTATTTTTGGGTAGTAGATTTAGAGGGCCATCACTATGGGCAGCAACGCTGTAAAAATTGACAAATAAATCCAGCAAAATGGCACAAAAAACTGGTAGTGGCCTGGCTGGGTGTATAATTCCCGGCCTGACTTATTGTCCCAGTCTGGCCCGGAAGACACCTGAGCATTGAGAGGACGAGATCTCATTAATTGGAGCCTGATTGAATGAGTATATGGTTTTGGCGCGGGCACTGAAAAGGGCAAAAGTTGAAGATTCAAAAAAAGATGTCCAACTTCCTGTTGGGTTTACGATATGCCTCGTGCTTATTTTTTGTGCGTCCCATCATGACAACATGTCATGTCATGTCAACCGAGTTTCAGACTTGTAGGTGAAAGCACAACCAAACGCTGCTTGTTAGGGGGCGCTATAGAGCCAATAAAGTTGACTTTGAATTTGATTATTCGCAAGGTTTTTTGGAGGGAAAACTACTCTGGAGGTTTAACTGTGTTGAGGTCAATGTCTGACGGCTGAGTCAAAGACAAGATAAAAGCCAAAGTAATAAATCTAGATGAAAACCAAAAAAGAGATTTCGGAGAGTGCAGATATTACATAAGGGAAAAACAATGCAAATATTTACCTGTTATCCTGAAATAAGGTTTGTTTCATTCTACAATATAAAATACGTTAGTTAATACCCCACCAATCCGTGGAACTCCTCACACAGTTCGCCACACACTCACGTGTGTGTGCTCAGGCTGAGTTCAGGCTGAGTTTCGCGGTGTCTCGCTGTCTCGCAGACCCCATGCAGTAACCAGAAAACGACACCAGGAAAAGACACCGCTTGAGAACGTCTTCCACAAGCAACACTCCAATGGCTGATAGCTCCAGTACCGCACAAAACATGTTTTCGATGGACGAGAGTGAAAATGGAACGCACACGCTATTTGTTGTTTGTTTATATCACGTAGTCTGTTCTTCTTCTCTGTCTTCCGGTTGTTGCCTCTTTTGAAGGACGAATACACACTACCGCCGTCTGCTGGTAAGGAGTGTTATTGCCGCTCACGCATGCGCAGTTCGTACGTGCTCGGCTGAAGTCTTTGCGGTGTGTTCCAGTGCGACACATGGCCAAGACGCAGGAGAACACGCCGACGCAACAGTCAGCGTCGGCATCAGCGAGTTCTCTGGTGACTGCTTGGTGTGTCAGGGCCTTTATGCATTATACCATGAACCTGTATAGACCTGTAAAGGCCCTGACACACCAGGCCGAAATCGGCCGTTTTCGTTAGTCGGACGACGAAGCGTGCCCTGTCGTCCAAACTCGATTTGGTGTGTCCCGCACTGTCAGCCGTGACACGCCTTATTTGGCCTTTCATGGCCGACGCACGGCCGATTCAACATGTTGAATCGGCCGTGCGTCGGCCACAGGCAGTCGAACAAAGAAATCACTCTGATTGGCTGTTCAGCTAGCGAATCAGTGCATGAGAAGCGAAACGGTTGCTTGAGAACGTCTTCCATAAGCAACACTCCAATGGCTGATAGCTCCAGTACCGCATGAAACATGTTTTCGATGGACGAGAGTGAAAATGGAACGCACACGCTATTTGTTGTTTGTTTAGATCACGCAGTCTGTTCTTCTTCTGTCTTCCGGTTGTTGCCTCTTTTGAATGACGAATACACACTACCGCCGCCTGCTGGTAAGGAGAGTTATTGCCACTCACGCATGCGCAGTTCGTACGTGCTCGGCTGAAGTCTTTGCGGTGTGTTCCAGTGCGACACATGGCCAAGACGCAGGAGAACACGCCGACGCAACAGTCGGCGTCAGCGAGTTCTCTGGTGACTGCTTGGTGTGTCAGGGCCTTTACAGTCAACTGCATGAGTTGGAAAGGTAGTTTCTGAAGATGTTACAAATAACACACAGCATACAATGCCATAATAACTTTGTATTATTAGTGTAGGACACTTATGTATGTATAACATCTGAAGATGTGTAGTTTTATTCATGTTTTCACATAATTGTACAGGATATTGCTATATTATTTCACATATTGTAGTTCTACACATTAATATCTGATTTGTAAAATATCATTGACAGAAAGGTATATCCGTAATTTAATGGCAAGCTATTGAAATTCTGAATCCATAGATGTGTCTCCCATCACCCAAAACCCCTGACTATTCTCTCAACTCAGTATTTACATTCTTTGATTCGAAGAAAATCAGTGATATCTTTAAAAACTACATGTCCTTTTCTATAAACTGTGCACCGTTATGGTGTGAATAATACTAAGTGCTTGAACAATCGACCTATTTGGTCATATGAGTTGGAGGACTTGGGATGTACACGTGCAAAAAGTTGGCCTTTTCTCGTAAAGTGATCATTCACACACACTCAGACTAAAGTGTGTGTGTGTGTGTGCGTGTGTGTGTGCATGTGTGTGTGTGTGCGCGTGCGTGTGTGAGTCTGTGGGTGTGTATCTCAGTCACTCAGGGGGGTGCTAATCTGAAGCCCGTGGCTGTGACTTTATTGGGATTAAACTGAGGAATTTTTTAGCTTGAACTAAGTCAAAGTTGCATGTGATGGAGAGTGTACTTCAGCTGACACATGGATTGCCCTGTGGTGGGACGGATTAACAGTGTGATAACCTTTTTGCAGTGAAAACTAGTTTTATATCTGGACAAAGTTTAGTTTGTGCAGATAAAAAAACATGATTCAAGGATATATGATGTTGCAGGGCACAGTTAGTGTCTCTACTGTGACATGTTTCCATTCTTTAATGTTCAGAAAGCCCTTTACTTCTGCAGCACCTCTTTTCACCCTCTGAAACCAGAGCCAGTCTGCTCTGATTGGCTAGCTGGCCGGCTCTGTTGTGATTGGTCAACTGCTTAGAGATGTCCCGCCCCTTATCACGTACAATCAGGCCCATACCCAGGATTTCATAAATACCGAGGTCCAAAACAACAGCTCGGGGGCAGCCCCCTCAATTTTTTTTGTGCACACAAAAGCATTTTACGCTGGGCTCAGCAGGTGAGAAACTAAAAAGGGGCTTCCACATGTGGCAGACCAGGTGTTGGTGCTGCCGGATTTGGCACCCCTACTATAACTTTGTCCAGGGTGGTCGTACTCCCACCAAAATCCCACTGGTGTTTGCTGTTCACCTGTAGTTTGTGCACACAAAAGCATTTCACTCTGGGCTCAGCATATATACATATATATCTTTTTTAAATTATTCTTTGCCTTTAAAAAGCATTACATTCTTATTTACACAACACGAAAATAAAGTATTTATTTCAACTTCCCTTAATATACATCCATGGGTACAAGTCCGGACTGCAGCTGTTAGTTGATAAATGGATGTTGTCTTCTTCTGTTTGCTTTAATGTAGGCTGCTTAGTTGTGCATTGTCGCCAGTAAATGGAAGTACTACAAAGAACCCTGATAATTATGCACAGTTATTTAACAAGTTTTATTATATACACCTCGAAAAAATTACAGAGGTCCGGACGTCGGTGACATCAATGGTGGGTACGGCCATGCGTACAATGTGTCGGAGCGCTAGCCAATAGGAGCATGAGTGTTCCGTAGTGATGTCAATATGTTCAAGAAGTAAAAAAAGGAGTCCAATGGAGGCAATTCAGGCAGCGGAGAGAAACTTCCTCTGGAGGGAACACAGGGATTTTAGATTTAGCAGACCATGTATATGCATACAAACCTATACAACAGAGGAAAAGGAATACCCCAAAAAGCAGAATAGGGCCTGTTTCATGTTGTTCTGCTGGGTGCTAATCAACTAAAAAACTGATAATATGTTAATGCCTTGTTTCTGGTGCCCCCAAGTGGCCAGAAATGTTTAGACACATGGCTGATTTATGTATTGTGTATAAAGAAACCACCTCTCACAGCAACTTTAAAACCAACATTAGCTGAACAGGCCATTCAAATGAAAAATATCTCCTTTAAAATACGACCTATTTTCCATCGTGAGACATAATTATTCACACTGACTGTTCCTTGCTGGTGCCCTAAAAACGCTGCTGTATGATCCATCTCTAACTCCAGCTTTAATTTGCTCTCTGTTGGGGCTGAGTATTCTTTAAAGGCCCCTCTGTAGACTGTGACCGTCCAAATCTGCATTCAAAGTCACATCTCGAGGACAGGATCAGAGGAAGAAGAGCGGAGAAAACATTTGTAGACACATTGTAAATCTGCATATAGTTGTCAAAGAGTATGGAAGAGGATTAATGAGTCCTTTATCACCAACATTTATTGATTCAAAGCGCCCGAAACACCTTTTTAACAGCACAAGGAATGACTGAATAACCTCTTTATATTACAGAAAGTCAAATCAAACCATCACAAAACTAGGATTTCCTTATTAAAATACACTTATTAACCAACAATGCATATAAATGTGTGAAGTGCACAGACCGTGTCTAAGCGTGACATGCAGAGGGTAAAATCCCTTAAAGATTATAAGATTAGCCGAGGGGGAACTTTTTAAATTTCGCATTTCCATCGAACAGTTTTGGCTCAGTGCGTGGGTTTGGTGTTTCATCACATAGCGACTCCCCTGGCGTCTTAAAGTAATTGCCTAGATGACAGTGGGCTTAATGGAGTAGAGGTTTTTTTTAATAACGTGCACGAAGATGCTATTGATACAAATCTCAGTTTGAGTAAATCACGCTGTTGTGTGGTGTGGCGGTGGAGCAGTGTGGGATCTTGGGAGTTGTAGTTTTCAGCTTCTACTGGTTAGGATTCCTTCAGTGTTCATGATTCAGGAGGTTTATAGAGTTTCCTCTGATATTGAATTGAATTGATTTATTTAAAACAAGGAACAGTGTACATTAATCAACATATTAAAAACATGTAAAAGTACTCGAATTAGCCAAAAGGTTAGTTTTCATCGATAGTCCCTTTGCCAGATGGTGATAGACATCCTAAAAGCAATAATGAAAATACCACGACATTGTTATACCATTGTACATATTTACAATAGATGACATCACTGATAAATAAAACATTTACAATACGCACTCATACACACACCTACACCCACACATCAGTGCTGACACTGTTGGTTTTCAATGAGCCACTTTTTAATACTGTGCTTGAATGTGTAGTAGGATGAGGATTCTCTTATTGGTTGTGGTATTGAATTCCATTGATGTGATGCGTGGAATGAAAAGACAGCCTGGCTGAATGAATTTGTGGTAGATTGTGTATTTAAATATTTAAGTATTTACTTTTAGTTGCCCTATTTTGCATTGCTTTGATTCAAACTATAAATGTTTTGGGTTTGAACATTTTGGGAGAAGTTTGTGATAGCACAAGTACACAAATCAAATAATTATAAAAGATAGGTCTGTTACCTTTCACTGGATTTATTGCGGAAATATGATGTATTATACTTTTAATTGAAAGTGTGCTCATGTGTCTGACTGTGTGTGTGTGTGTGTGTGTGTGTGTGTGTGTGTGTGTGTGTGTGTGTGTGTGTGTGTGTGTGTGTCTGTGTGTATTAATATGATCTCCTCAGGTGTCTCCAGCTGTGCCCGAGTGACTGACAGCTGTGTGAGGACAGCTGAGGGCTTCTCTATAGGGTCTATAGATGAGTCTTCTTTTATTTTATTGAACCATTTGTTGTCCGTTTCATGTTGTTTTCTCAGGCACGGCTTCAGCGTATTAAGTATCCTGAGAGGAAAAACGAATTCTGCAAACCTCACAGAGAGGTCTCCGCTGCTGAGATTCTCCCAAGACGAAAGGTGAGTCTTTATTCAAGTTTTACATTATAGGCCTACGGAGGCCTAAAGGTGCCAATATTAACAAATAAATCAAATAATTTAATTCATAAATACTCAAAGATGCTTTAAAAGAAAAAATAAATGAGACATTGCGGAATAAATAATAATACCTACAGTATATAACTCTTCCTTTATTTTTATTTTGTTTCCTCTCGTTTTAGTTTAAATGTAACATGAATATTATTATGCCTTCTTTTATAGGCCTGCTGTTTCAATGTGACTCTTATTTTATCTAACGTTTTTATTAGTTATTTTGTAACTTAAAGGTGGGGTAGGTAAGTTTGAGAAACCGGCTCGAGATACACTTGTTGTTATATTCCATGGAATGCTCTTAACATCCCGATAGCAATGAATATCTGAAGTGCTTTGACAAAAAATCCATTAAAAAATATCATCTGTGGAAGCTGTGGCGCTGTAAAAAGCACGACCAATCATCTGAGCCGGCCCGGCTAAAGTAACTGGATGGCCTACCTGCCTGTCAGCCTTCCATCTGTGCACAAACTTATCTCGTGCCCTCATTGGTCATGTGCGCGTTCGTGTGTGTTGGAGGAGGGGCTCTGTGAGGAAGTGGCAGATTTCTTCCGGTTGTGTATTTTCTTGAGCGAGTTTCTCCAAAATTACCTACCCCACCTTTAATAATAATGATGATGAAACAACTACAATACGTAAAATAAAATTGGTATTATCGTAGATTTTATTATCTAATTACATACTTTACAAGCTTACGCCCAAATTGCTGAATTACTGAAGCAGATTTATGGGAACAAAAGCCCTTTTTTGGGGTTTTTTAATACTCCATGTTAGGTAGAAATGTCACATCATTGTACAAGCCTTCTAACATTGATTCAGTTAGCAAGTTACGACTCATGTAATGAAAAGCTGATTACAGGATGCTCGTTGCTGCTCAGAATTTTTTTTCAATGCAGTCCCTCACATCCACAGCTGGTGCCTTTAATATTGAAGTTATCCCTCTGTGAAGCTGCAGAGCTGCATGCCCACAGGCCTGACGCGGTTGTTATTGTTTTCCAGCATGACCTACATGACCCTGCACGACCCGGGCTTCGTGGGGGAGGAGGCGCCGTGGGACGGGGGCTCTCCGGACCTGGAGAGGAGGTACCGGCTGGGCAGCGAGGTCACCAACCTCTCCTTATCCCGCTCCAGCTCCTCGGAGAAGAGCGTCCCGCTGGAGAACCTCAACCTCAACTTCAAACTCACCAGCAACATGAAGTGAGGACGCAGGAAAACATGACTTTTCACTCTTTTTCAACCCGTTAGTGTGAATTTAACTTGAGTCTTCTTTTGAATCAGAATCTCAATTCCTTTATGTCCCACAGAGGGACATTGTTACAGCACAGTATAGATGGAGATGACTAGTAGATAAAAAGGCATGCACATAGTATTAAAAATGAAATAAAAAAAATTATAACAATTTACAGTTGGGATTATTTTTCCTGTGTATTATTTGAATATCGTTTAGATGGTAAAATGGTAAAAGAACTGTACTTTTATAGTGCTTTATCAGGTATTTTCGACCCCTCAAAGCCCTTTACATACTATATGTCATCAAATTGCAAAATTAAATTCAAATGTGTGGGAAATAATAACTTTAAAAAATATATTTTTTTCGTCACCATTTTGAGCCACCATTGTTCTCTTTCATTCTATTAACTTTCTCCTTATTTTGTTTTCCAGATGCTGCTTCAAAATCTCCAAAATTGCCACCATGTTTACAATAGTCGTCCTCTGCAGTGTAAGTGAACAACTGTAGATTGTAATATATACACATTTCTACAAATTGAAGTTGTCATAAATTGAACAATGTACACATCTTCTTATGATGATACACATATTCTTTTTGAAAATGTATTTTATCCTCTAATGGCACATTTTTACTTTGACTTTAATAAATATTAGTAGTAATTATTAGTAGTAGTAGTTGTATTAGTAAGAGTTGTAGTAGTATAAGTTATATTAGTAGTGTAGTTGTTGTTGTTGTTGTTGTTGTTGTTGTTGTTGTTGTTGTAGTAGTAGTATTAGTTGTAGTAGTAGTAGTTGTAGTAGTAGTATTTGTATAAGTAGTTGTATTAGTAAGAGTTGTCGTCGTCGCACGTCGTTGTCTTCGTCGTCGAAGTTCTCTTCGTCGTATCCGTTGTAGTCGTCGTCCGTCGTCTTGTCGTCGTCGTTGTCGATTGGTAGTTGTCGTTGTCGTATTCGTCCGCGTTGTCGTCGTCGTACGTACTGCTCGTCGCCGTTCTCTTCGTCCGTCGTCGTCGTCTTGTCTTCGTCTGTTGTTCGTCGTCGTCGTCAGTCGTCCGTAGTCCGTCCTTCGTCGTCGTCGTCGTTGGTCCTTCGTCCGACGTTGTCGTCTCGCCGGTCTCTTCGGTCGTCTACGTCGTTCGTTGTAGTGTGTCGTCGTCGTCGTCGTCGTCGTCCGTCTTCCGTACCGCGTTGGTCGTCCGCGCGTTCTCTTCGTCGATACGTCGTCGTCGTTGGCTCGTCGTAGTAGTCGGTGTCGTCGTCGTAGTAGTATAGTAGTCGTCGATCGTTAGTAGTCTTACGTAGTAGTCCGTTGTAGTATTTGTTCTACTTAACGTCTTTTTTTCGGCCTATTGTTTTTTTATGTATTATTATTTTAATTATTTGAAAAAAATATTTAAATTTTGATTCTAAAAATAAAAACAAAAGCATCATTTAGTAAAAAGGTTGTGATAATAAGAAATCTAGAACTTTGACCCACCTATTTGACTTACTACAGCAGTTTGGAAGTATTTGCTTTGTTCAGAGAGTAATAGATAATAACAACAACATCCTGCTGATTTCCCCAGCTGTTCTTCAGCATGTATCCGGACAGAGATAACCCCGTGAGGATGTTGGCCGTCTCCCCCTCAGAAAGCTTCTGTATCCTTTCATACTGAAATGTTGTTTTAAATAATGTAAATACAAGATGCAGGTCTTAAATCCACACTGAGAGGTGGGACGTCATGCAGCTGCGTTTTACTTTGAGGGATACAGGTGAAAATAAAAATAAAAGTGTTTAATTTACAAGTATTCTTCACTCAGATGTAATCAGTATGAAATATGCAGGAGGAGAACAGGTGGGAAAGGTCTCCCACTGTTTTAATATTTACTGCAATTTATGTATTGCATAAATTGTATTTTGAAAGAAGAAACCTGCAAAGTTTTATCGATTTTCAGGAATGATTTCAAAAGGAATTAGAGCTGTTGATGTCTTTTGTTGGTTATTTTGGTTTTATTATTATGGTCAGTTTTTGCCCATTGCTGTGAGATTGTGCATATCTGTATAGTGATTTATACTCGTTTGTTTATCTGTATTTGTGTCTTCTTATATAGTCGCATTCTGCCTCTTTGAGTGTCACGTTGTAGGCCCATCTCTACGCAAACACACATCAGAACCTACGGATGATTCCCTTAACGTCCGTGTCCTGCAGCCATGAACCTGACAGATTTCCGGGACAACGCCCTGCTGAAGCTGCAGGTCGGGGGGGCGTTTTCAGTTGGGAAGGTGGACATCAACACCCAGGACTACATCCTGATCCAGGTGGAGCAGACGGAGGGGGGACGCAGGAGGAGGGCGCAGCAGGTGCATTTCTGTCAGTGAGAACCATCATTGTCTGCGTAGTGTTCACCTGTGAGTTATTAATGTGCTGTTTGTGAACAGGTGATTCACAACTGGACCATCCCTCTGCACAGTGACCGCAGCGAGCAGATACTGCTCACCAAAACCTTTGAGATTATCAGCAGGTACTTATAAAGACTTTGACACGTTAGAATAGAGCTTCAACACATCAGTATGTCATGCTCCCTTGACACAGCTCCACAAGGGACTTTTGATAAATATTCCTACATTCAAAACAGAATCTAATGTGGTCCAGTAGGACTCAGATCAGGGTGTTTCCTTTTCGGTGTTGTTGTTTAGTTTCTTCCCGTTAACTGTCAAGTGGGAGCTAAGTATTTTTTGTAGTAAGTTTTTGTGTTTCTCTTATTATCCTACGATACTGTTATTTTTGGCTGTGAATAAGAAAATAAAAGGACAGACCTTTTCCCGAAAGGGGTAGGTCATATAAGATTATTTTCCTCTCCCTGCTCCTTTTCGGTCAATGGTGTGTTCATAGAGACACGTGTGGTAAATAATTGTTAAACATTAAGTTGTGCATACCATGAACGTAACAAATCAAAATGAAATAGCATCTGCCTAAAATAAAAACATGTGTCCTGCACAGCGACCCCATCGTGGTCTCGGTGCAGGCCTTCCTGCAGGAGGAGGAGGTGGTGCCGCTCTCCATGACCCACCAGGCGCTCTACGTCAACGTGGAGACGCAGGTGGCCATCGCCGCCATCATCCTCACCGGGGTCTACGTCCTCATCATCTTCGAGGTAAGTGTGATGCTACACTCCTCTAAGGATGATGAACGAGATATAATACTTATTGTATTCAGTATTGTATTCAGTGTACAGAGTAAACTGCAGTTTATTGCAGTGGCACGAGGATCAGCTCTCATAACTATCGCTTATCACAGATCTGAGCTTTTTAATAATGGGAAGCATCACCCTTTAGAGGAGTGATGAAGGAGCATCATGGAGTCCTCTGTAATATCCCCAGACTGTTTATAAAGCAATCTCCTCCTGAAATTCTGAATTTAACGATTTTTTGCCGAGAAAAGAGGGGAAAAAACTAAAAAGGACACACTCACCGTTCCTGTTTCTGCTCCTATAAATCAGATTTTTTTTTGGTTGGGATGCATCAACTAACCTTAATTTAATGACAACATAAAGCACCTTGAGAAACATACAGGGTAACAAGGCCACATAAAATAAAATACCACAAACACATCATGTAAAATAAAAAAATATATAAATAAAATAAGCTGAAGCTTTGCATCAATTCCTATTAAATAGTATCCATTATTTCAATTAATTAAAGGCAATAAATGCATTTGACACAACTTGTAGTTCCAAGATGTAGATAATATACCTTGTGTTATATTTGCCTTTGGTTAGCGCATGTATTTGGACTGTATGCGAATGATATCAAGAGATAGTGGTGGTAGCTTGTTAACTTTTATCCACTGTCGCCTTGTTTGATTCAGAGGCCTTAAATAAAATGTTAATGGTGAATATTTGTTTCTGTTTCAGGTCGTTCATCGTACTCTGGCGGCCATGTTGGGATCTTTAGCAGCATTAGCCGCTCTAGCAGTCATCGGGGATGTAAGTCTCTTTTTGCTCTTTAAGCTATAAAAATAAGTGTTAAGCTTAAATCCAAAGAGTTTATTCTTATTTTTTGTTTCTGTATATTCTGCACAATTTGGATCATTTTGTATTTATTAGGTGTCTTTCTCCACGTGTTTAATCGTAATGCTAAGTCTGCTAACTCTCATCTGTTAGCTTGTTGTTAGCTTTGTTTCTAATGGAGACTCTTACATTTACAATTACAATTAACAATAAGTACAATTTGTTGAAGTGTGAGTGGTCAATCTGCCTTCATTTTTAGAGAAAAAATCATAACAACGTCTTGAAATTAGCCAGAAAGTTATTTAGTAGTAAGTTAGCTAGCTACGTTTACTGTGTGTGAGCAAGGCCGTCTTCATAATTTCCACCTGCAGGTCAAATGTCAGCTTCAGATACGTTTACCAAAGTATTTAGGGAAGTTTAGTATTGTAAAATAAGTTATTGGTTATTGTAAATGAATAGAATGATTTTTTATTTGTCAAACAGCGGCCCAGTCTGGTGACGGTGATGGAGTGGATCGACTACGAGACGCTGGCTCTTCTATTCGGCATGGTTAGCCTTTAAAGTTCAATTATGTATTTCATTTATTTACTCAAGTGATGGGAATTACGGCTCTTAGAAGGTAGCCGGATCTTATGGCTCCCTTCCTTTCCGAGAGCCGTTCAAAAGAGCAGTTTTTTGCGAAATAATCACCAGGATAATGATTGACTGTTTTTGCCAGAAATCTACTTTTACTCACAGAAAAATGTATAACTTGCTGCATCTCTCAGCCAGCCAAACTACGACTCAAGCGGCATGCGTTATGCCATCATCTATACGGCACATTTGCATTCAGGAAAGTAAGTTCCTGTAAAGGCGAGTGGATTTCTGGATTTCTAGATTTCAATGCTTCTCTTATAGAAATGATAGTGCAAGTATCAGGGTTTTGTCTAAACCGGGTAACAAGGGCTTTGCACCCTCTTACTTTCGGCGTGCACCCTCATACCAACATGCAGATTTTCCCCGTAACATTTTAAAGTGATGCCAGAATACAATATTTCTGTTCATCAAAAACTGTATAATAACAAAACAAATATGAGAATCGTGTCAAACAGACCTTCAGACGACAGAGACAGCTTTGTTTTTGCGGAGCTCCGACATCGCGTTGATGTTCACGTCCGCGGCGCCATCTTGTATTACGGGCGTCATGTTCTCGAGATAATCTATAAATACAAGATCAGCGCCACAGTATTGCCCTCATACTATATCTTTCTAGAAAAACCCCATTGAAAACAATATCTTAAAGGTCACCTATTATGTCAAATCCTCTTCTTCATGTATTTTCTACATCAACATGTGTCCTCTCTTCTTCATGTCTTTTCTACATCAACATGTGTCCCCTCTTCTTCATGTCTCTTCTACATCAACATGTGTCCCCTCTTCTTCATGTCTCTTCTACATCAACATGTGTCCCCTCTTCTTCATGTCTCTTCTACATCAACATGTGTCCCCTCTTCTTCATGTCTCTTCTACATCAACATGTGTCCCCTCTTCTTCATGTCTCTTCTACATCAACATGTGTCCCCTCTTCTTCATGTCTCTTCTACATCAACATGTGTCCCCTCTTCTTCATGTCTTTTCTACATCAACATGTGTCCCCTCTTCTTCATGTCTCTTCTACATCAACATGTGTCCCCTCTTCTTCATGTCTCTTCTACATCAACATGTGTCCCCTCTTCTTCATGTCTTTTCTACATCAACATGTGTCCCCTCTTCTTCATGTCTTTCTACATCAACATGTGTCCCCTCTTCTTCATGTCTCTTCTACATCAACATGTGTCCCCTCTTCTTCATGTCTCTTCTACATCAACATGTGTCCCCTCTTCTTCATGATTTTGGCCACTTTATGATGTCATAACAATGTTTTGGCTTGTGTAACCATTAGCCAATCACCAACCAAGGTACTCCCCCCCCCCCCACCTTATCACCCGACTCTCCTCCTAGATTTCGAGCCAAACGCTTCAGAGACATGTTTTGTATATATCTGAAACCTATGATATATTGACGAACAACAGTATAATAGGGGACCTTTAAATGCCTTAAGATTGGGGTCATCTTTCTGACTGAATGTGAGCACCATCTTGTTTTTCGTGAGGACAATTTAAACCATATATTAGGGTGGCCTACTGTATAATCTTATTGCATAATGATAGGCGTTTTACTTAATGAATGTATTTATTTTAAACAAATGTGTCTTCCAGATGGTGCTGGTGGCCATTTTCTCCGATACGGGCTTCTTTGATTACTGCGCTGTGAAGGTGAGTTTTCTTTCAGGAAATAAAGTTGTGACGTTTTGAACATAAAGGTCAGGTATTATATTTATATCAGTTATATATATATATTATCTGCATGTGGCATACTGAGTGACAGGTCTATGGAAGCAGCTGCCCCCTGTCTTTGAGCTATTCCTGAAATCAGCTCTGACACATGACAAGGCTGCAGATTTGATGTTGACTTATCTGACATGAGCAGGATTTAGGACGACCTTATAATAATATCCAACCAGCTTTGATGCTTTTCTTTAAATCCTGAATCAAAACTCAGCACTATAATAGTCTGAGAGAAGTGATCTTAGCTTTGTTGAGAGGCAAAGATCACAAAATTGGGCCATTTTAGTATTTCTCATCTAGAAAAGACAGTCTCACACTTACTGTACAGGCAGGCGAGCTATTCGTCCGTGTCAGTGCTGTTTATCAGGAAGTGCTTTATAAAGTAGTTCAGTCAGACAACTCACGTGTTTCTTAATATGTTTATTAGAAGCAGCATATAGTTTGAGTCTGGCGTCTAGGCTCGGGCCTCATCACTCCACAGATTTACAAAGAACATTGAGTGATGATTAGATAACTATCCCCCGAGCCTACAGGTGGAAGCTGTGGTGGAGCTGGGATGGATGCTGGGGTGGAAGCTGGGGTAGTGGTGGGGTGAAGTGGTGGGGTGAAGCCGGGGTGGAGCTGGGGTGGAAGCTGGGGTGGAGCTGGGGTGAAGCCGGGGTGGAGCCGGGGTGGAAGCTGGGGTGGAGCTGGGGTGGAAGCTGGGGTGGAAGCTGGGGTGGAGATGGGGTGGAAGCTGGGGTGGAAGCTGGGGTGGAGCTGGGGTGGAAGCTGGGGTGGAAGCTGGGGTGAAGCCGGGGTGGAAGCCGGGGTGGAGCCGGGGTGGAAGCCGGGGTGGAGCCGGGGGTGGAAGCCGGGGTGGAGCTGGGGTGGAAGCTGGGGTGGAAGCTGGGGTGGAGCTGGGGTGGAGCTGGGGTGGAAGCTGGGGTGGAAGCTGGGGTAGTGGTGGGGTGAAGTGGTGGGGTGAAGCCGGGGTGGAGCTGGGGTGGAAGCTGGGGTGGAGCTGGGGTGAAGCCGGGGTGGAGCCGGGGTGGAAGCTGGGGTGGAGCTGGGGTGGAAGCTGGGGTGGAGCTGGGGTGGAGCTGGGGTGGAGCTGGGGTGGAAGCTGGGGTGGAGATGGGGTGGAAGCTGGGGTGGAAGCTGGGGTGGAAGCTGGGGTGGAGCTGGGGTGGATGCTGGGGTGGAGCTGGGGTGGAAGCTGGGGTGGAAGCTGGGGTGGAGCTGGGGTGGAAGCTGGGGTGGTGGTGGGGTGGAAGCTGGGGTGGAGCTGGGGTGGAGCTGGGGTGGAAGCTGGGGTGGAAGCTGGGGTGGAGCTGGGGTGGAAGCTGGGGTGGTGGTGGGGTGGAAGCTGGGGTGGAAGCTGGGGTGGAGCTGGGGTGGAAGCTGGGGTGGAGCTGGTGTGGTGGTGGGGCAGGCGAGCAATAGCAAGTGAACACAGCAGCAGCAGCAGCGAGGCAGAGGCAGGAAGACCTGGCAGCTTCAATAGAGCGGCATGTTTAGGAGAATGTGTTTGTGTATCATTGGTGCTCGAGTTGACTGCCTGAACGAGTTGACTGCCTGAACGAGTTGACTGCCTGAACGAGTTGACTGCCTGAACGAGTTGACTGCCTGAACTAGCTCGCAGGCTTCGCCCAATTTATTTTTTATGAAAATGCATTTATTATGGAAGTGGTTACGGATAGTTTATGAGACAGTGGTCCCCTGGGCACAGATCTGTAAAGGGCCCGCCACCCTGAGTCTTTTGGTGACTCTTATGGGTCATTAGGATCCTTTGGAACATGCCTCGCGCGGGGGTCTTCTAAGTATCTGCTTACATTTAGTTTATTTTGTTCGTTTTGAATCTCTTCTTTCTTGCCTTTTATCTATTTGGGTTTCTTTTGAATATCTTTGGGAACTTCTTGTGTGTCTTTGTGGTTGTGTTGTGTCTCCTGATGTTACTTGTGTGTCTCTTTGTAGACATTTTGAGTCTTTATGACTTTCCACAACAAGAAATGTTAGCAGTATCTTCAAACAAAGAAACATGCCCAGTGGGGAGTTATGTGTGAATCCATTTTATACGGCTAATTGTGAAATGTACCTCTTTTAGCTCTGTTGTTAGAAGTGTTAGCATTCAGGTACTTATAAACACTCACTGTAGACACTTCACTTTTACTCAATGAAGTGAATCAACACATCTGCTTATTGTGTTTGCTTATTTTATATGAACATTGGTTCTTAAACCCCCTCTGCAGGCATACCAGTTGTCCAGAGGACGAGTTTGGCCGATGATCATCATCCTCTGTCTCATCGCTGCCATCCTCTCTGCCTTTCTGGACAACGTGACGACCATGATGCTCTTCACTCCGGTCACCATCAGGTACAGTGAAAACATTTTACATTTGAATCCCTCTATATCTCCATCATACCTTAGATCAGTGCTTCTCAAAGTGTGGTCCGCGGTCCGGTCCGTGAGCGCCCCCTAGTGGTCCGTGAGTATTTTGGTAACATTTCACATTTTAAATAAATAAATAAATGTAAGTTTTCCGCACTCTCGTGGGACTATCTCCGCAATGGAGCAAGCTTAAGTTTCAATTGCATGATATAGCCCAGATCAACACCTTCGTCACACATGTTGCCATCTGTTTGTACCATTTTCAGGCGATTTGTAATCTGTTCTAGAATAACGATGTGTTTTTTGATATTTGTGGAGTTGGTGGTCCGCAAGTGTTTTTTTATTAGTTAAGTGGTCCTTGGGACGAAAAAGTTTGAGAAACACTGCCTTAGATTACATTATCAGGATACAAAGATGAATTCAGATTACAGTTACATTGGTGGATAACTAGCAGGATGACAGTGTTAGTAAAACCTCTAGAGATCGTATAGTGTTTGTTGTAAAGGATCAGATGTTCTTCTCTGTGAGCTGTTCTGTTCTGCAGGATAATACTTTAAGTGTGAATCTAAACGCCTCCTGCCTGAATCTGCTTTAAGGTTTCACTTTCTTTGCTTTACTGTTTTTAATTCAGCAGGTGAACCTATATGTTCATAAAATAGTGTGTGTGACCTTAACTGTGTGTATTAAACTAAAACCGATCATTTTCTGTCAGCCCAGATTTTATCTCTGCTTTTTTAAACTGTAGTGTGTGCTCATTGATATTTATTTTCTCTTGTAATTATTTGCATTGCTTGTCATATTGATGATATCCCAAAGACACACAGGTTATATTACTTCTATATTGTGATACTCAGATTAGGTTACATGTAAAGTAACCCTGCTTTCACATTAGTAATAGTCTGAAGACGTTAAAGCCCCAGGAAAACACACAAAAACAGAGGCTATAATTTCCTGTATGTACAAATGGTCTGTGTGTGCGTCCCACCTCCTCTTTATCACTGCCTCTATTGTCAGCCACAGTGAACCTTTATTAAAATCTCAAAATTGCTTTAGCTGCCTGCAAAAAATAGACGATATTGAAGTTAAACTAGACCCCCGATACTAACGACACAGATGCAGTCTCTCAGGGTTGACATCCTGCATGTTAAAGAACCAGCGCTTATTATTCCAATATCCTTTTTTACATTTATTTTGCTGTAATCTAATCGTGTCTAAAGGGCTTTTGTGTCTCTATCTGATGGTGCAGGTTGTGCGAGGTGCTTAATCTGGACCCCAGACATGTCCTGATTGCAGAAATAATCTTCACCAACATTGGGGGGGCCGCCACAGCTGTCGGAGACCCGCCCAACGTCATCATCGTGTCCAATCAGGCGCTGCGGAGAGAGGTATGCACCGTCAAAACCTGTGATAACACACTGTGAGAGAAGAGAGGGTGTGATCTGACGCCTGAAACATAATACTGTCTTGTGAGTGACGGATTAATAATGATAACGAGATGAAGGGAAAATCCCTTTTTGAGATGTACAGATGACGCAGCTCTGACACGTCGTCAGAAATATTGTAATTTTTATTCTAGGACCTTTTTTTGTCTTTGGTGTTCAATAATCAATAATTCTAAAAGCTGGTGATTTTGGAATTGAGTGCACATACACAGTCTCTTTCTCTGAACTCTCTCTGTGTACTCTGGTATTAGAGATTTTTTTATATATATGTAAACATTGGAGTCAAGAAGTTAAAGTATAAATGTGCGACAAAAAGGTTTAAAAAATAAGAGAATTCAAAATATTGATACAAATGTGAAAAAGTAGTCATTTTCAAAAAAGAGGAAAACTTAAACAAGTAAATAGAATACTTTTTTGAATACAAACAACATTTGCTAACGAAAGATAGAAATTAAACAAAATGGGAAACAAAATATTACATAAAACATAAAAAGTCAACGCAAAATTGTGCAATAAAAAGGTTGAAACAAAATCAAATAGAAATGTTTAGTGAAAACATAAAAAATAGAACAATAGTATAATATTTAAAGTACAAAGTCAAAGTGACAATGTGCACTTTCTCCCGCTTCATGTCTCCTATAGAGGTCACTATTAACCACTTTTCATGACTGAATATCTGCTGTTCCAAGTATTTATTCTGTTAAGTAAAATAAATAAAGACTTTATGAAACAATCACAACATCTTCAGGTTCAGATTATTAGCTATTACAAAACTTGAAGTCATTTAAGATATGAAATTGGCCATTACACATTACGAGTACTTTTGGTGCTTTAAGAGAATTTGAATCCAACACTTATTAAAGTACGATTCTAAATGTATTTTTATAATTTGACATGGTCTTGCAGAGTATTTCTTCCTCGCCAAATGTACATTTCTGCAGAAGCATTTCTGATCTTTGTGTCGGAGCTTCAGCAGGACGCTCTGCACGAACGTCTATCTGAATGAAATCTCCTTATCTCCAGAGATGCTGTTTATGTCTGACACACTTTTTCTCTCTTGCAGGGGATTGATTTTGCCAGCTTCACAGGCTACATGTCCCTGGGAATAGTCATCGTCCTCTTCTCCTCATTTCCTATGCTGCGGCTGCTCTACTCGAACAAAAAGCTCTACAACAAAGAGTCCATTGAGATAGTGGGTGAGTTCACGCTGTCACTGCGCTGAAATGTGAAGAGTAAGGTGCTCTGGACGTGGCAGAAGCTAAAAGTCCATTTGCTTTTGATTATGAGATGGAGGTGTCTTAACCCCCCGCACTGCAGAAACTCACCTCCTCAGGCGATGCAATGACCTCACAGAAACGTCATTATACACATTATTATATCCTGCACCTCTAACCCCAACACTTGATGTATATTGCTCACTGAATTAAAGTGCTCCCCCCCCTGTGTGTGTCACAGGTAATTGTAGTATTGCTTCACATTGTCCTCATTGTGATGGAAATTCTCTATTGAGCCATTATACTGGAAAGAGCCTGCAGGAAGCTGCTGTCTTGCACTCCTAAAGGTTTATTAAAGAGGCCCTGTTGTGCTTTCCTGTGGTGTGTTATATAGGTTTTTGTGCATGTAAATGGTCTGCAAGACTAAAATCCCCAATGTCCTTCCATCCAAACGCTTCCATTTTTTCCATTTAATTTCAAACCTTTATTTATCCAGGTGAATCCCATTGAGATCATTGATCTCTTTTTCAAGGCAGACCTGTAGGTTCCACATGAAACATAAAAACAAAAAACAACAGAACAACAAAATGGACATCATACAGCATCATTACAGGGATTACAATTTACAATAACTATCCACATGAACAGGTACCAACGGCATCCGATTGAATAGCATCCAACCGAGCTTTAAAAACATTTAGTGGCACCAGATTGCTCAGTTTCCATTTGATTTGCAGACTATTCCAAGACAGAGGAGCTGCGCATCTAAATGCTGTCTTCCCTAAGACAGTCCTAGCAGTTGACACATTTAATAAAACCACAGCATTCGATCTCAGGCAGTAGCCACTTACAATTCGCCGTGAGATCAGGGAGCAGATGTAAGATGGAAGTTTCCCTAACATGGCTTTGTATATAAAAATGTACCTGTGACTGAGCCTCCGTACAGTTAGCGAAGGCAAACCAGCCCTTGCATACAGGGTACAGTGATGGGTTAATACTTTGTTTTTCACAAATCTCAGTGCACTGTGATATGCAGCATCTAACTTGATCAGGTGATTGGCAGGTGCATTCATATAAATCAGATCACCATAGTCCAGCAGGTAAAAAGGTCACAGAGACTTTTCCTGGCCTCAAGCGAGAAACAGGACTTGTTTCTGAAAAAGAAACCTAGCCTAACCCTCAGTTTTTTAAGCAGGTTATTGACATGACGTTTAAAAGTGAGACAATCATCAAGCCAGATACCAAGGTATTTATAACAGGTAACCACTTCAAGTTTTATTCCTTGCATAGTTACAATATCTAAAACAGGCTCTGGTGTCTTTTTGGCTTTTGAAAAGAGCATTACCTTGTTTTTATCAACATTTAAAAGAAGCTTTAATTCAGAGAGCTGAGTCTGAATAATATTAAAAACAGCTTGCAATTTAACAGCAGCCTCCTTAATGGAGGGACCTGCACAGTACATCACGGTATCGTCCGCATAAAAATGTAAGGTTGCTCCATCGACATTTTCACCTAAACTATTGATGTAGATGGAGAATAAAAGTGGACCTAAAACAGAACCTTGTGGTACACCATTAGTAATGTTTAACCACTCAGAAGACAGCCCCTCAAAATGAACACATTGGGACCTTTCAGAGAGGTAGTTCACAAACCACCCCACTGCATGGCTGCATATGCCAATACTGAGTAGCCTCTGCTTTAAAATGCGATGATCGACGGTGTCAAACGCTTTGGACAGGTCAACAAATAGAGCTGCACAACTCTGCTTATTATCTAAAATACTCGCAATATCATTCACCACTTTCATTGTGGCAGTGATGGTGCTATGTTGCTTTCTGAAGCCTGACTGATGTTTGGACAGGATGTCATTTGTACATAAAAACTCCTTTACCTGTTCACTCACTAGGCTTTGGACTCCTTTGTTTACTTTTGGAACATAGTGACATCACTATTTAACACTCGCGCTCCTATTGGCTGGCGCTCCAACACATTGTACGTGAGGCTAAGGGGCGGGACATCTCTAAGCGGTTGACCAATCTCAACAGAGCCGGCCAGCTAAACAATCAAAGCAGACTGGGCTCTGGTTTCAGACAGAGGGTGAAAAGAGCTGCTGCAGTATGAGACAAATAAAGAGCTTTTTGAACATTAAAGCATGGAGACATGTCACAGGAGAGCCACTAAATAATATGAACCTGAAAATAAACAGAATAGGGCCTCTTTAAAAAGCTAGACCAAGTATGCAGTCAGATTTAATGCCACCTTCTATTTAACAAACGGTTCTCGGCTATTTCTACAACACCCCGGGGAATTAGATAATGGGCAAAGCAGTAAAACAGGGACATTCCTGTAAGAATTGATTAGCCAGAAATACAAACACCTCTCAGCTGTGTTTACCTACACTTGTGCAGAGAGACGCTCAGCAGGGGATCATTTAAACAGAGACCCCCCCCCTCTCCCCAATCACTGCTCACATTTAAAAAGAGAGAGAGGAACTGTTAAGAGCTTTGTGTCCCACTGAGCTCCATGAAAACTGAAGGAAGTCCCTGCCAATCTGTACAATTGTAACCCTGTGGAGGTTCCTCCTCTCCCTCTAACCTGGCCTAACAGATAAACGTCAAATATAATGTAAATATATATGTTTTATATTAATCCCATCTGACTTGATGCCTTTTTTTATCCCAGGGGTAATTGAGTTTTGTAACACAGGTTAATAAAAAAATAAAAGATATAGTGAAATGTCCGATTAAAGACAAAATAAAATTCATAAATCTATACAAACGTTGTAGTAAAATAACTAATTAAAGAAACAATATAATAGAATACAAAATATATATAAACACAAGATGTTAAGGTACACATGTGCACATTGTACTACAACATATGTATAAATGTGTCTGTTGATTGTAGGATATCGATATTTGTATACATATTTTTATATATATTTGTATTTTTGTATTCGGGATTGTGGAAAACTGTATTTCGATCTTTCTGTCTGATTGACAATAAAGTAGACTTTGAACATATAACAAGTAACTGAAACTGGCGAAGGTAGTATGAGGTACATGAATTAAAGTTACAGTACAGTGTGAGATACACACATCTGACATTTTTAGGTCTGATCTCAATCATTGACCTCACTTACTTTCTACTTTATTTTTTAACTTATCCGTCAGTTATTTCAAGTGTTTAATGCTAAACGAACCCCCCTTTGGACAATTCTAATCTCCAACCCAATATTCCGAAGATTCAACGGATCCTGGCCATATTTATGTAGCATATCAAATTAATTTGCTCCCAGATATTCATGTGGCTTGCTAGTTTTGGACCTCATCTGCAACCACCTACTTGAGTAAAGTTACTTTCCGCCACTGACAGGAGGCTTTTCGTTTTGTTCCTGCAGAGCTGAAACATGAGATCCTGGTGTGGCGTCAGACGGCGCAGCGTATCAACCCCGCGAGCCGCGAGGAGACGGCGGTGAAATGCCTCCTGATGCAAAAAGTGCTCAACCTGGAGAGTCTACTGCGCAAGATGATGCACACCTTCCAAAGGTTAAAAGAAAACTCAAAACATACATCTGTCATTCTCCAGGATATTTGCATCACCGCTCACAGAAACACATTTCGTTATTTTCCTTTATGTTCAACGATGATATAATTTTCTTGTTGTTGCCAGAGATAGCAAAGGTACACACATCCTTTACTCAAGTAGAAGTACAGATACTCGTGTTTAAAAATACTCTGGTAAAAGTAGAACTTCTTTACTCAAGTAAAAGTAAAGAGGCTTTGAAATGTACTTAAGTAAAAAGTACCCATAACTAGCAGCTGTTTTAAAGAGTACCTGACCTCCCTTTATATTAAGAGAACAATAATGTCATTGTTAGCTAATGAATGTTTCCATGCTGAACAACGGCAACATGACAACGTTTCCATTGGTCCCTCTTCTTTAGAGAAGACCAGGAAATGATGGATACACGGATCGTGTTCAAATCAATAGGCACGCAATGACTCTAAATAATAATGATCACGCATCAAACACACATTCAGACTAAAGGAACCAGCTGTTTGGGTAATGTGAGAAGTAGAAAGTACAGGTATTTGGGTTCAACATGTAAGAAGTAGAAAGTACAGGTATTTGAGTTCAACATGTAAGAAGTAGAAAGTACAGGTATTTGAGTTCAACATGTAAGAAGTAGAAAGTACAGCTATTTGAGTTCAACATGTAAGAAGTAGAAAGTACAGGTATTTGTGTTCAACATGTAAGAAGTAGAAAGTACAGGTATTTGAGTTCAACATGTAAGAAGTAGAAAGTACAGGTATTTGTGTTCAACATGTAAGAAGTAGAAAGTACAGGTATTTGTGTTCAAAATGTAAGAAGTAAAAAGTACAGGTATTTGTGTTCAACATGTAAGAAGTAGAAAGTACAGGTATTTGTGTTCAAAATGTAAGAAGTAAAAAGTCATCAGAAAAACAAGTAGTGGAGTAAAGTACTGATACCAGAAAAATGCACTTAAGTACAGTAACAAAGTATTTGTACTCCACTGCTTCCCACCTCTGGTTGTTGCCTATAGTCTCGATAAAGACATTCACTATAAACCACAGAATTCAGTATTTATAATAGTATTTTTGGTGACCCTTGCTACATCTAATGCATGCCTAAGAATGAACAAGTAGCTGAGTTTATTTATAAAAACCCAACATTGTATTTTGCAATTGAATGTTTGGTCAAAAACAACTGAGGGAGGACGAGCAAAGGAAGTCCAAGAGTAATCCATGTTATCCAAATGACACACATAGTAATTATGGCACAAATACCATATACAACACTGGGAATTATGGGCAACACACAACTTAAAACAGCACACCATTCATTATGTATTCATAAACAGCTGCTAGAGGCACAGTGTTTCACATCTTAATACGATTTCAAAGCCTTAAGACAGTGATTAGTCCAGAATTCAATGTGTTTGTGTGCTTTAAACACTACAATATGAGTTTAACATGTTTCCTGTGTCCGACAGAGAAATTGCTCAAGAGGATAAGAACTGGGAGCAGAATATTCAGGAATTGCAGAAGAAGGTAAGCGTTTATTCTTCCCCCTCAGACTCTGAGACGATGTTATCTCCATAATGAAGCTGGCTTTGTTCTCTTGACACAAAAACAATCAGTTGTGTGATAAAAACTTGAAAAGCTTCTCCCCTGTTCAGACAGCATATGGTTTTGTTCTGGTCCACAGCACAGAATAAGAGACAAGGTTCTGCTGGTGAAGTGTGTGTTCGTCCTCACGGTGGTGATCTTCATGTTCTTCCTCAACTCCTTTGTTCCCAGCATTCATCTGGAGCTCGGTAAGTGCACGATTATTATAGCTTCTGTCATGTAATTATGAAAAACAGCTTCCTCTGTCCTTGCATTACAAATGAGCCCCAAATAATTACATGGATACTGATCTGCATTTAGACCCAACACTTTACATCTATGTGATGCAATTACAATGGTGATGAATGGTGTAACAGCAACATTATAATACGCACTTTTGACCCGAATTTAAGTCTCTTTTGAGCAAATATGCAACAATAATACTGAGTTACACAATGAAAAGCAGAATTGCAGCCCCTCCATCACCTGCAAATAGTTGTCTGCCACACTATCTCAAGGTCTGATCACAAAATATATTGTGGTCATGATAGTGCAAACTCGAACAAGCCTTGCAGCTGAGTGCAAAATGTGTTTTTGTGTCTGATTGCTATTATCCATGTGGCATAGTGAGAGAAGGAGAGAAAAATAAATGTTACAGGCTCAGAGTGCAACAGGTGTTGACTGACGAGGTGCAGAGACATCTAGGAAGAACTTACGGTGGAGAAAACGACTCAAGGATGCTGTTACAGTGGATAAAATATGATAAAGTGACCTTATGGATGCCTGTACAGATGAGAAAATATGATAAAGTGCTCTCTAAGTTGCTCTTCCAGTCGAGAACACATGATAAAGTCAAATTGTGGTTCCCTTCCAGAAACATAATAACGTATCCTTGTGTGTCCTTTGACACTCCCTTCCAGTGGAGAAAGTGCAATTGGGGTTAAAACTGGGAAAATATAATGCTGTGTCATCTAGGCCAGGGGTTTTCAAAGTGTGGGAAGGTTTTTGGCTGGGCAGTGTAGTTTTACACACCGTCTTATTTGACTTTCTCAGGACTTAAAACAGTTTTATGGGGGCAGACCCCCACAAAGAAAACATTTTTTTTACCCACGTACGGTCATCATCTTAACAGTTTTTTATGCTCATCGAGTCATCCGTGAGCAGAGCATCAAGTTGCCTATAACAGCTGAATGCGGCGATTACCATCTTGTCAGCAAAACGCCTCACAAACGTATTAAGATCAACAGCTTTAGTGCGTTTTGATTCAATGCTGAGTACAGCCAAACTGGCAGTCTCTTCTCTGTCATTGTACCGCAAATACCTCATTCCTTCCGTCTACTTGGGTCCGAATGCTTCTCGTTTTGCGCCGTCCCATTCAAATGAAATCGCCGCCAATCACATTTCCTCGCTCGCGCCAGGGCCGGGGGAGGGGTTACAAGGCTCGCGTCTTGTGCTGCATTCACTTGCACTCGGACATTAGGGATTTTCTCTCATAAATGTCCGATGAGCCACAACTTTTATTTCAAAACAAAGCTGCCAACTGGGGTGGCAGCTG